>OY992878.1:129561379-130073879 GCA_963921405.1 Cepaea hortensis | reverse complement strand
TGTAAGTATTTTAACAGAACGTTGCCGTGTGGTAGTGTTGCACATCGTGTGTTGTAAGTATTTTAACAGAACGTTGCTGTGTGGTAGTGTTGCACATCGTGTGTTGTAAGTATTTTAACAGAACGTTGCCGTGTGGTAGTGTTGCACATCGTGTGTTGTAAGTATTTTAACAGAACGTTGCCGTGTGGTAGTGTTGCACATCGTGTGTTGTAAGTATTTTAACAGAACGTTGCCGTGTGGTAGTGTTGCATGTGCGAATGCATTACAAACATAGTTCATAAATAAGCACGTATGTATTGTTTATCGCCCCTAGAAACGGAAGAGGAAATAGAGACTAGAGGACGCAGAAGACAACATAAAAATGTAAAGCTATAGTTACCGACTGGGATTGGATCTGTCATTTCGAGGTAACTATAGCTTTCAATACGCGATTGGTAATCCCGTATATCCGGGTTCGAAACACAGTGGTGCTGGGAGTAGTAGGCAAGGGACTCCAGACCCCACTTTCAGCCTCCATAGTAGTGTTTATGAAGGAAATATGGCTCCAGCCTGGAGGCTGAAGGAAATTTGGGCGGGTGAAATTTTTTTTCGGCGTGCCTCGTGGGAACGGGTTTTTTGTGGAGGCTGAAGGAAATTTCGGCGGGTGAAATTTTTTCGGCGTGTCTCGTGGGAACGGGTTTTTTTTTGACGCTGCCTGGTGTAAAAAGTAATTAAATGTTTAGTTGGTTCTGGAAGAGGGGAAAGTTATTTTGGTTACATTAGTATGTGTGATGTATAAACAAGGGTGTGATGGGTCGTGGTTATACTCGAAGTAAGAGGTGGTTACTATCATCTAAACAGTGTGATAGTAGTGAAGGTAAAGGGTGGTATATTCACTATCATCATTACAAAGGAAAGCGTATAAAGTTATAATGGGTATGGTGGTAAGGGGTATTAGTGATCAAGTAGGAGTGATACAGGGGTGGTCGTAAATATAATAAGAGGTGTTCGCAATTACACACTGGTCAACCAGTGGTCAAGTGGTCAAGTAAGGGTCAAGTAGTCAAGTAAGGAAACTTTAGGGAAAAGTGATTGTAATGATATGGTGGTGATTAAAGAGTGGTAAATTAGTGGTCAATCAGTGGTCAAGGAGTGGTCAAGTGGTCAAGTAAGGAAAATTTTAGGGGAAAATGGTCGTAGTGACATGGTAATGTTTAAATTAGTGGTAAATTAGTGGTCAAGTAGTGGTCAAGCAGTGGTCAAGTGAGGAAAATTTTAGGGAAATTTTAGGGAAAAGTGATTGTAATGAGATGGTGATGATTAAAGAGTGGTAAATTAGTGGTCAAGGAGTGGTCAAGTGGTCAAGTAAGGAAAATTTTAAGGAAAATTGGTCGTAGTGACATGGTGAAGATTAAATTAGTGGTAAATTAATGATCAAGTAGTGGTCAAGTAGTGGTCAAGCAGTGGTCAAGCGGTGTGTAAGTGAGGAAAATTTTAGGGAAATTTTAGGGAAAAGTGATTGTAATGAGATGGTGATGATTAAAGGGTGGTAAATTAGTGGTCAAGTAGTAGTCAAGCAGTGGTCAAGTGAGGAAATTTTAGGGGAAAAGTGATTGTAGCGACATGGTGATGCTTAAAGGGTGGTAAATTAGTGGTCAAGTAGTGGTCAAGCAGTGGTCAAGTAGTGGTCAAGGGGTCGAGTGACCACTTAAATTGTAGAGGACGATGTGCCTAAGATTATGGTAGTGATTAAAGTGATCGATGACGTGGTCAAGCAGAGGTCAAGCAGTGGTCAAGTAGTCAAGTAAGGAAATTGTAGAGGAAAGTATGTATAGTGCAATGGTGGTGGGTAAAGTGAGGAAGAATCAATAGTAGTGATAATACTACTACGAATATTAGCGACAAGCACAAAGACAACCAAGTACATACTTGATACACACAAATACAAAGACAACGAAACACACACACATATACAGATACAAAGGCAACCATACCATTACTACTCTCACAACAACAGCTATACACAAGTACACACCCATAATCAATTACACAAATACACACCTACAAACACAAAAACAACCACACACAGACACATTTGTACATACAGACATACACATAAAGACAGACAAGCACAAAGACAAACCATACCATTACTACTGTCACTATCAATAGATATACACACGTGCAGACACACTCACCCATACACAAGAACACTCAAAGACAAATACAAAGACGGTCACACTTGTACATACAGACCTACAAGCACAAAGTCAACCACACACAGCCATAAACAAATACACAAAGACGGTCACACTTGTACATACAGACCTACAACATCACAACTATACACAAGTACATACCCATAATCAATTACACAAATACACACCTACAACCACAAAGACAACCACACACAGACACATTTGTACATACAGACATACACATAAAGACAGACAAGCACAAAGACAAACCATACCATTACTACTGTCACAACAACAGATATACACATGTGCAGACACACACACACTCACCCATACACAAGAACACTCAAAGACAAATACAAAGACAGCCAAGTACACACACACACCCATATCATTACTACTGTCATCACAACTATACTCAAGTACAGACACACCCATCGCCTAGCATTACTACTGTCATCACAACTATATACAACCACGTACAGACACGCGTACAACAACAAAGACAGACACAAAACACATACAGACACCCATACACATTTGATACACTTGTACATACAGACACATAAGTACACAAAAAACAAAGAGGGCCACACAAACCATTACTACTGTCATCACAACTATACACACATACAGACCTACAAGAATATCACATACCCCCTTGTGATAAAGAAACGCGGATATCCGAGACTACGTCATCAACGCCATGTGTAAAAGTCATTAAGTATGAGTCATCGGTTTGTGGGAAGCAGGCGTGAGAATAGCTTGTCTAACTGCCACGTCAGCTAGGTCGTGTGCAGAACCAGTGTATAAAATAGAAGGCGTCTCTTGTGAGCTCAGTACCAGTTCACGGGCTGACTTGGGTATCTACAGAGGTGCTTCAGGCTGGTGTGAGCAGTGTAGTAAGCAGATATTGTTCACGTACTGACTTGGCTAGCTACCGCAGTGAAACAGGTTGGTGTGAGCATTGTTCGTGTAGTAACCAGCTATTTTTCACGTAGTGACTTGGCTAGCTACAGCAGTGAAACTTGGTGTGAGCCTTATTCGTGTCGTTGGCCTCTGATAAAACATTGAATCATTGTATACACCAGAACTCTTTGCTATTGTAAGAAAGAAGAAAAAAAAACAGTTTATCAATATGACCACCAGATCTACTTTCACGTGTTCAGTGTGCGACAAAGCCTATTGTGATAAGTATACCCTTAATCGTCACATTCGGACCATTCACGAGGGGAAAGACCAAGTATATCCCTGTCAGTTATGTGATAAGGTGTATAATACGAACGATGGTCTACAAAAACACAAAGGAATACGTCATCAGCCACGTATGAATACACCAAACACTCCAATACCAGAGACGACAGCACCACCTGTCTATTTACACCATCATCGTAGTCTAACGCAAGTACCAGACTGCCACCACTGTATCTTCAATGATAAACTTACCCGTCATAATAGGAACATTCACAATGATTATCCCTGTCAGTTACGTGACAATCTATACAATTCGAACCTACAACGGTACTTACATCACCAGACATCACGAGAACGAACGACACCCTTAGACACCCTGGCAACAAGTCCACTCATAGTAGCAGAGGATATCCAACCAAATGATAGAGACAGTTTGGCAGCCCTTAAGGCGTACTGCAAGGACCTATCGCTTATGCTACCCAATCAAGTGGTAGTATTAGAAAAAAGTGTCGACCACCGCTATCGGGTGGTTTTGGTATGATAAAAAGAAGTATTCATATATCTTGTATGATAGCTCATACATGTCTTTATTCTGGATCCGAAACAAATAAGGTATGTGTGATGACTTCGACAACAACAGTGTTTTTGATAGTCAACCAGCAGAGCCCAGAAGAATGAAGATCACTAAGCCAGAACTTTTTGGTGTTTCACTAATCATCTATGTCATTGATTGTTTCTTATATCTCTAAACTGTTTTTCATTAATCATGTATGTCATTGATTTTTTCTTATATCTCTAAACTGTTTTTCACTAAGCATGTATGCCCTTGATTTTATCTTATATCATTATACTGTTTTTCACTAATCATCTATGTCATTGATTTTTTTTTCTTACGATATATCACTAAAGTGTTTTTCACTACTAATGAATGTCATTGATTTTTTCTTATATCACTAAAGTGTTTTGATGAATAATACATTCTTTGATATATTGAAACCAAGTTTTTTTGTTGATTTTCTTTATTGGTTTTGTTTTCATGACGTTGTCTTGTCGGCTCAGAGCTTACATTACCAGACATGAACAATGTCTTAGAAGAAGTTATGGCAAATACAGAACAGTCAAATGTATAAAATCTAGGAAAAAATAACCAAAGGCGAAAAGACCTAAAGAGAGAAATGTCTCGACCAAGCTTATAAATATTACAACTAAAAGGTTGATCAAAATTCAAACATTATAAAAATAACCAAATATGAAAAACATCGTCCAAAGACAGAAATATTTCAACTAAACTTATAAATAAGTCACCAAAAGGGGAAAAGGTCAAGTATAGAAATAGCTATGGAAAAAGTAAGTCCACAAAACTAAGAAAGAAATGTAACTTCTGTAGTCAATTGTGTCTTATCTGAAAAGACGCTATCAATGTCACCCCTTTCCTTGTTTTACTTTACCAAAGACCTTCACCGTATCTGGTGCAGAAACCCTTATACAGCACTCATCTCTCCACAGTCTTGGTTGCTTTCTAATACAAAGTGGTTACATCACCAAGAACTTCAAACCTCCAGTGTACACGTGCTCCATTGAAACACCCATGACAGTTAACAACATGTATGGCCATGTAATCTGTGAGTCCATCGGGGATAGTTCATCCGAGTATTCCAAAAGATCCATTTCCCATGGCTGACATCTTCAACTTGCTATAACACAACTTATTCTAATATACACTTTACATGAAATTTCCCAAATTTGGGCTCTATTAAAGATTACGTAATGAGATACACAAAGACACCAAGAACATATCATACAAAACAATTCACAAATTAAAACTTAAACCATATCAGATGAACCACCCAACAAGTACTACACAAACATATAATAAGGAAACACATGACACACAGAGCTTACAGACAAATCACTTGGACTCAAACAAATTTTGGTTCTTGTACTGTAGAATTCTACCAACACTTCTTTCCTATCACCAAAACTAAACAACTACCACACAACCACTGGTCATTTGTCCAACATAATACTCATACCCTCGCCAACGACATTAAGGAAATGCATACTAGTTTTATTTCTGGTTATAATTCTTTTAATAAGGCAGAGAGATATACATGCTAATTAGACTACAGCTGCCTTCTTCACTGCTGTCCATTGTTCGATGACTTTTCTTCTGTGGTTGTCCCTCAAGACTGGGTTCAAAATTTTTTCCAGCTCTAGTATACGGCTTTCAAAATTCTCACGTTCTCTGATTACATGATGCCAGTTACCATTGCGTTCTTCGGTGCCAACAGTATGGACTGTCAAGAAGTGAGGTTCTGGTGCAAAATTAACCTGTGGAGGTAAATAAAACACATTGAAACTTACAAGACGGCCATACCTACTACTTCAGTAAAGAAAAAAACAGTAAAAAATTCACAAGGAGAAGTGGTAAAAGGCATAAAAACAGACTGTCGACATTCTATTGGTCACGTCTTGAGAAAAGGTAAAGGTATAGTCACTGATGGTTTGTGGTATAGAGAGATGTACATAGAAAACATGTATAACACATAGGTTTTCGGTATTGGTCATGTTTACAAAAATACACATGTGAATTATGAGCATTACTACCCATACACACCTTATTCGTCTTCAGATGAAGATATTGACCTTTTGGCTAGTAGTCATGCCCCAGAGTCTCTCAAGAAAATTAATGTGACGTGGAACGAAAAATATCCTACTGATGGTGTCCGAAGGTGTTCCTCTTCAACGAATAAGGTGTGTATGGGTAGTAATGCTCATAATTCACATGTGTATTTTTGTAAACATGACCAATACCGAAAACCTATGTGTTATACATGTTTTCTATGTACATCTCTCTATACCACAAACCATCAGTGACTATACCTTTACCTTTTCTCAAGACGTGACCAATAGAATGTCGACAGTCTGTTTTTATGCCTTTTACCACTTCTCCTTGTGAATTTTTTACTGTTTTTTTCTTTACTGAAGTAGTAGGTATGGCCGTCTTGTAAGTTTCAATGTGTTTTATTTACCTCCACAGGTTAATTTTGCACCAGAACCTCACTTCTTGACAGTCCATACTGTTGGCACCGAAGAACGCAATGGTAACTGGCATCATGTAATCAGAGAACGTGAGAATTTTGAAAGCCGTATACTAGAGCTGGAAAAAATTTTGAACCCAGTCTTGAGGGACAACCACAGAAGAAAAGTCATCGAACAATGGACAGCAGTGAAGAAGGCAGCTGTAGTCTAATTAGCATGTATATCTCTCTGCCTTATTAAAAGAATTATAACCAGAAATAAAACTAGTATGCATTTCCTTAATGTCGTTGGCGAGGGTATGAGTATTATGTTGGACAAATGACCAGTGGTTGTGTGGTAGTTGTTTAGTTTTGGTGATAGGAAAGAAGTGTTGGTAGAATTCTACAGTACAAGAACCAAAATTTGTTTGAGTCCAAGTGATTTGTCTGTAAGCTCTGTGTGTCATGTGTTTCCTTATTATATGTTTGTGTAGTACTTGTTGGGTGGTTCATCTGATATGGTTTAAGTTTTAATTTGTGAATTGTTTTGTATGATATGTTCTTGGTGTCTTTGTGTATCTCATTACGTAATCTTTAATAGAGCCCAAATTTGGGAAATTTCATGTAAAGTGTATATTAGAATAAGTTGTGTTATAGCAAGTTGAAGATGTCAGCCATGGGAAATGGATCTTTTGGAATACTCGGATGAACTATCCCCGATGGACTCACAGATTACATGGCCATACATGTTGTTAACTGTCATGGGTGTTTCAATGGAGCACGTGTACACTGGAGGTTTGAAGTTCTTGGTGATGTAACCACTTTGTATTAGAAAGCAACCAAGACTGTGGAGAGATGAGTGCTGTATAAGGGTTTCTGCACCAGATACGGTGAAGGTCTTTGGTAAAGTAAAACAAGGAAAGGGGTGACATTGATAGCGTCTTTTCAGATAAGACACAATTGACTACAGAAGTTACATTTCTTTCTTAGTTTTGTGGACTTACTTTTTCCATAGCTATTTCTATACTTGACCTTTTCCCCTTTTGGTGACTTATTTATAAGTTTAGTTGAAATATTTCTGTCTTTGGACGATGTTTTTCATATTTGGTTATTTTTATAATGTTTGAATTTTGATCAACCTTTTAGTTGTAATATTTATAAGCTTGGTCGAGACATTTCTCTCTTTAGGTCTTTTCGCCTTTGGTTATTTTTTCCTAGATTTTATACATTTGACTGTTCTGTATTTGCCATAACTTCTTCTAAGACATTGTTCATGTCTGGTAATGTAAGCTCTGAGCCGACAAGACAACGTCATGAAAACAAAACCAATAAAGAAAATCAACAAAAAAACTTGGTTTCAATATATCAAAGAATGTATTATTCATCAAAACACTTTAGTGATATAAGAAAAAATCAATGACATTCATGAGTAGTGAAAAACACTTTAGTGATATATCGTAAGAAAAAAAAATCAATGACATAGATGATTAGTGAAAAACAGTATAATGATATAAGATAAAATCAAGGGCATACATGCTTAGTGAAAAACAGTTTAGAGATATAAGAAAAAATCAATGACATACATGATTAATGAAAAACAGTTTAGAGATATAAGAAACAATCAATGACATAGATGATTAGTGAAACACCAAAAAGTTCTGGCTTAGTGATCTTCATTCTTCTGGGCTCTGCTGGTTGACTATCAAAAACACTGTTGTTGTCGAAGTCATCACACATACCTTATTTGTTTCGGATCCAGAATAAAGACATGTATGAGCTATCATACAAGATATATGAATACTTCTTTTTATCATACCAAAACCACCCGATAGCGGTGGTCGACACTTTTTTCTAATACTACCACTTGATTGGGTAGCATAAGCGATAGGTCCTTGCAGTACGCCTTAAGGGCTGCCAAACTGTCTCTATCATTTGGTTGGATATCCTCTGCTACTATGAGTGGACTTGTTGCCAGGGTGTCTAAGGGTGTCGTTCGTTCTCGTGATGTCTGGTGATGTAAGTACCGTTGTAGGTTCGAATTGTATAGATTGTCACGTAACTGACAGGGATAATCATTGTGAATGTTCCTATTATGACGGGTAAGTTTATCATTGAAGATACAGTGGTGGCAGTCTGGTACTTGCGTTAGACTACGATGATGGTGTAAATAGACAGGTGGTGCTGTCGTCTCTGGTATTGGAGTGTTTGGTGTATTCATACGTGGCTGATGACGTATTCCTTTGTGTTTTTGTAGGCCATCGTTCGTATTATACACCTTATCACATAACTGACAGGGATATACTTGGTCTTTCCCCTCGTGAATGGTCCGAATGTGACGATTAAGGGTATACTTATCACAATAGGCTTTGTCGCACACTGAACACGTGAAAGTAGATCTGGTGGTCATATTGATAAACTGTTTTTTTTTCTTCTTTCTTACAATAGCAAAGAGTTCTGGTGTATACAATGATTCAATGTTTTATCAGAGGCCAACGACACGAATAAGGCTCACACCAAGTTTCACTGCTGTAGCTAGCCAAGTCACTACGTGAAAAATAGCTGGTTACTACACGAACAATGCTCACACCAACCTGTTTCACTGCGGTAGCTAGCCAAGTCAGTACGTGAACAATATCTGCTTACTACACTGCTCACACCAGCCTGAAGCACCTCTGTAGATACCCAAGTCAGCCCGTGAACTGGTACTGAGCTCACAAGAGACGCCTTCTATTTTATACACTGGTTCTGCACACGACCTAGCTGACGTGGCAGTTAGACAAGCTATTCTCACGCCTGCTTCCCACAAACCGATGACTCATACTTAATGACTTTTACACATGGCGTTGATGACGTAGTCTCGGATATCCGCGTTTCTTTATCACAAGGGGGTATGTGATATTCTTGTAGGTCTGTATGTGTGTATAGTTGTGATGACAGTAGTAATGGTTTGTGTGGCCCTCTTTGTTTTTTGTGTACTTATGTGTCTGTACTTGAGTATAGTTGTGATGACAGTAGTAATGATATGTGTGTGTGTGTACTTGGCTGTCTTTGTATTTGTCTTTGAGTGTTCTTGTGTATGGGTGAGTGTGTGTGTGTCTGCACATGTGTATATCTGTTGTTGTGACAGTAGTAATGGTATGGTTTGTCTTTGTGCTTGTCTGTCTTTATGTGTATGTCTGTATGTACAAATGTGTCTGTGTGTGGTTGTCTTTGTGGTTGTAGGTGTGTATTTGTGTAATTGATTATGGGTATGTACTTGTGTATAGTTGTGATGTTGTAGGTCTGTATGTACAAGTGTGACCGTCTTTGTGTATTTGTTTATGGCTGTGTGTGGTTGACTTTGTGCTTGTAGGTCTGTATGTACAAGTGTGACCGTCTTTGTATTTGTCTTTGAGTGTTCTTGTGTATGGGTGAGTGTGTCTGCACGTGTGTATATCTATTGATAGTGACAGTAGTAATGGTATGGTTTGTCTTTGTGCTTGTCTGTCTTTATGTGTATGTCTGTATGTACAAATGTGTCTGTGTGTGGTTGTCTTTGTGTTTGTAGGTGTGTATTTGTGTAATTGATTATGGGTGTGTACTTGTGTATAGCTGTTGTTGTGAGAGTAGTAATGGTATGGTTGCCTTTGTATCTGTATATGTGTGTGTGTTTCGTTGTCTTTGTATTTGTGTGTATCAAGTATGTACTTGGTTGTCTTTGTGCTTGTCGCTAATATTCGTAGTAGTATTATCACTACTATTGATTCTTCCTCACTTTACCCACCACCATTGCACTATACATACTTTCCCCTACAATTTCCTTACTTGACTACTTGACCACTGCTTGACCTCTGCTTGACCACGTCATCGATCACTTTAATCACTACCATAATCTTAGGCACATCGTCCTCTACAATTTAAGTGGTCACTCGACCCCTTGACCACTACTTGACCACTGCTTGACCACTACTTGACCACTAATTTACCACCCTTTAAGCATCACCATGTCGCTACAATCACTTTTCCCCTAAAATTTCCTCACTTGACCACTGCTTGACCACTACTTGACCACTAATTTACCACCCTTTAATCATCACCATCTCATTACAATCACTTTTCCCTAAAATTTCCCTAAAATTTTCCTCACTTACACACCGCTTGACCACTGCTTGACCACTACTTGACCACTACTTGATCATTAATTTACCACTAATTTAATCTTCACCATGTCACTACGACCAATTTTCCTTAAAATTTTCCTTACTTGACCACTTGACCACTCCTTGACCACTACTTGACCACTAATTTACCACTCTTTAATCATCACCATCTCATTACAATCACTTTTCCCTAAAATTTCCCTAAAATTTTCCTCACTTGACCACTGCTTGACCACTACTTGACCACTAATTTACCACTAATTTAAACATTACCATGTCACTACGACCATTTTCCCCTAAAATTTTCCTTACTTGACCACTCCTTGACCACTGATTGACCACTAATTTACCACTCTTTAATCACCACCATATCATTACAATCACTTTTCCCTAAAGTTTCCTTACTTGACTACTTGACCCTTACTTGACCACTTGACCACTGGTTGACCAGTGTGTAATTGCGAACACCTCTTATTATATTTACGACCACCCCTGTATCACTCCTACTTGATCACTAATACCCCTTACCACCATACCCATTATAACTTTATACGCTTTCCTTTGTAATGATGATAGTGAATATACCACCCTTTACCTTCACTACTATCACACTGTTTAGATGATAGTAACCACCTCTTACTTCGAGTATAACCACGACCCATCACACCCTTGTTTATACATCACACATACTAATGTAACCAAAATAACTTTCCCCTCTTCCAGAACCAACTAAACATTTAATTACTTTTTACACCAGGCAGCGTCAAAAAAAAACCCGTTCCCACGAGACACGCCGAAAAAATTTCACCCGCCGAAATTTCCTTCAGCCTCCACAAAAAACCCGTTCCCACGAGGCACGCCGAAAAAAAATTTCACCCGCCCAAATTTCCTTCAGCCTCCAGGCTGGAGCCATATTTCCTTCATAAACACTACTATGGAGGCTGAAAGTGGGGTCTGGAGTCCCTTGCCTACTACTGCTGGGTTTGTTTTTTTTTTTGTTTTTTTTGGAAAAAGGTATTGGTGCCGGTCGTTCAGAAATCAATGGCAAACTACTGAACGTAAAACTTGCCCAGGAATCACTGTTATTTACTGCCAATATAGTACCTTGCGGTGTATGGCAGAGGGGTCTATAAGCTTGAGGAATAAAGGCCGCCTGGCTAGTGCAGTCGCTGCGAACTGTGCAGGTTAGGATTTTCTTTTTGCCCCCCCCCCCCCCAGAAAAAAAATCCCACACCTTACCGAGGATTCGAACCCGGGTCTCCCGAATGAGAGTCCGGCGTTCTAGCCACTCAGCCAGCCCAGGAATCACGAACAGCCAAAATCCTGGGGTTGACCCTTCGTCCTGTGAAGGACATGCAACTAAATTTTAAAATAGCTTTCAATACTTCACCACTCTTACTGAGGACTGAATCCAGAACCACTGTTTGTAGGCAAGTTTTCTATCTCCTACATCACATCGCCTTCAGACAGCAGGCTACTACAAGACATGTGAATAACATAAACAACAAAGGATATATGTGTCAGTTGTAGTAGGGCTGTCACCTTATCTCCAATATTTCTCGCTTACGTGATGTTACCAGCACTCTCCGAGACATTTTAAATATATTCTCCCTGTTCAAAAAGCATGATCCATTTATTTCAAGTTGTCGCGCGTTTTTCTATTTTCATTTGCTCAAGAAAAGATCATCAAGATGGCCGGAAACCATTAGCCTTGTCTGGTGAACTCTCCCGGCGGAATCCAAAGATCAGGACAGGCTGTCACTTCGGATTTCGTGCGACTGCTGCGCTGTCGGACAGAAATCTCCAACATATCGATACGGCGTTCATTTCTCCAAGGCCGGAATGTTTTTTTTTTTTTTTTTCAGGGCGTCTAAAAAGAAAAGAGCTTTGTCGTGGAAAGCAAGAACCTGATAAGAGAGTTCAAAACTGGCAACATAGAACAAATTGATGGAAATTGAAGATGATGGTGTCACTTTCTAAACGTAACGATCTGTTATAATGTAACAGCAATACTAGTAGAATTGGCGAACATTCTTATATCTTTTCTCATTCATGCCATTTTTATGTAGCAATACTAGTCTACCTCTGCCCTTTTCGCATGCTTTATTTTTGTTTTTTCCTCCAACATGTTTCTTCTGTCTTATTCAGTGACAATATTTATTACTTCCAGACACGCTACTTCTTTCTTTTCTTCTGTGCCTATTCATGGTTGTGTCATGTATTTCTTACTTGAAGTGTATCGAGCAACAGGCGTATTCTTACCTCGGATATTAATGCGAAACAGACTTTTTCCTCGAGTGTTTGGTAAAACAGAAGGTAAATTGCATGTCCAATACAGGACGTTGCTGTCACCTCCAGCATTTATTGGTTGTTAGTGATTTTCTAGGCAATTTTACGCTCAGTAGTTTGCCATTTCTGTACCGTGAAAATATTTTCAGAAATGTAGAAGATACGAAATTAATCATCATTGGGGGACGTGACATCAATAACATTAGATATGCGGATGATACAGCATTGATTGCAGCTAATAAGCAAGATCTGCAGCATTTAGTAGATGCAGTTGTTGCACACAGTGAACAACTAGCGTTAGAATTAAATTGTAAGAAGATATAGATTACTGTCGTCACTAGGAAGAAGGAAATACCACAATGTAATATACAAGTAAATGGGAATATTCTCAAACAAGTGAATCGGTACAATTATCTCGGAACAGTCATAACATCTAATGGGAGATGCCTTGAAGATATTAGAACAAGAATTGGGATGGCGAATGTAGTCTTTTGTAAGAAGAAAAACATACTGATTAAAAAAAGAACGAAGTCATTTGCAACTAAAAACAAAAAAGGCTGTTGAGGTGCTACATAGAACCTATAATTTTGTATGGGTGCTAAGCGTGGACAATAAACAGACAAGCTGAAAAACATCTGATGACTGTAAAAATGTGGTTTCTGGGGAAAATGCAAAGAACACCATGGACAGACAGAAAAACCAATGACCAAGTCCTACAAGAACCAAATGAAAATCGTAAACTGATTAGAGAAATTATACGTAGACAGTCAACATTTTTTGGTCACGTTATGAGAAGACATAAATTGGAGAACTTGGTGACAACTGACAAGATCAAGGGGAAGAGAACAAAGGGAAGGCAAAGAAGTAAAATCCCGGATGGCTTAACCACGTGGTGTGGTCGAGACAAGAACACTGAGCTGATCCATGATTGTGGTTATCGAGTGAGATGGCGAAACATGACCCAGCACGCTTATCGGCATTGCACGTGATGAATGAATGAGTTTGCCATTAATCATAGCTATGCTTGTAGGATGGTGAAACTGTATTTTACAATTCTCCGACATACAGGGTTCGAAATCAGCTGAGGGCGATTTGAAATCAGACCGCTTTGTGTTGATTTCGGGAGTATGAACTGTATTTCGTGGACTGTGTGGGTGAACATCTAGGAAACATCCAGATGGGAAAATGACTGCCGATTCCATCAGAAATGAACTGGGTGTTTTGTGGGGAACTATTGTGTTGACATTCTGGCGGCGGCATTATGCACAGTGTATCTGTGCGGGCTGTTGTTTGTCGAGACTCCTGTCTTTTTCACTTTTCACATTGGGCAGTGGGGAGCATTTTGTGTGATATTCACTGGCACAGGAACGGAGCATAATGGGGACGACCTGTTGCTGTGAAGTTGGAACTGCGACTAACTAACTAACTAACTAAGTATGAACCACGTCGGCTGTTCAGAAAATAATGGCAAACTACTTAACTAACATTGCCTAGCTTTTTGGTTTGACCAACTCACACACCACTTTCACTCTTATCTGATTCAGTTGCAAACAAACAGTAGGTTTGGGCCAAACAAAAATTGATGGTGGAAAATGGGAAGTAGGGGTGTGCCGCAGTTATGACTTAACAGTTGTTAATATGGTAGCAGACATGTTGCATTATATATCAAATTAAAGGGAGTTGCCTAGGAGAAATCACTAAATTGATACTTTAACCGTAGTTTTATTTATAAGCCCATGACAGTTACGGGGAGTTCTAATGAGACGATTTATCAGCCCATGGCACGTAATCAGTTAAATCGATCGGCACTCACTAAACCCAACACTTTTCATTGTGCCAACGGCTTCGGGTGAAGGAGCAGTACAAGGAGGAGAGTACATGGCTTATCCTAGTGCGAGAAAATTCAACTTAAAGACTAAATGTTACGGTCGGCCAAGCCAGACCCAAAGCCTTGGTCGACAACTGGTCTAGGGTGGTAGCTTCGACAGATGGACAGTTGGAAAATTGTTTTGCTGATCCGGCAAAATTATGCAGCTTGTCTTGTTCTAGACTTAGTGGTGTTATTGTTCCTCTGGAGTCAGCTAGGCAGGCGAGAGGGAGATTGTGCTGCTTGTACAACACATGGTCTCTAGATTCAGCTCAGGCTTTGTGTTATGGAGAGGTATAAGTTACTCCATTTTACAAATTATAGTCTATCAAGACGGCAGGGTGCCATTCTCGGTGCAAACCGCTTAAGGCGATCTCGAATGTGGCGAATTTCTGTTGTGAAGAACATTGTTATATTGTGCGTTGTAAATGCATTACTATATGCTTGAACTCTTATAAGAGGAATTTCTGTTGTGAAGAACATTGTTATATTGTGGGTTGTAAATGCATTACTATATGCTTGAACTCTTATAAGAGGAATTTCTGTTGTGAAGAACATTGTTATATTGTGGGTTGTAAATGCATTACTATATGCTTGAACTCTTATAAGAGGAATTTCTGTTGTGAAGAACATTGTTATATTGTGGGTTGTAAATGCATTACTATATGCTTGAACTCTTATAAGAGGAATTTCTGTTGTGAAGAACATTGTTATATTGTGGGTTGTAAATGCATTACTATATGCTTGAACTCTTATAAGAGGAATTTCTGTTGTGAAGAACATTGTTATATTGTGCGTTGTAAATGCATTACTATATGCTTGAACTGTTATAAGAGGAATTTCTGTTGTGAAGAACATTGTTATATTGTGCGTTGTAAATGCATTACTATATGCTTGAACTCTTATAAGAGGAATTTCTGTTGTGAAGAACATTGTTATATTGTGCGTTGTAAATGCATTACTATATGCTTGAACTCTTATAAGAGACATTTCTGATCAGAACTTTTTCTTGGGTCTTGAGTTGGTTGGCTGGTTAATTGGGTGGGTGGTTGTTTGGTTGGTTGGTTGGTTGGGTGGGTGGGTGGTTGGTTGGTTGGTTGGCTGGCTGGCTGGTTGGTTGGTTGGTTGGTTGGTTGGTTGGTTAATTAAGTTAGTTAGTTAGTTAGTTAGTTAGTTAGTTAGTTAGTTAGTTAGTTAGTTAGTTAGTTAGTTAGTTAGTTAGTTAGTCGATGTTGCAACTTCACAGCAACGGGTCGTCCCCATTATGCTCCGTTCCTGTGCCAGTAAATATCACACAAAATGCTCCCCACTGTCCAGTGTGAAAAGTGGGTCTCAGGTGAGTTCGTCTTATGGTGTCTGCATTTTATACAACCATCATTTCCGTCACTATGTTATAGTGGACAGTAAGAGTGAAGCCGTGTATCATTTCACACCCCTATTCCACATGGCCCATATGTATGGCAGTAATGGAACTCCTCATTCCAACCCCTTCCTCTTCTTTTAAAATGAAAAAAAAAAAAATTATGTTATAGTACCTTTTTACTATTATTATTATCCCGATTATGCACGCTGGATTACCCATCCATCCTGATTACACCATGACCGGCCTATATTGTTAACAGCTAACACGTTGTGGATTCATCCACTGTTAGATCACACTCTGTCAGACTTCACCCTCGTATAATAGTTGGTCTCTATTGTCGAGTGCCCCACTCTTTGTCTCGTTCTACTTAATACTTTTGTTTCACATGAATCTAAGTTACTATACCTTTGTGTAACCGCTGCAACATCTTTCCCCGTTGTTTTTATCAGAGTGACGATTTCTTGTATGTACATACTTGTGATGTCTGTTCGCACCCACATTCTGTTTCCCTCTCCTTCCCCCATTTTATCATTGCTGCCACAAACATCGTACGTCTAGATTGCCCCACCCCCCACCTTTTTTTGCTCTCGCTCGCTTTGAACTCAAGCTTAGTCCATACACACTAATTCTAGTAATGCTGGACTGAATGATGCGTGTGGATTAGCTTTCCCTGTTAACAGTGTCCTTCGCCATCAGGCGAACCGACCGATCTCATGAAACAGCCAAGTATTTTCTAATGCTGACTTGCTCTTTGGGAGTTTGCTTTTCCAGCCTATTCTCTGCCAGAAGCGTTCTGCGCTCACGCCGATGGAAGTAATAGTTCTGTTTAACGGTTTACTTTCCATCCTCTTTACTGCCCTACCACGCTTCAATATGTCGTATCGGCACTTTCTGACACATGTAATAGGATTATAACAGCTCCCGCTGTAAGATATATGTTTTCTATGTTAAACAACCCACTGGGAGTCACGTTTAAAGCGATATGTATTTATTTTATTTCATGAATAAAATCATGAACAATGATGCTCAAGGATTCGGGAATGTGAATATGAAAGACATTAACATACGAGTAAAAAGAGTCATCAATTTTTTTTTTTTTTTTTTTTTTTTTTTTTTTTTTTTTGGTGAAAACATTGTGCGTTAACTTTATTTCATTACGGCGAATTAAAGGAACATTTCTATAAATATTGTAACCAGTGAACATTTCTATTAACATTGTGAATTTAAGTTCAGTGTAGTATTTGAACATTTCTATAAACAGTGTACATAGTTAATCAACGAGAAAATTCATCTCGACGTTAATATTGTTAATTTAAATACTCGTGTTGAAAAACATTACTTTTACGAAATTAACTAAACGGTAAAACAATTAATAGACTTAACAGTCAAATCATAAACTTTCTAGTACCTTAACGTCATATCTAGTTTTATGATCTCACGAAGAATGAATGTGTGAATGAAAGAAGAATAAAAGGCAGAACAAATGCAATAAAATGGTGGTATGAAGGCACAGGTGCAAATCACTTTGCACTCTTGAGTCATGTCATATATTTTGTTTTTATCCATGTCATTTTTTTAAAAAGTGTTTGTGCAATGATTGCACAGAGTTTTTTAATATTATTCAACAAATTAAATCTGTCGCAAACATCAGATGACCATGCATGCTATGCTAAATGTTAAACAAAAATTATGAGCAGTCTATCCATATATTAAATTTACTTTGTCAGTAAGGACAAAGAAACGTTTCTGGTGCTCTATTTCGAGTTATTTCTCTTGGGGAATATAGTTTAGTCGATGGATCAACATCACGGCACAAGGGTGTAACCCATAAGTGCCCCGTTCTCCTCCTAACTCAAACCCGAGTCTGGAGAAACTTAGCTCAGTGCATGAACTCGGTAGCACCGGCGAGGGTCCTGAAATACTTTGGGTAGATTTTTAACTCGAAATTTTGCCCGGGAAGCGACGTTAGGCTACTCTTTTTCGGTTTCCAACTGCCAAGGGATTTTTTACGTGTGCAACAATACACACGGGCGTCCGATCTCACTACCAGAGACCAGGGGAAATAATGTTATTACTAGAAGTCCACGTGATTTAAATCCCGGACCAGCACTCCAGGCGGACACCATACCTTGAGACCACGCAGCCCCCGTCTGGGGGGGGGGGGATATCTTGGGGGAAATAACAGAATGCAATGCTATATATATTAGATTCTCCCCCTTTAGTTTTCCGACCATATTCTCCCTCTTTCTCTCTTTTTACTTCTTCGTAAACAGAATGGTGTATTTAAACAGTTCTGCTTCAAAGGAAGGTGGTGCTAAGATGCGGGAGTTGGTCTTCTGAGCCGATAACGATATGTCCAGGATTGCCGCAGGCTTCATCACTGTCACCAGTACTATTCAACGTGTATACGGTGCCGATCACTGAACAACAGTTGGACGGGAGGGGTAGGACTCTGTCATTCGTTGACGGCATCCTCGTGTATCGACAGGATCGAGATAGACAGGTGGTAACCAATGATATGCAGGGCGAACTAGATCGAATTTCCCCTGCAAAGGCATCGGTTACATGGTTCTCCCTAAACAACCATATTGTGAACACAGACCTGCCGGCAGTAAGAATGGATGGGAGCCTTTTGAGTAGAGCCCAATCAATGACATATCTTGGCGTGAGGCTTGATCGAAGCCTGTCCTTGAGAGATCATGTCGATTATGTTATAATGAAAGCTCGAAAAGGTTTGTCAGCAATGAGAGTCATGGCGGCTGCCAATATAGAGCAAAGACTGCTAATATTTCTGTTCCAAGGACTGGTGCTTTCACGCATCGAGTATGCCCTGGCCATCCTCACTGTCAGCGCTACACAGATTGGAAGACTTGAAAAGGTACAAAACGAAGCCATGAGCATCATTTTGGGCTGCACGAAAGACACCAGCTGTGTAGCAATGAGATACCTCCTTGACTTCCCGACAATGGAACACAGGATCAAGATCTGGAGAACTCTTGCATACTTAAAAATAAGTGCAGATGAGCAGCACCCTCTGCATGACGCTATATTCAGAGAAAAGGGTGACAGGCTAAAGAGAGGCACATCATGGATGGGTCGGGCGGAAGATGTCGTCAGACAGGTCTGCAGTCTTACCAGTATCAACCCCGGCAAGGAATGGGTGCCGGTGCCTCCAGCTTTTAAGTGCACTTTCTCCTGCATTATCACACTCGACAGACGGTGCAGAGAGCAGAACCCTGTCGCTGTCAATGCAGAAGTCAACGCGCTCATCTATCTATGAACACTCAGATAGCCCCGAAGTGCTCATCTATACAGATGGATCTGTTGTAAAGCAGCAGAGAAGTGCGTGGGCATGTACAGCCCCTTCAGCGGGCCGAACCGTTCAAGAATCCAGTGGTGCCCACTCTATGACCACGAGCAGCATGACGATGGAGGTGATGGCAGTTACACAGGCTTTTATATGGCTGGAATCACAGCATTATACCAACGTGTGTGTACTAAGTGACTCAATTAGCATGATTTAGAAGGTCGATGCTGGATCTGTACGTAGACAGTGGACTGAGTCGCTGCGGAAGTCTGCTGTTCGTAAAGTCACCTTCATCTTCGTCCCGGGACATGCGGGAGTTGAGGGAAATGAACGAGCTGATAAACTGGCTGGCTCTGCACCCCCTGTAGATGGCCAGCCCATGGATCGTGCCGATGTTATTAACGTCCTTGAAGATATGGCGAGAACAGAGGACTTTGACGTCAGTGAATCCACATCGCTGTCCAGGATGAAAGACTTGGGAGTAAGAATCGGCACAGCCAGACGCGAGAGGTACATCGGGAAAACATGGCGCCTCGTCATCCAACACAGAACTGGCACTATTAGCCACCGGACGCTGATGCATATGCTGGGGGGGGGGGGGGGAATCTGAGCACCTATGGACATGTCCGGAGTGCAATGAAGATACACCAACTGATAACTGATGGTGTATTTAGTGTGAATAGTGTATGTTCAACATGTTGTCGTTTATTTGTAAATGTTCCTTGTGTGCTACGGAGCATTGTCATATGCAATTTTTTGGGTAACGTGTGAAATTTAATTTCTTACAAACTCGTGAAAAAGGCTGGTAGCGGTATTATTTACTTACATACAAGATGGTGAAGCCGACACCTCACATACGCCGGCATAACATATGATAATAGCGCTTACATTTCAAACCATTCGTAACATTTATTCCAAGAAACCCTACGGTGTAGGGTCTGAAAAATAGTCTTTAGACTCATTATATTGCTCCTCTCCACGGAAAATCTTTAGTAAAAAAAATTATTTTTTTTTTGAGATAAGACTTTTATTATACTGCGCAATTTGTTTCACATCACTTCTCATATTTAAAAAAGAATCGGCAGGGTGTTTACAAAATAGATCACAGTCTATTTGGACCATTTCAAGTAAAAAAAAAAAACAAAAAAAAACAAGAACTATACGTGGTATTGTAAACAAGCAACAAATATGCATGCAACGTGTTTAGATTTACAACCAATGAAATCTCTACAACCTAAGAACAGACAAGACATTCCCAAGTAAATATAATTAGTTAGTTAGTTAGTCGCAGTTCCAACTTCACAGCAACGGGTCGTCCCCATTATACTCCGTTCCTGTGCCAGTGAATATCACACAAAATGCTCCCCACTGCCCAATGTGAAAAGTGGAATAGACAGGAGTCTCGACAAACAACAGCCCGCACAGATCCACTGTGCATAATGCCGCTGCCAGAATGTCAACACAATAGTCCCCCACGAAACATCCAGTCTATCTCTGATGGAATCAGCAGTCATTTTCCCATCTGGATGTTTCCTAGATGTTCACCCACACAGTCCACGAAAATACAGTTCATCGTCGATGGTAGTAGTGGCAGTCAACCAGAAGCCCAGCAGGCACGCATTTCTGCATAAGGCAAAAACCGGTCAACTCTGGGACATAGCCATCTGCCATCGCTCCGAACATGCAGTCACGTTCCAAAAAACCTCGGGCAGATTAAAAAGCATTTCACACGAAAATCACAGCTCACAGTGTCGCACCACGCACTCACTCAGTAGCAGGGCGACGGAACCATCAAGCCTCCTTAGTCGCCTCTTACGACATCCATGGTAGGCTGCAGTGTTGCTATTCTTTGCTTCCCTTATGGGCCCCGGCAACACACGGGAGAAGTAAATACAATACAACAGGACATGTTTTGTAACTGGTGTCGAAGTATTCACGAGGAGAAAGGCTGGACTTCTGTCTTATTGATAGCCATGCAATTTTTGAACGTCAACTGACATAAGATGAGGCTAGATGCTGGTCTGTAACCATGCTTTTGTAATTCCAATTCCAATTCCAATTTTCAAAACAAACATTCCAAATTCGTCCTCGTCTAACCTGCTTCATCAGCTGTGGTTATTATTGAGGATCGTGGTTTTTGTGGGTTTATTCTCCCTAATTTTTGTCTTGTGAGTCCTATCTCGGACTGGTTATGTAGCTTTTGTGTCTGTGACGTCAGCAGTGGTCGGCGGCTATCCTTTGTGCTCTTCTGTTGTTGTGGTTTTCTTTGTTGGTGTAGCCTCCTGGCTCGTCTGGCTTGACTGGCTGCAGTCCTGATAAGGACTTTTTATTGGGTTTTTTAGTCTCCTGTTCTGTGCTCTGTGCATTGCCCGTATCTTTTGTGTGCAGTCCTTAAAGGGACTTATTGTTTTCCCACTCCAGGAGTCGTTGTTTAGATTGCCTCGCCTTTTCTCGGCAGTAGGCATCGTGGGCGGCGCACTCCTCTTCGTACTTTCTCCATTCGTCTTCGTCGACCTGTTGTACGAACCACTCCTCTACCTGGCAGGATGCTGATTTCATCTCGGGTTGCTTAGATATCGTGGCTGAACTACTGGCTACTGATTGCTGCTTCTGATTGGTTTGTGGCCTGGCTCCTTCGTGCGTCTTTTTGCTTCCTTTTTTGTGCATTGTTTTCATCAGTTTTTCGACGTTTTTTTTTTTGTGGTGCTTCATCTTGCTTCCTCTCTTCTGTTGGTTTGGGTTGATGCTGCATCCTTTCGGCTCTCAGTAGTTCTCTTTCGGTCTTGATCTTTTGTAGGATTTCCTCGTTTTCCTTCTTCATTTCAGCCATGCACTGGATCTCTTGTTTGATGTTGAGCTGGATTTCTTTCATGTCGGCCAGCAGCTTCTCATTATCGTTGGTCGGATTCGTCGTCAGCAGTGCCTTGACTTGTTTCTTCAACTCGTCTATCTGCTTTTGAAAATGATCTCTTTCAGCTTGTGCTATGCCCGTGGCTGTCTCGCCTCTCTGCATTGCTTCCTTGAATGGTGTCTTTGTGATGATGGCGATTTTTAAGACGTCTCTCTGTCTCTGCAGGTACGGACAGCCCAGGTATCTTGCTCCATGTTTGCCCAGGCAGTTGGCACACTTTCTTTTGTTGTTGGGTGCTCGGAAGTCCGTGTCCAGCTTGGCCAGCGGACACTCCTTGAAGGCGTGGTGATCGGCGCAATATCAGCATATTTCCTTTTTACTGCGACACGTAGCTCTGCTGTGGCCGGCCTTCTGACATCTGGAACATTGAGTGATTCTTGGGATGAATCTCTCTGGTTGCTGCATTCTCTTGTTGTATGATGCTGTGGTCGGCATCTCGCTGCCCTCCGACGTCACCACTGCCAAGGTTGTAGGTATCTTGGAGTAGGTGAGAAGCCGCTCCGCCTTGAAGAATCGGATGTGAAGATTCTCTTCACATAGCTGCTTCATGATTTCTTCATCTGCCAGCTCCACGGGAATACGCTTGACAACCCATCGGACTGTCTTTGGGTCGGTGTTTCCGACTCTGGTGTCTTTCTCCTCCTTCTTCTCTGCTGTCTTGGTTCTTGACTGTGTTGGGCTGTCAATCTTCTCCCTCGTAGTAGCTTCAGTAATTGGTGTAGTATCAGGCTCTTTGATGCAGCTAGCAGGTGGGCTCTCGACGTTCTTCTTCTTCTTGTCGGCTCCCACGCTGCACATCTTGGCAACAGCGTGTTTCTTGTTGTTGGATTTTCAACGTGACATTTTCCCGCTGATCAGGCTTCTTGACAGAATAATGCGACTTGACTTGTTAGCGTTCGCAGTGCGAAAGGAATGATTTTTTTTTTTTTTTTAAACTTTTATTGAGTGTGAAAGAAAACTTTGCATTTGTATTGTTCGTGTTGTTACAGAGCGTTGCATGTGGAAGTGTAGGTGACATATGCGCAAATTTTTACAACATTTGTTTCAACCTTTTTACATTTGAAATGGGGGGTAACGAAAAACGAGTACAAACAACAACAAGATGGTAGTATACCATTATTTTCCCTCTGCCACCCTTTCACCTGTCAGCTCCAACCCCACCAATACCATCATCACCACTTGGTAATGAGGAAAATGGCAGTAAAACTTGTTAGAACCGACCGGTGAAGGCAGCAGCAGCATCAAAAACAACAGTATCGAAAAGGTGGGGTGAGGGGGGGGGGGGGGGGTTGTCAAGGAGTATCCTAGTTTACAATGCAGGAGGGGTAGTTGTTGCATTTGTATTGTTTGTGTTGTTACATGCGTACTGTGTGTTCAGTATTTGTGTGCGTGTTTTTACAGAGCGTTGCATGTGGGCGTGTAGGTGACATATGCGCAAAAATTACAAATATTTTATACATTTAAACATTTCTCCATTGACATTGTTGTAAGGAAATATTTTAAATCAAAAGCGTTATGGTAGCGGGCTGTTATTATTTCCCCTGCCGCCCCGCTCTCCTGTCAGCTCCAAAAACTCCTACCAAGTACCATCACCCTCGGTGATGATAAACATGGCGGTGTATAACTGAAACAAAACGGTGAGGGTGGCAGCAGAGACAACAATCCCAGTATCAAAAGGGTGGGAAAGAGGGATGTGATAGTATACGCGTTTACAAAGCCATATATATTAATAGTGATTACAATGATAATAATGCAAAGTAACAACCAAATACATAAATAAATATCATAGTGACAAGGAATAACTATAACAGTGCTGAGACTAGTGATAGACTCAATGATAATAAATAATAGTTTTAACATGTGATTTTATGTGCTAAATTGATTACCTTAGGAATGGTGTTTACATGAAATACATCTTATAATAATAAAGACAAGGAATAAAAAAAACTACTAAGGGTGATGACAGCAATGCTAATATTTATAAACACAATGGTAGGATTTGTTTTGATAATGATCACATTTTCCAAAATGTGATTCCATTGGCTAAATGATTTTCTTAGACATGGTGTTAAAACATGGCAGGTACATACAATAACAATTGCATCCTGCACTGTTAAATAATATATTAGGTGTAAAAAGGAGTTGGTTATCTTTTTTCTCCTTGCTTATTTTTTTTTTTTTTTTTTTTTTTTTTACATATGCATGCAATGTTCAATAATAGTAGAAGTAAAAGGAGTTGGTTTTCTTTTTCTCCTTGCTTATTTTTGGTCATATTTGTAAGGGTTCATTCATTTTTTCCCTTCCTCTTTTTTTTTTTTTTTTTTGTTTTTTACTTTTTGTAAAAAGTAAAACAAGCATCAGTATTAGCACAAACTTTTTTTTACAATCTTTACATTTTTGTTTCCCTTGCCATCTCCTCACCAATTTGTTTCATTCCACCAATGCCTTCATCAACCTTATCCGGGCAATGATGGTAAAGGCAGGGTAATTATTTGAACCAAACCGGTGTGGGTATCAGCAAAGGCAAACACAGACCATGAGCAAGGGGAGGGGGGCACATGGGAAAGGGTTTTTTGTTTATTACTAATGATGACAATAATAATAAAGGCAAGAAGAGGCATACTGAGGGTAATAACAGCAATTATAAAAAACAGCAAGGGTACTAATAGTTATGAGAATGATAACATTTTTACAATATGTGATTCTATTTGCTAGGATGATTTTCTTTGGAATGGTGTTAACATAGCCTAGCAGGTACATACACTTGCAAACTGCAGTTTTAGTAATACTTGGAGTAAAGGAGTGGGTTATATTTTCCTACTTGTTTTTTTCCTAAATGTAGGGGTTCATTCATATTTTCCTCTGTGTTCTCTCTTTCTTTTGTTTTTTAAATAAACATTTAACCAAGCATTTGTATTGACACAAGTGTTTACAGTATCATTGGTTTGGTAACCATTTGTGATTTTGTATTCATTCATTCAACACTCCCTCACATGATTCAAAGGGGGTGACAAAGAGAGGAAGGGACATGACCACTCTTTATGATGGTACAGGCTGGACACATGTTGGAAAACAAAATAGTGGGGGTAGTATCAAAAGCAACAAACCTTAAGCAAAGGTGGGGGGGGGGACATGGGAGATGAAGTTGTAAATTTATAATGATTGTATTCTTAATACTTTTCAAATTAATGATACTAAAGATAGTAAGGGTAAGGTAATGATAGTAATATTAATAATGATCATAATAATAGTAGACATTTCCATAATAATAAAAATAATAAATATACAACAAACATATTAATAATAATAGTAATAATAATGATAATAAATAGTATAACAGATATGTGATTTTATTTACTAAAGTGATAATCTTAGTAGTGGTGGTGGTATAGCACAACAAGTGCATTTAAAGCAAACCATTCCATAAATAGTAATTTGGAATGGGAGGAGTTGATTTTCTTTTCTCCTTTTTTCTTTTCCCCTTATCTATAAGGGTTGAAACCATCATTTTGAAGCAAATAAAACAAGCATTTATAATTCCACTATTCTTTACATAATGGATTTTCCATTGGTCTTTTGACCATATGTGATCTTTTTTAATCATTCACTCACCATTCACTCACAGTTTCTACTTTCTTTCTCGCCCTCATGTATACCAAATTTGTAATAAAATAAGGAAGAGTACATATGATTTACTCTGGAAATAGTTGTGATATCTTGTGTGTGTACATAAAGGAAATTAAATGTGTGTTATATGTGTGGTGTTTGTATCTGGCAAAATTTCTGCAGGTCCATATAAGTTGTCTGTAGTAAGAAAGTGCTACAAGTAGTTTTGTATGTATGTCCTTAGCTGTCTGTGGTATAGTATTGAGAAAAATTGCTTTATATATGTCGGTCTGTGTGTGTTTGTATGAGGTGTTTGAGTGTTGCGCGTGTGGCAGTAATTGTTGGACATGTATAATAAATGTGTTCCTCTGTCTCTTGTGTGTTGTTTCTACATAATTGACATTGTTTGGATATGTATGCTTCTACCTGTGTTGTGGGGGTCATACTGTATAACAGTCTATATGTGATCTCCCTAGCTTTTGGTGTTATGTGTTTGTTGTGTAGGTTTGAAAAGGTGCATGTGAAGTCAGTCATGAAGTATTTGTGTCCTCTTTTAATCCTAAGTCTTAGTGATGGTGCTTGCTCTCTAACTAACTGTTTGTATATTGTGTGTGTTGTTTGTTGTATTACCTGTTCATGTCCTTTTATTGCCTGTATGCATGTCTGATAGAATGTTGGCAGTCTTCCCTGGTAGTGTGCAGTTGCATTGTTAAGAGGTGTGAGATGTTTGATGTTGTGGCCTATGTAGTATAGTGCTAGTCTGTTCTGTTCTGGGTGTCTGATGATTTTACCTATGTGACTGATTCTAAGTGACAGTATTTTTGTCTGGATGTCCTGTAGTCCAATCCCGCCTTGTTTCCTGTCTTGTATGAGAGTTTTGTGCTTGATGCTGTGTATTGTGTTGGTGAAGATGAAGCGTCTGATTTGTATGTTTATGTTTGTGACGGTCTGTTTGGGAGGGTCTAGTACTGTCGCTAAGTATAATATTTTGGGTATTATGTATGTGTTGACTATTGTGCTTCTACCAAATATTGTGGATGTCTTGTACCTATACCTATGTAACATGTCTATGATCTGTTCAGTCAGTGCGTGCCATGTCTGTCTGTGTGTTTTTGTGGGATCGCATGGAAATGTGATCCCATACAGCTTCATGGTGTCTATGTGTTTCAGATCTGGAGGGAAATCAGCCTTTTGTTTCCACTTTCCCAGGCCCATTATCTGTGACTTCTGTATATTTACTTTGGCTCCACTGCCTTTTCCAAAATGGGTAAAGGTGTGGAGTATATTCCTTATTGATGTGTTGCTGGTGGGAAAGAAGGCAGTGTCATCTGCATAGGCGATGAGCTTCTGCTCTCCTATCCCATGCAGGAAGGTTCCTTTAATACTAGTGTCTTGCCTTATCTTCTCTAATAAGGGTTCTAGAGTGAGCACATACAGGAGTGGTGATAAGGGACATCCTTGTCTTACAGATCTCGTGAGCCTGAAGCTAGCTGTCAGTGAATGGTTCACCAACACTCTGCTCTCAGGATTTTTGTACAAGATCTGTATCCACTGCCTGTAGTACTCTCCTATGTTACAGTGTTCTAGTGTCCTATGTAGGTAAGTGTGGGAAATTCTGTCGAAGGCCTTCTCTTGATCCAAGGATAAGATGGAGGATGGACAGTCTTTTCCATGTGTGTAGTTAATAATGTCTCTAATGAGATGTGTGTGGTTGTGTATATTTCTGTCTTTGACACTGCACTGTTGGTCGGGGTGTATGAGTTTTGGCATGAAGGGTTTAAGTTTGTTGGTGAGTGTTTTGGCGAGTATCTTGTAGTCTGTGTTGAGTAAGGAAATTGGTCTGTAATTTTTCAGTTGTGTTTTGTCAGTTTTATCTTTGCATATGAGTGTAATGTAAGACATGTTGCAGCTGTCCGGAAGATTTTTTTTGTCAAAGGCTTCCTGATAGACTTTGAGGAGAAGATTGCCTAGAATAGGAAAGAAGTGTTGGTAGAATTCTACTGTCAAACCGTCTGGCCCTGGAGTTTTGTCTTTGTTTAGTGTGCTTAGTGCCTGTGCTATGTCTGTCAGTGTCAGTTCTGTGTCCAGTGTGTCTTTGTCTGTGTCAGATAATTTCTTTGTGTACTGTAAGAAGTTGTCTTGTATCTGTGTGTCGACTGTCTCTGCTGTGAATAGTTGTGTGTAGTGTTGTTGGAAAGCAGTCTCTATGTGTGGTGTTTCTGTCTGCATGTTTCCTTGCATGTCTGATATTTTGCTTATTTGTCTGTTACGTTGTACGTTCTGTTCTATTGCTAAATATTGCCTCGTAGCTGACTCTTGTGTAATTGTGTTGAGTTTTGTTCTGAGAAGAGCACCCAGATATCTGTGTTGTTGGTGTTCTTCTAGTTGTGCTTCTAATGTGTGTAAGTGATGTGCGTCTCTGTCTGTTTGTTTTGTTAGTCGTATGGCTGTCTGTATGATGAGCTCCTGTCTTAGTGTGTCTTTGTGGATCATGGTTGCTAGATGTTGTGTTCTGCTTCGTATGGTGTTTTTCAATAAGTCCCAGTATTGTGTGATGTTCTCAGTCGGTATATTGTCTGTGTATGTGTGTATGAGCTGTGTCATATATTTTACATATTCTGAGTGTTCCAATAGTGAATTATTATACTTCCAGTGAGGTGACCTTTTGTTTGGCTGCGTGGTTGTGCTGATGTGTGCTAGTATTGCTTTGTGGTCTGTGTAATCTAAAGTTTCCCGTAGGTGTTTGGTTTGTATGATGTGATGTGTTGCGGGCGTATAAATCCGGTCTAATCTAGATGATCAGTTGTGTGTTTTGTTTGTGTATGTCGTTTCTCTACTGTCGGGGTGTGTATGCCTGAATGCGTCTGTGAGGTTGTGTGTGTCGATGATATTTCGTAGTGTGTCAAGTTGATGTAAGCTGTCCCTGCCGGCTCTCCTCAGCTGTTTTTTCACCTCCCCACCCACCAAGTCTAAATCTTCAAGAACACAATTGTAATCACCGGCAAGAACAATATTTTGTCCTCTGTATGTCTGTGTTAGTAAGTCGTCTAAATGTTCATAAAAAAGAGGTTGATAATTGTAGTTAGGTGGTGCGTGTATGTTGACTATGACAAAGGAGTGTGTGTCGTTTTTAACTTGAACTGCGGAAATTCTACCATGTGGGTCTGTGTGTGTTCTAAAAATAGTCCACGTGTCGGAAATTTGAAGAATGGCTGTCCCTGACCCTACGTTATGTTTGGCCAAACTGAAACACGAATTTCTTAATCCTAAACGTGTTACAAGTTCTGCTGCTTGAAAGTCTGTTTTAATGTTTGTTTCTTGTAGTAAAATAAAATCGGGTTTGTGTTTGTGTATGAGTGTGACTATATGTTGTAATTTCATTGTCATACCACGAATATTCAAACTAATTAAACATAAGTTGTCTGCCATTTTTAAAATAGAATAAAACAACATGGTGGTTAAAATAAGTGATTACCTTTATCTTTCGCGTAGTAATTTAATTCTGGGTTGTGTCTTCGGGTTTGATGGTATGTTTGTAGTTTTCGTTTTCCTCGTGTTCTTCGTCGGTGTCTTCGTCAGTGTTTATAAAAAGTGGTCCTTCGTTGTCGCTGTTTTCATCCTGCTTTGTAGCAGGTTTCTTGCATGGTTTAGAAGGAGAAGGGGAAAGTCTTTCTTCCTCTTCTCTCATGTCGTTGTTGCCTGAGGAATTTCTTCTCTCTGTCCACTGTCTTTTTCTGCCGTAGTGGACGGTTTTGAAACCGTCGTCGTTGGTTTCTTGTGAAATTGTTTTTGTTTGGGTTTCTGCGGCTGGTTTCTCTTCACAAACGAACAAATCTTTCGCCTTTTTAGATTTTTCATTGTGGTTATATTTCCGGAACTTCATCAACAGCAGACATGGCACCAGTCAAGAGCATGGATTCACTCGACATCGACCATTTTCTCGAAGGAAGACCACTACACAACAAAGGTACGTTGGTAATTACATTTACTGGCCCTGGCGCTGCGGCCAAGGCCACGCCTTCGTTAATCTACAGCACGCTGCTGGGCCCATGTGGAGTACCACATGGCGGTATTACTGACGTATACCGGTACGAAGTACCTACTCGGTGGTACGTAAACCTAACCCAGGCGGCCCATGTGACAGTGTACAAAGGCCTTCATGGCAAAACAGTTAAGCTGCCGGTGGAGGGACTGGAGCTATCAATAGAGCACCTGGAACGAGAAAGGGACCGAGTTACGATTCATTGGCTCCCCAACACTATTTCTCCACAGGGAGTAAAGTTCATAGTCGAAAAGACAATTGGAGACGAAAACGCGGAAGTCTTCAGAATCCAATACGGTGGCGGCAAGTGGGGCGTGCTGTGCACTCCCACAAAACCGGTGCCGCACTACGCAAAGATCACGGCGCCAGGGAAAATAACAGGCGACCACCGCATACTTTTCACTATACCAGGTCGCCGGACCCAATGTCCATTTTGCAGCCAAGACGACCACTGGTCAAACAAATGCCCGACAAGGCGGCAGAAGAAAGACAATAACAAGAAAACTTCCGAACCAACACAAAAGGATTTCCCGGCAATCACCGGTAAGGCCGACACAAAGAAAAACAACGCTGTCCAAGATGACGTCGAGGTAACGGGCAGAACGGTGACCACGGAGACAGCCGCGAAAGGAATGATGATCCTGTAAATCTTTAGAGAAATGTTTATACGTTGTGAAGAGAAACCAATCTAATAGAGCGTCCATTATGGGCAGTCGTTAACATCGTGCACGTAGCTTGCAGTGTTGAAATACTGTATATATTGCATTAACAAGTATATTTTATTCATTTTTGGCAGTAAAAGTATTTCAAACTTTAGGATGTCAAATTATCGTGTTAACTGTGAATAGTTGATGTCATTATATTAAAGATTTAACAATTAATATAACTAATTGCTTCTTTAGAAAAACGTTTGCGAGTTATGTCCCTTGCAAACAATAAAATGAATATTATGTTCTCGTCAGAAATAGGTATTTGTTTCCCCTTAAATTTCGCTTACCAAGTGCACAAGCCGTCATGAGCACGATAGCGAATGGTTAACCTGTAGATCATGTAATTAAGTCCCCACTATTGCTCCCGGGTTGACTCAGCCGAAACTAAGCACCATGAAATGTTCTGGAAAGTAAAGGCGAAGTGTGCGCTGTTGACCACATCACCCATTGAGTGCCAATTGTTTTACAAAAATGTGGCACAGCCAGCTGAAGAAGGTTATGTCATACACACCTAACTAGTACCAGATGAGGAGTTCGGATTTTAATGTTGTATATCATTGGCACCTTGCCGTCTTGACAGACGATAGTTTGTGCTTTAAAAAGGCATAATGATTAATAACTTTTACCTATGGCGGTAGCGAATGTATATATGTTGTGAATGTTGTATATACTCCATTGTTTACACCAGTCATGACATATGCATTGTCAGTGCCGAGTGCAACAAGTCTTTGCAACTCAAGCCCATTCTTGTTTAAACAATCTTTTAACGCATTGCGTATTGCCTGCACGTGTCACTCGCTTCAACTGAATCGTATTAAAGGGAGTTAAATTACGTGAATATTGGGCATTAATGTACTAAGACTGTTTTACCCCCTCGCTTCAGTTCAAATTCGGCTTTTTAGTGTTTCCAAAATGATTTTTAAAGTAATTTTTACCCACCCCAAAAAAGCACCCCCAAAAAATTGTGAAGCACCAAATTCGCGCGGTCGCGCAATATGCACAATTTTGGCACTAAATGGCTTCAAAAAGCGCTAAATTTAGTGCGAAAAGCGTCCAGATGGCAACACTGGTCCGTCCTAGTGCAGACACAGTATGCATAAAATTTGGTGAAACTGCGGTAAAGCTGTGAAAGTTTAAACAATATAAAATGACACAAAGTAGTGCAGCAAACAAACACATTCACAAACACAACATACAGTCAAGGAGAACTCCTGTGACTACATTAGAAGGTGATGACAGGACGAGAGAAATAAATGCATGGAAAAATGGAAGCAATGAAGAGAAAATGAGAATTGACAAAATGTTAATTGAAAAGAATGTTAGTCGAAGAAAATGTTTAATAGAAAAACTGTTTATAGAGGGAAAAAAAAAAAACTTTATACTCACCTCACGTACGGACCTGTGAATGGCTACGGAAAACTCGGGTGTATTTGTATAACGGTGCTGGATGTTACGGTACAGTGAGCACATAGAAAGAAGGAGGCGGGGTAGGAGGCGTGTAAAATTGACCACGACCCCATTGTGTTGTTGGTCTGGGTGGATTGGTGTGCATGAACACGCGTACTTACATAGACACACTTCATCAGACAAAATGCTAGTGTATGTGGACATGCAAGAAGAGAGAGAGAGGGAGAGAGAGAGAGAGAGAGAGAGAGGAGAGCGAGAGAGAGAGAGACAGACAGAGAGAGACAGAGAGAGACAGAGAGAGGAAAAGTGCCTGCGACCTACCACATGGGGTATATTGTAACCTACGAAATAGTCAGTATGGTTGCTAGTCATACAACGCGCTACAGGAGCCCCTCGCCCAGTCCTAGAGTTGTTGGGGTTGTGTAAGATCCAACCACTGGCAATGCACGTGAAGAAGGTATGCACAGAGAAGCCAGATGTAAGAGGAGAGAGAGAGGGAGAGAGAGAGTGAGAGAGAGCGCGAAAGGGGGGAGAGAGGGGGAGAGAGAGGGAGAGGGAGGGAGAAGAGAGAGGGGGAGAGGGAGGGAGAGAGAGGGAGGGAGAGAGAGAGAGGGAGAGAGATAGAGAGAAAGGGAGAGAGAGAGGGGGAGAGGAAGAGAGAGAGGGAGAGAGAGGGAGAGAGAGGGGGAGGGAGAGAGGGGGGAGAGAGAGGGAGAGAGTGAGGGAGGGTGAGAGCGAGAGAGGGGGAGGGCAAGAGAGAGATCAAGGGAGGGAGAGAGAGCGCGAGAGGGAGTGAGAGAGGGAGAGAGAGAGCGAGAGAGAGGGAGTGAGAGAGGAGGAGAGAGAGCGAGAGAGGGGAGAGCGAGAGAGAGGGAGAGAGTGAGAGGGTGAAAGAGAGAGAGGGAGAGAGCGAGAGAGAGAGAGAAAGAGAGAGAGAGAGAGAGAGAGAGAGAGAGAGAGGAAAAGTGACTGTGATATACCACATGAGGCGTGTGGGGCGCGTCGGTCTACGTGTACGACGTTTCCCTCGTACTGTACCCTATGAAATAGTCAGTGTGGTTGATTATTACACAACACACTTCAGGAGCCTCTCGCCCAGTGTTTGAGTTGTTAGGGCTGTGTGAGATACAACCACTGGTAATACAAGTGAAGTGGGTGGGCACAGAGAAGCAAGATGTAAGGAGAGAGAGAGAGAGAGAAAGAGAGAGAGAGAGAGAGAGGAGAAGTACCTGTGATATACCACATGAGGCATGTGGGGCGCGTCAGTCTACACGTACGACGTTTCCCTCGTACTGTGCCCTATGAAATAGTCAGTATGGTTGATTGTTACACAGCACACTTCAGGAGCCACTCGTCCAGTGTACGAGTTGATGGGGCTGTGTGAGATCCAACCACTGGTAATACAAGTGAGTAGGTAGGCACAGAGAAGCAAGATGTAAGGAGAGAGAGAGAGAGAGAGAGAGAGAGAGAGAGAGAGAGAGAGAGGAAAACTGCATGCGATATACTGCATGAGGAATGCGGAGTGGGTAGGTCTACAAATGCGAGGCTTCACTCCTACTGTTCTCTATGGAATAGAGACAGTAAGGTTAATTGCTATACCACGAATTTGAGGATCAAATCTTCCAGTGGTTGTGTTAAAATCAGACCACCGGCAATATAGTTGGAATATGTGGGTACAGAGAAGCCTGATGGAGAGAGAGAGAGAGAGAGAGAGAGAGAGAGAGAGAGGGGGGGGGGAAGTGCCTACGACACGCCCCTGATGTATGTGGGGTCGGTCGGTCTACAAATACGAGGCTTCACTCATACTGTTCCCTATGAATTCGGGGCAGTAAGGTTGATTGTTATACAACGTATTTGAGGATCAAATCATCCAGTGGTAGTTTTAAAATCAGATCCCTGGCAATATAGTTGGAATATGTAGGCACAGAGAAGAAAGATGGAAGAGAGAGAGAGAGAGAGAGAGAGAGAGAGAGAGAGAGAGAGAGAGAGAGAGAGAGGAAAAGTGCCTACGACACGCCCCTGATGTATGCGGGGTCGGTCGGTCTACAAATACGAGGCTTCACTCATACTGTTCCCTATGGATTCGGGGCAGTAAGGTTGATTGTTATACAACGTATTTGAGGATCAAATCACTCAGTGGTTGTGTTAAAATCAGACCACCGGCAATATAGTTGGGACATGTAGGCACAGAGAAGCAAGATGGAGGAGAGAGAGAGAGAGAGAGAGAGAGAGAGAGAGAGAGAGAGAGAGAGAGAGAGAAATTGGAAAAGTGCCTACGACACGCCCCTGATGTATGCGGGGTCGGTCAGTCTACAAATACGAGGCTTCACTCATACTGATCCTATGGAATATAGGCAGTAAGGTTGATTGTTATACAACGTATTTGAGGATCAAATCACCCAGTGGTTGTGTTAAAATCAGACCACCGGCAATATGGTTGGAATATGTAGGCACAGAGAAGTGAGATGGAAGAGAGAGAGAGAGAGAGAGAGAGAGAGAGAGAGAGAGAGAGAGAGAGAGAGAGAGGAAAAGAGATAGAGATTGGAGAAGTGCCTACGGCACGCCACCGGATGTGTATGGGGTCGATCGGTCTACATATACGAGGCTTCACTCATACTGTACCCTATGAAATAGAGCCAGCAAGGTTGATTTTTATACAACGTATATGACGATCAACCACCACCCCCCCCCCCCCCCCCAGTGGTTGTGTTATTGATGCTGTGTAACATCAGACCACCAGCAATATAGTTGGAATAGGTAGACACCGAGAAGCAAGATGGAAGAGAGAGAGAGAGAGAGAAAGAGAGAGAGAGAGAGAGAGTTTGGAAAAGAGCCTACGACACGCCACACATGGCATAGGTAGGCACAGAGAAGCACTATTGTTGAGAGAGAATGAGCGAGAGAGAGAGAGATTGAGAGAGATCGAGAGAGAGAGAGAGATCGAGAGAGAGAGATCGGAAAAGAGCCTACGACACGCCACACATGACTATATGTAGGCACAGAGAAGCACGATTGTTGAGAGAGAATGAGAGAGAGAGATTGAGAGAGACAGAGATTGCAAAAGAGCTTACGACACGCCACACATGGCATAGGTAGGCGCAGAGAAGCACGATCGTTGAGATTCAATGAGAGAGAGATTTTGCGAGAGAGAAAGAGAGAGAGAGAGAGGGGGCAGAGAGAGATTGGAAAAGAGCCTATGACACGCCACACATGGCATAGGTAGGCACAGAGAAGCACGATTGTTGAGAGAGAATGAGAGAGAGAGAGAGAGAGAGAGATTGAGACCGAGAAAGAGAGAAAGAGAGAGTGAAGATTGGAACAGAGCCTACGACCCGTCACACATGGCATAGGTAGGCACAGAGAAGCACGATTGTTGAGGGAGAATGAGAGAGAGAGAGATTGAGAGAGAGAGAGAGAGAGAGAGAGAGAGAGAGAGATTGGAAAAAAGTCTACGACACTCCACCCATGGCATAGATAGGCACAGAGAAGCACGATTGTTGAGGGAGATTGAGAGAGAGACAGAGAGAGAGATTGGAAAAGAGCCTACGACACGCCACACATGGCATAGGGGCGACACGCCACACATGGCATAGGTAGGCGCAGGGAAGTCTATGTAAGTACGCGTGTTCATGCACACCAATCCACCCAGACCAACAACACAATGGGGTCGTGGTAAATTTTACACGCCTCCTACCCCGCCCCCTTCTTTCTATGTGCTCACTGTACCGTAACATCCAGCACCGTTATACAAATACACCCGAGTTTTCCGTAGTCATTCACAGGTCCGTACGTGAGGTGAGTATACAGTTTTTTTTTTTCTATATAAACAGTTTTTCTATTAAACATTTTCTTCGACTAACATTCTTTTCAATTAACATTTTGTCAATTCTCATTTTCTCTTCATTGCTTCCATTTTTCCATGCATTTATTCCTCTCGTCCTATCATCACCTTCTAATGTAGTCACAGGAGTTCTTGACTGTATGTTGTGTTTGTGAATGTGTTTGTTTGCTGATGAAGGCTAACCGCCGCAACGTTCTGTATGTGTCGTAACTCTGTTATGTAAAGCTGCACTACTTTGTGTCATTTTATATTGTTTAGTGCAGACACAGACCACCCACTGCATGAGGCGCTGGACGCAGGTAAGGGTCAGCGACTGATAAAAGGGAAATCATGGATGGCTCAGGCGGAGGATACGATCAGACAGGTGTGCCCCTTGGAGAACATTAGGCGTGGAGAGGAGTAGGTCAGAGTGCCAGCGGAGCAGTCAGACTTGTGCAGAGTTATAATCACATTAAGCCGGGAGTGCAGGGAGTGGCCAGCAGGGGCCACGGAAGTGGAAATCCAGCAGCTAATTCGGGACAATGCTCACTCGAGTGATGTGATTATCTACACAGATGGTTCGGTGTCAAGAGGTGAGAGAAGTGGATGGGGTTTCGTAGCCAAAGCTAATGGTCGATGTTTGGGGCAGGAGTGCCTGGCATATGATACCACAACATCCAGCTTAAGAATGGAAGTGGAGGCAGTCACTGCGGCTCTCCGCTGGATGGAGAATACGACACACACACACACATCGTGATTGTAACTGACTCAGAAAGCATGCTGACGAGGGTGAGGACGGGCAGACTTCGTGCGGAGTGGCTTGCTTCGCTTCGGAGGTCACGGGTGACAAGCATCACCTGGATCTATTCTCCGGGGCATGCCAGTGTGATGGGAAATTAACAGGCGGACAGATTGGCTGGCTCTGCAGAACTTGGTGGAGTATTGATACATGACAAGGCAGACGTGGTTGCGACCTTGTGGGAGCACTTGCACACCTCGGAAGAGCAAATGGATTACCATGGTCTGGCAAGAATGAGACAACGAGGAGTGACGAAGGGATCTGGCCGACGCTCAACGCTCAAAGGAAAGGCGAGACGGACTTATAATCAGAGTGCTACTGGCACTATTAGTGTTGGAACTCTTCGCTGGCTGCTGAGGATGTCCGCATTCTCAGGTGGATCATCACACAGATCACCCGTTGCATGAGGCGCTGGACACTGTTACGGGTCAGCGACTGATAAGAGGGAAATCATGGATGGCTCAGGCGGAGGATACGATCAGACAGGTGTGCATCTTGGAGGATATTAGGCGAGGAGTGGAGTGGGTCAGAGTGCCAGCTGAGCAGTCAGACTTGTGCAGAGTTATAATCACATTGAGCAGGGAGTGGCCAGCAGGGGCCACGGAAGTGGAAATCCAGCAAATAATTCAGGATAATGCTCGCCCGGGTGATGTGATTATATGCACAGATGGTTCGGTGTTGATAGGCAGGAGAAGTGCCTGGGGGTTCTTAGCAAAAGCTAATGGTCGACGTTTGGTGCAGGAGAGCCTGGCATATGATACCACAACATCTAGCTTAAGAATGGAGGTGGAGGCGGTCAGTGCAGCTTTCCGCTGGATGGAGAATACGACACACACACACACACACACACACACACAAACATACACACACACACACACATCGTGATTGTAACTGACTCAGAAAGCATGCTGAGTAGGGTGAGGACAGGCAAGCTTCGTGCAGAGTGGCTTGCTTCTCTTCGGAAGTCCCGGGTGACAAGCATCGTCTGGATCCGAGGTAAAGTGTTCAACCCCTATACACCGGACAGTTGGAGTAAAATGTTGACCTATCGTCCTTGACTTGGGGACGTAAATTACAAGTACCTCTGAAGTCGGAGTGGGTTGGTTGGTTGGTTGGTTGGCTGGTTGGTTGGTTGATTGGTTGGCTGGTTGGTTGGTTGGTTGGTTGGTTGGTAGGCTGGTTGGTTGCTTAATTAGTTAGTTAGTTAGTTAGTTAGTTAGTTAGTTAGTTAGTTAGTTAGTTCGTTCGTTCGGTCATTTGGTCGTCTGTTCGTCCGGTCGTCTGTTCGTCCGTTCGCCCGTCCGCCCGTCCGTCCGTTCGTTCGTTAGTTAGTTAGTTAGTTAGTTAGTTAGTTAGTTAGTTAGTTAGTTAGTTAGTTAGTTAGTCGAGGTTGCAACTTCACAGCAACGGGTCGTCCCCATTATGCTCCGTTCCTGTGCCAGTGAATATCACACAAAATGCTCCCTACTGTCCAGTGTGAAAAGTGGGTCCCAGGTGAGTTCGTCTTATGGTGTCACATGGCCCATATGTATGGCAGTAATGGAACTCCTCATTCCACCCCCTTTCTCTTCTTTTAAAATGAAAAAAAAAAAATAAATAAATTATGCTATAGTACCTTTTTACTATTATTATTATCCCGATTATGCACGCTGGATTACCCATCCATCCTGACTACACCATGGCCGGCCTATATTGTTAACAGCTAACACGTTGTGGATTCATCCACTGTTAGATCACACTCTGTCAGACTTCACCCTCGTATCAGAGTTGGTCTCTATTGTCTCGTTCTACTTAATACTTTTGTTTCACGTGAATCTAAGTTACTATACCTTTGTGACTCTGCAACATCTTTCCCCGTTGTTTTTATCAGAGTGACGATTTCTTGTATGTACATACTTGTGATGTCCGTTCGCACCCACATTCTGTTTCCCTCTCCTTCCCCCATTTTGTCATTGCTACCTCAAACATCGTAAGTCTAGATTGCCATGCTAACCTACTGGCCCCTATTGTTTTAATCCCTCACATTTCAACACCTTCATCCTTCTATTTATTTAGAGAACGTTTGGCTCTTCTCAGTACACAATATTCTAATAACATTTCGGCTTTAAAGCCCCAATTTTCTTTAGTGATTGCGAAATTGTCATTGACTCACGTTCATATATTGCCACCGGAAAGATGCATGATCTCAACATTTAACTAACTTTCCCGTGTTACACCATAGGTTCTTAATGGTGTTTAATCTATGCATTCCCACGGGCAGCAAGCAGACAGTAGTCAATTCGACACAGGTATACAGTGTACAAACATAGTATAGTCTATACTCGTATCAATGTACAAACATAGTATAGTCTAGACTCGTGTTGAGAGGTACAGGTGTTCAAAATCTCTGATCAAAGAGGAGATGGAATTATGAAATTAGCCATATTAGAAAAATACTGGTCAAAAGAGGCAGACAAAGGCAAAGAAATATTTGAATAACGAAGACACAAACAATAGATTGCACGATTTATCGCCTGGCATATTTCGCTGCATCTCTTCAGGTACATACTGCAGAAATCACACAACGTAAAGTAAATTAACTAGATAAATCCTTCAAGTTGAAATTACACATATTCTCACAGTAATGTCAATTGTCTACCACGGTAATTTTAAGCTGACTAACATATCTTTCTGTTGGAACAAATCTGGCTTGCGTTGATTGATCATAATTGCTTCTGCAAACTTTAATAAGCGAGTATTTTGTGTGTTAAACAACACGCGAAAAGCAATGTCTCTGTCAACCGCATGGTCGCTTTCGATAATGTGCCTACCTAAATGTGCCTATTGTATATGCCTATGTCACGTACAACAGAGTATCATTGGATTTTTTAATGCTTCAGCTTCTTGAACTCAAAACACGTCCATTCCTCCTTAGTTGGATCGCTGCAGCCCTCTTCCAACGGAAAGCAGTTTTTAGATGTGGCAGTTGACTTTGGAACCAACAACAATATATATCCTGGCCTATCACAGGGATCACCATTATCTCCGGTACTGTTCAACGCCTACACAGTGAGAATCACCAGATCACTGGACCTGGTAGGACATTGTCATATGCTGATGATGTTTTAGTGTATCGTCAGGGTAAGGATAGAGATCAGGTTGTTGTGGAACTACAAACCGAACTCAATCGCATAAGTACTTGGTGTGATGAAGCTGGGGCAATGGTCAACCCAATAAAGGCAACAGTGACTTGGTTCTCGTTGAATAATCATATTGTCAACACTCCAACACCAACTGTAAAGCTGTGTTCAGAGACGGTGGAAAGAAAGCAGGCAATGAATTACCTGGGGATACGGTTTGATCGAAGCCTTGCTTATAATGAGCACATAGACCAGGTGATAACAAAGGCCAAGCGGAGGTTGGCTGCGATGGATGTTGGCTGTGATGCGGGTGATGGCGGCAGCAAACTGTGAGTAGCGCCATCTATGTCTTCTGTACGAGGGGCTAGTCATGTCTGTTTTTGAGTATACAATGGCAATCCTGACTCTCGGCCGTAAGCAGATAGAAAGGATGGAAAGGATACAGAATGAAGTTATGCGCATTATTCTTGGATGTACAAGAGATACAGCATGCAGGGCGATGCGCTACCGTCTTGATTTTCCAACCATTGAAGACAGAATACAAGTTTACAGAGCATGCGCTTACCTCAGAGTTAACGCAAACACACAACATCCACTGCATAGTGAAATTATGAAGGTGAAAGGCAGCAGGTTAAAAAGAGGACGGTCGTGGATGGGTCAAGCCGAAGACATTCTTCAACAGGTGTGTTCACTTGAGGACTTAGAACCTGGCGAGGAGTGGGTACAAGTGCCAACAGATTTCAGCACATCCTTTTCAGTTTGCTTGCAACTTGATAGAAAATGCAGACAAGAAAATCCGGCTGCTGTGGAGGCTGAAGTACAAGCGTTGATTTTCGCGAATTCGCTAGACGGTGATGCTGTCATCTACACAGATGGGTCGGTCGTCCGACATGTGAGAAGCTCATGGGCCTTTATGGCTCGGACCGGAGGGAGAATTGTGAAGGAGGACTCTGGTGCTTTCACTGAAAACACAAGTAGCCTGACTATGGAAATCATGGCAGTAAGTAAAGCAATAACACAGCTCGAGTCACAGACATTCACTAGGGCATGTTTCCTTAGCGACTCAATGAACATGATCAAGAGGATAGAGGTGGGGTGGATCCGAAAAGAATGGCTGCTGTCTCTGGAGCGGTCTCGGCTGGCAAAGATTAGTTTCATCTTCGTGCCAGGGCCTGCGGGAGTACAAGGAAATTAGCGGGCTGACAAGCTCGCAGGTGAGGCTATGGTGGAGGGTGGACGCGCCAAGGACCAGGCTGACATTCTGAATGCTCTACGAGAAGTAAGACTTTTTGCGTGAACCAAGTGATGACTGTGAATCTACAACCATGGCCAGACTGCGAGAACAGCAAATTAAAAGAGGGGTGGCCAAACAAGAACACTACGCAGGAAGCCAAAGAAGATTGATAAACCAATACAGAACTGGTGTCGTTAGCCGCTACGCGCTGCGGGATTTGCTGAGGAGGGGATCCGAGCACGTATGGACTGAATGGTTCGATGTGCAATGAGGATGATCTTTTGACTAACTAACTAACAAATGTGCCTACCAACTGAAGATGCGGGGAGCTTCCGGTGTGTCGGCCCCACTAGGCTAGCATCGCCTGTGTGTCGTATCTTGTTGACCCATTGAGGTATGTGTTCCGACACTCTTTTGTTCAGCTGTCTCTCTGTTCTACCCATGTAGAAAGAAGGCCTGGAATCTGCATGTGAATTGGTAAATACAATTGTTTGTGGCGTACAGAGGAACAAGCTCTTTGACTGCTGGTGTAGGAATCGGTATGGTTCTATATCTAATGACTGGAGTTGGAGAACAGAATGTTCGGCCTACTGCTGCAGTAAGCCGGTCTTGAAGACGTTGCATTACGTCATCCCCTCGAAAGGTTAGCTGGATCGAGCAAAGACTGCTAATACTTCTGTTCCAAGGACTTGTGCTTTCACGCATCGAGTATGCCCTGGCTATCCTCAATGTCAGCCCTACACAGATTGGAAGACTTGAAAAGGTACAAAACGAAGCCATGCGCATCATTTTGGGCTGCACAAGAGACACCAGCTGTGTAGCAATGAGATACCTCCTTGACTTCCCGACAATGGAACACAGGATCAAGATCTGGAGAGCTCGTGCATACTTAAAAATAAGTGCAGATGAGCAGCACCCTCTGCATGACGCTATATTCAGAGAAAAGGGTGACAGTCTAAAGAGGGGCAAATCATGGATGGGTCGGGCGGAAGATGTCGTCAGACAGGTCTGCAGTCTTACCAGTATCAACCCCGGCAAGGAATGGGTGCCGGTGCCTCCAGTATTTAAGTGCACTTTCTCCTGCATTATCACACTCGACAGACGGTGCAGAGAGCAGAACCCTGCCGCTGTCAATGCTGAGGTTAACGCGCTCATCTATGAACACTCAGATAGCCCCGAAGTGCTCATCTGTACAGATGGATCTGTTGTAAAGCAGCAGAGAAGTGCGTGGGCATTTACAGCCCGTACGGCGGGCTGAACCGTTCAAGAATCCAGTGGTGCCCACTCTATGACCACGAGCAGCATGACGATGGAGGTGATGGCAGTTACAAAATCTTTCATATGGCTGGAATCACAGCAATATACCAACGTGTGTGTACTAAGTGATTCAATGAGCATGATTCAGAAGGTCGAAGCTGGATCTGTACGTAGGCAGTGGACTGAGTCGATGCGGAAGTCTGTTGTCCGTAAAGTCACCTTCATCTTCGTCCCGGGACATGCGGGAGTCGAGGGAAATGAACTAGCTGATAAACTGGCTGGCTCTGCACCCCCTGTAGATGGCCAGCCCATGGATCGTGCCGATGTTATTAACGTCCTCAAAGATATGGCGAGAACAGAGGACTTTGACGTCAGTGATTCCACTTCGCTGTCCAGGATGAAAGACTCGGGAGTAAGAATCGGCACAGCCAGACGCGAGAGGTACATCGGGAAAACAAAGCGCCTCGTCAACCAACACAGAACTGGCACTATACTATTAGCCACCGTATGCTGATGCACATGCTGGGGGGAGGATCTGAGCACCTATGGAAATGTCCGGAGTGCAATGAAGATACCCCAACTGATAACGGTTAGCTGGATGAATACCTTGAGTTTAGGGACTGTAGTTATGTCTGGTTATGGTTTGGGCAGTTGGCAGTGGCGCTTTATAAATCCTGTGGAGTACCCATTGAGGTTTAAGACATTCTTCAGAGTTTCAAATTCCTCTGTCAGTGTGTCCTGGGTGCATATCTTTTTAGCACGGCCAAACAGGGTCCGCACTAAGCCCCGTTTATACTGGACAGGTGATAAGCTCTGAAAATTTAGGTATTGGCCAGTCCATGTTCCTTTGCGGTAGACCGATCTTTGAATTGAGCCGTCTGCTCTACGTCTCATTAGAATATCTAGGAACGGCAACGCTTCGTTGTGTTCGTGTTCCATAGATAGATGTTTTTATGCATCATGTTCATTATGGCCTGGAACGATGTTGCTTGTACTTGTAGATCGTCTGTGGTGATAATTAGTATATCGCCCACATAACGATGGTAGTAGGCCAAGTAGTTAATGTCTGAGGATCTCTTTTCTTCTAAATGTGCCATGAAGGTGTCCACTAGAATAGGACCAAGAGGACTCCCCATGGCCACTCCGTCAATTTGGCGATATGACTTACTTAGAAAATTGAATTGTATGTTGGCGGTACATAGTAGTAGTAGCCTCTCCAGAATAGGTGTTGGTATGCCTAATTTTAGTTTAGCAAAGAAATATGTGAACAGTTTAATAGATTCAGTGCCAAATAAAAAGTACATTTGGACCTAACAAACATGGGTGGGAGAAGATGGGGAGTTGTGGGTGTCACACTTATGACATAAAAGTTGTTAATATGGTAGTAGACATGTTTAATGATATATCAAACTAAAGGAGTTTGTAGAAGGAAAACTACTGTATATAAGCCCATGGCAGATAAAGGAATAGTATTAATCGTCCCATGGCACTTAATCAGTTACACAATCAGGTAATACCAACTTCATCAAAATATTACATGAGAGTTTTGATTGCCCATGTCTACCTCAGGACAAGCACTGCTCTGTCCAAAATAGTCTCAACACTCTCCCCAATAACCACATCTCCCCTGTCTCCAACTGCCCCATAATTTCATTGCTATTCCAGAATTCACATGCATACAGAAAAACAGACCAAACACAATTTTCCAGTCAGCAGATTTTTGTAATATAGTTTATTACTTCATACTAATGATAATATTGTAGACAATGGTAAGCATCATGCAGCATACACCAATCATCATAGCTAGACTGGTTGGACAATCTCCGATTGGTCAGTCTTTCTTCACTTTCAATTAGAGACACAGGTTATTTATCATAGAAATTGCATGTCAGCAGGCCTAGTGTCACCTCTGAACCTAGATTACATGTCAGTAGGCCTAGTGTCACCTCTGAACCTAGATTACATGTCAGTAGGCCTAGTGTCACCTCTGAACCTAGATTACATGTCAGTAGGCCTAGTGTCACCTCTGAACCTAGATTACATGTCAGTAGGCCTAGTGTCACCTCTGAACCTAGATTACATGTCAGCAGGCCTAGTGTCACCTCTGAACCTAGATTACATGTAAACAAACAAACCTAGTTGTGTGTTATATTTTTTCCACATTCCGCTGCCTGATGACACCTTCACCACTCATTCAGTTCTACAATTACCCCTACCCTGTTCAACCTCCAGGAGAAGTTATAGTAGCGTCCATCACCAGCTCAGAATGCTAGACCTGTGATTGAGTCAGCCGCAAAAGCAGCTGCCCATGGTTTTACCATCACATGCTTATTAATCAGAAGGAGATTGTTGTCCATGTGGGCCAATTGCCACTCATAATAATTTGCTGCCTATATAAACACACTAACCTATGACCTATGTATGATCTCCAACCATGGCCCTGACATCCCTCATTCCCTGAATCCTTACAAAATAATAAAACCAATTATAAGTACCAACAGTGCAGACTCTCAAGACTTCATTACAAAATTACATCACTAATCATGTAGAATGCATACACAGATTATGGAATCCCTGAGAAATTAAATTAACATACTTCAAGATGTCTACTGCCTGGCTAAATCCTGACTTCTCTACTGCCTGGCTAAATCCTGACTTCTCTACATGGACAAGAATACACTGATACTTGTCAATGAAGAACTGAGAAGTAAGGAAATTAACAATCCAATTCTAAGTCACAAATAAAAACATCATCATCTTCACAATAAAATATGTTACCACAAAAACAATGTGAATTAACACAATATAAATTTTTAATGAATGAAGCAGTATTCTGAATGAATAAAAATAGTATTCTGTGTTAATAAAATAGTATTGTGGTTTAATAAAGTAGTATTTATTTCCCATCTCCCAAATAGTGAGACTGATTGTATACGTGGTCTTTGTATGTAAGTAAAAGCAAAACAATGCATAATATGGTTAGATGAATACACACCAGCCTGGGGTAAGTAACTAATCTATAAAACTCGTACCTCCAGGAAATTTTTAAACAAAAGCAAAACCATCATGTGACCAGGATTTCCACCATAATTATTATAAACATGTAAAGCACTATACTGGCCTACACCATCACAATGACATAACTTACACACAGAAGCCACAAACAATATGTTGCTTGATTTGTCTGGCATATGTTGCTGCACCTCGTCGGGTACATACTGCAGAGTTATATAGCATATGATATAATGAGTAATACTTTGGCTGAAACACTTAAAACATTGCCACCGGTATTATTCTTCGAATGTGGAATATCTGTTATCCCCACGGTCATTTCACATTTAAAACAAATTTTTTCTGTTTGCGTAAAACTGACTAGAGACGTCTATTTGCTAAGGCCTCACTATATTTGAGCAATCATTTATTGTTAGTTGAATAGAGAATATTTTATGCCTTTTCTGTTAAATTTATCAACATAGTTTATGAGATGTTGAGAATTCGACGAGGAGGGTGTTTTATAACCTGTTGACTGCACAAGGATTTCTGAAGACTTAATTGTCAAATACTTACAATTTTCAATTTCGCACTAGGCGGAGGAAAATGTTTCAAGTAATGGAGCAACTTCTGTTGAAGTGTAACAGTTACAACATACCAGTCTTTTGGTAAGTGGTAAAATAACATTTGGCTAGCCATGGAAAGCATCAAGAAAATGTTGTGTTAAGTGGTCTATGGCAGGAAATTCAGTTTATTCAATGCTCCAGTTGTCACAGCAGAAAAAACAAACACATCATTAATGCTCATTCTCATGTAGTAGGTCCTTTACAGAATAATGATATGATCACGGCCCACCGAAAAGTTTCACCATCTCTTGCCAATCCTCCCGCCTAATTCCCAAGGTGTCCGTAGTGTCCTGTGCCCATCTTCGTGCGAGTCAATTCCTGTCTCTTCTTTCAAGATCCATGCCTCCCATTACTGTTCTTTCACAATGAAACTAACCGTTGCCTCCCATCACTGTTCTTTCAAAATAAAACTCATCTATGCCAGCCATGACCGCTCTCCAGAGACAACACCCACTGGGGTGGGTCTGAAGGCAGTAGTAGTTGTCTTTGGAGCATCTCGTCTAGCAAAGATCAGTTTCATTTTCGTGCCAGGTCATGATGCGGGTGTACAAGGAAATGAGCAGGCTGACAGGCTTGCAGGTAAGGTTACTGTGGAGGGGATGAGTCATGGACCAAGCTGATATACTGAATGCTCTAAGAGAAGTAAGCTGTTTGCGATAACCAAGTGATGATTGTGAATCTATAACCGTGGTCAGGCTGTAAGAACAGCAAGTTAAACGAGGTGTGGCCAAACAAGAACACTATGCAGGAAGCCAAAGAAGATTAGTAAACAAACACAGAAGTGGCAGCGTGAGCAGCTGCACGCTGCGGGATTTGCTGAGGATGGGATCTGAGCACTTATGGACTGAATGGTTTGAAGTGCAATGAGGATGAGCTATCGACTAACTAACTTATGTTCTTTCCAAGCCACTGTGATGTTTAATATGGTCAAAATATTTTAGTTTCCCATACACAACACTTTTTATATGCCAGTTTACTGTTTGTTCAGATCTTGTAGAATTTCAGTATATTTCTCTTCTTGGTTCGCAATATTCTAAGAACTTTTCTGTAACATTTAAGCTCAAAGTATTCACACTACTGGTAACATAATGCAAAAATTCTTATTTATAGTTGTGAAACCAACAGTAATGGATTTACAGGGGATGTTAAAATACGAATATTTACACTTCAAAATACGAGTCCTTCATACACCCAACCATCTGCACCTTTGTGGGTAAATTCTGGATAAATGGCTTCCCCATCTTGCGGTTTGCAGTAGACCAATCAAAACAAGATTATCTCTCAGTATTATATGAACATATTAGTTCTGACTTGCACAATATTCCGTGTCTGTTTACTTTATTTAAAATCTGTACTGTTAAAAACATATAAACAACCCAAACCTTACATAAAGGTATCAATAAAATGAGCCAGCATTTGTTAACACCATTAAACATTTGTATGTCAACATAAAGATTAGATTTGACATCAAAAGCCAATGGATTTACGGGGGATAGTAAAATACACATATTTACACTTCATGGCATGAGTCTTTCATACACCCAACCATCCGCGCCTTTGTGGGTAAACTCTGGATCAATGGCTTCCCCATCCTGCGGTATGCGGAACACGATCCGATCATGCAGACGGTTGGTTTGTCCCTGCCAAAACTCAAATCTGAATGGCACAACTCGAAATCCACCCCTGAAAGACAGTTCACCATTTCAAATATGAAGTTTGCCAACATCAATAAATTAACAGATCATCAGTTAAAACCAATACTAAAGAACAAACATGTATCAACAACTACTAAGAAAGCACTTTACAACACAATCTTCCTACCAACTCTATTATACCAATGCCAAACCTGGACAATGACAGAAAAAGAGAAAAGAAAAATGACAACAACAGAAATGAGATTCCTGAGACGAATACTCAACGTATCAAGAAGAGATAAGATCAGAAATGAAGAAATTAGGACTAAAGTGGGGGTTATTGCTGCACTAGATTTCATTAGAAAGCAGCAAGTCAAATGGTTTGGCCATGCAAGTAGGTTACCAACTAACAGTATACCACAACAAGCAATGATGTACAGACCAGATGGAAACAGAGGAAGAGGCTGACCACGTAAACGATGGACGCAGGGAATAACAGAGTCCATGGGAATATCGATACATGAAGCCCATAAGCGGGCACTCTCCCGCTGTTTATACTTCAACTCGACACCGCAAGGTACAAGAGGGACAAGATGAGATGAGATCAGTTAAAACAACTTGCAATTAAATACACTTATAATGTAACTGCTAAAACTATGTAAGATGGTGGTCTTCTATGAGACTCTTGTGTCCCGCAGAAGTCAGATGTGTCGGCCGAAAGGTGCAAATATCGCAGCTCTGCTGTAAACAGACATAACACAATTACATCCGAAACATATTTAGGATGATCACAGAAGAAGAAGACTCGTGTCTGTTTTTTTTGTGTTTGCTCACTTTGAAGTAACTCAAGCGTAGTCCATACACACTACTACTAGTAGCATTGGACTGAATTTTGCGTGTGGACTAGCTTTCCTTTTTACTAGTGTCCGTTGTCATCAAGCAAACCCACTCTGACTTCAGAGGTACTTGTAATTTACATCCCCATGTCAAGGACATGAAGCCAACATTTTAGTCCAACTGTCCGGTGTAGGGGTTAAACCACTTAACTCAGCATCAGCACACCTGATGTTTAAGAATGCATCTTCTTATCAGTTCAGCCATTCTGACCTCCGTATCTGGGTTTTAACAAGTTTATAACAAAATGAAAGAATTCATTCCTTAACAGTTAAAGTACTGAAATATGTGTGGTTCTTTGAGATTCTGAATATCAATAAATCAATATAGTATGAACACAAATGCTTTAGTTCAAGTGAATTGAACATGGACAATGCATCAGAGAGATATGTTTGGCGAGAAAGAAAGACATCAAGGAGAATGACATAGTGGGAAACTTAAAAACACATGGAGAAGAGAATTCAAGACACAGATGAGATATATGGGGAGGATATGGGGGAAGCTGTAGGAGATAGCAAAGGATAAGACTGCATTGTGAGAGTTGGTCGAGGGCCGATGCTCCAATAGGAGATGAAATGCTAAAGAAGAAAAGAAAGCTACCATGTCATTATTTTTCAAATTTTAGTTTTTACTAGAATAATACACCATCTCATCTCGTCTCATCATGTTCCTCTTGCACCTTGCGGTGTCAAGGTGAAGCATAAACAGCGGGAGAGTGCCTGTGTATGGGCTTCATATATCGAGGTTCCCATGGTCTCTGTAAGTCCCTCTATCCATCGTTTATATAGCTGGCCTCTTCCTCTGCTTCCATTTGGTCTGTAAATCTTGAGGTATACTGTTAGTTGGTAATCTAGTTATATGGCCAAACTATTTAACCTGCTGTTTTCTGATAAAATCTAGCGCTGCTATAACCCCAACTTTAGTCCTGATTTCTTCTTCATTGTTAGAAATATTCCCAACTGTAAAACTATCATGCCAAAATAGCTATCAACAAATGATGCCACTATCATATCCTTTGTGTACGCAACAATTAATTTTGTGACATTATAAGGTGAATGACACTGCAGTTTCGTCAAGCCTGCGACTCAGTACATCTGACTTCAAAAACTATTTCTTCAGGTTTGCTTTCCCTAGTCTTTGACTGTCATAGTCTACCTACAAGGCAGCAGGTTTGTATCCCTCTTTGTCTGGTTCTTATCCCTTTACCTGTCCAACCAGCAGTTGCCCTACGGCCGGCAAAGCTCATGGGATCAATGGTACACGCTAGCCACTCTATCTCTACAAGATGAAGATACATCAGAGGGAAATTAATCATTAGTAACTTAAGACTTTTCCAAATAAACTCAGCAACAACTAATGAAACTGAAGCTAATTGACAGAAAACACTCTCTGCAAAACTATCTATGTGACAGTGGTATGAAAATCAGAGACAAGTAGTTTTCTGGTGGATAATTATAGCAATCATATGAATCTGGAAAAACTAGGCCACTAATACATCAAGATTTCTTACATCATCACCTATCACATGTCAATTGGTCTTAAAATATGGGGCTAGCACCATGTACCCAATACACATCATAGCGTGAAAACAGGTCCTTTACTTTGTCTTGTACTTAATGCTGCTGGGCTGTCTACTCCAGGCAGTCCAATACCATACTTATACAAGTGCATGAGTATAGTTGGTAGTTGTAAATAAGTGAGTGGCATGGTGGAACTGAGATACTTTCCTAAGCTATATTATTGCCACAGACCAGTTGTGGATATATCCACAGAACACGTTTACAGACAAGGACTTTCATTAACAGATCTATACACAGATAGTAGCAGAAGAGTCTACTGATAGAATGTTCTTCTTCTCCTGGCTTTCAAGTCCCAATGGAGAATGGGACCTCTCACAATTCAAGCCAAACACTGTAGACATTGTTGATGATTGGTTGGATTTACAGCTAGTTTTCTATATGATAACATAGCCTGTCTTATACCAACTCTCATTAGTTGTCTCTTATGACATGTATGGAAGGTCATGGTATTACTGTTCTCTGGTTTTTTTTATGAGTAATCCATATGGGATGACACAATCACAAATGTAAAATATTTAGAAAAAACTAACAACTGACACAATATGAGCTTCATGTTTGCCTATGCTGCATGAGAAGATAAAAGGCAGGAGCAAGGCCCAGAAACAAGATTTAGATAATCAAATAAAATTACCAATAATCAGGCTTTGGAATGGGAACATTGCTGTCACTGTATGTATTTTGAAGTTCGGTATGTCTTTCATCCAGCAACTGAAAAAGAAAATAGTAGATGTAGACAAAGAAATCACTATCTAATTAAAGCAACTTTGCTAATACAGTAAGGATGTTGACATACACCAATTATTGACTACTGACAGTTTATGACAACTTATGAAGGAAACTGGCTACTCCACCTCATATATAAAAGGCCTAACACCTCATACCCCTGAGGTGGTATGTGCTATTTATTATCATCAAGTGCCATGCCGACTGGCGTAGGCGTTCATGACTCTCCACAGATCTCGGTCGTTGGTTTTCTGGATCAACTCTGCTGATGATATTCCTCCATGCCACCGTCTCAATCCATCCAGCATCATTTCTATTGGTCTGCCTTTGCCTCTCTACCCCTCGATCTTTCCAGTTGTCACGATGCTCTCCAATGCCTCTCTTCTCATCACATGACCAAAGAAAGCTGTTTGCCTCTTTCTTATTGTTGTATATAATGTTCTAGTTTCATTAGCCTCTTTCAAGCAGTCGTTGTTAGTTACTCTGGCAGCCCAAGGAATTTGCAACGTTCATCTCAGGAACCACACCTCTGTTGCTTCCAAGTTCTTCCTAATTTGTTCATTTACATTCCAGGATTCACAGCCATACAGCAAAACAGGTTCTATATAGCACTTCAGCACTCTCTTTCTTACATTCATTGAGTGACTTATTGCATTAGATATTCTTCATTTTCTTAAATGCAGCTTTTGCATGCCCTATTCTGCTCTTAATCTGTGTTCTGCATCTTCCATCTGATGTTATAAATGCCCCTGGATATTAGACTAACTTTATTTTTACATTCGAGAAAGGAAACCATGGTAACACAGTGGCTAGTACTCTTGCCAGCCGGTCACAAATTTGAATTCACACAGAAGCAGATGTTTTTAGATTGATCTGGCTGGCCAGGTGGACCCAGCCTAAAATAGGCACCAGGAAATATCTGTGAAAGTATTGGTGGCCAGCGTGATATTAACCACATCACCATTTGAGTTGCTTTATACAAAATATGAGGCTAGCACCATAATCCCAATATGTCTCGAGGTGTTTAATAGTTCCTCTAGTTGTTTTTCCCTCACATTAAAGGAACAACCAGCAACTTTACCCTGTGAAATTTTCTGAGACGGATACTTCTTGGTTTGTTTTTTTGTTTTTTTTGTGCTCGCTCGCTTTGAACTCAAGCGTAGTCCATACACACTACTTCTAGTAGTGCCGGACTTAATTTTGCATGTGGATTATCTTTCCCTATTAACAGTGTCCCTCGCCATCAAAAGAACCCACTCCGACATCAGAGGTACTTGTAATTTACGTCCCCAAGTCAAGGACTTTATGGGTTTGTCCAGAGTTCTAAGATGGTGATTATATATTAACCTTCTTAGATTTCTACAATGACATTTATGGTGATGGTAGCAAGGTTTTTTCTCAAGATGATAATCACCCTGTTAAGCTTCTACTGTTTTTATGATGTTCATGTCTACTTGGCTGCTCCTAGCAATAAATTAGTTCTGATGCTGGCCAGAAAATGAAACTTGTGTTCAGCAGGTTGCATGGAAATCAAAAGCAGCTAATTATACAGCTAATGCCATGTGAACACTAACACAAAGCCAACCTGTCTGCTCTGTACCAGAGAACTTTGCTGGCTCACACAAGCACTTATTTGGCTGGATCGAGGACGAGAATGGAAGTATTCCGTTGATTCGGTATCAGAAACTCGCTCGACAGAACCCTCAATGCGAACCTGTTGGTAAACAACTCAAGCATCTCAATGTAAAGACAACAAGTTTAGTTCAAGAAAGTAGCTGATCACACAAAAAACACCCATACACAAAATGAAATTAACTATACGACTAAAAAAAAACATGCACAAAACAAGATAACTAACTATACAAAGAAAACATCTATAGATAACATGAGCTAACCACACACAAAAATAATACCCCCCCCCCCCCCCAAAAAAAAAAATACACAAAAGTGCTAATTGCATAAAAACAACACAGAATAAATGGAGTTACTTCATCTCTGAAGGTAAACCTGATGAATGGAATATTTTTATGCTGATAAGCTTTAATGTAATGTCGCATGTTCTTGCAGGACGTTGTGATCAAATCCAGGTTTATTTTCTAGGCAATTTTACATTTAGTATTTTGCAATTCATGTGGAATGGCTCTCGTCGTGTGGAATAGCTCTCGTCGCTTCAGAGGTAACAGATCATGAGAATTGTATGGATATTTTGCCCTGGCCATGCAGGTGTACGGGGGAATGAACAGGCCGATAGGCTAGCAGGAAATGCACCTCTTGGTGGAATTTTGCCTATGGACAAGGGGGAGGTGGTCGTGTGCTTGTGGAACCAGGCAGAGAAGGTGGAGGAACAGATTGAGAACCCATATGTGGAAAGAATGAGATTGCGAGGGATCGGCAGGGGTTCTGGATGAATCTCAAAACTGAGAGGGAAGACCAGGAGAGCTTTTAATCAGATAGCGGTGGGAATGATTAGTAGTATGACTCTTCGCTGGCTGTTGAACGAGGGGACGGAGCACATATGGGAATGTCCTGAGTGCAGTGATGTCGGTTCTTGACTCAACTCAACTGAACACAGTTTGCTATTGCTTTTTGAACAAAATGTCAACGTTTAAGCCAACTTAATGTCGGTATTGGGGATGAACCTTTTACTCCACCATCAATGCACCGGAAGTTTAGGAGCGAGCGCTCTTATCCTTTCCGCCACGCTGACAGCTGATAGACTAGATGTTCACATTTCACAATACCCTCACTGACATTGAACAGCTGTGTATGAGCTGGTTTATTAGGGTCGGCTGAGGGATGCGTCTGATGGCAACCTGGCACCCAATCACCCACAGGGTCAATGCTGAAATCAAAGAATCCCTGGGAAGGTTAACCCGGTCAACAAATGCCTGCAGAAGTCGGATGTGTCGGCCTAACGGCGCAAGAACGCAGCTCTGCTGTAAACAGGCACAACGCAATCACATCTGGAAAAAAAAACTCCGGATGAACGCAGAAAAAGAAGAAATCAAAGAATAGTAACCTAGCATGTATGTTGTAAGATGTGACAAAGAAGGGTCGCTGTGAGACTGACTACCTCAGCCTGTACAAAACTTAAGCTGAAAAATCCAACCAACCACGAACAAGTCTACAAGGAGCTTGTTTATTATTCAGTTTATTATTATCCACAATGTGACTGTCTGGTCAGTGCAGCATCTATTTGGTCAAAAGCCTGTCTGTTCATCCCTTAGTTCTTTGTAACAGCATCTCTTAGTCAAATGTGTATTATGTGTTAAGCGCAAGATTCTATAGCAGTTATAATGAAATAAACTATTAGCCACATCTTTCCTTTCTTTCTCTCCCCCTCCCCCTTTCCTCTATCTCTCTTGCACATACATACACAAGAAAGAATAATATTTTCAGTTCACAATTATCCAACCAAAATCCTGCCATCACTGTTTCCTCAAAACGTACTAATAAACTTAAATATTGAGCACAACCCACTACTGGCAACACTGATCGCATTCTGGTATGAACCTAAGGCCTATCCACGTCAATATGGAAGCACTATACTCGAGTTTCGCCCTCATTTGAGCTCGTCAGTAGTGCATATCCCTGACCGGATCCGGAAACAGTCCCGGATCACGCGCGTGAAGCGGGTGTGTAACCACGCTGCACACACTGGACACACCAAATTATCACAACGCTACCCATCGTGGGCTATGCTCAAGGCTATGCTCTATGTACTAATAAACATTTAACTTATACAATTGTGACTCAATAGGCCAGTTTTCTTCTATATAGAATGATAGGCAGAAACCATCATTTGCAGTCATCTTAAATAAAAGCCATCACTTACCACTTTTTTCAAAGGTTCCCAGAAGAACATCAGGCTACACTGGGGATTCTCAGCCTGCATCAAAATGCCACGACAAAATCAGACAAGGAAAAATTCAGCAAATTTGTCATTTTATCATTATGCATAAACTGTTATAAAAGTTGTAATACTAAACAGCATTCAATATGTTGTTTAAATGATAACAAAACAGGCTAAAAAGATGTTATCTTACTGAAGCTACAGCCTATTTAAATATGAGCACTAAAAAGCTTAAGGCTGCAGAGGAAGCCAAAATATTTTCTAAACATAAAGATTTGAGAAAAAAAATAAAATCTGTTGTCATAAGAGTAAACTAAAGTATTATCATCAAGGGACAGATTTGATTTAAACTGTTTTATTAATGAGTTATTCTTTAAACATGAAAATCAGTGTCACTGGAAAAGCCTATCACATACTAAGGCACAACGAAATATTTCCAATTTCCTGACAATCTTCTACATATTTTATTATATGATTTGCTTGCTCAACGTGCAAGGTGTATGAAATGTTCACTTTGATTAATCTTGTGACAAACTGTGAAGATAACGATATTAAAATAAAAATACCAAAGCTAAAGAGATTTCATAGTAGTAGGAAATTCATGGAAGTCAAACAAAATTAAACCTAGTAACAAACTTAAAATATTTAACTCTAAAGTGAAATTTTAATTGCTGTGTGAATTGACCGACTGACTGACTGACTAACTGGCACCTTGGCGTCTTGACAGACGATAGTTTGTAAAATGGAGTTAACCGCTCCATAACACAAAGCCTGGACTGAATTAGAAACATGGAAAACGATTACATAAATTACTACGAAGGGGTTTCAAATTAAAACCTTAAAAATGTGATAGAAATTACAATAACCATAACATTGTCTTGTAACCTGTCAACATTGTTAAGGATGTCAAGAGTGTTTAGCAGTGACATCATGGTGCAAAAGAACACAGAGACATCATAAGGACAGTTTAAAGATGGCTGCCCCAATTCTGACATGCACCAAACAGGAGCAGCGTTCTGTTATCCATTTTTTTTAAATCAGTGAAGGGGTTGAACCTACAGAAATTCACTGGTGAATGAATGAAGGTCCAGTATGGTGATGCATGTCTGTCAGTCCAGCAGGTGTATGAGTGGAGTAGGAAGGTCCAGTATGGTGATGCATGTCTGTCAGTCCAGCAGGTGTATGAATGGAGTAGGACGTTTCAAAACTGTTCAGTCTGGTGAAGAGGTACAGCAGCTAATGAATGAGTGGTTGCACACGCAACCAAGATCATTTTTTCTACAGGAATACAAGCACTTTATCTGGACTGGAGGACTTGCAATGAACGCAGCGATGACTACATCGAAAAATGATACATTTGTTCTTTACTTTTTTTAGAATACTCTCTCTCTCTCTCCACAGTTTTAAGGTTTCCATATGAAGCCCCCTCGTAATAAACTAAAAAATAAAATGTTTTGCATATCCTTTACAGGACATCGCTGTTAACATCAGCATCTTTCAGCTGATTAATGATTTCTTGGCAAGATTACGCTCAGTAGTTTGCCATTGCTTTCTGAGCGACCGGCTCCATACTCTCATAAGTCACTAGCGCGACTCGAACCGCTTCCAATTCTCGTGCGCTCACGTTAACCACGAGAGTATTCGAGGTTACGGAAAAAGCTGCTAACACCTTGACCAGGGAGACCGGCGTAATAAACTACAAACAATAATTAATTGGTGCCAGCGCAGAAAAGAATAACTAAACTGGTATGACAGAATCATGAATGTGCAGCTTAGGGAGAGACCTATGTAGATTACAGTGAATCAAGAGTTGTGGAAAAGACACTAGTGCTGGATAGGACACACATTGAGAAAACCTGATAACAATATAACTAGAACATCTTTTCTTTTGACCCCACAGAAAAGGGAGAACCCAACAAAAAACAAATGGAGAAGAGAATTAGAGACACACCAGAAAAATATGGGTAGGGCACGGAGGGAGGTGCAGGAGATAGCAAAAGATAAGGACTGCTTGGCGTAGAGTTGTTTGATGCCCTATGCTCCAACAGGGCATAAAAAAAACAAGAGAAAAAGAAGAATGTGGTGACTAGGTAAAAACCAAGTGAAAATATGTTTTGCTTGAAAATAATGATCAAGGTCAGAATGGTGGATGTTGCCTTGCTCTCTTACATAACCTAGGAAGTTGTTTCTACACTAAGATTTATTTTCCTTCTTGTCAGCATTTCAATAGCTGTTAGTGCTTTCCCTGTCCATTTCTGAATATTACCTGCCCAGCATATTCTTTTTGCTTTTACTTCTTCTTGAGACTGTTCCAGTAATTATAAATTGAGTTGAGCTGGGTCATGAACCAACATCACTGCACTTGGGACATTCCCATACGCTCTCAATTATCTAACAACAACCAGCAAGGAATCTCAATACTAATGATACCAGTGACAATATGATTATGTGGTGTCCATCTGGCCTTTCCTCTGAGAACTGAGTGTCGGCCAGATCCTGTGGTCACTCTCTGTTGCATCATTCTCTTCAAGCAATGATGGAGTATTTATATTTGGAATCCTATCATTTCACATCCCTATTGCAGTGTCTATCATGGTGTTACCGTCACCATATATTTTAACCTTAACAGAACAAATTAATCCATGCAGAAAAATATCTTCCAAAATATAAACATACATGTAAAAGACATACCAGTTCTTTAGCTTTTTGGCTGAGGAAGTTTGTATAAAACACAATGCCCCGTTTGTCTATTCCTTTCATGAGCACCATTCTCACCGACGGTTTGCCATCCCTAATAAATACAAGTTCAAAGATATTATTTTACAATTATCAGACTAAAATTGTTTAAATAATATCAATGTCACATAAATTTCATTTTTATGTGAATAAACTGATAATACATTCAGTAAAAGATTTATTCTTTCCATCACAGACAGCTGTTAATTGTATCCACAGTGTACAAATTAATAATTTAAGTATAGTTAATACATGTAGTCCTTCTGATCAGTTGTTACTTAAACACTTACAGTCCCAAAGAAGTAGTATTGTTACATAATAATCATTCATTCAAAGTGGCTATAGTAATAAAAAAAAAGTCGCTTAAAAGTCGACAGTGACTTCATTGCACTGGGTTTTATCCCATATGGCTCGGTCTCTTTCCGCAGCGCGGAAAGCGCCGTACCAAGCACGAACTCCGTAGCTCTAGCGATGACCCACAGGAGTCTCCGAAAAATTTAACTCGTGAACCGAAGTTTGCAGCCCAGAATCGAACCCACAACCTTCGGAGCCCGAGTCAAACGGCTTGACCACTTCACCATGGAGACTCCTGCCTATAGTAATAAAAACCATGAATTAAAACAACAAGTGGGGCAGAGCGGCTTAATGTACCAGCTGAATGGGACACAAGGAGGCTACATATACATACCAAGTAGTCAAATCTGTGGTGCGTTTGTGCAACCAGTAGATATGTTTGCCCGTACAACTGTTTTGTGGCGCTCACCAAACCCAACATCACACACTGAGCTAATAGCTTTGGTTGGAGGAGCACAATTGAGAGGGTACAAGTCTTATCCTAGTGCAGGGAAATGCAACCTAAAGACTAAATGTCATGGCAGGGCAGACCAGGCACAAAGCATTGGTCAGCAAATAGTCTAGGATCAAAGCTTTGACAGACGGACAGTTAAAGCCTTGCTTTTCTGATCCAGCAACCTCTGCACCTTGTCTTGTTCAAGATGTATTGGTGTTACCTTTCCTCTGGAGTAAACTAGGCAGGCAAAGAGGGGGATCACGCTGCATGGGCAACACATGGTCTCTACAATTCAGCCCAGGCTTTGTGCTATGGAGAGGTATAATTCCATCCCTGGTCCACGCCATGGATTGTAGTTATGCCTCTTTTAAAGCATGATATAACAAACTACCATCTGTCAAGACGGCCGGTGCCAGTGCTCAAAACTGATTAGCTTTTCTCCTCTCTCATTTCTACATCATATGTCAAATATACCATGTACCTTTTCTTTTTCTTCTCCCTTCTTTCAACTCTGCTTTCCACACTGAAATCCCCCATGATTATCAGGGTGTTGTCTTTAACCTTTTCTAATATATCTTGTAGATAACAGTAATCAACTATCACATGGTGAGTTGTTTGGTACAGAATGAGCTTTAAAAAGAGCATACATATGTTTGTGGGCTGTAATACAGATTAAAACATAAACAAAAACCATATATATATTATAGCTTTCCTATACAAGATAGCATTTATATAATGATCTATAATCATAACTCATCAACTACTAGAAGACACTAGCAGAACCAGACATTGTGCTGTACATGTGCAGTTGGAGAAAAAATTTATTCAAATGTTTCAAATTTGTTCTGCTCTTTATCTCTACTGGAGCATAGACCCTCAAATAATTCATGTCAAATCTTCCTAACTTTAGCTGCCTCCTGGACTGACACTCCACCTTCCCCCATGTCAAGTCCTCCTAACTTTAGCTGCCTCCTGGACTGACACTCCACCTTCCCCCATGTCAAGTCCTCCTAACTTTAGCTGCCTCCTGGACTGACACTCCACCTTCCCCCATGTCAAGTCTTCCTAACTTTAGCTGCCTCCTGGACTGACACTCCACCTTCCCCCATGTCAAGTCCTCCTAACTTTAGCTGCCTCCTGGTCTGACACTCCACATTCCCCCATGTCAAGTCCTAACTTTAGCTGCCTCCTGGACTGACACTCCAACTTCCCCCATGTCAAGTCCTAACTTTAGCTGCCTCCTGGACTGACACTCCACCTTCCCCCATGTCAAGTCATAACTTTAGCTGCCTCCTGGACTGACACTCCACATTCCCATATCAAGTCCTCCTAACTTTAACTGCCTCCTGGACTGACACTCCACATTCCCCCATGTCAAGTCCTAAATTTAGCTGCCTCCTGGACTGACACTCCACCTTTCCCCCATGTCAAGTCCTCCTAACTTTAGCTGCCTCCTGACACTCTGCCCCTATTTTATTATTGTCCAGATATCTCCCTAAGCTCCACATTAAATATCATCTCAAAAATATGTAGAAACTACGGTTGACAGTGTGGACACACTGTTGACTGACAAATAAATCAATTAATTTTACCATAGCATGTTTTTAAATCTGGTAGTTAATGATGGTGTCAAAGATATAAATGGACAGACAACATTAAGATATGATCAGGAAAAAGCCTAGCACAAGGTACAAAGAAGGATCAGGACAATAACTACTAGAGATCCAAAGACAAATGAAAACAAAATATAACTAAGAAGCTCCACACAGACAGACAGAAGCGAACGTTACAACCAAAGTCTCTGTCAACAAACAAGAAAACTTAGTTGGAAAACTGAAATATCACGATCATAAATAAGTGATCCCCATGTTTCAATGGTTACCACAACCAAAGCTATCAGTTCATCATCATCATCAAGTGTCATGCCAGCTGGCGTAGGCATTCATGTCTCAACCACACATCTCTGTCTTTGGTTATCTGGATCAGCTCTGCTGCTTATAAAATACTCTGTCCTTTAATTGAGCTTCCGGGTTATAATTTGTGTTTATTCGTTTTTCAGAATCAGTTAACTGCAGTCAGCCCCTATTTTCAATACCATACTAGAGATCCAGCGCCCTAATATGAAGGTCCTTCACTGTGGAATGCAAGGGATGATTATGAATGAGTTAATGAAATCCATATGCAGTTCCTACCCCTAAGCTTAATCAAAAGTGTGGTTTAGAAAATGTGGTATCATTCAAGTCATAATAGATAGAATAGATAGTTACGTAGATAGAGAGAGAATAATTCACATCTCCTTATTGTTCATGATTCTACTCACTTTGTTGCAGTTGCTAATGCCATTGCATTGGCCTCTATAATAGTATCATTCTTCTGGGCTTCCTCAAACCACGCATGGAACTGTTCATATGGTTCTTTTGAGACGAGGTCATCAAAATCAAAAACATCTTCCCTACTTTTGTAAGGCTTTCGCATGTCTGCGGAGAAAATAGTCAAGTTCTACATTGAAAATTAGATTCAAAACTTTTCACGTCTGTTGCCGTCTGAAATAACCAACATCTGTTGTGAAAATATTACCAACTGAGGCCTAATATGTTGTGTTGAATCATGACCTGGTTACTGTATATGTTGTGTTGAATCATGACCTGGTTACTGTATTATATATTGTGTTGAATCATGACCTGGTTACTGTATTATATATTGTGTTGAATCATGACCTGGTTACTGTATTATATATTGTGTTTAATCATGACCTGGTTACTGTATATGTTGTGTTAAATCATGACCTGGTTACTGTATATGTTGTGTTGAATCATGACCTGGTTACTGTATATATTGTGATTGAATCATGACCTGGTTACTGTATTATATATTGTGTTGAATCATGACCTGGTTACTGTATTATATATTGTGTTGAATTATGACCTGGTTACTGTATTATATATTGTGTTGAATCATGACCTGGTTATTGTATTATATATTGTGTTGAATCATGACCTGGTTATTGTATTATATATTGTGTTGAATCATGACCTGGTTACTGTATTATATATTGTGTTGAATCATGACCTGGTTACTGTATATGTTGTGTTGAATCATGACCTAGTTACTGTATATGTTGTGCTGAATCATGACCTTGTTACTGTATATGTTGTGTTGAATCATGACTTGGTTACTGTATATATTGTGTTGAATCATGACCTGGTTACTGTATATGTTGTGTTGAATCATGACCTGGTTACTGTATGTTGTGTTGAATCATGACTTGGTTACTGTATATGTTGTGTTGAATCATGACCTGGTTACTGTATATGTTGTGTTAAATCATGACCTGGTTACTGTATATGTTGTGTTGAATCATGACCTGATTATATCCTATTATTATTCTCCAGAAGTCAAGTGCCTATAATGAATGATCCAGCACAATCCGCAGAGCTTAGAGATGGGAAGAAGAGCTCTGCAACATGTTTCCCATGGAGAAGCTGCTTTGGCAGTAGGTCAGAGGAAAAGTCTTCACAAAATTACTCCATTAGACACAAGCCCTTTTCTGAGCTTAGATAACCTGAACGCACAGGCATCAGAGTTAAAACTCTTGTCTTCCAGAGAATTCACAACCACCTTTTCCCCTCATGATTCGAAAAAAAAACAAAAAACACCAAGTCCCAAAGCCATGGATCTGTGAAGTGCTAGGACCATCACATCCAGTGTGTATGCCTGGTTGCACGGAGGAATCAGTGGCCAGTCTTTCTTTCACTTAGCGGGCTAACGAAGGCATAGAACCCTAGTTCAAGACATCATACTGACTATATGTATAAGCCAGTTTTCTTCGAAGTTCATGCCTAGTAGCATTTCAGTATGTTTTATTTCTCCTCTGCCCACGACATTCCTGTAACATGCCAGCTGAAAAGCCCCAATTTTCTTCTTTAGTGGTAAAATATTCCACAACTCACATCCATATGTTACCACCGAGAAGATGCATGTTCTCAACAATTTTACTCTGTAACTAGCTTGTTGGTGTTGTGCCGTGGGTTATTAATACCATGTAATCTCTGCATTGCTATGGCCAGCCTGTGTCGAAATTCTTTTGAACAATATCTTCATTGTCGTTAATTATAGGAAAACAGATATTCAAAGTTTGTAACATTTTCAATTTTTTTTAAAGTTTTGATTGTGATCTTTGGTTGGTATGTAGTTTTGTCTGTAGAAATTATTTTTGGTTTTCTTAAGTTCAGGAAAAAATTATTTTCATGGCATCTTTGACAAACAAGATCAGCTCTCCCAATCCTTTAGACTTACATGTTCTTTATTATACATCTATACACACATACACCACTTTCATTAAATTTGTATAATTAAATTCTACTTATATATTTTATAATACTGAAATTTAAAATACTTATTAGTTAGTATATCATTATATTGTATATTTAATATTACTAATATTACTTACTGTACCTGATACAGGCAGCTGTGAAGTAGATTGCATTGTTGAATTACTTGCTTCCTGTGTGCTGTTTATCATCTGGCTATATGAAACAATCAGCACTTTATAGCTGGGGCCTGCACGTTTTAAGGTTATGTTGTCACAAAGGCTAGCACGCCTGGATGCGCGCTGTAAAGTTACTAAAGCCCGATGTGCTAATCTGACTGACAGTGACAGCTTACACATTTCTAACACAGCTGGCCTAGTTATTGGGCTATTTTATTTGTGGCTGCTCCTATACGCTATTTAATATAATATAGGTTGTGAAGTCACAATATTATGCTTCAACGGGTCAACTATCGACTCTATTCTATCCTGATACTGCAACCGACTTAACTTTTTTTTACAGCCCCCTCCAAACAGTAAACACAAAAAGGCAAAGGAAAGGACACACTCACTCTCTCTATTCAACTCTAATTCTATCAATTCAATATGTGCTTCTTTCAAAAATGGGTCCAGGTCGTATCTTTGATGACAAGGTAAAACGTATATGTTAAAAGACCTATATATGTCATAAATCACCCCACAATAATAAATTTAATTAATTAATTAACAATGAACAAGGCTTTGTCCTTTGTCTTTCTGACACATCCACACAGAAACTACTCATGGCGGGAAGGGGAGAGAATATCAGCTGTTATATAAACAGTACTAAAGTAGGTTACCGGGCCAGCTTACGTAAGTTGAGTCTGATCCAGAAAAACAGAGAAAATAAGCATCAGAAACAGCTTTACCTGCAATAGAAGGGTTAGCCATAGTTATTCGTCATTAGATTGCCCGGAGACACAGTGGTGAGATGATCTGGTGGTTGTCGCTTGTCTGCCCAGACTTTGTCCTGTGTGCTGTGACTGTTGTCACTCCAAGGCAGGATATTTACCTCTATATGGGTGGTCCTCGGTGTGTTTGACTTTCATTAACTTCGTCGTTTAGCAATTGTCGACGTGACAATAATAATAATACATTGTTTCTTTTATATATTCATGTTTGATCCATTCTTTGTTCATCACCCAAATACCGCTCTATTTCAGGAGACAAGTTATAATTAGAGCCCACCCCAGCCTCAGATTAATGATCCTGTGTCAGAATCAGCCACAATTCCGATATTAATTTGAAAGGGATTGTAAGGGGGCAATTGATATTGATATCTTTCACATTAACCAACTTGCAACTGTGTTTGTTTCCTTCGTCTTAAATCTCTCAACTCTAAATGGAGCATGGACACTTAGTTATTTCCACGTGCATTTGTCATTTGTGTTTTTCTTTCTTTCATTCTTTCTTTCTTTCACAATGTCCTAATAATAAAGTATTACAAGTTAGTTCAGTTCGTGGATAGATTTGGCTAATAATAGCATGCAATTGCTTATTTGTCATATAATGATAAAATAATGCTTGTAAACATATGATTGAAACAACTGCTTTAATATGGATGTCAGACAAATGTAAATATATGCACTTCAGCAGCATTAATGCAATAAATGAAAAGGGTGCGAGAAATTGCAGTAAAGCTGTAAAAATGCAGTGAGTAAATCAATAACAGAAAGTTGAATTGGTAAACACACAGTCACAAGTGACAGAATGAACGTTGAGACTAAAAGGCCTTCGTCAGCACACAAAGGACACTGATATAAATCATCATCTTCAGGTGTCTACCGACTGGGGAGGGCGATCGTGCTTTTCCACTAAGTGTGATCTCCACGGCATGAATCATTTCGTGTGTTGACACCCTTCCGCACTATGACACAAGACTATCAATAATGTTTTCTTCCTGTCCTACTCTGCCTCTCTTTCTATAAATCTTTCTAGCTGTTAAAACATGTTTCAGCTTTTGTCTTCTCAAAACGTAGCCAAAAAATTATGACTGCTACTTTATGATGTTTGTGATAAATTAATTTACGACTTAGTCTCCCTCAAAATGTCCAGATTGAAGATTGCTCATTTTGGCTGTCCGCTGAATTTTTAGATAGAAGTAAACAAATGCCTACATCTTTGCTTTATTGACCACACAAAGGCTTTCGATAGAGTAGGACAGATCAAGATGATAAAGATGCTTGCAGATCTACACATTTTATTGGGAAAACCTTCATCATCATCAAGTGCAGTGCCGACTGGCGTAAGCGTTCATGACCCTCCACAGATCTCGGTCTTTGGTTTTTCTGGATCAACTCTGCCGTGGATATTCTTCCATGCCACCGTCGCAATCTATCCAGCATCATTTCTCCTGGCCTGCCTCTGCCTCTCTTCCCCTCGATCTTTCCAGTTGTTACGATGATCTCCAGCGCCTCTCTTCTCATCACACACACAAAAAAACATATACTGGAAACAACAAGCTGCCAGGAGGGTGGATAATGAATAAGTCAATATCAGCCTATTCAGAGAGGGCGTAATGTAAATAACTTACGTTATATTGATGACACCGCCTTGGTAGCAATAGGTTAGAAGTAACTATTGGAAATATTTTTCCTTTACAGTGAAAATATTTTCAGAAATGTACAAGATATGAAAGGAATCTTCATTAGGGGACGAAACATCAATAACCTTAGATATGCGGATGATACAGTATTGATTGTAGACAATGAGCAGAATCTGCAACATTTAGTAGATGCGGTTGTTGCACACAGTGAACAACTGGGGTTAGAATTAAATTGTAAAAAGACAGATTATGGTCGTCACTGGGAAGAAGGAAATACCACAATGTAATATACAAGTAAATGGAAATATTCTTTAACAAGTGAATCGGTAAATTATCTCGGAACAGTCATAATATCTTATGGTAGATGCCTTGAAGAGATTAGAACAAGAATCGCCATGGTGAAGGCAGCCTTTTGCAAGATGGAAGACATACTAATCAATAAAAAGATGTCATTTGCAACGAGAAAAAGAGTGCTAAGGTGCTACATAGAACCTATACTTTTGTATGAATGTGAAGCGTGGGCAATGTGCAAACAGGCTGCAAAACACATGATGGCTGTGGAAATGTGGTTTCTAAGGAAAATGCAAAGATTACCATGGACAGACAGAAAAACCAACGACCAAGACCTACAAGAAACCAATGAGAAGCGTAAACTGATTAGAGAAATTAGACGTAGACAGTCGACATCTTTGGTCACGTTATGAAAAGAAATAAATTGGAGAACTTGTTACAACTAGCAAGATCGAAGGGAAGAGAACAAGAGGAAGGCAGAGAAGTAAATATCTGGATGGCTTGGCCACGTGGCATGGTCGAGACAAGAACATAGAGCTGATCCACGACTCTGGTGATCGAATGAGTTGGCGAAACATGACCGCCCACGCTTATCGGCATGGCACACGATGATGATGACGGAATTTTCAGCATTCTTCTATAAAAATCCCTCAAAGGTGCAGGTCAGTATGGTCGAATGGGTAAGAATGCGTCTTCTTAAACATCCGTTGTGCTGATGTAGCGGTTCAATCCCTACACCGGACAGCTGGACTGACATATTGACCTGTCGTCCTTAACTTGGGGACGTAAGGTACAAGTAACTCTGAAGTCGGAGTGGGTTCGCCTGATGGCGAGGGACACTGTTAATGGAAATGCTAATCCACACGCAAAATTCAGTCCATCACTACCATAAATAGTGTGTGAAGACTACGCTTGAGTTCAAAGCGAGCGAGCGCCAAAAAAAAACACACACACACACGCCTCCGGGTTATTTTTCCTGTTAGTTTTTTTTTTTTTTTTTGCTAATTGTCCAGGATTCGCAGTCAAATGTTAGAACTTGCTCAATGTAGAATGCAAGAATTATTTTCTAACTCCTAATAACAAGGATTTATTGCATTAACAAGATTAGAACAAGGATCGCCATGGCAAAAGTAGCCTTTAGCAAGATGAAAAACATACTGACCAATAAAAAGATGTCAATTGAAACGAGAAAAAGAGTGTTGAGATGCTACATAGAACCTGTACTTTTATATGGATGTGAAGCTTGGACAATGAGCAGCCAGGCTGAAAAACATCTGATGGCTGTAGAAATGTGGTTTCTGAGGAAAATGCAAAGAATACCATGGACAGCCAGAAAGACCAATGAACAAGTCCTTCAAGAAACAAAGGAAGATCGTAAACTGATCAGAGACATTAGACGTAGACAGTCACAATTTTTTGGGCATGTTATGAGAAGAAATGATTTGGAGAACTTGGTGACAACTGGTAAGATCGAGGGGAACAGACCAAGGGGAAGACCTAGAAACAAGTATCTGGATGGCTTGGCCTTGTGGCATGGTCGAGACAGAAACACGGAACTGATCCACGACTCTGTTGATCGAGTGAGATGGCAGAACATGACCGCCGACGCTTACCGGCATGGCACATGATGGATGGATGGATTGCATTAACTACTCTTCTTTTGATAGAATGCAGTTTTTGCTTGCCTATTCTGTTCTTTATCTCTGCGATGCATCTTCCATGTGGTGTCATCCACGTGGTTAGATATTTGTATTTCTGCACTAGTCCAAAATTACGTTGTTGATTATAATTCTACATTTAGGCACGATCTGTTTCTTTGATATCGCGATGACTTCGGTCTTCCTATTATTCAGGCTAAAGCCTTTTTATTCACTTTAATGTTGTTTGTCCATCAAGAATGATGATTATCATTCATTTCATCCAGTGGGGTTGAAAGTATGGAGCCGTGATTTCTAAGATGGCTCATAAGGCTATTTTGGCTCGAAATGTTCTTTGACAATGTAGGCAGAGAATGTTTGACGTTCCAGGGGGAGGATCTCCTGCAGTGGTTTTTCTGTCCAGCCTTTTCTTCACAGCTCTTGCAGTCTTGGTTGTTTCACTTGTGACTGCACCCCTACGTAATGATGTACGCCACGAATTTCTGTCTTTGGCAGCAGTCTCCCACGTGTCTTGATTAATTCCAAAAGCTTTTCATGAGATCTTCAGAGTGTCTTTAAAGCGTTTCCTCTGGCCGCCTTGAGATCGTTTACCATAATGCAGCTCACCATAAAAATTCGTTTAGGGAACCTGTAATCTGGCATGCGAGTCAAATGACCAGCCCAGCAAATCTGATTCTTCATTAGTAGAGTGTGGATACTGGGCATGGACGATCTTTATAGGACTTCAGTGTCTGGGATCTTGTCTTGCCATTTAATCTTCAATAGCTTCCTAAGGCAGACTGTGTGGAAGTGGTTTAATTTCCTAGCGTGTCGCTGATAAACAGTCCAGGTTACACAAGCATATAGCAAAGTGGATAATACGACTGCTTTGTAGACTTTCAGCTTTTTTTAAAGATAGGCGTATTCCATTTCTGTCCCACACATTCTTGTACAGCCTACCAAAGGCCGCGCTGGTCTTGGAGATTCTTGTATTCATTTCGTCATCAATTGTGTCAGTTTGTGACACGGTGCTGCCAAGATAGGTGAATTTGTCCACAACACTTAGTCTATGACCATTCACTTTGATATATAGTGTGATTAATCCCTGGAGCTGTCTGATACATAACTACAGTCTTCTCCAAGTTGATATTGAGCCCAAAGTTGGCACAGGCATATGAGAAAGCTGAAACTGTGTTTCATGTCTGCCTCTGAGTTGGCATATAGAGCGCAATCATCAGCAAACAGGAGCTCTCTGACGGTGTGGTCGTTAATTTTGGTTTTAACTTTCAGCTTTTTGAGATTGAACAACTTTCCATCCATGCGGGAGTTGATGTCTATACCAATGTCGTTGTTCTCGAAGGCATTCATCAACATGGCTGAAAACATGAGGCTGAACAGTGTTGGTGCCAGGACACATCCTTGCTTCACTCCATTGGTGACAGGAAAGGGTTTAGACAGTTCACCATTTTCCTGAACTCCTGCCTGCATACCATCATGGAATAGCCGCATTATTTGAGCCGCACTATTCACTTTAATAGCTACTGTATCTATCATTTCCAATAGTTACTTCTAACTTATTGCTACCAAGGCGGTGTCATCAAAATAAATCAAAGCAAGTTATTTACATTACGCCCACCAACAAGGATCCTTGGCATATTTTCCGCAGATCTCTTTATAGGTTCGCCGTACGATGAAAATAAATCAGTAGACAGTACACATCATTGTCTGAAGCCCTTCTATATACACCCAAATTTTTCTAAAAAGGTTTAGTTCTATGGCTGCTGTTTGCTATCAATATATGTTCTGTATTATTCGTAGATTTTTGTGTAGTCTATGAATTATAAGTACAGATCTGCTTTTACTTCTATAGCTCTTTCCAACAGTAGCCTGAATAAATATTGCTGCGTTTGACCATGTTTCTTTCCTTGGCCGTTAATTCCCCAGCTCCCTTGGTAGTAGCTTTTCCCTTTCCAAGAATATCTGCAGCTTAACATCAACAATCGTTTTCAATACCTTGCCAAATGTATTCTGCAAGGTGATAATCCTATAGCCAATAAGTTGTGAATGTTTCTTGCCTGGATTAAGTAGTGTGATTAAAAAGCTGTGCACCCATTTTAGGGACACTGATGCTGTGCTAAAGCTCAGATTAAGACATCTCCAAATCTCCTTCGCTTGTATCTTTCATATGGGAGTACCTGACTCCGTCAGGTCCTGGCGCAATGTCCTTTACTGTTTTCAATACCTACTTTATGTTTTCTACCCATACAACATCATCAAAGCCGTCGTCCTTGATGAAAACTGCTAGTAGCTCTCTAACAGTCTCCCTCCTGTTTCCACCATTGTGATCTATGTTATAAACTGCTTCAGGGTATCTTCTTCTTGTCCATTGTCATGGACATGCCGTTATTACTGTACACTGTTGACATTGTGGTAGTCTGGTCTTTTCTACGCATTTGTCTGTTTAGTTCCAGAATCTAACCCAGTCTTATCACCTCACAGCTCACTCATGAAGCTGTCCCATTTAGCTTTTTTGGCCTCAGATGCATGGAGCTTGAACTCAACTATCTCCTTTTTCACTCTTTCCGCCATCTCCAGTTCCTCTAGTGTGCTTTTCAGTGTCTTTCATTATTCCTGTAGTAGGTCAATTGCAGCTCTCTTCGACTTCCACACAAGTTCAACTTCGGGGGTCCACTTTGGGGGATTCACAAAAGTGAGTCGGATCGGTCTAATCCATGCCTTCCGTTGGATGCTTCCAAATTGGGTGTTGGTCAGTTCCTATTTGAAGATCCTGTGAGCTCTCGTAGCCTTGAACTTGTTCGATTTGGAAATCAACATGGAACATGTCAGGTAATTATTTTCATTATCTCCCAAAACGGTTCACCGTGTCATATACATTTTTGCCTTTATCTGAGGAGACTAGTTTTCTGAATTCACTACCCAAGAGACCAAGACATATAAGTATGTGTAATAAGTATGAATATGTCTCCCTAGTCTTCTCAGATAAGGAAAAAAAACAAGTAACGAGTACAGGTACACAAATCCCACAACAGTTGAAAAATGCAAGGAGTAGGCCTTAAGGTTTCTGCACTGTCAAAATTGTTAGCCTTGTGCAATGCTTTTGACAGCCGGCTTGTCATTCTGTTGAGAGAGACCGAGTTAGATGGGATAAGACCCAGTGCAATTAAATTAATCGTCCAGCCTTTAAGCTTACGATTTAAGCAGGTGTGATTCTTCTGGTATGAACACACTGGAATCCTCACCAATGCTCTTAAGTTCTGATATTCTCCAGTGGAACCTTAAACAAAGAAGATGGGAACACTACATTTGATGAAGACCAACTAGCAAACTTTGCCACATACTGCTAAAAAACATAACTATTTGTGCTTGATTGTTATTCAACTTTGGTATAATCTCATTTGCAACGAGAAAAAGAGTGTTGAAGTGCTATATAGAACCTGTATGGATGTGAAGAATGGACACTGAACAGACAAGCCGAAAAACATCTAATGGCTGTGGAAATGTGGTTTCTGAGGGAAATTTAAAGAATACCATGGACAGACAGAAAGACAAATGACCAAGTCCTACAAGAAACAAATGAAAACCGTAAACTGATTAGAGAAATTAGACGTAGACAGTCACAATTTTTTGGTCACATTATGAGAAGAAATGAATTGGAGAACTTGGTGACAACTGGCACGATTGAGGGGAAAAGAACAAGAGGCAGGCAGAGAAGTAAATATCTGGATGGATTGGCCACATGATGTGATTGAGACAAGATCACAGAGCTGATCTACGACTCTGGTGATCGTGTAAGATGGTAAACATGACCACCCATGCTTATCGGCATGGCACATGATGATGATGATAATCTCATTGCATGTTAACCAACTGAAGAGTTACCTGTAAGCTACGGGTAGTTCATGTTTACCAACTGAAGAGTCATGTGTAAGCTACAGGTAACCCATGTTTACCAACTGAAGAGTCACATGTAGGTTACAGGTAGTCCATGTCTGCTAACTGAAGAGTCACATGTAAGCTACAGGTAGTCCATGTTTACCAACTAAAGAGTCACATGTAAGTTAAGGTAGTCCTGTAGCAGATACTGAGCTACCTATGAAGCTAGTTTCTGTCCTCATCACCTATTCTTCACAGACAATCCATAAAGTATTCTGAACATTGCCTGATACCCATTTGTATGAGGCTGGATATGATTCCCCCCCCCCCCCGTATAACTACTGGGTGGACAAAATCATCCTGCCTCAGCTGGGATTTGAACCTGGAACACTGTGTTGGTAGACAAGTACACTGACCACGGTGGGTCCACACATAATTGTAATTGTCTTCAAATATTGAGTAGTTTTTAACAAATTCTTTAAACAATGTAAGAGGTTTGCAATATGAAATAAAAGCAAAGAAACAAATGACAATTTAATACAAGTGTGGAGATAAGACTTTTATTATACTGCGCAATTTGTTTCACATCACTTCTCATATTTAAAAAAAAAAAATCGGCAGGGTGTTTACAAAATAGATCACAGTCTATTTGGACCATTTCAAGTAAAAAAAAAAAAAAAAAAAGAACTATACGTGGTATTGTAAACATGGAAACAAGCAACAAATATGCATGCAACTTGTTTAGATTTACAACCAATGAAATCTCTACAACCTAAGAACAGACAAGACATTCCCAAGTAAATACAACACAACAGGACAAGACAAACACACCACTTCATTTGTTTTTCATTACTGTATTTACTAATTGAAAACTACTCACTCATTAACTGTTATGGCATTTATGTGGATCCCACAGTTTTAATAAATGTAAGAAATTGTCAGAAACTAAGAGATTCATGAAGTGTGTGCTGAGTAATTTAAACACAGGAAGGACATGGCACATGTTTGTGACAGGCTGTTACAGACATCCTGCTACATAAGCAGTACAGAACTAGTTGTCATGGATTTGCCATCTACTTGCTAACAAGACAACACAAAGAACAGACAATACAGCATGAGAAAGATGAAATGCATTCTCATAAACAACAGAAGACTGGATGAATGGACGGGCAAAATAAAATGACTGGTCACACTCACTTTATCAAGATATTCAGACTAACAGCTAATGACACAAGGGACAATTTAAAAAGCCAATGTTATTTCTCAATTTTATCTGGACAAACCAGAGTCAATAGACATTTAAACTATATCAACCCACATTAAGACATCCTGGGCAAACCCTAGTGAAATAAGAACCTTCTCACCATATGTGCGACACTGGACACCACCAGGGAAAACCTACTACAGCTGTCTCTGTAAATATTTACTCAATACAAGAGAATTGTCTAAAATCTTTTGCTATAAGGAACAATCCTTTGCTTGGAGGAGAGATTATTCACTAGAAGGAACAATTCTTTACTAAAAGGAATACGCCTTTTCTCTAAAGAACAATCCTTTGCCTGGAAGAATGATTCTTTACTAGGAAGACCATGCCGCTGAACTCATACGCAAAGTTTTATAATCAAGGTATTTGTTGGAATACATTAACAAGACACTGGTCTCAATCAAATGTGAACACAATCTCATCTTCTGATAACAGGGTAAATTTTGGCATATAAACAGTTGTTCTGCTGGGCAACAAACTAATGAATAACAGACAAATGTAATGTATGAAAGTAAACTGTTCATTATTAGATGCAAAGTGTATCCCTTCACTATCAAAGAATACATCTTCAGGACACTTTACTATTCAATCAGAGCCTGTTCTTTCTGCATTGCTCTCTTGAGTCTAGAGGAAAAACCAGAACTGGTGGGCATCTATACTTGGCATAGGTAAACTCTTAACAAGTCCTGTAGATTTTACATTGACTCATGTACAACTTACAGCTTATTACGTTAACTCTCTGCTTGTCAGACAGATATAAAATCATAAATGCCTGGGACAGTAAGTGTTAACTGGTCAAATATGTGAAAATATTATTCTTTCTATTATAGACAACATTCTCTCCACGTTAAAAACACCCACAATATCAGTTTACATACCCTTTCCATGAGCTAAAAATACTCATTGTAACATTTGACTCTTTTTTTCTTTAAGTTAACAAACATTATTACATTTATTCACCACTGCTGGTGTCCACAGAGAAGTCAATAAATACAGTGGTTCCAGTTGGCCGCAAAATAGTGTACACTATATGTTTTGATGTTATCTCCAACAGATAAAAGCTAAACCTGTTCTCTTCATCAGATGTGATGAACTCCTCAGCCACCAACTGTCTGGTTAGCTGGTTTTTAAGAACGGTCCATCATTATTGACAAGGATCCATACATGCTTCAGTCTCAAACCCTAAATCACATCTAAGCTGGTCTCTCAGAATTCATTAGTGTTGTCTTTTCTACTTTTCGGCCTCTACCAGAAAATGTCTGTGTGTGCGTGCGTACGTGCGTACGTATGTACGTACGCACACACAGACATTTTCTGGTAGAGGCCGAAAAGTAGAAAAGACAACACAAATGTATGTACGCACGTACGTACATAAATAATAAGTGTCGGTGTGGCAGATATTTTTCCCAAACTTTTACGTCACTGGGGCTAACCCAACATCATGAAATGCATACCAGATAATCTTCAGAATTTTTGGGAAATGAAATGTAATGTGGATGGAAACTGACAACCGTACTTCATTACGCCATGGTTTAGCACATGTAGAGCCCTAAAATTTCACGCCATCTGGGACTATCATTATCTAATATGTCTGTGAGCATTGTGTTATGTGGTGTGTATGTGTGTCTGCGTGTGCACGCTCGCCTGGATAAGAAGTGTCAGATAATTAACTTATAAACACTGACTTACAGAAACAGGTGATGTGTAGTTACAGACCAGCAGCTAGCCTCAGTAATGTATGATTCAGCAGCAATAGTAAACTTACAAGCAACCACATAAATAATAACGATAAAAAAAGAAATATGGAGCTAATATCTTATGGTAGAACCATGATATGTTAGTTGTCATTTTCATATTTTCAAGTGCAATGTCTGTCACGGCAATCTATCAGCAGAAATCTAAAGCAAAAGACTATAAAACAGTTATAGTGTTGCCATGATTAAGAAATCCAAACTGGCACGTTTTGCTATTAAAATGCTTTGTCATAAAGATAACTGTTGGCTGTTTTTGCAGTACGTAAAATATGGATGGCTTTGTTAAAAACAGCATTGTTTTTATGAATTCTACTAACATGAGAGAGACATAACAGATGGCTTTCTAGTGGAGAACTGTGGTAGCTTTGTTAGAGTAATGACATACTGACTATATCAGTTCCTCTTGCTATGTTTGGTCAGGGGAAATATATGCTCCAATAATAGTGTCTTCATATGCTCCAAGGACAATGGCACTATTTGTTCTTATATTGATGACTCATAGTCCATGGAGTTGAATCAATCAATCAATCAGGTGCTGCTTCCACAATGAAGGTTCGTTGCGATGGATCTCCAGCACTCTTTGTCCTTCACCCTTGTTGTACACTTTGACAGACGGCTGTTCGCCCATCTCTTGGTTATTATCTTCCCACTTGTAATTGCAGTCTAAGGCAGAACTCGGACATGCAGAGATACTTGAGATATGCCATGAAAGTGACAAGTGAGAGGAATGAGTTTATAACCAGACAATATGTCCACACATAGGGATGCAACCATTACAGACACAAGTAAAGTTGTCTCAGCAAAGATGCAACCCATACACACTGTTGACACATAGACCTTACAGACTCAAGCAGAGCTGTTCTAGTTGAGATACAACCCTCACAAGTAAAACTGTCTCAGTTGAGACACAACCCTCACAAGTAGAACTGTCTCAGTTGAGATACAATCTTTAAAGACTTAAGTAATCTCAGTTGAGATACAATCTTTACAGACTTAAGTAATCTCAGTTGAGATAAAATCTTTACAGACTTAAGTAATCTCAGTTGAGATACAATCTTTAAAGACTTAAGTAATCTCAGTTGAGATACAACCAACCCTTACAGACTCTAGTAGAGTTATCTCAGTTGAGATACAACCAGCCCTTACATATCCAAGTAGAGTTATCTCAGTTGAGATACAACCAGCCCTTACATATCCAAGTAGTTATCTCAGCTGAGATATAACCAGCCCTTACATATCCAAGTAGAGTTACCTCAGTTGAGATACAACCAACCCTTACATATCCAAGTAGAGTTCTCTCAGCTGAGATACAACCAACCCTTTCAGACTCAAGTAGAGTTATCTCAGTTGAGATACAACCAGCCCTTACATATCCAAGTAGAGTTATCTCAGTTGAGATACAACCAGCCCTTACATATCCAAGTAGTTATCTCAGCTGAGATATAACCAGCCCTTACATATCCAAGTAGAGTTACCTCAGTTGAGATACAACCAGCCCTTACATATCCAAGTAGAGTTCTCTCAGCTGAGATATAACCAACCCTTACATATCCAAGTAGTTATCTCAGCTGAGATATAACCAGCCCTTACATATCCAAGTAGAGTTACCTCAGTTGAGATACAACCAGCCCTTACATATCCAAGTAGTTATCTCAGCTGAGATATAACCAACCCTTACATATCCAAGTAGAGTTACCTCAGTTGAGATACAACCAGCTCTTACATATCCAAGTAGAGTTCTCTCAGCTGAGATATAACCAACCCTTACATATCCAAGTAGAGCTCTCCCTCAAGTGGAGCAGACCCAATTCAAATACAATCCTTACAGAGCTGAGTGGAACTCACAAAGCTGAGATACAATCCTTACAGAGCTGAGTGGAGGACACCCAGCTGAGATAAATCCTTACAGAGCTGAGTGGAACACACCCAGTTGAGATACAATCCTTATAAACTCAAGTAAAGATGCTCCAGCTGAAAAGGTTTGAAAACGGTGACAAGTAGCTATGACAAGCGCCAGAAACAGAACAAAAATCCAAAGACCAATACCCATTATGTCCATATGTTCACAGCAGAGACAATGTTGAGCAGTTACTAAGGAACATATGACCAGGCCAAATGTTGACCAGAAAGTAAAGAGTTTATCTAGAATAGAGAATTCACAGAGAGCCCAATACGCTGCTGGACAGACGAAAGGCAACAAAGAAAAGCAGGTAAGGAAACAAATGTACAAACAGTTTTTCAAGAATATCTAATCACATATAATGCAGCGTACCTAACAAAACCCTAAAAAACAATCTCTTTTTAAACCTGCGATTTTTACTATTTTTATCCCCAGTTGATAATCGTCACTTAAAAATAAAAAATTAAAAAATTTGCATTTACTGACAATTTTCTCTATCATCTTTTGAGTTTCTGGATGAATGCTGTTTATGCTACTTTCCACTTCTGATATTCAATACCACTTGTGGCCAAAATCAAAATGTATCAGTAAGAGCTGAGAGGATGCAAACCAAATCTCATTTTTATAAATATAAGATAAAACTCATCATTTGTTCTTCTATCTACTCTTCATGTTGACTCAGTTCTTTGTCCAAATTATTTCCACGATTCATTGGTAAACTGTCATCTATGTGTTCACAGAGACAATACACACGTTCAAATTCTTTTTTTTTTTCTAATTTAAAAAAAATTATCGGTGTGAATCCTGCAAAATTCACCATAAAAAATTTAAGCTGCCTGCAAAAATCAGGCAAATTAAGTACCTAAATTGACTAGAACAAGATGGTGAAAAACGTCCTTTCCAGGTATTTCAATTTTACAACTCTTCAAAAATCTGTCTTACTGACAAACGAGTTAGGTTCTGTAACTAGATTACCATATAATAAATGACAGTTTAGGGCAGGTTAACAGGAACCAAAATATTAAAACAAACATCCTACAAAAAGCTATCAGCATTTTCCCCTTACCCTCCAACTACTCTATAGATAGTAGTAAAAAATAACGACCTATTCTGTCAAGTAGCTTATCTGTAAAATAAACAAGCAGTCAATAAAACTGACTTTTATACAGCATCACAATGTTAACAACACCATAAATAGTCAACTCTCTACAACAAACAACAAATACTGACAGTAAACAATAACAATCAAATATAGTCAAACAAAATACAATACAAAATAATACATCTTAAAGTCAATAGCGCGAACTTTTAAATTGGTCTTCCCAAATAGACTGTACTTTCACCGCCATCTTCAACGGTTGTGAGTGAGAAGAACCCGAGTTTGGTGTAGAAATCCACCATAAATTTATCATTAGGGTTCAGTTCACAGTGGGCACCCCGTGAGCCACTGCATTTTAAAGCTGACAAAACACAGGCCAATAGTCGCCGTGGAAGGGCAGGGTCTTCCACACGGCTTGGAAGAATGTCCAGGCGCAGCACGGAAGGGTACATGGAGTAAATTTCTTCAGAAACACATCTTGGCTCGGCATGGAAACTCTGAATAATTTCCTAACAGAAGTAAACATTTAAGGTTATTAATGAAAAGGCAATGCAACATTCTCAGGGGACAGTTAAAAATGGTGGGTTGGAAATAAAAATATACTTTAATATTTTAATATGAAATTTATGTACAACATGCATAAATATTAATATGAGAACTGATTGATTGATTGATTGATTGAGGAACCGACATCACAGCATTCGGGACATTCCCATAAGCGCTCCTTCCCCATCCTCAGCAGCCAGCGAAGAGTTCCAACACTAATAGTTCCAGTAGCAATCTGATTATATGTCCATCTCATCTTTCCTCTGAGTGTCGATCGTCGGCCAGATCCCCTCGTCACACCTCGCTGTCTCATTCTTACCAGACTATGGTGATCCATTTGCTCCTCCGAGGTGTACACGTGCTCCCACAAGGCCGCAACCACATCTGTCTTGTCAACCATCAATACTCCACCAAGTTTTGCCGAGCCAGCCCATCTGTCTGCCTGTTCATTCTCCAGCACACCGGCATGCCCCGGAGAAAAGATCCAGGTGATGCTTGCTACCCATGACCTCCGAAGCGAAGCAAGCCACTCTGCACAAAGCTTGCCTGTTCTCACCCTCCTCAGCATGCTTTCTGAGTCAGTTACAATAACAATGTGTATATGTGTCGTGTTCTCTATCCAGCAGAAAGCTGCACTGACTGCCTCCACCTCCATTCTTAAGCTAGATGTTGTGTCATGATACGCCAGGCTCTCCTGCACCAAACGCCGACCATTAGCTTTTGCTAAGAACCCCCAGGCACTTCTCCTACCTCTAACACCGACCCATCCGTGTAGATAATCACATCACCCGGGCGAGAATTATCCTGAATTAGTTGCTGAATTTCCACTTCCGTGATATGATATATACACAATATGAGAACTGAAAACATGTAATCCCATGATAAAACAGGTGGCAGTACAGATGTTATCTTTGAGAAGAATGCTGAGAATATCATAGTGAAAAAACAAACACCCAGGTTCTTATATAACCACTGTCATGAAGAGATCAAGCTGTCTGCATCGCTCTCTGAAGGTTGTGGGTTCATTTACGGACATCATTGTTCTGACCGTGAGCACAATTTTCCCAGAGACCACTGGGGGTCATCGTTGACATAACAGAGCTCGTGCCAGAGGGAGGTAAACGTGATGCAATAAGTTAGATTTTAACCCCTCATCAAATCCGTAAGAAAATTGCAAGTGAAATTTTCGGAGCACATCAACTAGAAGTGACAGAACAGAGAAATCACACTTATGTGGGAAAATAGGCAAGACAGGAAGAAGAAGCCAGAGAAAGACATGGAAAGCTTAAACAGATGGGTAACAAACAGAAATACAAGCAACATCTGCTTCATTAAAATATCAAATGATAGACAGGATTGGACACTAATGTCTGGCACCTGAAGAAGTAGTCCCAAGAAGTGGTGGAGATGTGGCAATGGACAGTGTACAGGCTTACAACCACAGAAGTTTAAGTTTCAGTTCCAGATGAAAAGGAAAGTTCTAATTGCATTAGGCCTTAGAGCCAACCCAATCTATATAATGTGTAGCAGAGGTTTCTCAATGAAGAAGTGAAGGTGAGGAATGGGGCTGGCTATCACAGCACACAACAATATTGTGTATCTGAAGACCTCTCAGACAACTATCATATAGGTCAACATTGAGTGTCATCAAGGGTTATGTGTACTCGATGATGATATATATCGGGTTCGATTCCGGTCTCCATCATTTGGTCCAAGAGTGCAGTTTTTTTTCCGAGACTCCTGGGGGTTGTTGCTGGAGCGACGGAGTTCATGCATTGTGCGACGGTTTTGGCAGGCCGTCATGCGGAAAGAGACCAAGGCATGTGGGATATAACCCAGTGCAATGAATTCGATCTTCTTGCCTTTAATGTTATTCTATGGCATGGGGTCATGGACTATACATATAAGTAGTTAGAAAACTGAATTCATAGTTGTAATGTGGTTAAAAAGATCAATGGAGCCAACATCACATAACACAAAAATAAATAAATCTGAAATCAGAAACAAAAAGATGATAATAAATTAGAAACTAAAAGATGATAATAAATTAGAAAGAAAAAGATGATAATAAATTAGAAACAAAAACATATCAAATTAGGAAAAAAAAAATTATGATGAAAAATTCGCTGGAGCTATAGAATTCATGTACTGTTCAAAACTTTTGCCAGGCTGCTTTATGGAAACAAGACTGAGCCATATGGGATACTACCTGTTGTAACAAAGTGAATCCTCTTACTTGTAACCAGTTTAGCCTTCTGACACCCTTTCAGGTGACCAAAGAGAATGTAGTGTGTGTGTTTAGAGAAACAGGCAGACAGACAGAGGGATAGAAAGGCAGAAAAAAGAGACGGTGAAAAAGAGATTCAAACAGAAAGAGACCCATCCACCCATATTGCTTCTACACCTAAAACCTCAAAACAACACTTACTTCAGCAGGAGAATAATTCTCCTTCTTCTCAGGAATAGGGTACTTTGCACGCATTGCAGGCAACCATGCCATTTTGCTCTTATTGGCCAGGTCCCTAGCATCAACGCCAGCTATTACGTAACCACACACTCCAACATCATCCTCAATGACAAAGCCATAATCTGGGCTAAGAGCTATAATTTTGCCTATCAACCTGCAGAAAGAAGTGCATCATTATTTTAAGAATGCGTTTGTGAACACATGTGCGTGTTGTGTTAAGTATGTGCAAAGCAGATGCAATTAATAATACATTAATCATGAAACTGCCGCCTGGTTAATGTCAAGACTGAGATGTTTCAGCACTCTCCACAGACTCAAAATTACCAGGTGTTCCCCCCAGCACAAAGCTGGAGATCTTTACAATAGCCATTGGTTTTTAAATGATATTAATTTCTCCTTGGTCTCAGGGGTAGTGAGATTAGAAACTAAGCCTTCTTGGATAAAGATGAACCATAAGGAGGTCCTCTGTGCAAGCTCATTCATTCATTCAGTAGCATGTCCTTTACAGAACCTCGCTCCCATAACAACCTTCCGGAAAACCTCTTGATTATAAGCAAGATGTCCCGTGTCCAATACACCCATCTGGAGACCATCCACCACATCCTGCACTCATCTTCTCTTTGGCCTTCCTCTTCCTCTCTTCCCAGACATATCATATCATTGGCACCTTTCCGTCTTGACAGACGATAGTTTGGTACATTGTGCTTCAAAAAGGCTTAATAACTACGATCCATGGCGGTGGCGAGTGTGGCTGGTAAGGCCAATTCTTGCTGCAAATGTTTGCCCACAGTAGGTGCATGTGAAAACATGGTCATTTCCACCATTTTGCACCATCTTACGTCTCTCATACTCTGTGTGTGTTTTATCTGCAATCATCTTCTCCTTTGTCTTTATTCCATTTCTGATAGTTGCCCTCCATGCACCACGTTCAGCGGCGACGTGCTCCCAATGTGCATTATCAATGCCTGTATCAATCATGTCCCGCTTACACACATCTTTGTATCGTAGTAGAGGCCGACCCTGAGATCTCCTACCCATCTGTAATTCACCAAAAGAGATGTCCTTTGGTATTCTACCATCATCCATCCTCCTAACGTGTCCTATCCATCTAAGTCTACGAAGACTGAGCATGGAATACACCGTCACACAACCTGATCTTTCCAATACTTCAGTATTTGTGATTTTGCCTTGCCACTTAATACCAAGTATTCTTCGCAGACACCGCATATGAAAGCTGTTTAAACGTTTCTCTTGGCGTGAGTAAGTTGTCCAGGTTTCACTGCCATAAAGAAGAGCACTAAGGACACAGGCTTGGTAGACGAGGACTTTTGTTTTGGCAGTAAGCTTTCTGTTCTCCCAGACTCTTTTTGCTAACATGTTCATTGTTGTTGCTGCCTTGCCAATCCTGATGTTGATTTCCTGATCGAGGGATAATTTGCTATTTACCTCTGATCCTAGATATGTAAAATGGTCTACTATCTCCAGTTCGGCGTCGTCAATAAAGATTGATCGTACACCATGTGCACCTTGTGACATAATCTGTCTTCTTTTTGTTAATTGTTAAACCAAATTCAGAACAAGCATTGGAGAATGCAGATAGTAGATGTAATTCCTCAGAGTGGGTCGTAATCGCAGCATCATCCGCAAAAAGCAACTCTCTGATTAGTACCCTGCTAATTTTGGTCTTGGCCTTCATTGATCTCTGAGCATTATAGAGGCCACCATCTGAGCGTGAGTGAATGTATATACCGTCATCCTGATCACGAAAGGCATATTTCAGTAGAAATGAAAAGTATATCCCAAAGAGGGTGGGGGGCTAGTACACAACCTTGCTTAACTCCACTCTTGATTTCAAACTCTTCTGAAGTTGAGCCATCAAACTTGATTATACCCTTCATGCCTGTGTGGAACGATTCCACAATGGACAGAAGAGTTGGTGGGCAGCCAATCTTCTTTAGTGCTTTGAACAGACCCTCACGACTGACCAAATCAAATAACTTTGTGAGGTCGATGAAGGCAATAAACAGTGGCTGATTTTGTTCCCGGCATTTTTCTTGCATCTGTCGCAATGAGAATATCATATCAATGGTAGACCGGTTCTGACGGAAGCCGCACTGTGATTCGGGGTAGACTTGATCTCCCAGGACTTGAAGTCTGCGCAAGACAATTCTGGCAAATACTTTCCCAACAATACACAGAAGTGAGATATCCCTATAGTTGTTACAGTCGCTCTAATCTCCCTTGTTCTTGTACAGCGTTATGATGTTTGAATCTTTGAAATCCTGTGGGACTTGTCCTTCTCGCCAGCATAGCTGTATTAGCTGGTGGATCTGTAGAGCGAGTGTGTCTTGCCCACTCCTGATCACCTCTATTGGAATCCCATCCTTACCTGGAGCCTTGCCAGATGCAAGCTCATTTATAGCACACTTAACTTCAGTTATAGTGGGAAGTGTGTCCAGGTGGTCAAGAGTTGGCGGGGCCTCTATAGCATTGAGGGCATCGTCCGCTAGCTTGGTTTCACTTGAGTAAAGCTCTAAATAGTGCTCGACCCATCTATCCATCTGCTGTTTCTTATCAGTGATGATTTCTCCAGTCAAGGTTTTCAGCGGTGCACTTCTTTTGATCATTAGACCACAGGCTTTCTTTATCCCTTCATACATGCTTCTGATGTTTCCCTTATCACTTGCGATTTGAATGGACTCACATAACTTGATCCAATAGTCATTCGCACACTGCCTGGCAGCCTTTTGTACATCCTTCCTCGCTTGCTTCAGCTCACTCAGAGTGTTACGTGTTGGTCTTTCCTTGTTTCTTAAGAGAGCTATCTTCTTTTTATCAATCAAGGGCTGCAGTATCTGGCTGTTTGCCGCAAACCAGTCCTGCCTCTTATGATCCACAGTGCCCTAAACCCTTACCGCTGTTTTATAAATAGTTTCCTCAAGTTTACTCCATTTATCATTTACTATACAATTTTCTGATGTATCATTGAAAGCGTCTTCAAGCTGCTGTTGAAATTCAAAGCACTTTCCAGGATCGTGAGTGTTAATAATATTTATCCTGGGGCTAGACTTGTGTTTAGCTGTGTAGATTCTCTTTGGTCTCAGTCTAACCCTTGCAACAACCAAAGAATGATCTGTATCACAGTCAGCACTGTGGTAACTTCGAGTTAATGATGTATGGTTCAGATGTTGTCTTCGTGTGATAATGAAGTCCAGCTGATGCCAATGGCCGGATTTTGGATGTTTCCATGTGACCTTATGCATCTCTTTTGTTTTAAAAAAGGAGTTTGTAATACATAGGTCATTTCTAGTGCAATGCTCCAACAGCCTTTGCCCATTATCATTCATGCGACCGATGTTGTATTTTCCAAGGCACACTGGCCATGAACTCGAGTCCTTGCCCACATGAGCATTGAAATCACCGAGCATATAGATGTAGTCGGATTTTGGAACTGCCTTGATCGCAGAGTCTAGCTGCTCATAGAACGTATCCTTCACATCATCAGAGGAAGCGAGTGTCGGTGCATATGCAGTGAGAATGGTGGCAAATCCACAAGAGGTTGCCAAGTGCAGTGATAATAATCTTTCATTATCTCCAGCCGGGATATCAATCATTCCCAGTAGCGAAATCTTCACTGCAAAGCCCACACCATGTTGCCTTTTTTCTGCCTGCCCTCTTCCCTTCTAAAAAAAGGTGTAGTTGTTTTCCCTGAGTGACCCTTCCTCAGCGAGGCGAGTCTCCTGCAGGCCAGCAATATCAATGTTAAGACGATTGAGTTCAGCATCAATCACAGCCGTTTTTCTCACATCGTTAATATTTGTCAAGTCAGTGGAAAATCCTGGACACATGGTTCTCACGTTCCAGGTTGCAAGCTGTAGCTTGAGGTTTCTGTTATTCTTTATATTAGTACCTGGTGCATTGGTTTTACAGCCTGCAATTCAGATTTTGTCCTAGCCCCAAGCACCCATTGAAGCAGGCAGGCTGTGGCAGATCAGCACCCAATTGGCCGGGGGCTGCCCAGCTTGAGGCGGGCAGTAGCTGATCAGTGACACCTGTAGGTGTCTCCCACCGTCAGAGGCAACGCGTGGCGCCCCATGTCTACGCCAACTGACATTATAACCCGTAACAGTTGCCTCTCGCTTTGATTCCGAGACCGGTTAAGACCAGGGATGGAGTTATTGCCTCTCCATAGCACAAAGCCTGGGCTAAAATAAAGAAACCATGTGTTGCCCATGCAGCATGGTCCCTCTCTCGGCCTGCCTAGTTCACTCCAGAAGAAAGTTAACACCTATACATCTGGAACAAGACAAGCTGCAGAAGCTGCCGGATCAGCAAAGCAATGCTTCCCAGGCATATACCCCTCCAATATTGTTCTCTCCAAACTTTTGTGACGTTTCAAGTGACAAAATTATTTCAATTTTCTTTGTTTTATCGTCTTTAATAGCCAACCTTCTTCAAGATTCAGCTCCTGAAGTATGGATGCATTTGTTCTTTTCTTTACCCAAGATATTCTTAGAACTCGTCTATAACATTTATATTCAAAGGCATTTATGCGCTGTTCAGCTTGTTTAGTAAGTGTCCAGGTCTCATAGGCGTATGTTGCAATAGGAAAGATGCATGCTCTTAAAAATCTAATTTTTGTAGTTCTGTCTGTCCCACTCCATAATTTATTCAGTTGTTTTAGTCTTTGAAGAGCAATTGATAGTTGTTGTTTAATTTCTTTCATTGTGTCACCGTTGCTACAGGTGTTAAAATTCCCATGGCAGCTTGAAAATTTTGTTTAACGCTCACTCACTTTGAACTCAAGCGCAGTCCTTACATACTATTTATAGTAATGATGGATTTAATTTTGGGTGTGTATTAGCTTTACCTATTAACAGTGTCCCTCGCCATCAGGCAAACCCACTCCGACTTCAGAGGTACTTGTAATTTACGTCCCCAAGTCAAGGATGACAGGTCAACATTTTAGTCCAGCTGCCTGGTGTAGGGGTTGAACCCCTTATCTCGGCATCAGCACAATGGATGTTTAAGAACACACATTCTTACCCATGCGGACCTGCGCTTGAAATTTAAAAGCGTAGATCAAAAGAACCATGCCCTGACCTTTCTGGGCAGGAAAGGCAGCAATGAAGGGAGCTGGCCACTAATCATGTCATGACTGAGTATATGTTTGAATCCCAAGTGAGGCAGAGATTGATTTGGACTCTCAGGTCGATCCAGGCTAAAACATGACTTCCTGAAGATCAATCCTCTACAGTGGCAGAATGTTTTCCTGGCGTATTTTTCTGGGAAGAAAACAATCTGGTACGCAACAGAGCTGGGGAATATACCTTACACTCGTTTGATATACACCATAAACCAGTATATGTGAGGGCTTATCGATTCTTGTTAGGGGATTATCTTTACTATCACAAGAGACTGCAAATGAAATGAGGGCATGACAAGAATCAATCTCTCATCATCTCCATATGTCTTGTCAAATGGCATTGGCCTTCAAGTTATCTCCACAGATTTTGGTCCTCAGATCTTCTGGATCAATTCTATTGACATTCCACTATGCCACCATCTTAGGCTATCCAGCATCCTTTCTCTCTGAATGCTTCTACCTCTTCGATAGCTGATCTTTGCGATGATCACCATGTTTTCTAATGCTTCTCTTCCCACTGAGTGGATATACAAGGGGCGTTCATTTGACATCTGTTCGTGCTGTACCGCGCATAATTGCGTACGTTGAACATGATGTCATAGTCATGTGATAAGTACTGACCAATGAATAAAAGAGCAAGTGATGCATAGGTCTCATGATGCATAGGTTCTGTTTCTGACCATTGAGAAAATAGCCGGGTTGATCCAAAATCCGCCCAAAGAAGCTCAAAGAGCGGTGATTCAGTTTCTTTCATTTAAAGGATGTCGACCAGTGGACATTCATCGAAGAATGCAGGCAATGTACGGTAACAAATGTGTGTCGAAGACAACAGTGACAGACTGGGCACGAATGTTTCAGAAAGGACGTCAGTTTATAACAGATCTTCGACAGCCGGGTCAAGTGAATATTGTTGCAACAGAAAAACCATCGACAAAATTGATGCAGCAGTACAGATGAACTGTTGTCGAAGCATATGTTCGCTAGCGAAAGAATTTGATGTGTCAACTGTGAGAATTAAAAAGGTCGTTCGTAAGAAACTGCAATATCGGAAGGTGTGTTCACAGTTGGTACCACGGATGTTGACCGACCACCAAAAAGAGGAATGCATGGGATAGTGTTTGAACCACTTGCTGCGTTACAGTGTGGAGGGTGATGAATTTCTCAAAAGAGAGAGCATGCAATGGAAGCATGCTGGATCACCAAAAGCCAAAAATTTCAAGTTACAGGTTTCCGCTGGTAAGGTTATGCTGAGCGCATTTTTTTTACCATAAAGGGCTATTGTTGGCTGACTTTAAAGAACCTGGTGTCAACATCAACTCTACCCACTACTTGCAAACACTAGACAAGCTGCAAAAAGCCATCAAGAATAAACAACCCGGCATGCTTTCTCGCGGTGTGATTTTGTTGCACGATAATGCCCGTCCGCATGTCGCAAAGATTGTGCAGATGTAATGAACGCGGTAAACACTTGGTTCAGTGAGCAACCACAATCCTTTTATGCAGACAGCATTCGCCGCCAACCTAAACAATGGGATGCTTGCCTGAATGCCTACTGCGACTTCTTCTGACCAACCCATGGTGCATAATTCATTCAAAATGAATGCTTTGTTTATTCTACCACATCTGTTAATGTTTCTTTCATGCTTTAGAAATAAAGCCATTGGAATGGGTTTCAAATGAACGCCCCTTCTAGTAGTAAATACAGATGACAGCAGAGACCATCACTGACGCTGTGACTAACCAATCAGATGGCCTTGGTACACTGAAAAATATAACAAAGAAAGGGAACTGGCTATTTCACACAGTTATAGCATGAGCTAGAGATATCCTGTAAGATTTCGTGCCCTTAAGGCAGTGTCTGCTATGGAGTCATATTTACAGCAATTCTTGCACAGATATATAGTATAGCTTTGTAAAGCTGCCCGAAGATCAATCCACTACAAAAAGCTGAAAGTGAGTTATAAAAGCACATACTTGTCTCCTACAAGCTGTGGGGTATCTGGACAGATATCTGTTCCATCCATGCCATCATCACACGTTTTGGCACAGATGTGATACACAGCATCCTGTAAACATGAACAAACAACCAGTTCTTAACGCATTCTGTACAATTCACTCAGATAGCAAACATGAATAACCAGTTCTGAGCTCTTTCTGCACCAAGTCACTTGAACAACAAACACAAACAAACGATAAGTTCTGAGCTCGTTCTGTACCAAGCCACTCGGGAAGCAAACATGAACACACAACCAGTTCTGAACTAATTTTATACCAAGCCTCTAGAAGCAACAAATGTGAGCAAAGATCCAATTCTGAACTCATATGAACCAAGCCACTCAGGCAACAAACATGAATACACAACCAGTTATGAACTCATTCTGTACTAAGTCACTCAGGTAGGAACCATGGACAAACAACCAGTTCTGAACTTATTTTGTACCATGTCACTCAGGTAGCAAACATGAACAAACAACCAGTTTTTAACTCATTCTATACCAAATCATTCAGGCAACAAACATGAACAAATAACCAGTTTTGAACTCCTTCTATACCAAGTCACTCAGGCAACAAACATGAACAACCAACCAGTTCTGAGCTCATTCGGTACCAAGCTACATGGGCAGCAAACAACCTGTTCTGAATTCAATCTGTATCAAACCACTAGAAGCAACAAACATGAACAAGGAGCCAATTTTGAATTCAAATGTTCCAAGCCAACCAGGCAACAAACATGAATAAACAACCAGTTCTGAACTCATTGTGCACCAAGAATACATAAAACAATATGTATATCACCACAATTCAGAAAATCAAACATTATTTCTGTAATAACAAGAAATTTAGATAGTCTCTAAGTGACGTAAAACATTTTAGAGGTGCAAACAAAGATTTGGATTACCATCTTCTGATAAGTAAAATTAAGTTGAAACTCAAGAAATGCACAGTATCTTATAAACATGAAAATCAATACAACGTAGGATATATATCAGAAATAAAGAAACTAAGGAATGAATTATGGTCACAGTCTCTAAACATAGACAATGCCAGAAACCACTTAAAAGCAGAGAAAGAAAATGCAAAAAAATCAAATTGCAGAGGTAAACAAAAGCAAAACCAGAGCTCCGAAAGTCACAGCCTTAGAAAATATACAGAAGCTTCAAAAGAAGTTATAAAGCAGATAAGGGAGGAAAAAAAGACAATATTTAGATGGCCTAGCAGGAGGTAAAAGCAGTATTAACAAAAGGAAACCTCAGAGAAAATAACAAGAAATTATAACCAAGTGGATTTATCAAAATCGTAATAAGAAAGACCCCACCAACATTAAAGATCAAATGACCAGATGCGCAGAATACTTTGAGGAACTTCATCATATTTAATGACATAATATAAATATAATCAGTACTTTACTTGGTTGTCCCACTACCTTCTTTTCTTTACCATCAACATCACTTTAAAAAATTTTCTTTTGGTCTATTCTGTGTTAATAATAGTGACATAAAAACTAGCCATTAGCATGACACACTACTCTCTGATCTCGTATGTGTACAGCGAGCAGATGGAAGATGTATTAAAGAAGTTAAACATAGAATAGCCCAATCAAAAGCCATGTTTCACAAAATGAAGAATACTGTCTGTAATTTATCTTTGTTAATCGAGGGTGGAAATGAATTCTTAAGAGTTATAGCGAGCCAGTCCTGATGCACAAAAGCTAATCTCAGAAAATTAGAAGACTAGTGAGGAATTATGTGGGAGATGCAGAGATATGGTTTTATATAAGAATCATGTGAACATTGTGGATAGATAACAAGTCTAATGCCAATATCTTGACAGAAGTTAATTCACAAAGAGAATTGATTACTTCCTCTCAGAAGAAGGCCATTCCGTGACAAAGAGACAAGATGCTGGACAGTTTGACATCATGGCTTGGGTCAGTGGTATCAGAAATGACTGACAGTACACAAGTCAGAAGGCCGTGGATAGACATAATCATCAATTGCACATAAGAAGAACATTTTTAGCAGAAAAAAGACTTACCTCATCTTCAGGCCTGTATGTCCGCAAATTGAACATCTTGGTCACAATATAGTCTGGAGGTTTTATATAAAACAGATCGTGTGCACTGTCAATTGGTAACAGCCGCTGCAAAGTATTCAAAATCAATGTAAGAAAGAAAACAATCTTGGGAATCAAACAAGAAACAAACAGATACTGAAATGCCTGTGGAAATATAAATTAATTCTGACAAGAACTTAATGAAATAATAGCTCTAAATTGCACACAATAATTCAGACTTACAGGGGTGTGTCCATCAACCACTGAGCACAATATTGCACCAAAATCTCAGATCTTGAAAACTTGAAAGAAATTTGTTTAAAAAAAGTTTCAGCACACCAATGTACAGCTCCTGTGTTCCAAGCCTTATGCCGTTTCACACAGCAGCATTTCCTAAATTAATTTAATGCTTCAGTTTCCTAGTAATTATTGTGCAGTCTGAATGTTGCAAGAATTCCTGAACATTAACAATTATTGTGCAGTCTGAATGTTTCAAGAATTTCTAAATACAAATACTGACAATTATTAGCCCTTTTAAAATCCTCCTAGCAGCACCAAGAATGTTATAAATTCCTTAACCATAGGTTTATTGTTTGTGTTAAACTAACTGTATACTCTACTGGTCACATATAAATGAGACTAAATATATTGCCATTGAAATGTGTCACGGTAGAAGTCATTGTGTGTTCCCATGCTCCTCTCCACAAGAGTTATATTGATAGTAGTATAGCTAGTGAGTCAGACTGGTCAAAAGGTAAAGACCAGACAAATAAAGAGACACAAATCTAGTGTCTCGCAGGTAGGTGGTAAGGGAGGACAAACCAGAAATGGCCATCAAAATTACGTGCCCTGTGTCTGATGAAAGTGCATACATTTCAGTTTATTACAAAATGTCGAAGAGGTCGACTATAAAGCTACGTCTGTCAAAATTTATCATAAGAAAAGTACTGAATGCATCCATAATCAAACTTTTTTGGGGGTTACAAATGGCATATCTACAGCAAGATACGAGTAACTGTACTTACAGAAATATCCTCTACCTGGCCTGTGACACCAGGCCGGCGGCAGAATAAATATAATATTTAACTATCCGTGCGTGTACTACCTGTTGTTTCTCAAGCTTTTGTCACCGGCACTCCTCCTTATCGTCTACCCATCCGTCATGATGCCGTAAGAATCAGTGTGTCTAGGTGACCTCTGCTCAAAGTAGTTTCAGTTGACGTTAATTCATTGTTTGATCTGTCAATGTCGTTTATCCACTATCCTTCCATGAATATCGTTCTCCACTTTCTCCAGTTATGCCAGTGTCTATCCATCTCTTCAAAAGAGTCCACTGTCCGCCTTCTATCTCTTGCGAAGCCGCCTTAGTCCTTCTCGAACTTAGAAACACATCCGTTCTGCTTGATGAAATCACAGCGTATCCAATCCTTATGTTTTGTCGTCACGTTGTCATTCCCGTGACGCATTCCCGCATCCCTTGGATTTAGTGCATAGTCGGGAATTCTCTGTCTAGCGCGTTACAGGCACCTGCCTTGTGACAAGGAGGGTAGAGAAGCAAATACCTGGATGGCTTGGCCACGTTGTACGGTTGAGACAAGAACATGAAGATGATCCACAACTCTGGTGATTGAGTGAGATAGCAAAACATGACCGCCCACACTTACCGGCATGGCACATGATGATGAGGTACTATATACCCCCTAAAACTATACAGTATTACAAATTATGGATTTGTTTGTTACTCTGACTTGGGGTGTTCTAAGAGAGGCTAAGACACAAAGACAAGTTATTAGAAACATCAGAAAGAGGCTGTCGTAATTTTTTAGCCGTATCATAAAACAGAGACAAACTGGAACACTTTATGACAACTAGAAAGACTTGTGGAAAGAGAGAAAGAGAAAGACAGTGAGAGAACAGTCTCGTGTCATGGCACGGAAAGGTGTCAACATAAAAGTTGATCACCCGGGAAGGTTAACCCGGTCAACAAATGCCCGCAGAAGTTGAATGTGTTGGCCTAAAGGCGCAATATCAAAGCTCTGCTGTAAACAGGCACAACGTTAATCACTGCCAAAAAACTCTCCGAATGAACGCAGAAGAAATTGATACACCCTGAAGGTTACAGTGAATAAGCCTGATCACACATGCCAGTCGGCAAGGCACATAATCATGATGATGATATGGATTACTTATTTGCGATTGTGATATTTTAGTTTTCTAGCCAAGCATGCCTGTTTTTGTTTTATATAAAGACTGGTGGAAACATTCACCTGTATCTGCCCGTCATTCCTTTTGTCAGTTATATTTTGTGTAAATTCATATACAGGATAACTAATACAGTGACGAGTACAGTGCACTAAATGGCAAGCTTAAATTATTCACGAAACAGGAGACTGAAGCATTTGTAAACCTGCAATGTAAAATTTGTTTCCTATGCGCTGGTGTGATGGCAAGGCAACCAAACAGCGGAGCTGTATCACTCATCAATCTGTAAGAAAACTCAATTCTGAACAATTATCAAGCTCTAAGCACAATTATCTTCTGGGACCAGCTGAACATTTGCTTTACACATTAAAGTTATGAAAGAAAGAAGTTTTTCAAAATTATGGGAATTTAACTTGGCCTCACAGACTAAATCAGCATCTAACTGGAGATTTCATATGGATGACATCTCGTGGTAAATATGATATTTATGCAAACAAATAAATTTTAACTGCAATCACAGCTGCAGTTATTTGTCTTATCTTTTTACAATTGCTTCTGACATCCATGTATGTAATAGTCAATATTTACCATGAGCAGGTTCAACATTTAGCTTAATAAAAGAAGATTAACACTGTAAAGTGGACAGGAATACTTTAACAACACATAAAAATAGAGCTTTCTATTTTGAATCTGACATTTGGAAAATAAATCTGATCCCAAAAGCTAATCTGCATGCCAGGAATCAAAAACCACGAATGTTCTTTCAAGCCAATAAGTATCTACAAACTACGAGTCTTATTGATTCATTTGCCCTGTGACACATGCCACTTTTATAATTAACACAAAATACAGCAATTTGCTGATGAGTCAAAGACACTTAGAATGAGTTTTTACCTCGTAATTAACGTGTTGGAAACAGGAGCAAACAATTCATGTGCTCTCATAACAAATTCAGTAAACATTTGTTACATGGCCACCAAAATCATAAGAACACATTAATTGCATAATACATTTCTGGTGCTGATATCACCATAAAATTAGGGACATCTGTGCCTGATAAGTTGGTGGTATTTTTATAACAATCATATATAAGTGGCTGTTACCAACGGGCAGAATAACATTTTTATAATTAAAACATACAACAATTTGCTGATGTGTCAAAGACACTTAGGATGAGTTTTTAAACTCGTAATTAACATGTGCCAAACAAGAATATAATTTGATAAAACTGATCTAAATGACAAAGTACTGTTCTATATTCAAAACATTACTATTTGAAAGAACATTCATTTTTTTTAGGTTTCCATGCCAGCTCAGAAACACTGACTAATGTTCTGAATTGACATGCCTTACAAGTCAGAGAAAGTACTGCACACTTCAGATCCACCACATCAACCGCGGCAGGAGATGGTGAATACTACAAAACACAACCGTGTGTTTTGACAAATCACAGCCAGATCTGAAATGTCTGAGTAACCTTGCCAGGCTGGAGAAAGTTTGGGGCTTCTGAGATATTGGTGCAATAAATGTGAGCAGTAGCTGAAAAAAAAAAGAAGTGATTAATATGAATTTGGCCGGTCTGAGTTCAAGCTTCTCAGGTTTATCTTGAAAAATTAAATGATGTCAGTCTCAAAATAAACATAACACATAAAAATTACATTCCACAATTTGATTTAACCAGTTGTCAAGCAGTGAATGAGTGTGCTTTAGTCAAAAAGTGGCTTTTGTATTTAACATTCTCCAATGGTCCACCTGCGCTGTCATACATACTTGCAGCTCTGCCTGAAGACCTCCTCTGAAAACCCAAGGCTCCTGGTCACCATTCATAAATGCTTCCTTATATCCTTTCGAAAACCCTGCATTTGTCAAGAGGAAAATACAAAAGGGACCTGATTAGCCCACAAGGAGCAACAAACACAAAACAGTACAATAATCAAGTACATTTTACATGATGGTAACTTGGCATGCTACATCAGCTCTTTACTTAGACTTACTTTACAATATTTCATAAATGGAAACAAGAAGTGGTCCTCTGTTCATTCAAATAACATTATAAAATTACTGTGCCTAATCATTTAGATTTGATGTTTTATATTTATGAAAAACTCTCTCTTTTATATATAAATGTACAATCCATACATATATAATTACATGTAGAAATGACAAGAAACATAAAATTAAGCAAATGCTATTTATATATTTAGCAAGCAAAAAAAAAACATACAAAAAGATTTCAGTACAACTTTCGCCAGATAACCAGGCCTATTGTTTTCTGAAGCCATTGCCAATTTCGCTTACTTTCACGACTGCTAAAAATATATGCACTGATTGTAAATAACTATCGTATATTATAAATATATTTATGCCAACCATAATAATTCTTTTGAATGCCAGGATAGTCTAGCAGTGTTACATTTTAACACAATATCAAATAAAAACTAAACAGAATACAGGAAAACATAAGATAAATAAAAACATGCAAAGCATAAACACGACAGTGAGTGTGTATATTTTACATAGATTAATTTGGTGGAAACTTGCTCTGTGTAATGTAATAAGAAAGAAATAACTTATTATACATTTGACAATGGCAATGCCTTCAAAAACAGTAGGCCTGTATAAAACTCACATATCTTGCTCAAAATTTCACCTGGTAGGGAATTACAATATTTAGACAATCAAATCACAATCTTTCTGAATACTACAATATTCAGATTGAATCAACTCAAAATCCTTCTGAATATTACAATATTCAGACAATCAAATCACAATCTTTCTGAATATTACAATATTCAGACAATTAAATCACATCTTTCCAACAGAAATGTTCTCTCTAAAATAAATATTCTGGGCAGGAAAAGTTTATTACTGGAAGATTTTATGAAATTCTGAGCAGGCTATACATTTCATGGGGTGCCAGATTATTTAATTTAGACTGGCAGCAGGAGAGTAAAGACAAATTCATGTGTAAAGTATTGCCTTGCTAAATAAATGTTGCCCATATACTAGTGTAATAGATGCTTGCCTCGTTTTAGAAAAAATCCCACTGTGGATTAGAGCAACCAATGAATATGACATATACATAAAATGAGACAGCCAGTCTAAGCTGTCCAATTGTATAGGTTTGAAAGCAAATTTTACATTCTTTCATTAAACTTCAGTGACAATTGTGTCAGCATTATCTCAAAATAAAGGGATATTTTTAATGTCATATTCACTGCAAGATAAGTCTCCCGATAACAGCCATCTTATGATTCTCAGCTATTTTATGTGTTGGTTTCACATACCAAATCTGAGCTACTGAAGGCAATACTTTGCAAATGTTCGATTCAGATACATTGTACAAATCAATACTTCCAAACAGGGGAAGACAGACCATTTTTAACTGTACACTAATTAAGAAGTCTTAATGAAACACTGCATGGAGTTTTCAGCAGCAAATTTAGAATAAAAATGACAGACAATTGGTGAAACTGTTGAATAAAATGCTACATACAAATGTGTATTATTAGCTTGTAAGGAAAAAAAAATACCCCCCATTTTGTTACTTCAAAGCTAATAATTCTACCTGTATAGTTTTATTATTAGTAGCTGCCTATTTAAGTTTATGGCCAAAATTTAAAAAAAAAAATAATAATTTTTACATTGTTAAAAACAGATGACAGACTTCTGTATATATGCCAGCTAGCAATAAAGCAGATGTCAGATTGATGCATATATGCCAACTAACAATAAAAACAGATGTTTAATTTATGTATATATGTCAGCTATGAAGAAAAACAAGATGGAAACAACTACACATGGTTTGTTAAATGACCAATCAATTACTGCAGTAAAAGGTAATCCCCACTATAATTCTGCACAACTGCACATTTCCTAGCTTTGACAACTTTACAATTATCTTTATGTTGAGAAGATCTCTTTATAAATGTAAATATGTATGTCAGTATTCTTTATGAATTTCATGCAATGCAAATGTCACCTTGCAGTACTGATTACATTACTATTTTTTTCTGTTCATTTCACAGAAGAGTTTCACCAACTCACTAACTTCCCCAGAAATGCTTAACTCTCCTGCTGGGAATATGAAAAATCAACAGCACAACTTCTCAGACCTGCTTGGAAAGAGTTTTATTAACAGGGACTGGATAGGATGGGAAAGTTGTACTTAAAAAAACAAAACATACAAAACTTCACATTAAATGACATCCAACTACTGCAGATAAGGACACAAGAAATGCCAAATGCCTACATGTGACACAGCTAAAAGTCTGTTGTGCCAGTGGGTGTGTTGCAAGTCCTTTAGCTGAAAAATAAAGCATTAAACAAGATCAGTATATGATGGTCAATGCATTGTGGGAAATAAATAAATATCCAAAGCTGATGTGATATCTTTTTGTACAGAGCTATATTTCTAACAATATTTTCCCCAACATCAGTAAGAAATGTATACAGACCCCAATGCAAGGTGGGCATAATGTTTATGTATTCCCATTAGGGCAATTCGCAAACACACATGTAATGTTTTCCTCTTACTCATTAGGGCAACTCGCAAACACACGTGTCACTTTCCTCTTCCTGACTGGCCTTAAAAAGAACAGTTGTACTGTCTTTCTACAGGAAAGCAGCAATTTGTTTTTATCTTGCCTGGGTTACCATGTATGACCATCAAAACATGTTTTGACAACTGTTCCATTGTACATGACACACTGTCTCTCCAGCTCTCACAGCTCCTATGTTGTACATTAGAAGTCGTGTATGGTCTTTTGCCCATACACTACAAACATCAAACTTAAACATTTTTGATAAAAAAGACTCCTCCATCTTTGCAGGAATTCTCTGTGATCAACATTCCAATTCCTATTAACATTTTACAGCAGACTGTCTCAAATGTGTAAATATGTTTAATTGTTCAGAGCCTTGATCCTAAACTGCCTGGAAAAAACAATTTGTCTTCTAAAACATAAGTGTGTAATGACAGCTCCCATCAACCATTTTCTTAATTCACGTATTTCCTGCAATGTGTGGTTACAAAATTATATATACACTTATGCAATTACAAATTTGTTGCCACATGCTATTTTGTTATCTATGAGGCAACACTGTCAATTGTACTTCCACCATAATGTTCTATTCTGAACACCACATTTTACATACACTATGTACGACAAATAAGCACTGAAACAATGAAATGCCCCAGGTTCTAACATTAACTCTTTAGCAGTTTGAATTTGTTACCACTGCTGGGTAGCGTATTAAAAATTGTTGAAATCTGAGTCATTAATTTTATACTATATCAGTTTTATATCTGAACTATTTTACCAGTTTTATAAACTATCTACTTTTGAATGGCAATTACTTTAATTGTATGTATGTAAAATAAGCTAGATGTATTGTGGAGGAACAATTTTTAAAAAAAACTTCATTCTAGTTTTCTGACTAAATAACCATTTTGTGCCATACATTTTACAATACCAACAAAGCAGTATATTCAAAAATGTGTGTTTTCTTTGACTGTTGGCATTTCATTACATTATCTAGCACATATATTAGATGGTTATTTTCATAAAGACCTAACTTGGCAAGTCTTAAACATTGCAAAACCAAATATCAGGTCACACATTCTTGATCTTCACATCTTGCAACAATAGGCTTTTTACCAAGGTCTTTGTCTAGGGTTTCCCATGTTTGCTATCCAACAATATATGTCACAATCATGCAGAGAAATGTGATATCAGGAGACACAGTGATGGCATTTAATGTTGGTTATTCTTGAAAGGAAAGGTTTATTTTAGGGAGTCTTTCGTTACTTCTTCTTTATCTGTATGCAATCGAAAACAAAGAGAAATTTCTTCAATTAATTTAAAAATCAATGTCCTTTAATCAGTTTAGCAATTTTAAAAATTATGATAATGATTAAAACCCCCTTTATAGCTCTCATATTTGTGAAGAAACTGCCACCTCAAAATCACTGTATGATTATTGACTGCCTTTTGCATTCAGTCCATGTCAACTGAAACCTATTCTATTCCTGACTACCACTAAAACTAGAGGAGTGGATGAAACATTTAAAAAATTCCCAGAAGAAGGAACATGCTAGGGCCATAACATTTTGTAGGCCTTAATGCACAAAGGAATGGATGGCCAGTCTTTTCTCTTTTCCACTGTCAGCAGACAACGAACGCTGGTGTCGAATCCTCATCTGACTGAGCCCATCAGCACAGCTCCCTATCAGCTACACTAATGTATTCCCCTGAGGTGGATGAAGGGCGGAGTAAAATAGCTCAGTCCTCCTGGTATGTGCATTAAGTTTCAAATGATAAGGAGGTACTGATCCTATATCTGCTTCTTTTAAGTTCCCATTTACTTTCTTTTTTAGCGGACACTAATTTTAGTTCGTACAGAAATTTCTAATAATTGCCCCCTGATTTGGTCAACAAACTATCATGAATTTTGTTCTATTTACAAAGAAATTCCTCTTCAATGAGTATGTACATATAAGCCAATGTTTTCTGTTTCAAGATAAACACTATCTTTTAAAATGATTAAAAAGTCTTAGTCAAAAGAAAAAAAAAGTTAAAAATACTGCCTACACAATATTTTTTTAAGAATACTCCTACATAATTTTTTTTAATTTAACATGTTATAATTCTTCTCTCTCTCTAAGCCTCTGTTTTTTTTTGGGGGGGAAGTTTTTTTGTTGTTGCATTTTTAAATGTAATTGTCTTTGTGGAGATCTCTCTATCTCAAACACACAAACATGTTTGTTACCAATTTCTTTCACTTTCCTCGTCACAGATCAATGTTACTTAATGACATTTAGGGATATGCCAGACCTACTATCGACTGTATATAGAGTTTGCACTTGTGGTTTATCTGCAGGATCCCAACCTACCCTAACTGGTATATATTCTAGCAAAATTATACTTTCACACAGACTACAACACAGTGCCCTCAAAATACCTATCCACTGGACAAATGCCCGGCAAATTTTGAGTATGCTGACAAGGTCCCACAGATATGAATACATATCACACATGAAGGACTTGTTGGGACCCGTCACGAGTTTCAGAAGGAGATTCACAGCTTCATCCACCCGATTTGAGAACTCTTCAGCCAGATGATGCCATTCTGTTGCCTGTAGAGTATAATACTTTCTGTTCAGATCAACATCAATGAAACTGTACATAACCAACACATTAAAAAATCATTACACTCATTGGAAATAAAAATGAAGAAGCTAAGCAAAGCAAGAAGTCAAATTATGGAGTTTATTTCTAAGCCTCAAATAAGTTTCCTTCTCCATTTGACAACTTTTGTAATAGTTGTAGTGAGTTCTTTCCATCTGCCTTGTCACCTCCCAGGTAAAAGTTGCCAACTGTATAGCAGACACTGCTGTGTATGAAGTCTATACATGAACCAAGTCATGGTATGATGAGGTGAGATATCGGCTCACTCCTCCATCAGCTTTCTTCTCAAAATGGTTAAAAGTTAAGGTCAAAGGTAAGAGGATTGACTTCAATGCACTGAGTTTTACTGCATCTTCCCCAGAAAGAACTAAGAATGCTGGGTTATCACTAGCTGAGCTGACTAGAGTATGCTTAGTAAGGTGGAGAAAGGAATGTTTTGTGTGGAATGGCTCTTGTCGCTTCAGAGGTCACAGATTGTGAGAGTTGTATGGATATTTTGCCCCGGCCATGCAGGGGTGCGAGGGAATGAACAGGCTGATAGTCTAGCAGGGAATGCACCTCTTGGTGGTAGTTTGCCTATGGACAAGGGGGAGGTGGTTGTGTGCTTGTGGGACCAGGTGGAGAAGGCGGAGGAACAGAGTGAGAACCCATATGTGGAAAGAATGAGATTGAGGGGGATCGGCAGGGGTTCTGGAAGAATCTCAAAACTGAGAGGGAAGACCAGGAGAACTTTTAATCAGATAGCGGTGGGAACGATTAGTAGTATGACTCTTCGCTGGCTGTTGAACGAGGGGACAGAGCACGTATGGGAATGTCCTGAGTGTAGTGATGTCAGTTCTTAACTCAACTCAACCCAACTGACTAGAAAAAAAGTAACTTCCTGTGATTAGTGAAAATTGAACCCAAGACAAGACCTCTAACTACCGAGACCTACATTCGCCTGCCGCATCGTTACATCCACTATGGCTGCCACTTTAGTGAGTACTTTGTTGTGTTGACAAGTAAATCGACTTTGCCTGACTTTACATGCACAATACATGTTCGAGAGCTTCTTGCAATTGCGGTTCATTTGCCATGACTAAAACAATATCGTCTGCATAACGCAGATAGTTTACACTATGCCCAACAACCGATGTTTCTGGCATGTCTTGTATGAATCTCATTATAATATTGGTGTAGAAACTGAACAAATCAGATGATAGTATACAACTCTGTCCAACAGCTTGTTTAATATGTTGAAAAGTCTCAGATTAGGTGTTAATTCTAACATCTGCTTTTATGATATCTGATACTTTAAAACAAAAATATTACTCTCATATCTTTACCAATGTTTAAAATTTCCAATATTTTCATTATTTGTTTTCATGTTTCACCTGATTAAATGTTTTAGTGTAGTCAATAAAGCACAAATATACATTGTTATTTTCAATCATTCTCTCTGTTAATGTTCTCAAGATAGTATAGTTTGTGCATGAATAATTAAAAATATTGAAATGGTGGAAATATTAAGCCAGTGTGGAAATGAAAAGATCCAATACCAAAGAAATTGACTTGTGGCTGGGTCATAAACAATTGTAATCTTTGAATGAAAAGTAGATACATTGCTACATCAGAAGCAGTAGTTTAAATCTACTGAGAGTATAAATATGGAATGCTCTCTTCTTTCTTTTCATCTTGTATGATACAACTTTGTCATCTGCAATTCTCTCTGCCCTCTTCTTGTCATTGAAGTAAAATGTTGTACATGACAAATCTACATTTCCTAATTTTACTCTGGATATCAATAAGAAAAAAAAAATGCTGACATTCATGGGTCCAAGCATTGAAGAAAACTGGCCAATATACAGCATGCCTAGAAAAATTAAACATTTTGGCCATATAAGCGTTACAGGGGTTTGGAGGAGCGGCTGGCCAAGTGGCTAGAATGCCAGATTCTCCTTCGGGAGACCCAGGTTCAAATCCTTGGTAAGATGTGGATTTTCTTCTGTCGGGGGCAAAAAGAAAACTCCAACCTTAAGTTTGTGGCGACTGCACTAGCCAGGCGGCCTTAATTCCTCAGGCTCAAAGAACCCCCTGCCATACACCGCGAGGTTCTATATTGGCAGTAAATGCCAGTGACAGACAGTGCTTTGGAAAGGATAGTGATGGAAGGCATACCTCTGCTGGTTCTCATCTCCTATTAGAATGTGCAGCTGAAGGAACTTGACCTGTTTAATTTTTAATTTCCACCGTTTTATTTCTTTCTACTTTTCTTTGCTTAATTTCTTGGCTAACTTTTTTCATCTTTACTACATCCTCTTATTCTTTCTTACTATACTTTACTGTAGATTCATTATTTCTTTTCACTACCATTATATATTTCATCATTATTACTTCTTTATTGTATATATATATTCCCTTCGCATTTATTGTTTTCAATCATTATTTCATTAGGTTTTCAATCATTATTTCATTAGGTATTCATATCCTAGTTTTTGAAAAGCACATCTCTTATTCCATTTGATCTACTTTTTATTTTTAATATTTGTGTGTTTTTCTTCATTGTGTAAACATATATCTTATGATTATATTTTTAACAAAATACTATCTATTTGCTAATGATTTATGTTTTTTGCTTGATTATCATTTAACATTACTCCTTGGTTTTAGTCCTCTACATTTTCATTAGCTATTCTTCTTCTGCTGCCGCCTTTCATCTCTGAATGGAGTACAGACCCTCCTTAGTCATGCATGCATGGTAGGTTGCAGTGTTACTATTCTTTGCTTCCATTATGGGTCTCAGTAACACATTTTAGCTATTATTTAGTTGTTCCATGTTCATTTCTCAAAGCTTTAAACCAAAAATTCTTTTTGTGCTTATATTTTTAGCATACTGTGGGAGAAATAACATATCCGTTATTGCACACCTAGCAAACACTTCGTTATATTTGTCCAACAATTTAAAAAATAAATATACTTCACAACAAAATTCTCATGTTCTTTAAGCTTAAAAAAATATTAATCTGAACATCTCTTTACTACCTTACCTCAAATGATGTTGTATGTTGTCCACTTTTTTCAATGAGGGTGTGTGCGTTGTTCCTCAACCAGAAAAGCCTTTGAAGGAAGAACAGACCATGTGGACCATGCTCAAATGGCATATAAAAAAGTTCAGCAAGTAACTGTGCATCCTCCTCTAAAAATGTACTGATCAAGTCATTTTTGTCGTCTGAGATATTATCTTCATCATCTTTTTTATCATTGACCTCCGACTCTATTTGCATTAGACTGTCTGATGAGTTCTGTTTTTCAAGAGTTGGGGTATTACTGACAGGATTGCCAGCAATATGACCTGAAGAACCATCTGCAGTGTCAGAAGTGCAGGAAGCGGCAACTTCCATCGGCTCAGCGCCTCCATCTGCTGCTAATGGACCATCCGAGACTGAACTTATGTTGGATGGTGGCAAGTCTGTCAGGCTGTTCACAGGAAGGCTTGGTGGCTGAAGGAAAGTTGGAATTGGTTCTGGTGCGTAAGCAGAAACGCAGATGGCAGATAAAGGTGCTCCCCCAGAGGTTGTAATTGTGCTTGTTGTGAAGGATGGTGTCAGGCAGGTTTTGATTACATCTGGCAAAGGAAGACCAGCGGGTGGAGAAGCGGGCATGTAATTATCTGGTGGCGTCGAGGGAGCCTGTAATTCTGCTGGATCTAAGCATGGTGGGGCAGCTAATGGGATATGATCAATAGGTGGAGGATCAATCATGGAAATAGGCTTCACCCCAGGAGGAATTGTGGGATTACCAGGAGGACATGATGGCACAGCTGTAGAATTTGCTAGCGGTGGTGTCGATGGAAGAAGCAAAGGTGGTCCAGGTGGAGGACACACTGGCACTCCTGGTGGTCCTGTTGGAATCGGTCCAGGCAAAAAAGTTGGTATAGCACGGGGAAATGGTTGCCTAGGCGGCTCACGTGGGCTGTGAATTTCTGCCAGCCAGTCGCCCATTGCTGTCTTCAGTGCCACCTTTGGTTGGTACCTCACATCGATGCGGGTGGGAAAATCATCATCAGAGCTGAAATCACTTTCAGTTTCCAGTTTTATATCTGAGGCAATGGGACTCATTCGATCATCTGCAAACAGAACAAACATTTGAGAAAACATAACAACTACACACATACAACAAAACACCAATCTAAGTATGCATGAGGGCATTATGTACACAAAACTACCTTTTACCCCAGCAAAAGTGAACACGTTAGTGTAATCACACTCATTGTCTGCTAAGTGAGGAAAAGACTGGCCACATATTCATCCGTGCATTTAGGCCTACAAATGTGAAGGTCCTAGGACTTCACAGACCAATAACAGGTTCCTGCTTCAGCACTTGTTTATTTTTTGTTAACCCCAACATTCATTCATTCAGTGGCAGTAGTGCCCTTTGCAGAACCTTACTACCATAACCACCTTCCAGAAAACTTCTCAATCATAAGCAAGATGTCCTGCATCCGATACATTCATCTGGAAATCATCTGCCACATCCTACACCCATCTGGAAATAATCTGCCACATCCTACACCCATCTTCTCTTTGGCCTTCCTCTTCCTCTCTTCCCGGGCATATCAATCAATCAATCAAGTGTCATGCCGGAAAGCGTGGGCGGTCATGACTCACCATTTCACTTAATCACAAGCGTCATAGATCAGCTCAGTGTTCCTGTCTCGTCCATGCCATGTGGCCAATTCATCCAGGTATTTTCCTCTCGGTCTTCCTTTCGATCTTGCCAGTTGTCACTAAGTTCTCCAATCCATTTCATCTCATAACATGTCCAAAAATGTTCTGTCTACGTCTAATTTCTCTTATCATTTTACGATTTTCATTTGTCTCCTGTAGTAGTTGGTCATTGGTTTTTCTGTCTGTCCATGGTATTCTTTGCATTTTCCACAGAAACCACATTTCTGCAGCCATCAGATGTTTTTCAGCTTGACTGCACATTGACCAAGTTTCACATCCATACAAAAGAACAGGCTCTATGTATCCCCTCAACACTTTTTCTCGTTTCAATTGACATCTTTTTATTGGTCAGAATGTTTTTCATCTTGCTAAAGGCTACTTTCGCCATGGCGATTCTTGTTCTAATCTCTTCAAGGCATCTCCCATCAAATGTTATGACTGTTCCGAGATAATTGCACCGATTCACTTGTTGAAGAATATTCCCATTTACATTGTGGTACTTCGTTCTTCCTAGTGACGACCATAACCTGTGTCTTCTTACAATTTAATTCCAACCCCAGCTGCTCATTGTGTACAACAACTGTGTCTACTAATTGTTGTAGATCTTGTGCATTGTCTGCGATCAATACTTATCATCTGCATATCTAATGTTATTGATGTTTCGTCCTCCAATGCTGATTCCATTTATATCTTCTACTTTTCTGAAAATATTTTCACGGTATAGGGAAAAAAGATCTGAAGACATTACACATCCCTGCCTAACCCCTCTCTTAATAGGTTGATATTGTCCCACTTCATTATCAATCCTTATGGCAGCTTGTTGTTTCCAATATATGTTTTTTATAAGTCTAATGTCTTTCCCATCAATTTGTAGATCTGCAAGCATACTACCATGTTGACATGTCTAACTCAAAAGCCTTTGTGTAGTCAATAAAGCAAAGGTATATATTCTTGTTTACTTCTATAGCATGTTCAGTAACTGTTCGCAGCATATACACAGCATTTACTGTACCTTTCTTTCTACAAACCCACATTGTTCTTCCCCTATTTCAGGTTGTATTTTCTTCCTCACTCTTCATGTTGCTAATTTTAATGTCTCTGTCCTTGTCTTGCGATGATCAGTCTTAAGACGAATCATAATGTACTAGGCTATTTTAAAGAGGTAGTTTACCGGTGCTTTCCTCTATGGCAGTAACCGTACTGGTTGTTTGACCGCAGCCATTGTCTCACGAAAGAGATCCTCTGCTTGCCGTCACAAAACTTGAGACCATAACCAACAAATATCTGTCGGCTGCCCTCAAAATTTCATCCACCACCTGCCTTCGGTGGCTTCTTTTGAACACTTCCAATAAACGAATACGAAATAACATCACATAGTCTATAGGAAAACACTAAATAGCGTCTCCCAGAAGAATAAACGCGTCACTTTGTCGCCATTTGTACCGAATGTTCCCGGGCATATACCCCTCCATTATTATTCTTTCCAAACGTTCGTGACGTTTCAAGTGACAAAAATATTTCAATTTTCTTTGTTTTATCATCTTCAGTAGCCAGCCTTATTCAGTATTCAGCTCTTGCCGTATGGATGCATTTGTTCTTTTCTTTAACTAAGATTTTCTTAGAACGCATCTATAGCATTTATATTCAAAAGCATTTATGCACTGTTCAACTTGTTTAGTAAATGTCCAGGTCTCACAGGTGTATATTGCACTGGGAAAGTTGCATGCTTTTAAAAATCAAATTTTTGTAGGTCTATCTGTCCCATACCTCAATTTATTTAGTTGTGTTAGTTTTTGAAGAGCAATAGATATTCGTCTTTCAATGTTAATTTTCAAAACAGAATTTAGCATATATTACTCATTCTACACTATGCACCTCTCTCACAAATGATACAAGTCCCACAGAAGATACTGCAGTTGGGGTGTGAAAAGTTAGGCCTTCACATATTTTAGGCCATGACATATGAGACGGGGTGGTCTGTCTTCTTCCTTCCCAGACAAATAACTGAAAATTATCTGGTATGCATTTTATGAAGCTGGGTTGACCCCCAGAGCCGCAATGGTCAGAATAAATAAGGACATACATTAGAAAACCTGAGAATAATATAACTAGAAAGTCCTTCGTCTGGAACACACAGGGAAAAGAAAGAGGAAGACCTTTATAACACATGGAGAAGAGAATTAGAAACAAAATTTAATAATATGAGGTAGCATGAGAGATAGACATGACAGCTCAGACTATGCCACAATGGGGGAATAATGAGTGACAGAAGAAGAGTGACCTAACCTTTTATAATATCCTTCTTGACACCATCAGGATTCGATTGACACCACTGGCCAAGTGTATGTATTGCCATGAAATTAGCCTCAAACTCAGTATTAGGATTCGTCATCACACCACTAATGTATGGAATAACTTCTGGAGATCTGCCATCATAGGGGCCTAGAAAGATGCGTCTTGGGTCGTAGTCATTGGCATGAATGTTGTCCCAGATCACTGCTGGTCTCTTTAACACAGATCCAATTTCCTCCAATGATTCAATAGTCAATTTTTTGCTCACCACTTTTGGACCTTCAGAAAAATAACATTTTATAGCATATTAACTTAGATAAAGTTTTGACAAATATAACAGAACAAAGAAGACTTCATTAAAGTAATTTTTTTCCAACGAAGACTCATGGCGTGGTCACAGCCTAAGACATGAAGAAACACCAAAGAGAAAACTGGAGGGCACAATACTGAGAAAAAGCAGATGTAGACCAAGCACAACATTTATAAAACAGACATACAAGAAATTAAAGATGAATAAAATTAGTGGAACTGCAGTAAACTGTGGAAATGTAAACAATATAAAATAACACAAAGTAATGCAGCTTTGCAGAACAGAATTACAAACAATACAAGGATATTGCGGTGACTAGCCTTCATCAGCAAACAAATGCATACACAAAACACAACATATAATCACAGAGACCATCCAGTGACTACATTAAGGCACAAGAATGGGATGAGAAGAATAAAACGATGGGAACATGAGAACAATTAAGAGAAAATGAATTTTTGAAAACAAATTTTTTTGGCTACTAATCTCAGAAGCCCAGAAGTAATCAGGAAGCCTCACAGCCAGCCTCAGGGTTGAGATGATGATGATACTGAACACAATACATTTTGATATACTAACCAATATGTCGTATAAATTAACAACCAACAGAGTAATAGAAAATTGGACACAGTTATCAGATTATCCCAGTTCAGTTTGTGGCCAAAATCAATTACACAGACATTAAAACTTGAAACAATATTAAAAACACACTGTTGCAGACTTAATTTGCTTATATTTTCTAACCAGAGGTGCGTCTACAATTTCAAATGTAGTTTGTCAATTTTCAATACATTTTGTATTGTGTCATATGAAAATTTGAATGAGTTAAAATTTATTTTTATTATTGTTGCTACTGTAAGAAGTATGGCAAGGTAGCTGATGAATTAAAAGATATACACTACACATCCAGACTGTAACAGAAACACACTCCAGTGGCAGGAGAAGCCCAGAGCATGACAGCATCAATAAGCTAGGCAGAAATGTGCAGACCAGAATTTCAGACTAAGAACAGGACACTGTTAACTTATAGCACACCTTTACTGAATGTGTCTCACGGACTATGCCACTTGCAGATGTGAAACATTAGCGCAAACTCTAGAGTATTGATTGATTGATTGATTGATTGATTGATTTAGGAACCGACATCACAGCATTTACTCTAGAGTATGTCCCACAAGAACAGAGAGAAAATCTGGCCCACAGGAGTGACCTTTCCAGACAACCTATGGGGGAAACAGAAGACCCAAGTGCTCTGCTCTGTTTGTGATGCATGCCAGAATAAATGCATAGCCAATGCCGATCGCTAAAGAAGAAGAAGAAAAGAAGTTTGATGAACACAGTTTGAATCTCATCATCTTTTAACACAGGTCTTGGTATATGATACATTCCTAAATGTCATATTTACAGTATAGTCTTTTCTTTACTACGACATCTTCTTTTACCTGACTTTGCACAATGAAATGGTAATGGAGTTGCCATGAGATATGGTGGCCATTAAGTATTTTTTTTTTAATTTGCATATCCTTTTACAGGACATCACTATCAACAGCAGCATCTTTCAGCTGTCTGTTGATTTCTTGGCAAGATTACGCTCAGTAGTTTGCCATTGCTTTCTGAGCGGACGGCTCAGTTATCCCGCAAGTCACCAGCGGGGGTAGAACCGCTCCCAGTTCTCGCCCGCTACGAGACCCTGCCCATTAAGTACACTACATGATAATACAGGAGTATGCATTACTATGTGAGTTTTCACAAAAAATTTAGAACATGGGGATATAAAACTCTCATTGACTCTAAAGTGTGATTCTGATATATATATATATATATATATATATATATATATATATATATATATATATCAATCAATCAATCATGTGCCATGCCGGAAAGCGTGGGCGGTCATGATTCGCCATTTCACTCGATCACCAGAGTCGTGGATCAGCTCAGTGTTCCTGTCTCGTCCATGCCATGTGGCCAAGCCATCCAGGTATTTTCCTCTCGGTCTTCCTCTTGGTCTGTTCCCCTCGATCTTGCCAGCTGTCACCAAGTTCTCCATTCCATTTCTTCTCATAACATGTCCAAAAAATTTTGACTGTCTACGTCTAATTTCTCTAATCAATCTACGATTTTCATTTGTCTCTTGTAGTACTTGGTCATTGGTTTTTCTATCTGTCCATGGTATTCTTTGCATTTTCCTCAGAAACCACATTTCTGCAGCCATCAGATGTTTTTCAGCTTGACTGCACATTGTCCAAGTTTCACATCCATACAAACATCCATATAGAACAGGCTCTATGTATCCCCTCATCACTCTTTTCCTCGTTTCAATTGACATCAATTTATTGGTCAGAATGTTTTTCATCTTGCTAAAGGCTACTTTCGCAATGGCAATGTGTATATATACACACATTTGTATCCTGGTCTGTGCTACAGAGTTAGTGCACTGTGGTGAGAGCTTTCCTCCTTATTTAAACTATGGGAGGAAACTGAAGCACTTATGTAGGTGCAATGAAAGTGATCCTTGACAAAACAAAATTAAACAGGGACAGGGATGGTAAAAAATACTGCAAGCTCTTACATTCTTCTACATGAAAGTAGATGATGAATGGCAAGGAAAGACAGAAAATGTTACTTTTAACTTACATTCCCCTCAAATATGCATACATAAACAAAATTTCAAATTCTACCAATGCAGAGTGGCTTTGGGCAAGCTACAGATCTCACACCCTGGTTGAAGACCTGCTGAGGGACCAAGTTGTCCATTAAACTCCTTTTTGTTTTGAGACAAAATAAAGTGTTCTATTACTTGCTGAAAAATTCTTCATCGCCCAGCCTGGTCCTAAAATGGCTCTTTTAGATTTCCATTTCTTTGTAACAATGAAAAATGCCAGCACGGCAATTTATTCCAATCAGATGATGATATCAAGTATGAACAGCAGACATGGCTGCACAAACAGGATTCTGCTTTCTAGTGACAGGGTTTGATTCACAAATTACCCACCTAAACATGAGCTCAAACAGAAAATAATGTAATAGTGTATCTTTCTGAGACAACTCTTTCAGTAAAAATAAAGTATTAAACAAGAACTTGGGTTTGGAAACTTATTTTCTGACTTACCTTCGTAATATTAATGGTCTTATGGTTAGCAATAGTTATTACAAAGTGACTTTAATTAGACCAGTTAAAAACCAGGGCAACCTGTAACACTACAGATGGTGTTTTGACATTGCTAATCTGTAGTTTGAATTAATATGTGACTATCCTGGAAATTTAATTTCTTAGGATTTATTTCTCTGCCATTTTCATTTTGCAATCTAAGAGTATCTCTGTTCTATTTTCTTCTTCTTCTGCGTTCATCCAGAGTTTTTTTCCGGACGTGATTGCGTTGTGCCTGTTTACAGCAGAGCTGTGTTCTTGCGCCGTTAGGCAGACACATCCGACTTCTGCAGGCATTTGTTGACCAGGTTAACCTTCCCGGGTGTTCTATTTTTAATCCCTTCATTTATAAAACAATACCATGCATGTTCATAGATCATTTAACTAGCTTTGTTTAAACTTTCACCATTACAGTGACACAAACTGCTCTCTAGTAACAGAATCATCTGAGCATCAGAATTTAAAAACTTAAATAAAATTTATTATATTTTGGGAGACCTGACCCTGAGTCCAGTAAAATTTGTAAATCACAATAATGGAAGTTGTCAATCTAAATATAGGTAGTATATGAATGGGGTTTACTTTTTTCTTTGACATTAAAGGCACTCATATAAATATGTTGGACTTTCTTAAATTAATATTTGGATGCAAAAGTTTCAGTTTTGTATTTCTGTGAATTGTTGATAAGTTACTGATGTTATAAAGCGTAGAAAACATTCACTGTTGTTGATAAAGTACATCTACTAATTTAATGGCAATCACCGCTAATTGGGTTTTTTTTCCCACTCTGCATGCCATGCATTAACATGAGTAGACATTTGGTTTCATCGCATTCATTTCAGACCAACTTAGTAGTGTAATAATATTGAAGCATTTTGAGTTTTTGACAAGGTAACCATATCTTAGAACATCTGAAAATTGTATCATCAATATGACAGTTTCCTGTATTTGACCATCAACATGACATACAATGTCATGTATTTGACCATCAACATGACACACAATTTCACACACTGTACCATCAAAATAACCCACAAGTTCATGCATTTGACCATTAACACACAACATTTTTTTTTGCACTGTACCATCAACATGACACACAATATGATGCTTTGTATCATCAACATGACACACAATTTCATGCACTTTACCATCAACACCAACATGACACAATTGTGTGTGTATGACCACCAACATGACCCAAATTCATGCAACTAACACAACTCAATTTCAAGCATTAGACCACCAACATGATAAACAATTTCATGCATTGTACCAGTAAATTGACACACAAATTTTAACATTTTGCAATTAACAAGACAATTTCATAAATTTGAAACCAACACAACACAATTTCATGTATTTTATCATGAACAAAACACATATTTCATTAAAGTTTTCAGGTATTGCATATTGCTATTTATTTTCAGTGGTATTAACTTGGCCTGATCTGAGCACCTATGGACCTGTCCGGAGTGCAATGAAGATACCCCAACTGATAACTGATAACTGATAATTATAGAATAACTAAGTCATTGACGGCCTTGAACCCTTTGGATACACAATGTTTATTGACGTGACCAAAAATAATCTATGAACTGTCTATTTCTCTATCTTGAAGAAGCCCATAAAATTGTTTAATAAAGCCATCAACATATGTAATGCCGTAATTCTAGCCTTGCCTCAACCCATGTGAAAATTCTCCTGACCTCAACCTAAAACACCCACATGTGTGTGTTTCAATATACAAGTATCCAGTAAGTAGTAACTTAAGTGTAAAAGTGGACATTCTTGACATAACAAGGTCAGATTAACCCTTTACAAGGCATATCGTCCGATTCCGGCCGGTGTGATAAAACGCTCATAGCGTCCGATTCCAGCTTTGAATACTAGTCATTTTAAAAACGCGATCTCGCGAATTTCCGAGACTTCCTGTTCCTTTCTACCAGTCTTGCTGATAGAGTGAAAGCGTGGGTAACGTTTGCAAGTGTTTTCATTAAATTTGATCAGATTGTTCATTAGTTTTCGGGATTTTTGTGCGTTGTTAATGAAAATGGATTTCCTCAATTCTTCAAGCGATAGCAGCGAGTTCGAAGGGTTCAATTTAAGTGACATTGAAACGCACGAAAGTGACAATGAATCGGAGTTAGATCTCAGTGATATCAGCGTGTGTAGCGTGCACACTTCAGATCTTTCGGACTTTGAAGAAAGTGAATCTGATTCAGAAAATGTCGCTGAAGAAAGTCGGGTGGGGCCGTCTCGCGACGCAAACGGTTGGAGCAACACAACAACAACACTGAATATCGAAGAATTTAGTGAAGAAACTGGCGTCAACTTATCAATAACAACTGACGATCGTTCTCAGCGTGCATTCTTTCTTCAACTCTTCGAGGAACAAACGTTTCAAATGATTGCCGATCAAACAAATACGTATGCTAGGCGAAAGATCGAGCAAGTAGGTGATCGAGGCTGGGTTCCAACCAATGCAACCGAAATACAGGCCTATTTTGGTCTGCTCATTTTATTGGGGATCTACAAACCTCCTCGTTTGGAATTGTGCTGGTCTGCAGATATTATGTTGGGAATGCCAGGTGTGAAGAATGTGATGCCGCTGAAGAGATTCAAGAAGCTGGAGCAGTATTTACATGTGGCTGACAACAACACAGCTGACGGCAGTGACCGCCTCCACAAAATTCGGCCTCTCATTGACATGGCTAATAGGACTTTCTTACAACATTACAAACCTAAGAAAGAAATTGCCATTGATGAGGCAATGGTGCCATTCAAAGGCAGGAATGCACTAAAACAGTATCTACCAGCCAAGCCAACAAAATGGGGAATGAAAGTTTGGTGTGCTTGCGAGTCAGCAACTGGTTACCTCCTCCAGTTTTCTGTTTACCGTGGCAAAATAGATGGTGCCATTCAGCATGGACTGGGCCATGATGTAGTGATGCAGCTTGCTGCCACCTTTTTGGGGAAGTATCATCACCTCTATTTTGATAACTTTTTTTCGTCAGTTGCGCTTTTTACTAACCTTCTGCAAGTGAAAACTTATGCGGCAGCAACAGTAAGAAGGAACCGGAAAGATCTGCCTCTGGCATTCAGAGAAAAAAGAAAAATGACGCAAGGGGACCATCAAGTCTTCCAGAAAGAGGATCTGCTTGCTACTGTGTGGCATGATAAAAGGGATGTGTTCATGCTCTCCAACAATACCTCACACACATTGACCACTGTTGAGCGATGGGACCGGCACACTCGCACCAGAAAGCCTGTGTCCTGCCCTGCTGTCATCAAACTCTACAACCAATGCATGGGAGGGGTGGACAAGGCAGATCAAATGAGGGGGTATTACTCTACACTGAAGAAGAGCAGAAAATACTGGCGCTACCTCGTCAGTTTTGTCTTCGATTCATGCATAAACAATGCATTCATCCTGTTCGAGCAGTCCACAGCAAAGCCCAGCAAACGCTACGCCCTTCTGGACTTCCGTCTGGATTTATGTAAGCAACTAATCGCACGATTCTCCAGCAGGAAGAGGGCTGCAGCAAAGAGGAAAGGCCAAGCAGTAGCTCCAGAAAGTGTCCACAACCACAAGCTCATGAGGTTTGAGGGCAGGAAGAAAGCCTGTGTGGCGTGCAGTCACGCCAAACGTCATACCCCTGCAGGACGAACCATTGAAAGTTCGTATGGCTGTGATGTGTGCCAAGTGAACTACTGCAAGGACACTTGTTTTCCCCAGCATCTTGGAGCCCAGTGAGCAGTTGGCAGTGTTTGTACATAGTGTATATATGACTGACACTCACAAATAATGTGTTATATTTTGTAAATATTTGTGTTCATATGTGGATTATACCAACAAGACTGGATTATTCATATGACATGTGAGTACAATTATTAATCTGCATGCATTTCTTTTCATTTTGCTCTTTATTTCACTAAAATCCATTCACTAACAACTTAGTTATGATCTTTTTACTAACATGACCTAAAATCTGACTAAAACCCTCAAAAATCTTGCCCGTTTAGAGTTAGAAATTGGAAAAACCTGTGCCCTGTAAAGGGTTAAGCAATATCAATAAAATAACGACATCTTTCCTTTCAAATAAAAATATAACCTGTGTCTTCAGCAACTTTAATGTAACCTGTGTCTTCAGCAACTTTATTGTAACCTGTGTCTTCAGCAACTTTAATGTAAGTTGTGTCTTCAGCAACTTTAATGTAACCTGTGTCTTCAGCAACTTTAATGTAACCTGTCTTCAGCAACTTTAATGTAACCTGTGTCTTCAGCAACTTTAATGTAACCTGTGTCTTCAGCAACTTTAATGTAACCTGTGTCTTCAGCAACTTTAATGTAACCTGTGTCTTCAGCAACTTTAATGTAACCTGTGTCTTCAGCAACTTTAATGTAACCTGTGTCTTCAGCAACTTTAATGTAACCTGTGTCTTCAGCAACTTTAATGTAACCTGTGTCTTCAGCAACTTTAATGTAACCTGTGTCTTCAGCAACTTTAATGTAACCTGTGTCTTCAGCAACTTTAATGTAACCTGTGTCTTCAGCAACTTTAATGTAACCTGTGTCTTCAGCAACTTTAATGTAACCTGTGTCTTCAGCAACTTTAATGTAACCTGTGTCTTCAGCAACTTTAATGTAACCTGTGTCTTCAGCAACTTTAATGTAACCTGTGTCTTCAGCAACTTTAATGTAACCTGTGTCTTCAGCAACTTTAATGTAACCTGTGTCTTCAGCAACTTTAATGTAACCTGTGTCTTCAGCAACTTTAATGTAACCTGTGTCTTCAGCAACTTTAATGTAACCTGTGTCTTCAGCAACTTTAATGTAACCTGTGTCTTCAGCAACTTTAATGTAACCTGTGTCTTCAGCAACTTTAATGTAACCTGTGTCTTCAGCAACTTTAATGTAACCTGTGTCTTCAGCAACTTTAATGTAACCTGTGTCTTCAGCAACTTTAATGTAACCTGTGTCTTCAGCAACTTTAATGTAACCTGTGTCTTCAGCAACTTTAATGTAACCTGTGTCTTCAGCAACTTTAATGTAACCTGTGTCTTCAGCAACTTTAATGTAACATGTGTCTTCAGCAACTTTAATGTAACCTGTGTCTTCAGCAACTTTAACGTAACCTGTGTCTTCAGCAACTTTATTGTAACCTGTATCTTCAGCAACTTTAAGAATACGAATCCACTTCTTTTACTACCCTTTATCCCCCATTGAAGTAGAGGCCATGAATCAGTTCAGGCCAAGCCATCCGATCTTTGGCTATCTCCTGCAACTTCCCCATATCCTCTCCATATTGTCCATCTATCTCTAACTCTCTTTTACGTGTATTTTTAGGTCTCCCTCTCTATTTCTTTTGCCCTGAGGGTTCCAGTAAAAGGACTTTCTGGTGATGCTTTTATCAGGTATCAATCCAATTAGTAATATATTATTTCCAATACTTAAACTAATTTTTCTTGAAATTTTTGTGGTAAAAACACCATCCACTGACAAGGGAGAATTTCTGTTTGTTAATTCAAATACATTTTTTTAAAAAGGATCATTTTCCATGACATACATGGTATATAGTGCTGGTCCCATATTGTTATAGATGAATCAGCACTTGGTGGGTGATGTGGTCAATTTCATGCTGACTGTCGTTACTTCCTAGAACATTTCCTGGTACCCATTTCAGGCTAGGTCGAACTGGAAGCTCGGTCAATTTTTTTATACAATCTCCAACTCAATGAGAATTCGAACACAAAACCATCGGCAGGCAAGCATGCTAGCCACTGGGCTACTGCAGCCCCCTTAATGCATTTTGCTTGAAATACTTCTTTAAAATGTTAATATCTCCTCGTAGAAGTGGGGTAGAGTTTTGTTTGGGCCACCTTTGGATTACAATGTTCAAGATCTATCCAACTATGTAAACGTTTTTATAATATGACTCAAATACTTAAACATATAACATGCAACTGGAGGTCAGCATGGCGAAATGGATAAGGATGCGCTTTCCTAAACATCCGGTGTGTTGATGCCGAGGTAAGGGGTTCAACCCCTACACCGGACAGTTGGGACTAAAATGTTAACTTCTCGTCCTTGACTTGGGGACATAAATTACAAGTATGTGAAGTCGGGGTGGGTTCGTCTGATGGCAAGGGACACTGTTAATAGAGAAAGCTAATCCACATGAAAATTCAGTCCAGTACTACTAGATGTAGTGTATATGGACTAATCTTGAGTTCAAAGTGATCCCCCCCCCCCCCCAAAAAAAAAAACATATAATTTATGACTGCTATTTCTCCTGTTCTTCTGTAAAAGATTCTGGTTTTCTTCCAAACTCTCTACTTGTAATACTACTATAAACGCAGGATTTTTTCCCAAAATTTAATCTTTTAGGGTATATAATTTAAAACTCAGAAACAGACAAAAGTAATAAATGACCAAGTATATGCTCTGCTCTACTAATATGTCATACCTGTCCACATAATGTCTATTCCAGGAAGAAGCTTGGACCCTATGCAGTTCAGGTACTCTGAAGATGGTACACCTGGAACTGCTCTAGATGCACAGTACTCTGCAGGAAAAATGTATATCTTTGTGAATAATTTACAGGAGGCAAATCACACGACCATTTTTCACAAAGATTTATTTTTACTAAATGAAATAATAATTTTAAAAAACAGCACACAATTTGGCAACAGATTTTCATAAATGATAAACTGATTAAACAAACATTGTTCATATTTTAACCCACCTAAAATAGGAAATGTCAGTTCCTGTGATATTTCAGTAAGTTGGACTGGATTTTAACAAGCTATGGTTTTGTTTTCTATTTTAACAGTATACCGCCATAGTGAATAAAAAAAACTGCCAGGTTTAGTGGCACATGGTAGTTAATGTGCTGATACCTATTTCAGTGAAATGCAAATGTTACCACCTGATCCAATTACTAACCTGTAGGACAAAAGAGGAAGAGCTTAGGCTGGCGAAGATGTTCATAAACCTCATTGGAAACTGAAACCTGGGCTGCTCCAAAAGACTGGAAAGCACTGCGGTCTGCCTCAGAAAGTTCTGGATCGATGTCATCAAACAGTACTGCAAATGCCTCACAACCAAAGGTGGCCACCTATTCAAATAGAATTTAAAAACTATGAAGCTGAAATACAGAAATTCAACATTGCAGCTAAAAACAATTTCATGACATGAAAACCTAGACAGCAAATGATAGTTGAATCCAGCGGTTCTCAAATTCTTCAGACTTCTGTCTTGCTTCCAGGCCACATCCCTAGCATTCTTAAACAAACACATGGCCTTTCCTTGGTATTAAGTACGCTAGCTAGCTAGCTTGTGTTTGTTGGCTTGAGCTCCAACGCGAAGTCCTGTATGTCGGATGAAGGCATCCTGTTGCCCAACATCAGTGTGATGTTATACAGGACCTGAGGTTTGCGTGAGTATCCATTGTCCCATGTCTGGCTTATTGGTGTGCAGACTGGTGGTTCCTCGCCGTACAGGCAGACACTCTCCGACTTCGGAGGAGTATTAAGTTTGGACAATTCAAAACCTCTGTTCTATCCCTGGATCCTTGCAAGGATACACCTGTGAGCAGGAGGTGGGGGTTGAGTATGTCAGTTTGGGATACAGCCAGCATTCTTAACCACTGATTTAACCCTAGAACTACCATGGGGTCCAAACTTTTGCTTTCTCTACCTCCTTAAATTTGCTTTAGTATGTTTGATATTTTATGACTTTGTTAGCAATATATTCCCCAAAAACATGCTACAACATTTAAAATATCGATTAAGTGGTGGGGTCCATATGTGCCCCAATGGTAACATGTGTTACTAAAAACATCCTGGTAGTTCTAGGGTTAAACAAAACAAAACTGTTTTATTTGTATTTTTACAATTTAATTTACAACAATGTGCCTGCGTTGAATGACAAAGTAAAAACTAAAGAAATCGTTTTTGTTTAAAAAAAAGGAAAGTAAATTGTATTTTTAGATATGAGTGTCATGGGCTGATATACACTTAGAAAGACAGACTAATTAAATTATTACAGTCATCAGGGAAGACCTATACTATTGAAAATAATGAGAAACTGGCACGTTTAAATTCTGGTGTGCCTATAGCTTCCAACTATTATTGTTGTCTGCTTTGACCTCTAGTTTCTACTTTTTTCATCATTTTTTCTTTCAGTCTTAATCAATGCCTGAATTTATTTCTCATGTGACTATGCAAGGCTGCCGACAAAAAGCAAGCTATATTGTAGTGGGAACCATTTCATTGTGATATACCAGAAAAGGAAAAATAACAGATAAAAGTTGCAAAAACGGGTGCAGAATGTGAACAAGAATATAATGAAGTCCCATATTTTGTGAAAAAGAGTTATCCAGACTTAACAGAAATGTACAGGATTAACCCAACAACAACAATCAATCTCTACAGGCAAGGACAGGACACTATTCTTCACCTGAGGATGGGGCATAAAAGAGTGAATAAACGCATAGACTTTGTAAGCTACACAGCTATGCACATGAGAACAAAGGAAATATACTGCCAAACATATCCTGCAGGATTGCCCTTTGTACAGTGAGTTAAGAACGTTATACTGGCCCTCTGAATCAACACTACACTCCAAGCTACATGGATAAAAAAGACATGACTCCAAAAGCAAACTGGCGAGTTGATCATGAGCACTCACTGAATGGTGAAATCACAAGAAGAAAAGAGATTTCTCATGTTAAATAGAGCATTGTCTGTGAGCCCAGAGTTGCTGAACTGCAATACAACAACCCAGAGTTGCTGAACTGCAATAAAACAACAACTGTTTAATTGTTGTCAGTTTGTGACATGATAAAGACAACAATGAACATTTCAATTGGATTTGGTATATAACACATTCCAGTGACATTTTTTCTGATGCGTTTGTGCTGATTTAGCTCAATGTATACCAAACATCTTCCCTTGTGGCACTAGGCTGGAGTCTGTTGACAATAAATATCTAACACCCATGGAGCAAATATTACCAACCTAGGCCTAACCCCAGCTACTCTGCATGACCTAGCTACATTCTAGTTTGCCTCTCTGTTGATGTGAAGTTCCACATGCGTCGAAGTAGACTTGTTCTAGCAGCAAGGCGCCGTTGTCATTTGGAGGTGACAGGTTCGAATCCTGGCCGATAATTATAGCTTTAAATTTTTATGTTTTCTGCTGCACCCTCATGGAAGAAGAGATTAACGTGGTTCAAGCTGGATTTAGACAAGGAAGAGGAAAAAGAGATCACATACTCAACATGTGTTTAATAATAGAGAAGTGCAGAGAATTTAATGTAAACCTATTCTCCTGTTTTGTGGATTATTCAAAGGCGTTTGACTGTGTACAACATCAGAAACTTTGGGAAATCATGAGGAATATGGGCTTTCCATCACATGTAATACAACTCATAAAAATACTCTATCTAGACCAAAAAGCAGTGGTTAGAATAGACGGCGACCCATTAGATTGGTTTGACATAAAGCAAGGAGTGCGTCAGGGCTGTGTGCTGTCACCCTATTTGTTTAACCTGTACGCCAAAAATATGAGAAATGTCAGAGATGATATAAACAGGAAGCAATATGATGCCCTAAATATTGTTGGTCCTGAAATACCAGAGATTCGATATGCTGATGATACAATATTACTATCCACATCACAGAATGGCATAGAAAACTTAATAACCTCAACCCAAAGAAATAGTGAAAATCACAACTTATATCTTAACAGCAAAAACAAAGATAATGCAAACAGATAAAACTACTATGGAGAAAGAAATATATGTTAATGAGGGAAGATTGGAGGTGGCGGAAAATTTTGAATATCTTGGGTCATTGATTACCAACAATGGTGACACAATGAAAGAAATTAAACGACGACTATCAATTGTTCTTCAAAAACTAAAAAAACTTAATAAATTATGGAGTGGGACAGATAGAACAACAAAAATTAGATTTTTAAGAGCATGCATCTTTCCCATTGCAACATACATCCGTGAAACCTGGACACTTACTAAACAAGCTGAACAGCGCATAAATGCTTTTGAATATAAATGTTATAGACAGGTATCTTGGGTAAAGAAAAGAACAAATGCATCCATACTTCAAGAGCTGAATATTGAAGAGGGTTGGCTATTAAAGACGATAAAACAAAGAAAATTTATATATTTTGGTCACTTGAAACGTCATGAAAGTTTGGAGAGAACAATAATGGGGGGGGGGGGGGGGGGTGTATATGCCTGGGAAGAGAGGAAGAGGAAGGCCAAAGAGAAGATGGGTGCAGGATGTGGCGGATGATCTCCAGATGGGTGTATCGGACGTGGGACATCTTGCTTGTGATTGAGCAGTTTTCCGGAGGGTTGTTATGGGAGCGAGGTTCTGCAAAGGACATGCTACTGAATGAATGAATGAGTGCACCCTCTAGTCTCTGCTTCCTTCTTCTCACTTCTATGCACGCCAAACAATACTATGTGTTTATTTATGAAATGTCTTGGTGGCCTCAAAGGGTTCCCCAATTGATAATCCAGTATAGGTCTACTACACTTGGCTGGTTTCTGAGCTTGGAGAGGATGAGAGTTCTGCAACACAGTTCTTGCAGAAATGGCACTTTGATACTGAGTTGGGAGAAAAGTCTCTATACCAACTTCACTTCAAAATATGCAGGCCCTTTTCAGGGTTCAGACACCTGAATATCATTGTATCGGGAGTTAATCGTCTTCCAGTGGACTCACAACAAACCATACCACACATCTATTCACACAATGGCTACGTTAAAACCAGGCAGCCTATACTGACTTCATATTTCAATTAGTTTTCTTAAGATCACTGTGTTTTGGTCATATAATGGAGTATCTCTGCAAAGGATAAGACACAAGATAAGAAAAGGATTATGTTAACGGGCAAGTAGGCATTGTTATATGTACCATATTGTTATATGTACCATATTGTTAAATGTACTATATTTATAAGATAGATGACTCTGTCAAGTAACAGGATACTGCCAACAGCACTAAAATTTACATACAGCAGAAAATAAACATGAGGTAGATCTTACAGTGATGACTTAGTGCAACAGCAAAAATTGTTCATGAGGCAGATTTTACCAGTGCTGACTTTGAGTAACATAGGAAACTGCTTTTGTTCAAAAAGCTTTTTCTAACCCAACACAGAATGGCACAACAGAAAAAAGTGGATGGTCTGGGGACAAACAATTCCAAGAAACAAATGGCAATATTGACTTTGACAAATTTAATTAGTAAGAGATTTTTTAAAATATTTACCTGTTCCAATTTTCTTTTCAAGGCCTGGATATCTTTAGCATTGGAAAATGATATGTCAAGTCCAGGAGAAATCGCATAGACAAATGTGACATCTTTTTCCTTGGCTGCACTTATAAGATGTGTCAGATTGTCTGAGGAAATTTATACCAGAAGAAAATCATAAAAAAGCAAAGAATATCAAGAGTTTTGATAGGTTATATTAAGAATGGTTATTTAGTAAGAAAACTGGTCATATCACTATACCATAATCTAGCTATGTGACTGTCCATAAACTCATTCTTGAAAAATTTATGTGATGGTTTCCTCTTATCTCCATATCCATATCAGACGTTAACACGCTATGAATATTGTGGGTTGTTTTTCTCATTCTTGAAATTTTGCCAAGGCAGGTGCCAGTTATAGCCTATTCCCAAAAAATAAGAAAATTAAGAAATATCCATAGAATTAATGTGTTGGTTTAAAGAGATTAAAGGACAGAAGATTAGCCTCATTGCGTTTGGTTCTATTCCATATGGCTCCATCTTCTTTTCGCAGCGAGGCCTTCCGAAAGCGTCACAGAGTGCATGAACTCCACAGTTCTGCTGATGACCCCCCGGGATTTCCATAAAAAATGTTATGGGAAGAGAAACAGAGAATTCAATATTCAATGAATGGAATAGATTTACTGTCTTAGTCATGCAGGATTAAGCAGCAATGAGGGCTGAAAGAATCTGTAACAAGGACATTTAAAGTAAGTAATGATGTAACATAATGTTTTCATCATCTCTTGGAAGGCAACTGATGTGATCAGTTAAGGATGCTGAAAATAGGATTTGAATGTAGTAATGGACAAAGAGGAGCTGCAGTGGCATAATGGTGCGACTGTCTGCTAAGACAGCAATCCAGGTCCAAACCCCAGCTGAGGCAGGATTCTGTTTTCTTACAAATATGACACTGTGGTTGACCCAGCCTAGTTAAAATGGGTACTAGACATTTCCTGAATTTTCTGAGAGTTGTCTGAAAAAGATAATGAGAAAGGGAACTAACTGGCCACCCAGCCTCTTATGGCATCACCTACCATTACCTTTATTGGACTAAAGAAGCAAATTAAAGGAAATAATAAAGATTTTACAAAACCAATGGTAAGCTGGGTTAGAAATTATACACTTAATTCTGCTGGTCAAGCCATCCACATGACTGTCGGAAGTGCAGTAACACGTGTTAATTGTAAACAAAATTGTATTCAACATCACCGTGAGGGAGCGGTGGCTATGTGATCAGATTGTGCATCTCACACGTCTTGGGATATATCCAATCCTTGATAAGGCTCAGGATTTTGTTTTTAAATCCTAGCCTGTACACTATGTGGTGACTGTTTTGGTAAGCGGTTTTTATTCCTCAGTGTAGGAAAAAATTCTCAGTCCACACAAGTAGTAGTAGACACCTTGCAGTCTTGACAGACTAAAGTATGTGAGTGGAATATGGCCAATATTCCATCACAATGTCTGGGCAGAGCTTCAGAGATCATGTGATGCCCAAACGACATGACCCCTCCCTCGGCCTAGTCTTGTGTATTCCAGAGGAATGGGTAACCAATACGTCTGGCACAAGGTAGGCTGCAGACGCTGGCGGCTCAGCGTCAATCCACCGAGACCTCACCACCACGAGCCGGTGGCGAGTTATGGCCAGACCCTGACACCCAAGGGACACGGCTTAGAGACGTTCAGCCATGTCCCACAGGTGAGGGCCTCGTACGAGCCCGGACCATGAGGGCGCGCACATAAGTAATGGTATGCATATCGTGTGTAAATGAACACTGTACAGATTTCTGCTGAGAAATCCTCTAGAACTTTATACTCCAGAGAACATCCATTTAGATTCTGTGCAATACAGGCAGGCCAGCCCATACATACAACTTTATGTAAGTAACACAAAGGTAAATGCAACATTCCAAATATCTGCTCCAACTAATAGATAACAATGAATAAGAAGAGGCAAAAGTAAATCCCCAGATTTAAATTAAAGCAGTTTTATTCTACATTATAACTGTTAAGCAGTCAACAGCATGATAGAGCAACTTAATGTGCACTGAAAAGATAGTTTCAGAATGTTTTTACATGCTTTGAGAAATCAGAGAATAGAAAGAATTACTTTTTGGGTACCTACTCTATAAACTGAATATTCCCAATAGACAGACTGAAATGGGGTAAATCCATAACACACAATGATTAGACTCAAACAGATATCAAGACGCAAATACAACAGCCCTGGGGTCAGAATGAACAAAACAGTTGAGATAAATTGTCATATATTTGGACAAAGAACATTTTTTTTTTATAACCTCCGCTCCTTATTGGATTACAAACAGCAATTGTAAAAATTGCCATGTTACATTAGAAATAAAAAATAGCAACCTGCAAATAGCAGTTTACCTGAGAAAGACATGAATGTCATCAACACATCTCAATATTACAGGTGAGGACTGCGCTCACCAACTTCTAAACACAGATAATAAATTCTTTTTGTGCATTCATTTCTATTATTTTGCATACTGAAAATATACTTAAAAACCAATTACTGCCTTTTTTCATCGACAAGTTGTTCTGAAACAATTAATCAGTTTTAATCTATAACAATAGGCAGACGGGGGAAGATGAATATTAGTTTCTGACTGTAGGTGTTTTTTTTGCTTAATGTTGCATATTCCTTGCAGGACGTTGCAGTCAACACCAGCATTTTTCAGCTGCTGTTGATGTACTAGGCAAGTTTTTTAACGTCCAGTAGTTTGTCATTGCTTTCTGAACGACCGGGTCCCATACTAACACGTTATAACACAACGCGACATGGTCTGCTGCACAAATCGGTCGCGGTTGCGTTTCAAACGCCCGGTAAGCGGCTCATGAACCATGTTCACAAGCCACGGAGACCAACTGTAGGTGTTTACACACATAAAATATACTCTACTTTTATCAAATCACACAATAAAATCAACAAAGGTAGTACATTTTTTTTACCTGCTTCCTCTACAGAGTAGAGTTCTCTCCAGTATGCTCTATGTTTGTAGTCATCTTTTGGTGCATACATGTACGTATTGAGACCTGATTTGTGCATCCTGAATGTAAAACAATGTGTATTTATATAGACAGACAAACATATTTATCTCCATCCGTCCATCATGTGCCATGCCGATAAGCGGTCATGTTTTGCCATCTCACTCGATCACCAGAGTCGTGGATCAGCTCTGTATTCCTGACTCGACCATGCCACGTGGCCAAGCCATCCAGGTATTTACCTCTCGGTCTTCCCCTTGGTCTCCTCACTTCAATCTTGCCAGTTGTCACCAAGTTCTCCAGTCATTTCTCCTCATAACATGCCCAAAAATGTTTGACCGTCTACATCTAATGACTCTAATCAGTTTACGATCTTCATTTATTTCTTGAAGGACTTGTTCATTGGTTTTTCTGCCTGTCCAAGGTATTCTTTGCATTTTCCTTAGAAACCACATTTCCACAGCCTTCATATGTCTTTCAGCTTGATTGCTCATTGTACATATTCCACATCCATACAAAAGCACAGGTTCTATGTGGCACTTTAATATTCTTTTTTCTCATTGTAAATGACAACTTTTTATGGTCTGTAAGACCTTTGGACTTTCGGGTGGTGGAATAGGGGTATCCCTTATCAAAAGAGGAGTAAGGTGCCTCCTTCCCTCCGCTAGCCTACAAGACACTCTTGGGTAAGGTGGCGTACCGTTTAGCCTTCCGACCAGTGTAATATGAAGAAATCGATGCAGGTAGTGGGGAGGTGCTGGAGAGCAGTTGGCAGATAGTTAAACATAAAGAAACTTGTCATGAAACTTGAGACAATTGATTATCTCAAGTTTCACGTCAAGTTTCTTTATGAAGACAATGGCTGTTTTCTAAACCAAGTTTTCACTTCACATTCAACTTTAGCGTCATTCGTAAAATGTCTCCAGCCCAGGTGGGTTTTCAGTGTTTATGCTGACAAATGTTTATCCCGTAAAGCGGTGCATAGCTGGGTAGAAAAAGTTACGATGACGAGTCAGTAAGTAAGTCACATAATTCTGTGGGATGGCAGGTAAATGAAAACAAAGCACGCAGTTCTATGCAGCCAGTTTGGGAGGACTGATAAAACGATGGGATAAGTGCATCAATGTTGGTGGAAATTATGTTGAGAACTAAAAGGACAATGTATGTATAAAAATAAACTGGTTTCAAGTTCTTATCATATTTAGTTATTTTTCTTCAGCCATTTGTGACTTACTTATTAACTCACCCTCGTAACATTTATCATATGAGTAAAAATGTCTTCTTCCACTGCCTCTCATCTGTCAATGGAGATCAGGCCCTCAACCAACTCATGTCAAGCTTTCTGTAGACTTGATGACTGGTTGCATATTGCAACTAAAGTTTTCTTTACTAAAGAACTAAAGGGTGATGTAGAGTCTAATGTCAACCATTCTTAGTCACATCATACAACATGCAATGGTAGGTTCTTCTTCATTTTCTTCCGCATTTCACTGGATCCCCTCAATCAACTCATATCAAGCTTTCTGTAAACTTGATGATTCCTTGCATATTGCAACTGAAGTTTTCTACAGGGTAAGGTAGATAGTCTAATGTCAACTATTCTTAGTTACATCATACAAGCAATGGTAGGTTCTTCTTCATTTTCTTCCGCATTTCACTGGATCATCAGCCTTTAATCAACTCACACCAAGCCCTTAGTAAGCCATACCTGTTCATGACTAGTTGGATTTTCCATCAAAATTGTGTGCGAGATGAGGTAGTCAGTGTCACACGAACCCTCCTTACTTGCCTCTTACACCATGCATGATTTTGGGTACTAGGTTACTATTCTTTGTTTCCTTTATGGAGCTCAGTAACACACAGAAGTACTTGTTTTTAATGTTCCTTTCCTCAAAACTTACCAAGTAAACAGCAACTTTCTCTGATCTGCACTCCATGGTCTACCATAGAAACCTACAAACAAATACATAAAGGATAAATTCTTACATAATTCAAACAGCACCAAGCAATTCACCATGAGAGATTAATAGAAACCATGACAAACAGCAGAGCGATGGACAAGGCAGTTTTAAGTCAGAAATATTCCACACAATGCCAGATAGACTACAAACTAGGGGTGATATCATACTGGTGGATATTGGTGACTTGCATGCAGGTCTTGGTCTGTGCCAATCCAAGTCTAGATTTCACCGATGTAAGCCCAAGCATGTATCTCATCATTCTATTGCACCAAAGCTAGAACAGGTATCTGCTATTTCACAGGTGCTTTTCAACACTTCAACAAGCAGGATATCAATGACAGAGGCAGTAAGTATTGACGTTTGTGGATGATATCCTTGTTTATAGACAGGGTAGACATAGTGTGGAAATGCAAGTGTGGATATCCTTGTTTATAGACCGGGTAGACATAGTGAGGAAATGTAAGTTGCTGTGGATAATGGTGAGTGAATGGTGCAAGGAAATGGGCTCTGTCATCAACACTGATAATACAGCTATATTATAGCATTATTTAAATCATCTGTTAGGGAAGAAGTCCCGGACACCAAAGTAAATGGCAGTCCAATCAAGAGAAAGAACATAAACAGTGCAGAATAACATTTGATAAAAGACTGTCTTTCAAGGATCATGTTGAAGGTCAGGAAGGGACTCAAAACATTGAAGGTGTTGACAGCAGGAGATATGGAAGAGAGATTTTACCAACAGTTACTTATTTCAATGTTTGATAACATCACACAGACAATTGGAGTTAATAGAACACATGTAAAATTAGGGCATGAGTTATTTTGGAATGTACAAGTCACGCCCTTTGGTGCAATATATGTGGCTCTTCCTCTATATATGTCAAATACAAGGCAAAAATTTACCTTAGAGTCACAGTGGACAAGCAGCACCCTCTGTATGAGGCCTCTAGGTGACATAGGTTGAAGAGAGGCAGTTTTTTTAGAGCACAAGCTTTTAGAGCACAATTAGACATGTTTGTGAAATTGTAAGATAGTGTGAGAAAAGGAATGGGCTATGGTGCCACCCAAAGTCAGTGATAGTCGCTTTGGACCTAGGAAGTCAGGAGTAGATAGCAGGTGAGATAGAGGTGTCTGTGCAACAGCAACAGCTGATAAGTGACAATTCATGTCTAAGAGATGTGACAATATACGTAAATAAATGAATGTGTGGCGTGATGTCTACGGAGTTGGTGGAGTGAATAACAACTGATAAGTGACAATTCATGCTCAAGCAATGTGATAATGTACATACATAATTGGTCTGTAGTGTGTGGTAAATGGAGTGGGTGGAGCTTGATTGCAAAGATAACAACAACTTCCAGCCAGTGTAAGAATGGAGGTGGAGACTACTAAATGGCTGTGTTTAGGGTTCTGATGGCTCCAGTTGTACAGAACACATTGTGTTTGTGACACTCTCAAAGTATGCAACTTATCTCATTTCATCTTGTTCCTCTTGTACCTTGCGGTGTGGAGGTGAAGTAATATTGTATTGTATAACTTGTCTATGAGTATGAGTGACCGTATGGATCATCATATGATCATGCTAGTTGCTACCTACTGGAGTATAAATTAGAATGTAGTGGCTTGCATCCCTGGAAAGACGAAGGCCGGGCATATCATAAATTTTCTGCCCCGGGCATAGAGGTGTGCAACCAAATGAAATGGCTTAGACTGGCTGCTTCTGCTCTTTTGTGAGGCGAGCTATTTAAAACTTGTTAATAATTTGTTTGTTATGACAAGGCTGCGGTGGTGAAGGCTTTCTGGGATCGACTGCAAAGTGCAGAAAAACAAAGGAGCCCTATCTGGAGAAACTGATTTAGCCCGGTTTAGGTGGGGGTAATGAGGGGGAGAAGGAAGGGGCAAGAGTCCCTACTTTCGTGTTGATAAACAGAAAAATTCGCTACCAAGAAATAGACGAATATGGCCAGATCCTTCTCTGGGGATTACGGAAATTCCTTTAACTCACCTTCGACAACACCTGAAATGAACCTTCTCTTATCGGTTTGTGGTACATTTTCGGATTCTGTCATTATTTTGGCTGAATGGCTTGATTTATGCCTCTGAAATGTGCTTAATATTTTACCAATCTCTTAGTATTGTCGTTTTGATTAGCATATATCACAAACATTCAAGCACCCATTAAACAATATGGCGAACTACGCGCATGCGCTCATTCTAAAACAGCTTCAAAAGTTGGACGTGAAGCTCCCGTGTGTAATTCTTGTTGTTGTCGCCGGTGTCGTCACCACATTAAAGTTACTTGCATGTCTTTTACAGAACGATGCAATCAACTACAGCATCTTTGGCAGTTGTGATTTAATAGGCACTTTTTTATGTTCAGTAGTTTGTCATTCAAATTCGCAACCAGAGAGTTTAAATCAGTGGTTCTCAACCATTTTTGGCCCATGCACCCTCACCATATGTTCAAAAAGTCACCCCCCCCCCCTCGTATTTTCTCCCTATAAATTCCCCCCCCCGTCCCTACACAGTATACGTAACAATGAAAGCTAAATTTAATAACACACAAGTCTAGACGTCTACATAAAACGTGCTTTGCGGGTCTACTTACTTTATAAAACGAATTACAGAAGGGCGAGAAGTACAGAATCGTAAAGTATGGAGGGAAAAACAATATCAAGTAATCGGTTTTTGTTAGTTAGTTAGTTAGTTAGTCGACAGATCATCCTCGTTGCACATCGGACCATTCAGCCCATAAGTGCTCGGATCCCCTCCTCAGCAAATCCCGCAGCGTGTAGCGGCTAACGACGCCAGTTCTGTGTTGGTTTATCAATCTTCTTTGGCTTCCTGCGTAGTGTTCTTGTTTGGCCACCCCTCTTTTAATTTGCTGCTCTCGCAGTCTGGCCATTGTTGTAGATTCACAGTCATCACTTGGTTCTTGCAAAAGTCTCACTTCTCGTAGAGCATTCAGAATGTCAGCCTGGTCCATGGCGCGTCCGCCCTCCACAGTAGCCTCACCTGCGAGCTTGTCATCCCGCTCATTTCCTTGTACTCCCGCATGCCCTGGCACGAAGATGAAACTAATCTTTGCCAGACAAGACCGCTTCAGAGGCAGCAACCATTCTCTTCGGATCGACCCGATCGGTTTTTGTATTAGCGCGATCTTGAAATAATCTTAATTTCCCCCCTCCCTCAGAAACCCTAAAATTACTTCCCTGCCGGTTGAGAACCACTGGTTTAAATGAACTACTGTTTTCACACAACCAGACTACGAACAATGCGGATCTGCGGCACAACACCCATATACATTGCCTCGACAATTACTGTCTTAATTTTGATATGAAGACTAACATAGAAAAGATAGAATTTATGACAACTCGATGAACCAGTACAATATAATGTAAAAAATATAAATGGGAAAAAAAAAAACATTAAACCAAGCACAAGTATCTGGGCAGTGTGTTCACAGAGGGTGGAAGACTAGATAGAAAAATAGAAGCGAGAATACAGAAAGCAAAAATCAACTATAAAATAGCACCTATTCTAAACCGTGTAAATATCAACATGCATTTAAAAAAAAAAAGAAGCTGATAGATGCTTTATTTGTCCTAATGCTATGCGGCCTCCGCCCCAGGGGCCAGAAATAGGCTTCTCCCCCTCCTCCTCAAGGGCCTTTCCCCCCTCCTCCCCAATGGCCAGAAACATGTCTTTTCCCTCCTCCTGCCTAGGGGCGACAAATGGTCATGTCACCCTCCTCCCCGGGGGCCACAAATAGGCCTCCCATCCCCCCTCTTTCACAGAGGCTAAACAATAGTCTTTTCCATCCTCATCTCCAGGGGCCACAAATGGCCCTTGGCCTCCCTTCTTCCCCAGGGGCCAAAAATGGGCTTCCCCCCCCCCATCCTCCCCAGGGGTCGGAAATGGGCCTATTCACCCATTCGCACCAGGAGCCAGAAATTGGCCATTTCCCAGATTCTCCACATGGGCCAGAAATGGGCCTTTCCCCCTCCTCCCCAGAGGATGTAAATGGGTCTTTTATTTCATTCTACCTGGGGACGGGGGGGGGGGGGTCAGAAATGGGCCTTTCCCTCCCCAATCCCCAGGGACCAGAAATAGGCCTTTCCCCCAAATCCTCCCCAGGTTCCAGAAATTGGCCTTTGCCCCTTTTCCCCAGAGGCAAGAAATAGGCTTTTTCCTAGCTCTTCCTCAAGAGCCAGAAATGGGCCTTCCCCCTCCTCCCCAGGGGCAACATATTAGTTTTTTTTTTCCATCCTCATCTCCAGGGGCCACAAATTGGCATTGATCGCACTTTCTCCACCCTGGGGCCAAAAATGAGCCTTTTCCCCCTTCTCCCCAGGGGCCAGAAATGGGCATATTCACCCCTCCTCCCCTGGGGCCACAAATGCCCCCCCCCCCTCCGCAGTGGTCAGAACTGGGCTTTTCCCACCTTTACACCCCAGGGGCTTGAAATGGGCCTTTCCCCCTTCTTCCCATGGGCCTGAAATAGACCTTCCCCACTCCTTCCTAGGGGCCAGAAATTGGTCTTTTCCCTATTCCTACCCAGGATCCAGAAGGTACCTCCCCCCCCCCCTCATCCCAGGGGCCAGAAATGGGACCCCCCCCCCCCTTCCGTCTTCCGCAGGAGACATAAATAGGCATTTTCCCTTCTTCTCAAGGACCAGAAATTGGCGTTTTCCCCTCTTCTCCCCAGGGGCCAGAAATGGGCTTCTCCCATACTCTCCAGGGGCCAAAAATAAGTCTTTTCCATCCTTATCTCCAGGGGCTACAATAGGGCCTTGCCCGCCCTTCCATCTCAGGGGACGAAAATGGGCCTTTACCTCCTCCTCCACAGGGACCGGAAATGGGCCTATTCACCCATCCGCACCAGGGGCCAGAAATGTGCCCTTCCCCTATTCCTCCCCAGGGGCCAGAAATTATCGTTTTCTCCCTTCTTCCCCGGGAACCAGAAATTGGTATTCCCTCTCTCCCCCCTTCTCTTCAGGAGATGTAAATGGGTATTTTCCCTCATTCTCCAAAGGGGCCAGAAATGGGCCTTTTCCTCCCTCACCCCAGGGGCCTGAAATGGGCATTTCCTCCCTCCTCCCTAGGGACCAGACATGGGCCATTTTCAATCTCCTCCACAAGGTCCAGAAATGGGCTTCCCCGTACTCCCCAGGGTATGAATATTGGCATTTTTTCCCTCCTCTCCAGAGGACACATATGGGCCTTTCCCCCCTCCTCTCCTGGGGCCACAAATGGGCCTTTTACACCTTCCCCACCACGAACCACAAATGGGCCTTTCTTCCCCTCCTCCCTATGGCCACAAATTTGACTTTCCCCTCCTCTCCATGGGCCACAAATATGCCTTCCTCCCCCAGGGGCGATAAATGGGCCTTTCCACCCCTCCTTTCCTGGGGCCATAAATGCGCGTTTCCCCCTCCTACCGGAAATGGGCCTTTCTCCCCGCCTTCCCAGGGGCCAGAAATGTACCTTCGCCGACTCCTCTCGAGAGGTCAGAAATGGGCCTTTGCACCACTTACTCCCCAGGGGCCAGAAATTGGCCTTTTCTCCAAGGACCAGAAATGTGCCTTTCCTCCATCTCTCCCCGAAGAACCAGAAATGGGCCTTTCACTCCTCCCCCTAAGGGGCCAGAAATGGCCCTTGGTGAAGAGGGGGATACCTATTTCTGGCTACCGGGGAGGAGGAGGAGGGAAAAGGCCCATTTCTCGCACCTGGGGAGGAAGGGGAAAATGGCCTATTGATGGCTTCTGGGGAGGAGGGGGGAGAAGGCTCAATTGTGGACGGACGGACGGACGGACGGGCACAAGTGAATTGACGAGCCCGAGTGGACAGACGGGCGGGCGCGAGTGGCCCGACGGACGGACGTGCACTAGTGGACTGACCGGCGCGAGTTGACGGATGGACGGACGGGCGCGAGTGGACGGACAGACAGGCGACAGACGGAGGGACGTGCACGAGTGGGCAGATGGACGTGCACGAGGAGACGGACATGCATGGATAGGCGCGAGTGAACGGACGTGCATGGACAGGCGCGAGTGGACGGACGGACGGACGTACACGAGTGGACGGACGGGCACGAGTGGATGGCCGGACGGGCGGACGAATGTGCACCAATGGACAGACGGACACGAGCATTGAAGAAGAAGAAATTGATGATGATGAGGGATCAGTTCTTAACCAAAAACCTACGACTAGCTATTCAGAAGCAGAAACATTTGAAATGCAAGAGGAGGCAAATGCAACGCAGATCCTACTCCTGCGTAAGATACGGAACATCGCTGCGCAGAAACCTCGAGCCTCAAATACGCAGAATGAGATTATAGATTATTTTAAATTAACGTATGTTTATAGTATTATAATACATTTATGTATATTATTACTACCCCTATGTTGAAATTTATATTGATCGTTTTGTAAAATTAAATACAATATTCACAATAGGTATTATTCACTTTTAATGGATTTTATTTTCATTTTCGTCCCAAGCCCGCAGTGAAATCACTTTACTGTACATATGTATTAAGAGATTTCTATAATCCGCCTACTCGGTTATCCGATCCCCTGATCCGAACAGTGACGGTTAATCGAAGTTTTACTGTACTTTTTTATGTTGTGTGATTTTTGCAGTATTCCTAAACCAGATGCAACGAAATATGCCAGACAATAAATCGTGTAATCTATTCTGTGTGACTTTGTTATTCAAAATAACTTCATTCTACAATTTTTACTTTCCTGCATGTTCGATTTCTTAGGCAGCGTCACCAGATACCCTTCCTTCCAGCTTTTCTGATTCTCCATTTATTTGATTTTTCACAGCTGATTTCAGATCCACTTCTGCAGGCTGAATATCAGTATTTTTTTGTTTTTGTTTTTGTGAATGGTTTCTTCAGAAGTTCCTCAAAGTATTCAGCCCATTGGTTCGTTTGATCATTAATGTTGGTGAGAACTTTCCGGTCAATAATTTTGCAAAGCCCGTTGGGTTGACTATATTATTTACCCACAATTTTCCTCGTGGCACTGTACAAGTCTCTAGAGTTTCCTTTTGCCCTTGCATCCCCTGCTTATAATTCTTTTAAACATTTTTAATGACATCTAAATAGTGTCTTTTACCCTTTTGTGCCCGTGGCGCAGAGGTAGCGAACTTGATTCGCAATCACGTATACCGCGTTCGAAATCAGCTGCGGGCGATTTGGAAGCGGACCGCCTTGTGTTGATTTTTAACAATGGTATGAGGTCGGTCGTTCAGACACCAATGGCAAACAACTGAACGTAAACTTGCCTTGTAAATCACTAACAGCAAAATAATGCTGGGGTTGGTTGCGAGGTCATGTAAAGGACGCGTAACTAATCCACCTTTGTGAACTTTCTAACGTATTTGTTAGCTTTTGTAATTTTTTTTTCTTGGTCTTAGACTTGAGCAGCTCTGGTTTTGCTATTAATTAAATCTGCTGTTGTTTTGTTTCTACGTCTGTTCCCTTGGGGGATTTCGGCGTCATCTATGTTTTACGTTTTCGTTGCTCTCCCCCACCCCCTCCACCCAAAGGATGTCCATGAGTCGATCTAAATGCTTATAGTCTGCTGCCAAAGGGGATTGAGTGGTCTCGAGGTATGGTGTACGCCTAGAGTGCTGGGTTCAAGCCCCGGTGAGGACCGGGATTTTTTCACGTGGACTTAAAGTAACAAATTTCCCCTATTCTCTGGGTAGTGAGTTCGGACGAACATGTGTATTGTTGCGCACGTAAAAAAATCGTTTGGCAGTTGGAAATCGAAAAAGAGTAGCCTAACGGCGCTGTCCGGGCAAAATTTCGAGTTAAAAATCTACCCAAAGTATTTCAGGATCTTCGTCGGTGATATGGAGTTCGTGCACTGAGCTGAGAATCTCCGTACTCCGGCTTGAGTTACGAGTAGAACGGAGCACTTGTGTGTTACACCCGTGTCCCATGATGTTGATCCGTCGACTAAACTAGTCTGCTGCCAGCAGTCTTCCGTATTTACCTGGTGAACTGTTGCAAGCCCTGGCACTTTTTAGAGACTGATCTTAAATTGCTGCTTAGTATCCTGGTTCCAGAAATATCGTTCATTATATGAAATTAAGTTTGCAAGTTGTTATGTAGGCCTATCTCTTGAGTTTCAACGTAATGTTTATTTATTATTTATATAGTCAAAACTTGTGGGGAAAAAAACTATACAGGTCGGAAAATAACAGTAACACTTTATTAACTGTGCTATGAAATAACAATAACATATGGGGTCGAACCCACGACTGCTGTGACGAAGCGAATGCATTAACCAGTAGAGTGATAGTCTACTAAGAGTTAACACCTGTATACTTGCTTGGATGGCAATTTTAAATTACCCTAATATTAAAAGGATAAATATCAGAAAGAAACTAAACACTTTCTAACAACATAAGAAGCCAGCCGTTTTACAAAGTTCATTTCCAGGTCATGGCGCGCAGGAAGGTGGAGAAAAATTCATAACATTAACAATGTTATTATTATGGGGCATTTCGTTTATTTCGAAAATGTTATCCTTAATATAGTCCCCATATAAGTCAGCAACAAAAGCAGATTGGCATAACATGGGCAAACTGAAGTGCTTTGAAATTGTGCTGGCTGGAAATAAATCGGTGTATCACCCAGGGGAACGGGTGCAAGGCAATGTTGTTGTGGAACTGAAGGGCGACATGAAAATGCGATCTTTGAGAATTTTTATGAAAGGTGTGGCGAAGGTTCACTGGACTGAATCCAGAAGCACTGGCAGCAGACTGGGGTCTTATACTGAACATTATAATGCAGAAGTTGAATACTTTTTCAAACGGCAGGTTCTGTTTGGTGGAGGCAAGTAACTGACTGATTTCTTTTGTTTTTAATTATAAACTGGGAAAAGCATCGTAGCAACCACCTCTACCTCTACCAAGTATATTCCAGCCAGCCCATATATATTATATGCTGCTCGTTCATGAACTGGTTGCGTTCTAATATTCTTCACAGATGTGAGGTTCCAATACTGGTCTGGAATAAAATTAATTAAATTTCCTTAAAACTGTGCACATGTAAACAATATAAAGAACAAACAGCTTTGTAAACACATTATTACATTATTCTGAGATAATTATCCCACATTTATTTTTTTCTTACAGCATTCTTAATCAAGTCAATGTAGTGTCTTCTCTATGTTTTTATTTTTTTATTTTCTTGCATTTGTTTGCCCATGAAGGCTTGTCGCTGCAACATCCTTTGTTTTCCCGTAATTGTGTTGTGTAAAGCTGCCCTACACTTCAAGTTCTTTATATTGTTTACAGTACCAGTTTTGCATACACTCCAGGTGTTTTTTTGTTTGGAGAGGGGAAGAAAAGCTCTACAACACAGTCCCTGTGGAGTTGGTATTTTGTTACTGGGTTGGATGAGAAGTCTCTACACCAGTTTCACATGGATATATGCCAGCCCTTTTCAGGCTGAGGGTAATGTGAACAGCAATGCTTTGGACTTAAAAGAGTTAAAATCCCAGAGGATTCACAAACAACTATTAAAACATTGGTGTCCAATGATCATGAATTCGCAAGCCAGACTTATGACATGTTTTTAGGTTGCTATTCTATATTTCCCATATGAGATTTCAAAACAGAGGCGCAAATGTAGGTTGAAAAGTTAGTTGCAAATCCTTTACAGGATGTCACAGTCAACCCCAGCATTTTTAGCAGTTTGTGATTTCTTGGCAAGTTTACGTTCAGTAGTCTGCCATTGCTTTCTGAACGATCGGCACCCATACTATTTCATAAAAAACCAACACAGGGCAGTTTGCTGCCAAATCGCCCACAGCTGTGTTTCGAATGCGGGTATGCAGGATTATGAACTGTAACGGAAACTTATTAATATTTGAAACTTATTGCCAGTCATAGAAAATAAATGTTTAAAGAAAAGGCCTATGGGACACCCTTGAACAAGGTGGAGTACCCATTTAGCCTCCAATCAGCGATATGTTAAGCTAAATGAGCAGGTGGTTGATAGAGTTAGGGTGCTGTCAACATATAGTTGGTTATGGTCTCAAGTTTTGCAGTGAAAGGCAGAGGATTTCTTTATAGAGACAATGGTTACAGTCACTGACCAGTATGGTCACTGCCAAGAAATAAAGAAATGGCAAACTACCTTCTTAAAGATGCCTAGCTCATCATTCCTACATTGTGGTAAAGAGGATCGTCGGTATCAGAAATGATTGGCAGCACAAGAGACAGAAAGCGGTGGAGCGACATGATCACTAACACCACACGTCATGAATGTTTAGAAGTTTACAGAAGACAAAGTTATTCGGGCAATTCAATAAGTAAGTCACACAGTTCTGTGGGATGGCAGGTAAATGTAGTTGGTGTTTTCTGCAGGTGTCATTAGGTGACAGCAACATCGAACTTTATATTCCCGTTCGTCAGGTGGCGCTAGGTGTCTCATGCACATGCGCATAAACAAAATGGCGACTGTACTTACGGAGTCTACAACCAAAGAGCAACGTGCTGTTGTGCGTTTTTTGTGGGCAAAAGGACTGCCTGCAAAGGACATTCATAAGGAAATGCTTTCTTTTTGTGCTGACAAATAGTTGTCCCGTAAAGCGGTGCATACTGGGTAGAAAAATGTTCTCAAGGACGCTCTAAAATTATTGATGAAATCCGATCTGGTTGTCCTGTTGAGATTGCAACAGAAGCATCCATGCAGCAGATGGAGGAGATGATTAGAGGTGACAGGTGAGTAATGATAGACTCTGTAGCATTTGCAATAGGGTGCTCACATGGTTCAGCATACAGCATGATCGATTGAAATTTTAGTAAGTATGCTCAAGGTGGGTACCCAGACAATTGAAGGAGGAACACAAAATGAACCTGTTTGGCCTGTCCTTGCATCATCTCTGTCGATATGAAGATGAAGGCAAAGACATGCTGAACAGGATTGTTACTGGGGACGAATCATGGGTGCATCACTACCAGCCCGAATCAAAGTGTGCTTCAATGCAATGGAAACATCCTTCTTCGTCTTGTGTCCAAAAATTCAAGGTTACGCCTTCAGTAGGGAAAGTTATGCTGACAGTGTTCTGGGATTGTCAAGGAGTGCTTTTAACCAATTTCAAGAAGAAAGGTGACAATATGAATTCTGAATCATACTGTGAAGTCCTATCGATGCTTCATGATGCAATTCGATGATGCACCTTACAGCCTCGACTTAGCCCCTAGCGATTTCCACCTTTTTAGTCCACTGAAAATCCACCTTGGCGGGAGACATTTCACGAATGACGCCAAAGTTGAATGTGAAGTGAAAACGTGGTTTAGAAAAAGAGCACGCAGTTCTATGCAGCCGGTTTAGGAGGACTGATCAAATGATGGGATAAATGCATCAAAGTTGGTGGATATTATTTTGAGAAACAAAGGGACAGTGTATCTATAAAAATAAACTGGTTTCATATTGTTATCTTAGTTATTTTTCTACAGCTATTTGTGACTTACTTATTGACTTCCCCTCGTAATAAGTCAGCTTTGCAAGGACATCATCACAGAAGACAAAATACATATTTCGGCTATTATTGTTGTTTGATCGCCATCTTGTTCACTCATCTAATACAAAATGGTGAAATCAGACATTAATGATAACTTGGTTACATCATTCTGCGTATACTCATGAGCTTTATGGGGCGTGCAAGATGTGGGTGATGGTTACCTACCACTATACATGGGAATTATTGTGACTATTGCAACCTTGCTGTTTGCAAAATATTTGTCCTCGGCAAAGTACATAGAATTTCAAGAGACGGAATGGCTAGAAACTCTGGCCACATACAAATAGATAATATGACCATTAAAAGAACGGAAACATACAAATACCTGGGTACAATCTTCAACTGCTCCAACATCATAAGGGAAGAAATACAAACTAGAATCAACTCTGGAAATAAGATATACTATGCACTACAACATCTACTAAAATCAAAGGCGCTATCTCGTAACACAAAAATCACAATATACAAAACACTGATCAGACCAGTTGTGCTGTATGGCTCTGAAACCTGGAGTACAACGAAAGGAGACGAAGCCTTGTTACAAACCTTTGAGAACAAAATTTTAAGATGCATCTTTGGACCCATTAGGGATACACAAAGTGGAGAGTGGAAAAGAAGAAGTAACAAAGACATTTATGATCTGTTTAAGTCCCCGCTAATCACTGGTATCATGAAGGCTAATAGACTACAATGGCTGGGGCATATAGAAAGAATGGAAGATAATAGGGAAACAAAACTCGCTTACACTCAGGAAATAAATGACCGTAGACCCCGAGGTAGACCAAGAAGGCGGTGGAGAGATAATACATGTACAGACCTACAAGCACTTGGAATCAACGACTGGCAAGAGAAGGTCCACCAGAGAGACGAATGGAGACGGATTGTATTTGCAGCAAAGAACCTCAATGGCTCGGAACGCTGAAGAAGAAGAAGAAGAAGAAAGTACATAGAAACCAAAAGTTGCCAGGGCTCATTAGGAAATCAAAGAATAGTAAGACTGTAACCTATTGTGCATGTTGTAAGAAGCAGCTAAGGAAGGTTGGTGTTAGAGTGGCTATCTCATCCCATAGGAAACTTTACCTGTAACACCCAAACAACATGAACAGGGTTACAAAGGTCCAGGGGTGAGTTGGCTGAGGGCCTGTGTTTCATTAGAATATGACTAATAGCATTTAAAAGGCTAGAGAATCAACTTAATTGCACCCAATTTGATCCCATGTGGCTCTGTCTCTTTGCCCGGAACGGCCTGCTGAAAGCGTCGCACAACGCAAGAACTCTGTAGCTCCAGAGACAACCCTTAGGAGTTTCCAAGAAAATTGCACTTGTGAACTGAACAACATAGCCCTGAATCGTACCCATGATCCTCTGAGCGTGAGACAGGTGACGTAACCACTTCGCCACAGTAACCACAGTTACAGATGGGTAACCACTTCACTTCATTAGAAGATAAAAGGATGAAGAAGGAGAGGACAGTTTTCATGATTGATTTACCCCTGATTTAGCCAGGCTAGTGACAGTTTAAAATATGTCATGTGAAGAATATACTTGCTCTCCCTGGCACATAAGAGTCTCTGCATTCTAAACATTTCAGTTAAAATAGTATTCATCAGCACGCAAAAACATAAGTTGTTAACAAATCAGAGGACAGCAGAGATCATGGTTGGCCCTACATGCATAAACAAGACTAACTGTTGTTTTCAAGAACGCCCTCATGACAGCAACAGAAACAAGTCACCTGGTTTATAATGAAAAGTAATTTCTAAAGTCTGTTATGGAGGAAAATTTCTGCACAGCACAAGCCACTGATGATGATGATGATGAAAGTGAAATACAAATCCTAGAAAGATTGTTGCATTACAGTTGCTTCATATTCATCTGCCCCTCAAATCCCTCCTGGTTTTAATCAGTAGTGATGCAAATGCTGTAATGATAGATTATGATAATTCAGTGGTTCTCAACCGGTGGGGAATTCCTTCCCCTGGGAGGAATTTTAGGGTTTCTAGGGGGGATTAAGATTATTGCAACATCTCGGTAATACAAGAACCGATTACTTGATATTGTTTTTCCCTCCATACTTTATGGTTCTGTACTTCTCGACCTTCTGAAATTTGTTTTATAATGTAAGTAGACCCACAAATCATGTTTTAAGTAGATGTCTAGACTTGTTCTAGTGTGTATTATTAAATTTAGTTTCCATTTTTACGTATATTGTGTAGGGGAGGGGGGAGGGGGGGGGGGGGGAAGGTGATTTATAGGGAGGAAATACGAAAGGGGGTGGGGGGATGACATTCTCAACATATGGTGAATGGGTGCATGGGCCAAAAAAAGGTTGAGAACCACTGTGATAGTTAATTCACATCAGGTTATAAAATGACATAATATTGTTGAGAAATATATTATAATATCTAGGTTTGTAGGTCAGTATGGCTGAATGGATAAGAACATGTGTTCTTAAACATCCGGTGCAGGTTAACCCGGTCAACAAATGCCCGCAGAAGTCGGATGTGTCGGCCTAACGGCGCAAGAACGCAGCTCTGCTGTAAACAGGCACAACGCAGTCACATCCGGAAAAAAAAAAAATCCGGATGAACGCAGAAGAAGAAGAAACATCCGGTATGCTGATGCCGAGGTTAGGGGTTAAAATATTAAAACGGTAAGCTAATCCATACGCAAAATTCACCCCATTACTAATAGAAGTAGTGTGTTTGGACTACGCTTGAGTTCAAAGCGAGCGAGTGCATTTAAAAAAATCTAGGTTTTCTTATCTGTGTTCTTGATGTGTTGTGCATTGCTGACTCTCACTTGTTTGTCTCACAGAGGTAGCTGATGGAAGAGATACTTTATCGGATGGTCATCATGAGCTGCCGTTTTCATTTGACCTGCCTATGGGGTAATACTATTGAACAGATTTTTGTTTCATTATAGTGTTTGTATCTGACCAACCCAGGAAGGCTAACCTGGTCAACAAATGCCCGTAGAAGTCGGATGTGTCAGCCGAAAGGGGCATGTATTGCAGCTCTGCTACAAACAGGCACAACGCAACTACGCCCGAAAAAACACTCCGGATGAACGCAGAGGAAGAGAAGAAGTATCTGACCATGTCCTAGAAAAATGTATGATTTTACAAATGCATGTATTTATTAATAATTAAGATAGTATATTTTTGTTACTGTTATTTTTATGTGTTATTGTTTTTCTCCACATCACCCCTGGAGTGTCAATTAGTCTGACATAAATATGGGGCTACCACCAAAGGCCCAATACACCTCCAGACATGTAAACAAGATGCTTGGCTTACTTTATTCTTGTATTTATTGTTTTCCTGATTTGGCCATCTGACAGTATGTATTCCCTTATGACTTACGTCACTATATTTATGATTGTTTTACAGTATGTTTTTGTAGACATTTCCCCTGTGATTCTGTTCATTAGCTTGTGAAGATGTGTGATTGTAGCTGATGTTTGTTAAATCACTTTCCTACACCTTGAGGCATATTGGGTATGTGGTGCTAGACCCATGTTTGTATGGACACTTGATGTGTGATATGTTGAGTATTACACTGGCTGCCTGTACTTCCCAGAACATTCACTGGGACCCATGTGAGGCTGGTTTATGTTGAGTATTACACTGGCTGCCTGTACTTCCCAGAACATTCACTGGGACCCATGTGAGGCTGGTTTATGTTGAGTATTACACTGGCTGCCTGTACTCCCCAGAACATTCACTGGGACCCATGTGAGGCTGGTTTATGTTGAGTATTACACTGGCTGCCTGTACTCCCCAGAACATTCACTGGGACCCATGTGAGGCTGGTTTATGTTGAGTATTACACTGGCTGCCTGTACTCCCCAGAACATTCACTGGGACCCATGTGAGGCTGGTTTATGTTGAGTATTACACTGGCTGCCTGTACTCCCCAGAACATTCACTGGGACCCATGTGAGGCTGGTTTATGTTGAGTATTACACTGGCTGCCTGTACTCCCCAGAACATTCACTGGGACCCATGTGAGGCTGGTTTATGTTGAGTATTACACTGGCTGCCTGTACTCCCCAGAACATTCACTGGGACCCATGTGAGGCTGGTTTATGTTGAGTATTACACTGGCTGCCTGTACTCCCCAGAACATTCACTGGGACCCATGTGAGGCTGGTTTATGTTGAGTATTACACTGGCTGCCTGTACTCCCCAGAACATTCACTGGGACCCATGTGAGGCTGGTTTATGTTGAGTATTACACTGGCTGCCTGTACTCCCCAGAACATTCACTGGGACCCATGTGAGGCTGGTTTATGTTGAGTATTACACTGGCTGCCTGTACTCCCCAGAACATTCACTGGAACCCATGTGAGGCTGGTTTATGTTGAGTATTACACTGGCTGCCTGTACTCCCCAGAACATTCACTGGGACCCATGTGAGGCTGGTTTATGTTGAGTATTACACTGGCTGCCTGTACTCCCCAGAACATTCACTGGGACCCATGTGAGGCTGGTTTATGTTGAGTATTACACTGGCTGCCTGTACTCCCCAGAACATTCACTGGGACCCATGTGAGGCTGGTTTATGTTGAGTATTACACTGGCTGCCTGTACTCCCCAGAACATTCACTGGGACCCATGTGAGGCTGGTTTATGTTGAGTATTACACTGGCTGCCTGTACTCCCCAGAACATTCACTGGGACCCATGTGAGGCTGGGTAGACCTGGGAGTGTCCGTTTTTTAACATCCCTGCTTTGTGGTTGGGGGGGGGGGGGGGTTAAATGTGTGTCCACTGGGCAGACAGACAAGTGTGCTGGCTGTTAGGCTACTGTAGCTAATTTTGGGTATGTTATGTTAATTTCCGTTGGCGAGACAGGGGGGCTGCAGGTCAGCATGGCCGAATGGGTAAGAACGCATGTTCTTAAACATCCTTTGTGCTGATGCCGAGGTAAGCGGTTCATCCCGTACACCAGACAGCTGGACTAAAATGTTGACCTGTTGTCCTTGACTTGGGAACGAAATTACAAGTACCTCTGAAGTCGGAGTGGGTTCACCTGATGGCAAGGGACACTGTTAATAGGGAAAGCTAATTCACACGCAAAATTCAGTCCAGCACTACTAGAAGTAGTCTGTATGGACTACTTGAGTTCAAAGCGAGGGAGCACCAAATAAAATGTGTGACCACTGGGCAGGTAGACAAGTGTGCTAAACGTTAGGCTACTGTAGCTAATTTTGGGTGCTGTTTATACTGTCAGATAATCTCTGTGGAGATGTTTGGCTACTTGAGCTGTGAAACCAGTATTTGTAAGGCACTCACTGTCTGACACCGTGGCCCAGAGGTTAATACTAACTAATGGTAGGACTTTTCATTGACAAGTGTGACCCTGGGAAGCTGTGGTTCATAATGGTTGTTGTGCTTGTCTCCTTGGGGTCTCCATGACGAAATGGTTAAGCTGCCTGCCTTGTGCTCCGAAGGTCATGGGCTCATTTCACAGGCTTTATCATTCGGTTCACAAGTTGTTGTGACTGCCTCTAGATGTTTGAATTTATTTACTTAGTTAAGCATTTCCGCTTCTATTGTATCATATTTTGGTGTTATCTTTTTGTTCAATATGACCATTGTTGACTAACAGTAAGCAACAATATTTTGCAGTGGAATATCAACAAGCTTTGAAGGAAAGCACGGGAGCATACGTTATTGGTTGAAAGCAGAGATGGACAAGCCATGGTCTTTCAATCACAAGACTAAAAAAGCCTTCACTGTCATTAGTCCAATTGACATCAATCGTCCAGAGTATCAAGTGAGCTTGTTTGTATTCTTTATTCTGATTCATTTTTGTGCCAGGGCATGCTGGTGTAAGAGGAAACAAATGAGAAGATAGGCTTACAGGCTTGGCTGCTGTAGGAAGTGGAGGAGCAATGGATCAGGCTGACATCTTGAATGCCTTCAGGGAGGCATGTTGAGTGACTCTGGATGTGATTCTGCCATTTTGACCAGACTGCAAGAGCATCAAGTCCAATAGGGTGAAGCCAGACAAGAGAAGAGAGCCATGCAGGGAGCCAAAGAAGAATAGTCGACCAACACACAAATGGTGTAGTCAGCCGCTACACACTGAGGGAGATAATGAAGAGAGGATCTCAGCAGTTATGGACTCATAGTTTAATGTGCAAAGGGGATAATCTGTTGATTAACTTTATTCTTATTATACATAGTTTGTTTTTAAAAAAAACTTGGACTCACTTGGAAATCTGAAACTTTAATCCTCTATTGTGACTGTAGACAATTCTTCCAACAGTCCTACCATTGTTAAAAGGCCCTTTTGGAAATGGAGTACAATATGGCTATCGCTTTACAAATAATGTCTTCTCGTAATTGAAATTTGGTTCCTTCCATAGATGTTTTCAGCTTGGGTAACAGCCAGAAATTGCAAGGAATCATATCAGGAGAGTAGGGAGCCTGATCAACTAGAGAAATGTTGTATTTGGCCAAGAAAGTCTGAAACTGATGTGAAGAAATGGCATAGTCATTAATAGGGCTACCAAGTTCCTGTTACCCACATGTCCGTTAATTCAAATTAAAAAAGAAAAAGTACTACATTTTTACCCTTTTTATGGGATAGCATCTTTATTGCTATGTAGTTTGACATATGCCGGTCTCCCTGGTGAAGGGGTTAAGGACGCTGTTCATAATCTCATATACCCATGTACGAAACACAGTTGTGCAAGATTCGGCAGCTGATCGCGTCGCATTGGTTTCTAACGGAAAGGTATGTGAGCCGGTCGTTCAGAAAGCAATGGCAAACAACTGAACGTAAAACTTGCCAAGACATCAACAGCAGCTGAAAAGTGCTGTTGTTGACTGCAATATCCTGTAAATAGGATATGCACACAAAAACAAGTTTGATGTATAACCTTTACTAAAAATGTATTTTATGAAATGGTATAGGCATGGGTTATTAACTCTTTCTGCTCCAGACAGTTATTACTTAACTCTTTCTAACCCATCAGATATGACAAAGTAATTGGTAATTATTCTTCCTTCTCCTGCTTTTCCTCCTCCTTAGCAAAGTTTACCAACAAAACATACGACCCATTTTGGAATTTGGGTCAACAACAGCAACAAATACCACACTGCTACTTGCTGGACAAGGTGCAAAATCAAGCACTTATAGTCATCATGGAGGAGGGAGAGAAATCAACCACTATAATGCAGAAGAAGAACATAGGGAGGACATGAGCACTAAGAGATGTTAGGATAACTAAGATGCTAATTCAAGCAGAGAAGTTTTTCACTACGCCGTGATGCCTTATGAAAAACATTTCAAAACCTAGCAGCAGGCCGGGAAGGTTAACCCGGTCAACAAATGTCTGCAGAAGTCAGATGTGTCGGCCTAATGGCGCAAGAACGCAGCTCTGCCATAAACAGGCACAACGCAATCACGTCCGGAAAAAAAAACTCCGGATGAACGCAGAAGAAGAAGAAAACCTATCAGTGGGATAGTTGAAAAGAAGCAGTTTATCCATCTTGCCAGACAATTCTGCACATAATTAACTGACCTGCTTGCAGTTAATAGCCACCTGAAAACTATTTCATAACATAATCCATGGAGAGAGGACCAAGACTACCAGTGTTGTGGTGCAGAACAGCCACATGCAGATTTCTTGATGATGAATACCCACAGGACCCTTGAGTCCAAAGTCTTCATAGACAGACCAGAACAATATGCAGTTAGAAATGAAGGAATGGAATTGTACAGAGACTACCCTAATAATACCAGGGGTGCAGTCAGAATACCTAAAAGAAATTACTGATGCAGAAATTCAGCCAATCAAGATAGCAACAGACACATTTCTGAATGCCAGTCATTGTTTACAGCCTGTGGTATAATATAAAAATAATCTTGACTGTCTGTGTCTTCTTCTTCTGCTGCATTTGTCTGGAATGTTGTTTTAGACATAATTGTGTTGTGCCTGTTTACAGCATTCGAACCTTTCGACTGGGTTACCTTCCCGGGTACTGCCTGTGTCTAATTAACATATGTGATATACGTTTTTCATGTTTCTTCAAAGACTACCTTATTCATGTTTCTGTCCGTCAGTGGTATTCTTTGCATTCTTCTCAGAAACCACATTTCCACCTCCAGTATATGTTTCTCAGCTAGTCTGCTTAATTGTCTGTGGTTCATATGCATGCAACAGTGTAAGGTAAGTTCTATGTACAATATATAAAGACATTGTATTGTGACCTAGAGAAACAACAGTGGAAGCAAAACTTGACAGCCCACTGAGTTAACTAAAAAACACACTGAAGAGACAACAATACAGACATATACAATTTTTTATTTTTAATGAACAAAGACAATGAGTGTCCGGAAAATTGTTTTGTCAATTTCTCATAATGACGAGCTCCCTTGACACATGATAAAAAATGCAGTAAGAAGAATACATCTTAACTTTTTGCCCATAGCACATTACAATTCTGTGCTAAACTGCTGCCAGGTATAATCTTTTCAAGCTTTCTCATTTTAGCTTTTAGTTTGGGCTTTATGGTGGGCATCTTGTGTAGACAATTGCCACTGATATCTCTGGTATATTCATGTCTACTGATTAGCACTCACATATCTTATCCAGAGCTAATAACATGTAATCTAGACTGTGACAGAATAACAAAATAACCTTAAAAATGTTTAGCATGTTTTGGAAATGTCTTTAATGTTTTAATTCTAGTGCTACACCATTTTTGCACTGCACTAATTAGGAACCAATGATATGTGAGAGCAGAATTGGTTAGATTAAATTAACTTTGTTACTGAATATGTTCTTCATGTATGCATGTCTTCAAGGTTCAAGTGGAAAGCAGTGTTGAAAAGACTTTATGCTGCTGGTTGTGCACTTCAGGCCCCATCTCCATCACTTCCAGAACTGACAGAAGAGGCTATTGTCCAGGTATTGGTCAGTGTTGTACCATTGAGAATCATTTGATATTATCATACTAAAAATCTTAATCACCTGTGTTTTACTGGGGTGGATATGGTAAGCAAAGGATAGTGCCACTGTAATCTACTTTACATGCCATAAGAGGCAACTAAGGAGGGTTGGCGTGAGACTGACTGGCTTCCCTGTCCTGTAAAAATACTTTAGCTGCAAATCCATCCAAACAAGTCTAAAGAAAAGGAATGAAAAACAATACAGCCAGCCAAGGTGAAATTAAGCTCTAAAGAAGTATGATACAATGAGGAGAAAGCTATAAGGAGTTTAGATCACTGATTTACCTCCTTCCATCCAGGAAAATCTCCAGAATTGGTACTTGAAATGTTAGAATTATGTATGCACTGAGGGAAACAGCACACCTGTTTAGGAAATTAAATTTAAGATTAGCATTTTGGGATTATGCAAAACAAGAGGGAAGGGAACAGGCAAGAAACCTCTACAACACAGGTGAAATTGTGCCATTGTCAGGCCATTAAGATAAAATTTCTCCTCACAGTGAAGTGGCCCTAATGAGTGGGGGGAGGGGAAAGAGTGTCTAGCTGCCTATTCCTCTGTGCACACAGGCCTGAAGAATGTGACGGTCCTACCACTGCTGTGGGTTTGTCTTTTCCCCTCTGTTCCTGTAGATTGATACAGCTCTTACTTTCTGCTGTATATTTAGTTGTATATTTAGTTCCAATAGCCATTTTTGAATAGACACCCTGTAAGGCAACTCAGGGAAAGGCTTTTGTGTCCCTCACCTGCTGATGGACATATCAATTTTGAGAGTTTTGTAGAGATAGCTGTCACCACATAACTAACTCGCCTCTCCACAATGATTATCACTTCTTTGATTGAGACTGCTTGTTTACAGTAAACCTCTTTATCTAGAGGTCACTCCACACAGGGAAAGACTAAGTGGTAGGAAAGCTTCAACTCTAAATTTTGTATTTTATCACTATAGAATGCAGGTAGAATCTGTGAAAAAGTACTCAGCTATTAGGCATTAATTTCATGATGTGTATAAAATACTTTCAGGTGAATCCATTGCTATATCAGCTGAGTTTGACAACCACTCATCTCGAACTGTCATTCCTTATGCAACATTGTACCAGTCACAAGCATTTTTTGCCAGCGGGAAGTCACGCATCAGGCGCACAAAATTCACCGTTCTTACAGGCCTTCCTGTTGCACCTGGCACGAGGGGATCCTGGGATTCTCAGCTGTTAAAGATTCCAGCTGTCACGCCATCTATAATCAACTGTTGTGTCATGAAAGTCGACTATTATGTCAAGGTGTGTAACTTGGCCTGGTTTTGTAGCTGCTTCATCATATATTTATATCACTATGAGGGTAAGTTAATAAGTAAGTCACAAATGGCTGTAGAAAAATAACTACACATGATAACAACTTGCAACCAGTTTATTTTTATACATACATTGTCCCTGTATTTCTCAACACCCGGGAAGGTTAACCCGGTCAACAAATGCCCGCAGAAGTCGGATGTGTCGACCTAACGGTGCAAGAACGCAGCTCTGCTGTAAACAGGCACAACGCAGTCACATCCGGAAATAAAATCCGGATGAACGCAGAAGAAGAAGATTTCTCAACATAATTTCCACCAACATTGATGCACTTATCCCATTGTTTTATCAGTCCTCCCAAACTGGCTGCATAGAACTGCTTGCTTTGTTTTCATTTACCGGTCATCCCACAGAACTGTGTGACTTACTTATTGACTCGCCCTCATAATTTTTTTCTACCCAGCTATGCTCCGCTTTACGGGACAACTGACAACCCACCTTGGCGGGAGACATTTCGCAAATGGCGCCGATGTTGAATGTAAAGTGAAAACGTGGTTTAGAAAACAGAGCACTCAGTTCTGTGCAGCCGGTTTGGGATGACTGATAAAATGATGGGATAAGTGCATCAATATTGGTGGAAATTATGCTGAGAAATAAAGGGACAATGTAGTATAAAAATAAACTTGTTTCAAGTTGTTATCATATTTAGTTATTTTTCTACAGCCATTTGTGACTTAATTATTAACTTACCCTCGGACATTATTATAACATTCTGAGAACCATACTGTTAGCACCTTGCTGTCTTGATTGACGACAGTTTGTTACATTGTGCATCAAATAAAACTACAACCCATTATGAGGGCCAAGGATGGAATTATACCTCTTCACAGCACAAAGCCTGGGCTGAATTGGAGAGATTCTGTTGCCCAACATGATTCCTCTCTTGGCCTGCCTAATTTACTCCAGAGAAAAGATAACACCAGTACATTGGAACAAGACAAGCTGCATAAGCTGCCAGTTCAGCAAAGCAATGTTCTAATTGTTCATCTGTCAGAGCTTCGATCCTAGACCAGTTGCCAACCAAGGCTTAGGACTTGGTCTGCCCTGCCATGACATTTAGTCTTTAGGTTGCATTTTCTTGCACCAGGATAAGGCTAGTACCCTCCGAATGGCACTCTGCTGCCCGAAAACAATTGGCACAATGTGGGGTGTAAAATTTGGCATAAATCGAAAGCATGTTGTACTGTTTACTGGTATATGGTAGCTCAGTCATATCTGACAAAGACCTTACTAACTGAGGACCATACACTCCTTCTTTATTCTATTTATTTGGATATTAGTGACATTTAATAGGAGTACACTCTGCATTTCTTCTTCATCATTCGTCTGATTTTTGTTGTCGTTTTGAATGTAATTGCATTGTGTCAGCTTATAACAGAACTGCAATATTTGCACCTTAAAGGCGACACATCCGACTTCTGTAAGCATTTGTTGACCAGGTTAGCCTTCTCGGTTGCTTTGTAAGACGTTTCACAATCAAGAGATTTTCATGTCATCTCTGTTCCTCTATCCACTGGTGACATTTGGGACTGTCGCATGCATGCCGGTAGGCCTTCAAGGGAAGGCAGGGGCAGACCATGAACATTTCCCGCCATCCAAGGAGGCTTCTATAAGTGCAGTCTAAAATACTAGATTAGGTATTAGATGTGCATAAAAATACATAATTTGCTATTTTGGAGGAAATTTGTTACTAAACTTGAGATGGCAGAAAATTGAGAAATTTCGTCGGTAGTATGGAGTGGATCCCCTCGAGGCAGGGGGCTCGGCACTATCACCGCCTGATGGGACTTCACGGTATTAGCACCATACTGAGTAATTTTAATTTGTGAACGGCTGAGTTTGATGATTACTTTAAAATTAGTGTCAAACTCTGGATTAGTTAACAGATGTGCTTAAAAATACATAATTTGCCAAAGATTCTAAGTTGGCTGATCACTACAAAATTATTATCACCTGAGCTTTATTTTAATTTTACTGATCATAAGATGATGATCTGCATATATGTCGGCTCCTCTAAAAACTTCTTTTAGTGAAGAGATAATCTAAATGTTTTGTTGATACAGATATGGTAAATTTGATTTTTTTTCTTTTGTGGTCAGGTGAAGACCATGTTACTTCTTTATTATTTAATGTGGAAAAATACTTTTTTTTTCACACTCCTAGTACTACTATGCATGCATTTGTGTTGATTATTCACGTCAGTGTTTATTTTTATTTCAAATTTCCTACGTTTATTCAAATCATTTTTTCACTCTGAATGTTTTGGATGCATTTTCAGACTCTACCATTTTGTCCACGGTTGAAATTTTTTCTGAGAATCCTTGGTGTAGTCACTGGCACTATGTAGGAGTTCATGCTATTGTACTTTTGGCAAGCCACTCTGCAGAAAGATACCAAGCCATATAGGATAAAACTCAGTCGACATTTATGCCTTTAAACCTTCTTTTTTTAATAATCCATTTCTAAATATAAATGTATTTCTAAATGTGTGTTTTCAGGTTGCTCTTCACATAAATGGTGCCTACAATTTGACCATGCATTTGCCTGTAGTCATTGGTACTGTGCCTTTCCGACATGCTGCCAGTTACCGGTACACCGATTCCCGCTTCTACCGTGAGACTCAGGCTCAGTTTGCCTCTGTAAATCTCCTGCCCGTACCACCACCTTACCGAGAAACAATCACACCTCCTCCTCCATTTGATGGTAAATTCTGTTTCTAGATGGTGTTCATCACAGTAACAAAAATATTGAATGTTCACAATTTATGCATTTGTCAAAATGGCCTGGTCCCAGTACCACTGCCAAACATCGCCAACAATAAGGATCGTGAGAATCCTGCAGAAGTTGGATGTGTCGGCCAAAAGGTGCAAGTATCGCAGCTCTGCTGTAAACAGACACAACGCAATTACGTCCGAAAAAACTCTGGATTAAAGCAGAAGAAGAAGCACATCGTGAGAATCGAGCCCCATTATCATCTTGCACCGTAGAAGAACAACAAGACGTTTTTTTTTTTTGTGATCAAAGATTGTGAAATATACAGAAGAATAATGATTCTGTATGGAGACAGTTGTTTGGATCAGGGGAGAGAGTATGCATGGGTAGAAAGATTTCAAAATGGAAGAAAAAACATCATTGATTGTGCCATGTTAAAGAATGTGCACATGCTTTGTAACTGGTAGTTTATGCCTTATAGTGAAAGATTATATGTGGAGCATTTGACAGTAGATTTTTTAACTCTTTCCTGTTACATTTAATACATAATAGACTAGTTCATTTGGATTTTTTGTGGTTTTGACAATTAGTTTAATAAAAAGCAGTATTTAAATGTATATTTATTCTAGAGTAACCCGTTGTAATGCATGTTTAGTCTAGTGTGTTCTTTGTTGAATGATTCTGCTCAGGACATCATAGTTGGTTAATGATGTTTGTAGGGGTAAGTATATTTTCTGTATACATTCCAGTCCCAGTAGTTTCTTGTGTCTTTCATAACCTGGCTACATCTTAATATGCCTCTCTGGAGATGTGAAGGTCCAGTGGGTTCTCTTGTGAACCATAACCCGCTTTAGAGAACAATCACCTTCAAATTTATATCCCTTTTCCCAGGAAGGTTAACTTGGTCAACAAATGCCCGCAGATGTTGGATGTGTCGGCCGAAAGTCGCAAGTATCGCAGCTCTATTGTAAACAGGCACAACACAATTATGTCCGAATGAGAGTCGTATGTCCTTTGAAACACCTGGCAAGGTTAACCCGGTGAACAAATGCCAGTAGAAGTTGGATGTTTCAGCCGAAAGGCGCAAGTATCGCAGCTCTGCTGTAAACAGGTACAACACAATCACGTCCGAAAAAACTCTCTGGATGAACGCAGAAGAAGAAGAAGATATCCTTTTTTTTTTGTGGCTGACTCGGCCACTGGATTATTAATCTGAGCCAAGCGATGGACCCTAATATAACTTCTCTCCAGAGGTTTAACGGGGTAAGTGTATTATTATAATGGAATGAAAAAAGTCCAATACTGGTCTTGCTTATCCCTTTGGTTTCTGAGTTTGGAAAGGAGATCTCTACACCACAGGCCCCATGGAGATGGTACTTTGGTACCAGGTCAGGAGACAAGTCTGTACACCAGCCTCACTACAATAAATACAAACCCAGTTCAGAGCTCTGAAAAAAGTCCAATACTGGTCTTGCTTATCCCTTCGGTTTCTGAGTTTGGAAAGGGCAAGGAGATTTCTACACCACAGTCCCCATGGAGATTGTACTTTGCTACCAGGTCAGGAGACAAGTCTCTACCCCAGCCTCACTACAATAGACACAAACCCAGTTCATAGCTCAGACGACCTGAGCATCAGTGCATTGGACTTACGTTAAAACTCAAGTCTTCCAGAGGATTTACAACCAGCAAACCAAGCAAGCAAAAGTGGTTGTTACATTATGTATCCAAGGATTATGCTCATAAGGAGTAGATGGCAAAGGGTCTAACAACCGTGGTCTGACACATGCTGTGCGTCCAGGCTCTGGTCCCTACTAAGGCCAATTATTGTTTTCTTTAAGAAGTAAATTCAACATCTTAAACGTGATCATTGTGGTGATTGCATGGGCAAACAGCCTTTATTTCCTGATCCTTTACCAAAGTCCTCCCAGCATGCACCAGCACAAAGTGTCGTGATGATAGTAATTTCTTAAAATTTCTTGTGCTGCCAATAATAGTATTTATTTTCTTTGTCTTGGCTCCAGATCCACCAACTTACGCAGAGAGCATCGGAGGAGCAGTAAACATAGATGACGATGATGATGACGAACCACCAGGTTCAAACATGGGCGACCTCACATACACGCCCATGTATCGTTATGTCTACAACTACAGGCCGCCTCCAGCATACCATGAGGTAATTCATGCTTATTTCTCTACAAAAGCTCTGTTACTATTGCATTATACATGTACAGACCACACTGGTCTATACAATGACAATTAAAACAGTAAATTGTGATATGTTTCTTCCTCTGCTTCTTTCATTCATTTAAAATCATCATCATCTTCCAGTGCCTTACCGGCTGACTTGAGCGATTATGCTTCTCCACAAATTGCGATCTCCGACGGCATGGATCAATTTGTGAGTTGACTCCTTTCTATGCCATGACACAAAACTGTCAAGAATTTTCTCACGCTGTCTTCCTCAACCTCTCTGTCTACAAATCTTTCCGGTTGTCACAACATGTTCCAGTTGTTGTCTTCTCATAATGTGGCCAAAACAAAAAGTTATGACTGCTTTCTTCTGATGTTTGTGATAAGTGTCTTTGCCACTTGGCTTCCCTCAAAATGTCTAGATTGCTCATTTTGGTTATCCAATTAGTTTTCATCATTCTTCTATAAAACCACATCTCCAAAGCTTCTAGGGATATTTTTGGCTGTTTACTAATTGTCCAGGATTTGTAGCCGTATGTTAAAATTGGTTCTAAGTAAGATGCAAGAACTCTTTTTATAACTTTCAAGGACAGGGACTTATTGCACAAAATGCTCTTCATTTGGTAGAATGCAGTTTTTGCTTGTCCTATCCTGTTCTTTATCTCAGTAATGCATCTTCCATCTGATGTTATCCACGTGCCCAAATATCTGAATTTCTGCACATGCCCCAAAATAACGTCATTTACGTCAGAATTAACTGCTGTCTGGGGCACCATTTTATTTTAATCATCTTAGAAGGAACCTGCTGTCGGTATATGAAGTGTTACACATTCACTATTTGTTGTCTGATTACACAGGCGACCAGTCTTTCCCTCCCATAGCTAATATTAAGAGTTGACCTAGAATCCTCATCTGATTGTGCGCATTTCATTGCTTGCATAATGTTATAACAATTACACCAAACACCTTTACTTTTTTTTTTTTTGGCGCTTGCTCGCTTTGAACACAAGCGTAGTTCATACATGCTACTTCTAGTAGTGCTGGACTGAATTTTGCGTGTGGATTAGCTTTCTCTATTAACAGTGCTCCTCGCCATCAGGCGAACCCACTCCTTCAGAGGTACTTGTAATTTACATCCCCAAGTCAAGGAAGATAGGTCAACATTTTAGTCTAACTGTCCGGTGTAGGGGTTGAACCCCTAACCTCGGAATCAGTACACCGGATGTTTAAGAACATGCGTTCTTATCCATTTGGCCATGCTGACCTACAAACATCCTTACATTTTGTACACATCTGGGTGCATGATGGTTTGTTCTGGTGTGTCCATAATATGATAATCATCTTGTGCTGGTGTTGGTAGCTTTGTGATAGATGTGATGATTCTTTACTTTTGGAGCTGTGTGTTACTAAGTATGTTTCATGTCAGGGCCAGAAGACAAGAATAGGAAAATTTGCTGTTTTCATTGTTGACTGCATAGGCCAGCCCCAACATTACATACTTCGTTCCTCTTTTGAGAGTAGTATGTCACTCCCAGTTATGCACTTTAAGTGTCAGTGTGTCTGATTTCAGCATGCATTTATGAAAGTTTTTCTCCAGCTAGACCAGTGGTTCTCAACCTTTTTTGGCCCATGCACCCCTTCACCATATGTTTAGAATGTCATTCCCCCCTTTCATATTTCCTCCCTATAAATCCCCCCACCCCTACACAGCATACGCAAAAATTAAAATGGAAGCTAAATTTAATAACACATACTAGAACATGTGTCTTCACCTTGTCGGGGGGGGGGGGGGGGGGGGGCTTTGATGTCCCAATAATTCAAAGAGCTAAGCCGACAGATGCACAACTATGTGTCACAGACAGGACTTGGTTTAGTGGCCAGACTAAGAGAGACACAACCTGCTGCTCTGCAGGTAGACTGAGGGTAGCAGTCAAAAGTTCATATCAGGCGTACGAAAGCAGAAATTCTTGGTCCGGACACATACTCCAAGGCTCTCAGCTGAGGTATATGGCTGAACGCCTCTAAGCTATCAGCCCTTGGATGTGAGAGCCGGGCTGATACTCACCTACTGCAAAATGTAGGTGAGATGCTGAGCACGCTACATGCTTAGTTTAGATACCTGTTCGAAGGCTCTCAGCTGGGGGATATGAGGGATCCCCGGATGAGAGGGCCTGGCCGTTACTCGCTCACTGATGCATAAAGGTAAGGTGCTGAGTCGGCAACATGTGTAGCCTACCTCGTGAGCGGTTACTAAAGGTGGAAAAAGCGCCCCAATGGTTAAGATGAAAGTCTGTATCTATACTGATAGAGTGAGCGTAGACAAAGGTGGAAGATGTCTCGTTTGCATGAAATGGAACGCTTGGCTAGCGAATCCATTACGTGGTAGCTCAAAGTAAAAGCTTTTTGAGTGGATGTTACCCGCAGTCTGTCCGTCCCTGGTTTGTGCTTGAGCGACCAGTGGCGAAAGAAATACCCAATACATGGAAGTGAGGAATTAAAGCAGCCATGAGGAGGACGTGGTCATTAGGAAGAAGAATGCCAGACATGTATGGTTAAATGACATCAATAACATCCAAAAGGAAGAGCATTATAGAAATGAATGTAAAGAGGCTACAAAAATAGTCAGACAGCAGAAGCGAGAATATATGAGTAATATAATCAAAGATATGGAAACTAATCACCAGAAAAATGAATCCAGAAAATTTTTTAAAGAACTGAAGTCAATGAAACGAGGGCACCAACAAAACACATATGGTTTAAAAGACAAAAATGGGAATATGATAAATACCAATGAGGAAATGTGCAACACATGGAAAGAATATTTTATTGAATTACTAAATTGTGAAGCTCCAAGTAACATTTTCTCACAGGAAGAGGTTCTAACATGCGAACCACAAATTGAAGAACCTACATTTGAAGAAATCCTATATGTAATCACACGACTTAAAAACAATAAGGCAACTGGGACTGATGGAATTGCTGCTGAATTTATAAAGGCAGGTGGCCATGCATTACATCTAAAGCTATACGAACTAATATTAAAAATCTGGAGGACAGAAGAATTACCCCATGACTGGAAAGAGTCATTATTGATACCTATCTTTAAGAAAGGAGACAAGTTCCAATGTGGAAATTATAGAGGAATATCACTACTGTCCACAAGCTATAAGATACTATCCGCAGTATTACTAAATAGACTAAAACCATATTCAGAAGACATATTAGGTGACTACCAGGCAGGTTTTAGACAAAACAGATCAACAATAGATCAGATATTTATCTTACGACAAATAGCCGAGAAACATTGGGAATATAAAAGAGATCTCCATAACATTTTTGTGGATTTTAAAAAGGCTTATGATAGTGTCCATAGGAATAGTCTATGGAATGCTATGCAGGAATTTGGAATACCAAGGAAGTTAATCAACATGACCAGACTATGCATGGAAGATACTTATAATATAGTAACATATAAAGGCAGGAAATCAGACCCCTTCCAAATAACATCTGGCTTGAAACAGGGTGATGCACTATCGCCGCTACTCTTCAATCTGGCTCTAGAGAAAGTTGTAAGGAAGGTAAAGGAGGAATGTGATATTGGAGGAACATCCAAGCTGCTTGGTTATGCAGATGATATAGATATTATAGGGCAAAGTGAACAAAAGACATTGGAAATATTGACTCACTTAAAGGAAAAAGCCCAACAGATGGGGCTGGTTATCAACCAAGATAAGACAGAATATATGGTAATTTCAAGAGACGGAATGGCTAGAAACTCTGGCCACATACAAATAGATAATATGACCATTAAAAGAACGGAAACATACAAATACCTGGGTACGATCTTCAACTGCTCCAACATCATAAGGGAAGAAATACAAACTAGAATCAACTCTGGAAATAAGATATACTATGCACTACAACATCTACTAAAATCAAAGGCGCTATCTCGTAATACCAAAATCACAATATACAAAACACTGATCAGACCAGTTGTGCTGTATGGCTCTGAAACCTGGAGTACAACGAAAGGAGACGAAGCCTTGTTACAAACCTTTGAGAACAAAATTTTAAGACGCATCTTTGGACCCATTAGGGATACACAAAGTGGAGAGTGGAAAAGAAGAAGTAACAAAGACATTTATGATCTGTTTAAGTCCCCGCTAATCACTGGTATCATGAAGGCTAATAGACTACAATGGCTGGGGCATATAGAAAGAATGGAAGATAATAGGGAAACAAAACTCGCTTACACTCAGGAAATAAATGACCGTAGACCCCGAGGTAGACCAAGAAGGCGGTGGAGAGATAATACATGTACAGACCTACAAGCACTTGGAATCAACGACTGGCAAGAGAAGGTCCACCAGAGAGACGAATGGAGACGGATTGTATTTGCAGCAAAGAACCTCAATGGCTCGGAACGCTGAAGAAGAAGAAGAAGAAGAAGAAGAGATGAGGAGGACGTGGCAATCCCTCGGGTGAGCCCAGTCTCAGAGCAATATGTGCCGGCTCTGCAATTATGGAAGCCTCCTTGGATAGTGGGGAATGCCCATGGTCTGCCTCTGCCTTCCCTTGAAGGTTGACCGTGATGTCTCTGATCATTCTACCTTGACCAGCTGAGATGTGGGCGACACCACAACAGAAAGAGTCTGCCCCTCAAAACCCGAGGAAGGCTAACCTCAGTAAAATATGCTCACCGAAGTCGGATGTGCCGGCCTAATGGTGGCAAATAAAAACTGGCACTGCGCAATTACGTCCGAGTGAAATGTTGATCATGCCCGGAACAGCTCTGACTAGCTATTCTTCCGAATGTAACGGAACAGCTCTGACTAGCTTGTGTTCCTAATGTCCGACATGCCCGGAATAGTTCTAACTATTTTGTTTTCCGGGCACAGCAACTAAGCACATGTCCAAAACGAAAGCTCGCTGAGTGGATACCGTCTGCAATCCGACAGTCCCTGGTCAGTGCGGGGATCGGCCCGTAGCGAATGAAAGGCCCAATACATTGAAGTGAGGAATTAAAGCAGCCATGAGCAGGACGTGTCGATTCCCTCAGTGAGCCCAGCACCTGGGCGCTATGTGTCGGCTCTGCAACTATGGAAGGTGCCCTGGATGGTGGAAAATGCCATGGACTGTCCCTGCCTTCCCTTGAGGGCTGATCGTGAAGTCTTCGACCATTCTAACTTGACCAGCTGGATGTGGACGGCACCACAAAAGTGAGAGTCTCGCAGGAATGCTAATCTGGTCAAAAATACACGCAAAAGTCGGATGAGTTGGCCCAAGGGTGCATAACAACACACCGCAATCACATCTGAAAAAACACTCCGGATGAGCGCAAAGAAGAAGAAGAACAAGTCTAGATGTCTACATAAAATATGATTTGCTGGTCTACTTACGTTATAAAATGAATTTCAGAAGAGCGAGAAGTACAGAATCATAAAGTATGGAGGAAAACACAATATCAAGTAATCGGTTCTTGTATTAACATGATCTTGAAATAATTTTAATTCCCCCCTGAAAACCCTAAAATTCCCCCATGGGGGAAATTCCCCACCAGTTGAGAACCACTGGTCTAGACATTCCATCCAGGGTCGTGGGTTCAATGTACATGCAGGTGGATTTTCTGTCTACAATATTGCCCAGGCAGAAAAAAGCCTTATGGCTTTCTCTTTGCAATTCCCAGCTGCTGTGGGATTTTTAACAGTAAAACTTCCATGCAGCGCCTCATGTCATTTGCCATTTTTCAGGTATCATCCTCACTACCCAAGAGGTGAAGAGGGTGTGTGATATCTTTAGATACCAATGATTCTTGGGAAAAGTCCCAGCTCTATGCTGAGATGGAACCCAGTACTTTCTGAGCCTGAGACAGACACCATGACATTTCAGCCTGGCTCCCCGTCTTTACATACTTAATTCTTGTTAGCAAGCCACTGACAACACCATGACACCTTAACCTGGCTCCCCCTGTCTGTACTTACATAATTCATGCTTAGCAAGCCAGTTACAACTATATAATACCTCAGCCAAGCTCTCCCTGTCTGTACATACATAATTCATGCTTAGCAAGCCAGTGACAACACCATGACACCTTAACCTGGCTCCCCCTGTCTGTACTTACATAATTCATGCTTAGCAAGCCAGTTACAACTATATAATACCTCAGCCTAGCTCCTCCTGTTTGTACATACATAATTTATGCTTAGCAAGCCAGTGACATCAACATGACATCTTAGCCAAGCTCTCCCTGTCTGTACTTACATAATTTATGCTTAGCAAGCCAGTGACAACAACATGACAACTTAGCCAAGCTCTCCCTGTCTGTACATACATAATTTATGCTTAGCAAGCCATTGACAACAGCATGACATCTCAGCCTGGCTCCCCCTGTTTGTACATACATAATTTATGCTTAGCAAGCCAGTTAAAACTATATAATACCTCAGCCAAGCTCTCCCTGTCTGTACATACATAATTCATGCTTAGCAAGCCAGTGACAACACCATGACAACTTAGCTTAGCTCCCCCTGTCTGTACATACATAATTTATGTTTAGCAAGCCAGTGACAACACCATGACTTCTCAGCTTGACTCCTCCTGTCTGTACATACATAATTCACCATCTGTTTTGTGAGGAGTCTGAAAATGTATAATCACTAGCCTCTTCAACATCTCATAAGAAGCAGCAAATTGGAAGTTCTAAAAGAAAGGGAAAGTTAGTTCCATAGCAGATACTGCCAATGGGGTGTAAAGAGTTAGGCCTTCACATATTCTAGGCCACTACATGTGAGGTTGGTTGGCCAGTTCCTTTCCTTCCAAGAAAATTTGAAAATTTTCTGGCATCAATGTTTTTTTTAAGCTGGGTCGGAAGTTGTACTGGTCAGAAAAATAATCCTGCCTCTGCTGGGGATGAACCTTGACCGTTGTCTTGGCAGGCAAGCACACTAACCAATATGCCACCATAGTTCCTGAAATTCTAAAGAAACTGAATTGTATCATGAAAAAAACACATTGCCATTGAAACTGTGAACGCTGAAGCACTCCATGGAGGCTGTGCATCCAACACACACACACACACACACACACACACCCCACCCCCCATCATCCAGAGTCCAGTAGGGAGTTTTGACATCATTGGGTCTTTCTAAAAACTTATCCTTAAAACAACTTCTTGAGTTTGAGGCAGACAACTTACCACCAGGCCATGCTGACTGCCTCCAGAAAAATTCATCATTATGTTATATGTTGGTAAGCATGGGCAATCATGGTTTGCCAACATACATAGTCACCAGAGTTTTGAATCAGGTCTGTGTTCTTGTCCTAATTATGCCAGATGGCCAAGCCATCCAGGTATTTGTCACATTGTCTTCATCTTGTTTTTTTTTACCCATCTGGTTTGCCAGTTGTCACTATGTGTTCAGGTTTATTTTTCCTCATAATGTGCCCCAAAAAATCTTGTGTAGTTCTAATTTCTCTAATGTTTATAGTTTTTATTTGTTTCTTAAAGGACTGTCTCATTCATTTGTCTTTCCATAGCTGGTATTCTTTGTAATTGCTTCAGAAAACTAATTTCCACTGCAATTAAATAAGTCTCAGATGGTCTGCTTCTTCTTTCATTTGCTTGAAATTCGTCTGCTTGTGCAACATTGTCTTTTGTATGAACTTCACTGTAGTTTGTCTGCTTATTGTCCCTGTTCCACATGCATACACTAATATAGGTTCTATACCACACTTTCACACCCTTTTTCTCACTGCAGATGACAGCAGTTGGAAAATCTCCTGCATATTTACTATCCTTATACATTAGTAGAAAGAAGTTTTAATCACCTATAACCTGTTCATGTTATGATGCCACTCTCCTTGAGTGTGTGTTAATTGTGGTTGTGATATAACGCTCTTAACAGCCTCAATTTATACTGAAGTTTTCTTCATTAGCACTCCATAATGCTAAGAAAAAGTTTGCTTCACAACAAAATCCCATGTAACCCTGTAAAAATTAAATATTTATGATGTTAGTTTTGAGATGGTTATTTTGTCTGTTATTTTAGACAACACATAACCTGTAAACCTGATAAATCGATACAATGTAGCAACAAAATCTATAAGTTACCAGTGAAAAGAAAAAAAGTATACAATGTTTTGATGATTGTCACTATTTATTTAATAATTATTAGTGACTACCAGAGGTGTAGTTGGTGTCTGTGACTTAGGGGATAGTGAACACACAGTTTCATAATTTCCCAACATTCCTAGTTGAAGGTTTGAGATTAGCCATAAGCAATTTGAAAAGCATACTGCTTTGTTTTCATTTCCATAGTATGAGACTTTGCCCGTTCAGAAATCAATGGCAAACTACTGAACAAAAATGCCTAGTGAATTACAAACAGCCAGTAAATGATGGGTGTCAGTGCAATCCTGTAAAGGACACGCAACTAACTTTTTTCTATCAGGGATGGAGTTGGTGTCTGTGGCTTAGAGGTATAAGGCACAGTTTCACAATCCTGACAAGAAGGTTTGGAGTCAGTAGTAGGTGATTTGGAAGAAGTCAGTAGTAGGTGATTTGGAAGGAGTCAGTAGTAGGTGATTTGGAAGGAGTCAGTAGTAGGTGATTTGGAAGGAGTCAGTAGTAGGTGATTTGGAAGCAGACCACATTGAGTTGATTTTCTTCTTCTTCTTCGTTCATCCGGAGTTTTTTTTCGGACGTGATTGCGTTGTGCCTGTCCACAGCAGAGCTGCGTTCTTGCGCCGTTAGGCTGACACATCCGACTTCTGCTGGCATTTGTTGACCGGGTTAACCTTCCCGGGGGAGTTGATTTTTACAATGGTATAAGTGTCAGCTCCTCAGCAGTTCTATCCATCGCCTACCTGCCTGCCGTAGCTTCATGTAACCTTGGTCTTGGAGCTAAATGTGAAATCCATTCCTGCCTATGTGGTGTCCGTCCCACAGGCTTTCAGAGAGGAGGCACCTGACATCTCTTGTTGGTAGGGTTTGCCCTACCAATTATACTTGATTAAAGAATTGGCAGTATCCACATTTTGATAGCTGACCTGAATGCCAATACCAGTCGACAAGGTACTTGGTAATAAAGATGAATACATAGATATTCCTGGGTGTGACAGACACTTAGAGAAACTAGTGTTTACAGCTTTTTTGAGGTGCTATGGTGGTCATGCTTTCAAACACACCCGTTCCTTTAGTGAGATGGGTATTACTTAGTCATGATGGTGTCAAATCTGGATGTACCTCAAGGCTTTAAATATTTCTATTGCCTAATGTGATCTCTCATTTTTACTGCTTTCCCTTGTCTTTATAAGTTCGAATCAAAACCTATGCATTTAATTCTCATGTCAGTTTAATAACCCTGGGGGTTCCGCAGTAACTGATGATTCTAATAACATGTTTCATTAACAGCATTTGTCAGTGCCAACCTGTGGTGACGAAGACTCTTGACAGTAGTAACAGATCTTATGATGCTCACAGAAACTGCCTTTGAAAGAAGACGCTGCCACCAGTTCGAGTATTAAATTAGACAGCTTCCACGTCTGCCAGTGCACATGTGTGTATGTCTCTGATTTCATTCTGGGAGCTGATGCCTGAAGACACTTATAGATAGCCAAGTGAAAACAGAGTATCCCATGCAGCATGGTTTTGTGAGGCATCTGTGTGATCAGACTGGGAATTGCCTGTCTAGGATGGATTATAATATTTATGTAAATTGTAATTATTGATGAGTTTGTTTCTTTAAAAGTATGTTGGTTGAACTTGTAAGACTGCTATGAAAATTGTGTTGTTGTACACTGTACTAGCTGTGGGAAATTGACTATTACAATGTACTATCCTTGAATAATATAATGCAGATGGAAATATGTGTACTTCCAGTTTGAAGTTGTCTAAAGCATTGAGTGGTTACTTTAATCCCATGGCGTGAATGTACCATATGCCTTGTACACACCTTGTCTTATGTCATATCTTATAGCTTTCTTGAGAGTTTAGAAGACATTCAGCCAGCTGACAATATGTCTTACTACCCTAAATCATAGTTTTGTATTCTGTATTCATTGCAAAGATTGTAGCCTATTAAGTTATGTCAGTGTGACTGACTAAACATTTAAGCATCACTTAACACCCATGGTATGTTCTGGTTAAATAGGAAATGTGATTTGGATGTTCTGAAAACAATATACTATATAATAAGTGAAATTATATGGGTTACTATAGTGTATTTATATCGACTGTTTCACATAATATCCACAGTAAATTCTGTGAAATAGTCAATTATGTGAGTTTGACATTGTGAGAACAATATACTGTATTATGGTGCATTTGTATGATATCTGTGAAATAGTATTTCTTCTTCTTCTGCGTTCATCCGGAGTTTTTTTTTCGGACATGATTGCGTTGTGCCTGTTTACAGCAGAGCTGCGTTCTTGTGCCGTTAGGCCGACACATCCGACTTCTGCTGGCATTTTTTGACCGGGTTAACCTCCCCGGGGGAAATAGAATATTACGTCATTTGAACATTGTGAGAACACCATACTGTATACTCAGTGAATTTATGTGGGTTGCTATAGTGTACTTGTATTCACTAAATTTTGTTGTTGTTGCGTATCCCTTACGGGACGTTGCAGTCAACACCAGCATTTTTCAGCTGCTGTTGATGTACTAGGCAAGTGTTACGTTCAGTAGTTTGCCATTGCTTTCTGAACGACCGGCTCCCATATCAGCACGTTATAACACAACGCGACACGGTTTGCTGCACAAATCGGTCGCAGCTGAGCTTCGAACACCTGGTACCCGGCTCACGAACCGCGTTCGCAAGCACTTTAGCCACGGAGCCTAAATATGTCTGGTTAATATCCACAATACGTTCTATGAAATAGGACATTATGTAATTTCAACATTATGAGAACACCATACTGTATATTTAGCAAAGTTATATTGGATAATGTAGTGTACCGTAGATCTTTAAAAATAATCTGAAAAGTTTTGTATCTTGAACCTGCTGTTGGTACGTGAAGTGTTAGGATCATTACATTTTGTGGGCCTGAGTACACAGACGAATAAGTGATGAGTCTCTATTTCTCATAGCGAATGACAAGAAGTGGTTTCCAACCCTTCTCTGATCATGTTTGTGTCATTGTCAGCATAAAATCCCAACCGTTACACAAAGTAAATGACCTGGCACCAGAATCACTGTCTACTGCATACAACAGTCATGAAATACACATGCTGCATGTAATAAGCTGCTGCTTTCATTAAGTCGATTGTTTCTCATTCTCCTATTGAAATATAGGACCACGTATGTCAATGCAGTCACATGTTGCCCAAATGGATGTTAAGTGGTACATAATTAATTTCATCAGCCACAGGTGCATAATAGTTTGCTGAAACTTTTACTTAGTAAAAGCATGGCAGACATCTTTGTTGTGAAGTGGTAACATACTGCCTTCTATCATGAAAGGGTAGTGAGTGGGAGTTGATCACACATGAAGTAATTCACTGGCCTTGGTTTGTTAAATGAAAACTCTGAGTAAATAAGCCACAAATCAAACAAGATACTCCAGGATACAAGAGGAAAGACTTATGAATCAGTAAACTAATTATAAATATGATTACTTATATAAATTATGAATTCTTTTATTCATGTAAAATACATGTTTAAAATATGTAGGGTGAAAACAACAAAAATACAGCTGTTTGTCTGACCAATACTGCTGTGGTGTATGCCTAGCCTCATAAAAATGGGTGCCAGGAAATTTTCAGAAGTTTTTGTGAATTATTTTTGATGGAGAGGTTATGAAGAAGGGAACTGTCCATCCTATCTTATATGTTATGGCCTAGAATATATGAAGTCCTCACACCTTAAAGACAGCATCTGTTATGGGACAACGTTCACCCTTTTAATTTATTTGCACAGGCGAGTGAGCATATTTTTATAGTTAAAAATAAAAGCATAAAGAAAAACAGTTTTAACTGTCATGTATAGGAGCGGCTGGCCGAGTGGTTAGAACGCCGGATTCTCCTTCGGGATACCCAGGTTCAAATCCTCGGTAAGGTGTGGGATTTTTTTCTGTCGGGGGCAAAAAGAAAATCCTAACCTGCACAGTTTGCGGCGACTGCACAATTAAGGTGGCCTTAATTCCTCAGGCTCAAGACCCCTTGCCATACACGCAAGGTACTATATTGGCAGTAAATGACAGTCTGATGTATTGGCGGAAGCCTGAAGGAGATCTTGCACCTATCGGAGTAAGGTTGGTGAAGAGACTGTTCTCCCAATCACACACCAAAGTACCATCTCCACAGGACTGTGTTGCAGGGTTCTTCTTCCTCTTCCATGCCCCAAAATCAGGGGAGTGTCCAAGAAAATACTCACAACTTCAAGTGCAAAGAAGCATATGAGGATGTAACTAGGTGATGACATGGCACAGTACATGTGCACTGACAAGGATTAGACCTATTTTGGTAATTTTTCTCCCAAAAGTTTTTGGTGTTTTTTAGTTTTGGTCAACAGACTGACCCAATGCCCAAGGGGAGAATGTTCAAAACTTTAACAAAAATAAAACCTGTCCTGGATAGGAGATTGTGATTTATATCACAGTATAAAGTGAGTTGACCTCAGTGAACAGGCTAATTGCAAAGTTCTTTTTATTGTCAGAATTATCAAAACCACAGATCGCCACTCAATAACAATTAATTTAATGTCCTCTTCCATGGCTATATGAGTGATTTTTTTTTAAAACAGATTTAAATTATGAAAAGTCAGCTGTTTGTAGGAGATAAATGTGATATGATGTTGTAAATGTCTCCTGTCTGTCAGAAACTTACAATACTCATACCAGCAGAATCTCCCTTACTGTTCATAAATAACAACCTGTTATCTTGAGCTTTCTGGTGAATTGGCCATGTTATCATGGGGCAACATTAGGTCCTTAGAGATGTAGAGGACTATATACAGGGTGTTTGTAAAGTCTTACTACACTTTGTATGTAGAACAAATTTGAAAAATGAAGTACATGATGTTATAAAAAAATGTGCTCCACAGTCCATCATGAAGAAATATGCAGTGAATGGCTGTTGTCCGCTGGAGTAATTCTTTGCACTCCAAACAGAATGTTTTTAATGACATCATGTCTTTCATTTTTCAAATTTTTTCTAAAACTTTACAAACTTTAAAAACACCCTGTAGAATAACCACGCTTGTGTGATTCAAAGAAATGTGATTTGATCTTTTTATTGTCTCTTATCTGATGGAAACTCTTCAATTTCCATACTATGAGAACCTCTATTTCTGTTTACAAATAACGTAAATAACCTGTTATCTGGAGATTTATGGTGAATTAGCAATGTGATAACAAGATAGCTTTATTTGCTTCTAGATGAAAAGAACCATACAAAAATTGCTTTGTGCTTTGCTGTGATTCTATTTTCTTTCCTTTCCATTTCTTGTGTAGTCTTCCTGTATTTTTTTCCCATCGAGAACAAACAGCTCTATACTGTTTACATATTTTATTAAGATTAACCCAGTTGTAAAAGCTTTTTCTGCTCATGTTTATATCTTTTCTGTACTTTGTAAATACTACAAAATGTAAATACTACAAAAACTACACTGGGCATGTTTATATAGTGTGGAAACACAATATTCAGGTGAGAAAAGAATCTCATTTACAGTCACAATTTACAAATATTATATAATTGTGGTCAGCAGTGTTTGTATGTTTTTTATTTCAATTGTTTACCTTTACATGGACGCTATCTGATACATTTTTCAAATCATAGTTGTTCGTGTGTCAAAATTTACTAGCTCTGAGATTATTTTATGAATGCTATTGTGCTTGTTGCTTTTTCATCTTCTTCTTTTAAATATTTATGATAATATATGCTACCATAAATAAATACATAGAGACTATCAATGATAGTTTAGATAATAGTTGTAGGCTTCAGATGTTGAATAGATACAAAATAATTGTAAGAAATTAAAGATTAATGAGTGATATATGTGATAATGGGAAATTGTGACAGAATGCATATTTAGACCTTGTTGATTATGTACTTTAGATGAAGTGAATTTGCTGTGAAAGATGTACGCACAATAATCTTGAACCACAGCACATTTGTTTCCAAGACCGTTCAGGGTTGACTGTATCATAAGTGTTAACTCATTTAAAACTATAAAATAGCATGAAGTAATGCAGCTTTACGGAACACCGTTATGGAAAACTAAGTTGACATGAATTTTTTCTGTCACAAGAAAAATGGCGTAAATTTTTTTTCCTTATACCCTGCTACGAGAGATTATTTTGTTCTTTGTATTTTTTAATGAGTTTTTGATTTCCATAATTGTGTTCTGTAGAGCTGCATTACTTCATGTTACAGTTTTAGTGCAGTTTCACTAATTTTATTCATGCTGTAACTCATTTGAAAGCATAATTACATGTATTAAAGCTCCCTCCCCCTCTCTCTCTCTCTCTCTCTCTCTCTCTCTCTCTCTCTCTCTCTCTCTCTCTCTCTCTCTCTCTCTCTCTCTCTCTCTCTCCACTAAACACATTTGGTCTATTGTAATTATGGTCTGTGAATTTAAAAACAAAAACAAAAAAGAAAAATATAATTAATCTATTAATTAATATAATTAAATTTTCAATAATCATTTACATATTTTACATAATAGACTCTTCAAAAATAACTAGTCTTCCATTCCTCTGTAACCTATACAGATTTGAATTTTTCTGGCACAAGGAAAAAGACATACATTTTTTCTTCTCTATACTCTGCTACAAGAGAATATTTTGTTCTTTGTATTTTTATATGAAATGTGTGTAACATGAATTGAAGTAATCAGCATTCATGTTTTGGCATAAATGCTTTGTTCAGAATTATTGGCTGGATGTATCTTCATCTGAACATGTGTGCACATATATGAATATATTTTCTGTGAAGTAATCGATATGGAACTGCGCTGGTTATGTCATAAACACGGTTGGACACGGATTGGATGCCTGGGCTCGTTGCTCTGCAAAAGTGTGGGAATGGTTGGCCACTTATTCCTTTGTGCACTCATCATCAAGTTCCATGCCAGCTGGCGTAGGCGATCATGTCTCTCCACATACCATGGTCTTTGGTGTTCTGGATCAACTCTGCTGCTAATAATCCCCCATGCCACCATCTCAATCCATCCATCCATCATGTGCCATGCCAATAAGCATGGGCAGTCATGTTTTGCCATCTCACTCGACCACCAGAGTCAAGGATCAGCTCTGTGTTCCTGTCTCGACCATGCCATGTGGCCAAGCCATCCAGGTATTTACTTCTCAGTCTTCTCCTTGGTCTCTTCCCATTGATCTCGCCAGCTGTCACCAAGTTCTCCAATTCATTTCTTCTCATAACATGCCCAAAAAATTTTGAATGTCTCTGTCTAATGTCTCTGATCAGTTTGCGATCTTCATTTGTTTCTTGAAGGACTTGTTCATTGGTTTTTCTGTCTGTCCATGGTATTCTTTGCATTTTCCTCAGAAACCACATTTCCACAGCCATCAGATGTTTTTCAGCTTGGCTGCTCATTGTCCACGCTTCACATCCATACAAAAGTACAGGTTCTATGTAGCACTTCAACACCCTTTTTCTCATTTCAACTCTTTTTATTGGTCAGTATGTTTTTCATCTTGCAAAAGGCTACCTTTGCAATGGCAGTTCTTGTTCTAATCACTTCAAGGCATCTCCCATCAGATATTATGTCTGTTCCAAGATAACAGTACCGATTAACTTGCTTAAGAATATGCCCATTTACTCGTATATCACATTGTGCTATTTCCTTCTTCACAGTGATGACCATAATCTGTGTCTTCTTACCATTCAATTCTAATCCTAGTTGTTCACTGTGTGCAACAACCGCATCTACTAAATGTCGCAGGTCCTCAATCCATCCAGCATAATTTCTCTTGGTCGGCCTCTGCCTCTCTTCCCCTTCGATCTTTCCAGTCGTCACTATGTTCTCCAGTGCCTCTCTTCTCATAACATGACCAAAGAAAGCTGTTTGTCTTTTTCTTATTATTGTATTTGTGCACTCAGGCTACAAAATGTGATGGTGCTATCACATTACAGACCTGTGGTAGGATACTGCTTTGGGACAAACATTTTTGTTTATTTTTAGTTTTGTAGACAGATAAACACTGTCATTGACAATTGTAACAGTACTTGTGAAGCCATGCCTGTTTGTATAAAGTTGGTTGCATGTCCTTTTACAAGACTTCACTATTAACCCTAGTATATTTTGGCTGTTTGTGATATTCTAGGCAATTTTACAGTCACTAATTAGCCACTGCTTTCTGAACTACCAACGCTCATAACACAGAAACTACATGCACTAACTAGCCCTAAACTACAGATGCTGACAAAAGTTTGTATAGTAATGTAAATAATTAGCTGTGAAATACTAGGAATAAATGTCAGAAATACATTTAGTACATATGCTTGGGGTCACAATAAGTAAATAAGACTGACTAGTTGTTTAGTATGAGATGCCACTGAAATCTGTTTTCTTTTTCTTTCACTGTAAATTATATAGATACTATGTGGCACTGTGTTTCTTTTGCCCTTAATCCTCCATTGGGCCACTGACCCTCAACCAACTCATGTCAAACTATCTTATCTTTTGCTGTCTCCTGCAGTCTCCCTATATTATTTATCTCTTGTCTTTAATTCTCTTGTCCATGTGTTTTTAGGTCTCCCTATATTATTTATCTCTTGCCTTTAATTCTCTTGTCCATCTGTTTTTAGGTCTCCCTATATTATTTATCTCTTGTCTTTAATTCTCTTGTCCATGTGTTTTAGATCTCCCTTTATTATTTATCTCTTGTCTTTAATTCTATTGTCCATGTGTTTTTAGGTCTCCCTGTATTATTTATCACTTGTCTTTAATTCTCTTGTCCATGTGTTTTTAGGTCTCCCTATATTATTTATCTCTTGTTTTTAATTCTCTTGTTCCATGTGTTTTTAGGTCTCCCTATATTATTTATCTCTTGTCTTTAATTCTCTTGTCCATGTGTTTTAGGTCTCCCTATATTATTTATCTCTTGTCTTTAATTCTCTTGTCCATGTGTTTTTAGGTCTCCCTATATTATTTATCTCTTGTCTTTAATTCTCTTGTCCATGTGTTTTTAGGTCTCCCTATATTATTTATCTCTTGTCTTTAATTCTCTTGTCCATGTGTTTTTAGGTCTCCCTATATTATTTATCTCTTGTCTTTAATTCTCTTGTCTGTGTGTTTTTAGGTCTCCCTATATTATTTATCTCTTGTCTTTAATTCTCTTGTCCATGTGTTTTTAGGTCTCCCTATATTATTTATCTCTTGTCTTTAATTCTCTTGTCCATCTGTTTTTAGGTCTCCCTATATTATTTATCTCTTGTCTTTAATTCTCTTGTCCATGTGTTTTTAGATCTCCCTATATTATTTATCTCTTGTCTTTAATTCTCTTGTCCATGTGTTTTAGGTCTCCCTATATTATTTATCTCTTGTCTTTAATTCTCTTGTCCATGTGTTTTTAGGTCTCCCTATATTATTTATCTCTTGTCTTTAATTCTCTTGTCTGTGTGTTTTTAGGTCTCCCTATATTATTTATCTCTTGTCTTTAATTCTCTTGTCTGTGTGTTTTTAGGTCTCCCTATATTATTTATCTCTTGTCTTTAATTCTCTTGTCCATGTGTTTTTAGGTCTCCCTATATTATTTATCTCTTGTCTTTAATTCTCTTGTCCATCTGTTTTTAGGTCTCCCTATATTATTTATCTCTTGTCTTTAATTCTCTTGTCCATGTGTTTTTAGATCTCCCTATATTATTTATCTCTTGTCTTTAATTCTCTTGTCCATGTGTTTTTAGGTCTCCCTATATTATTTCTCTTGTCTTTAATTCTCTTGTCCATGTGTTTTTAGGTCTCCCTATATTATTTATCTCTTGTCTTTAATTCTCTTGTCCATGTGTTTTTAGATCTCCCACTGTTTTGCTCACCATGTGGGTTCTGGACAAGGGAGTGTTGAGTTATGATGTCTTCTCAATGGATGTCCTATCCAGCATCAGCATCTTTTCCTCAACTCTTGATTCACTGGGGTCTTTTTTTTTAGTTTTCCCCATGAGCTATACATTGGTGATTCTGTCATATCATTTAAGTCCAAATATTCTGCATAGGCACCAGTTAATGAATGTTTGTAATTGTGCTGTGTTTTGTTAAATAGTATGGTTAATTTTTTTTACTGTTAAACAATACAGACAGTTGTATTATTGTCTTTCTCTTGCTGTGTTTTCTTTAGCAAAGGTTTTACACGATATACTTTTTTTTTCCCTCCAGTGGTAGATCAAAATCAGTCGCATGGTAGATACTATTTTAAGAGTGGAAAGTGACAGGCCGTCACAGATATCATGTCACAATATTATGATGTGAGGTGATCAGCTCATTTCTTCATTGTTTTCCCTCTCTTAAACCAATCTCTTATGACCATGTCACTTGACTGCGGAACATAGTTAGAAAAAAATTGCTCCTCTGCTGGGGAACTGAACTTGAATTGCTGTGTGGGTAAGCTGGTGTGCTATCCTCTTTGCCAAGATAGCTCATATGATCGAAAGTGAAAAGTGAAGTAGAAATGTGACATAGTTAATTTATTAAAATCAGGAATGTCATTGTGTCCGTTTGATATAAAAAGGAAAACAATTTCCACCTTGTTCAATCTGCTCTCTCAGCCTTTGTTATTATTGAGATTGATCAAAACAATGGATTTTAGGATAGTGCTAGGAATAATATAAGTATTTCAGGGACGTCCCCCCCCCCCCATTATTTACATATCTTTCCTGTTCAACCTATTTAAGGTTTTAATAACTACGTTTTACTCTATCATTTGTATACATTTGATTTGTTAGTAGTTTTTTCTATGTGTTATATACTTATAGGAGGTTTCCCCAATATTCTTTTATATTGGTGCTGTTTATATTGAGGGTCATGTTATCAGAAGAGAGTGGAAATTGCTCTAACAACCTGAATGATTGAGGAAGTTAGAGCCAGTGGTCAACAAAGGGAGATAATGCTTGTCAGATTAGCACCAGGCCATTGAAGGTGATTGCACTTAGCAAGAACACAGAAAACAGATGGCTGTGGGGGAAAATAATTCTCTAGTGCTCAGTGTGGCACATGATGATTAATATTCATATATATATATATATATATATATATATATATATATATATATATATATATATATATATATATATATATATATATATATGATTGGTCATGTTGTTAGAAGTTTGCAGCATAGATGTTTGGTTGGCTAAGATTATCACATGACACACAGGGACGTGGGGACCTAATGGGGCAGTTATAAGCCCTTAAAAAAAACGGTTGCAGCATGAATGTTTATTAACATTGGTAGAAATTTGCAGCATGAATCATTGGTCATATTGGTAGAAATGTGTAGCACGAATGATTGGTCATGTTTGCAAATTTGCAGCATGGATGTTTGATCATATTGGTAGAAGTTTGCAGCATGGATCATCTTGATAGGCATCAGTGCCCTATGCCTTCAAGTGATTCTTTATCCTCAACATGTTTCACTGTGTGTGTGTGTGTGTTTTTTTTTAGCAACAGTTTGAAATGTCGGAAAAAGTAGCTTTGCTGTCATGTGTCATATGTGAAAGTTAGCATTATCTACATTGTATGTTCTGTATGTATAAATTTATCATGCTTTACCGACACTTATGATGTACATTGCATGCACTGTATTTATAAACTTATTTGCTGTACCCAAAGCTCATTATGAAAAGTTAAAATGACACAGCATAATTGATTGTAGTATATGTTTTATCTTATGGCTTTTCCCCTTTTCTACATTTTTTTGGTTTGCTTCTGATAGCTTTCTAATTGTTTGGACATTTGTTTTGTCAGCTGCTTGTTCCAAATTTGAACAAGGCAGTTTTATTACTGTACACTGTACTAATGAATCTTGCATGTCAAATTTATTGTGCATATTTTTCACTCATGCTGATCATTATACCATAATTATCAAAGCCATTTCATGATGTTCAACTTATGTGGTAATTTTTGTACTTGTTTGTTCATATTTAGAATACGATAATTGTTATCTTGTATGTGCAACTAATAAATGCATTTATTTGGTAATTTGTATCAATGTACTTAGTACAGCTTGAGAAACATGAGGTAGTTTTTTTTCTCCCTCCATTCCTTGTACTTCCCACCATGACCCATTAACTCATTCTGTCCCAAGCCACGCATCATGAATGAAACTGCTCTTCTTCCTGTGCACCGTTCAGCACATCGCGTGTTATCTGCTGCTCTCCATGTGCACCAGTCAGTACATGATGTGTTATCTCCTGTTCTTCCTGTGCACCAAACAATGCATCATGTGTAATGACCTATTTTCCTTGTGCACCAATCAGTCCATCACATATTATCTACCATTCTTTCTGTGCACTAATCATTGCATCATGCATTATCTGTTATTCTTCCTGTGTAACAATCAATGCATCTAGTTTTATCTGCTATTCTCTATGTCCATCAGTCAGCCCATCATGTGAGATCTGCTATTCTCCTTATGCAATAATAAGTACATTATGTGTTATTCTTCTTGTGCAGCATTCAATGCATCTTGTTTTATCTGCTATTCTCTCTGTGTATCAATCAGCACATCATATGAGATCTTCTATTCTCCCTATCCATTAATCAGCCCATCACGTGAGATCTGCTATTCTTCCCATGCACCAGTCGACATGTCATGTGTAATTGTCTATCTTACATTTTGATAGGATAAACTTAAAAAATCTGACAGCATATTTGTTTTATACAAGGTGTTGTATTTGACCTTTGTAAAAGTAATACTCCTGTGATTTTGTTATTGCCTTCCCTTGGGTATTATCTGCAATCTCCAGAGGATGAAGAGTCTATGGAGAATTTTATAGAAAATGTTTTTTCTTTCTGATGACTGATCATGCTGGGCATGAAGTGCTTAAATTTGATATTTTCATTATTTTGTTCTTCATCATTAACCTACCTATTTGCTTGACGCACATTGTTAGTTCAAATGTTGCATTTGCTACAAGGGCAGGCACAAGATTTGTTTATGCTCTCTTCCTCTTTGACTCCATATGTTTCTGAGTCATAATATTGTGACCTGGTTTCTACTGAGGGATTTTGAAATTTCATGTTTGAATTGTTCAGCTTATTTGCTTAAATACTAAACAAGTGATGGTGCTTTTTTGTACTTATTTGTTCATGTAATTAACAGCTGGTGTGGGGAAAATACATATCATTTTTATTAGTGATCTTTCTGTGTTAAAGATATTTGAATATTGATATTATCTATTTTCTGGGCAAAGCACTTAATTCATCAACATATGTGTTATGCCGTTAAGTGTGCATGATAATGGTTCGCATATCACACAATCACCAGAAACTTGGATCAGGTCTGTGCTCTGTTGGCACTTAATTATTCTGTTGAAAATGTATAAGCAAAACAGTAATTTGATGTACTTATGTTTAAAGTAGTTCAGTGTACTGTCACTGAAGAAGTCTAATGCAGCTGGGTACAGATTGAATGCTGAAGTTATGTTTTATTTGTTCTGCCAGTGAAAACAGTAGACTAATCTTCACAGAGAAGAAATAAGGCAGTAATGACAGAATAATAACTAAACATTATGCATTCATTATCATTTACCACCTCTGTATTAAAGGTCTGTTGAAATGAGTCTCCGAAGTCCTGTGTATTCTTGATGCATTCAAAGCTTTCTTCCAGTCCATCTCTTGATGCTGTCCACCAGTATATAGAATTTACCTTAAGCATCTTCCCTTCCACTTTTCTCTCCAGGACATCCGATAACAAATAGCTATATCTGTTTGTCTGAATTACATTAATTGTTGACCTTGATCTCATTTGGTCATATTTTCTTCAATTTCACCTTTTATATTTTGATTTTTTTTCTCCTGACATTATTATTCCTCTTATTTGCCTATGTAAACAAATACATTAGGAATATATTTATTGTTGCTGTCATTTTTCCTAATTAGCTGATACTTTAAAAAAAATATGTATTATAGAAACATTTTATAATTCATATTATATTTGCCAAATTATTACTAGATCTCCGCTCTTAATTTCTTTTTAGCTGTTTGTTTTAAGGTAGCAATTTCTGTTTAAAGCTATCAACCTTAAACCTTTCCATGTTGTTGCATAGCTTATAATTCTTTTATTTTCTGTACAGGTTTTTCTGTCTGTTCTTAAACTTCCAGTTGAACTTCTCTTGTTTCAGACATTTGCTACATTAACTCATTTTGTTCTAGTTTTGTTTACTTTAACCCCTTCTTTCTCAAATAGTTCTAATTTTAATTCCTTCTGATACATTTATAACTTTACCGCTTACTTTTCATGTCGAGAAAGAATTTGTTTTTCTGGAAATAGGGTTCTTTAAATTCAGAAAGTGTGATCTATTCATACTCTCTTTTAGCTGTTGCAATAAAATGATGAGAAGAATCACAACTATTTATTCAGCTATTACTAAGAGCATGTATATTCCCTGTGATAACAAATGGGTGTGAAATTCGGATAATTAACAAATCATTTGAAAAGAAATATGTGCCATTAATATAAGTTATAGAAGAGTATACAAAATTCATTGGATAAAACAGAGCACAAACAGATCTGAGAAACAAAAACTCAATATTAAAGATATTTAATTGTTAAAACAAATAAAATTGACGTAAATCAAACTTCTTGGGCATTTAAATATGACATAACTGTCAGAAAAAGATCATTATGGACAGAGATACCAGATAAGCACAAAAAAAGAAGACCACAATATACATGGATTGGATTAGATGTGGCAGATAATTTGCACATGACAGCAACAGAGACAGGACATCAGGCTTATGATGGAAAGCAATTTTAAAATAGTTTTATGGAGACAAAGTTCTACAAATGACAGGCTACTTGGTGGCGGTGATAAAATAATGAAAATGGCAGTCTCAGAAGTATACTTAAATTTAGCTTTTAATATAAAGCATGCATTGATTTCAATATTTAGGGAATCAAATAAATATCTGACACTGGTCAGGTTGGTGTGATGCATGTCTGATAGTAATTAGAACAACTATCTTAAGTGCATATTCTCTGGTTTCCGTTTCCTTGATAATAATAATATGTCAGCATTTTTAAAAAACATATTTCCAATATTTTGCTATTGGATGTTTTTTTGAAATCATCTTTTTGTGATTTTGTTTTTGTTTGGGGTACATATTGTTTTTGTTTGCAATATTTTTTGCATTTCTTTGTTTGCAACTATTTTTTTTTTTTAAACATATGAAGAAAATACTTGAGGAAGCTGTAATTTTTTTTTTCACTATCTCGCTGTGAACTCAAACGTAGTCCATACACACTACTTCTTGTAGTGCTGGGCTTAATTTTGCATGTGAATTAGCTTTCCCTAATAATAGTGTCCCTTGCCTTCAGGCGACTTCAGAGGTACTTGTAATTTATGTCCCAAAGTCAAGGATGACAGGTCAACATTGTAGTTCAACTATTCGGTGTAGGGGTTGAATCCCTTACCTCAGCATCGGCACACCGGGTGTTTAAGAACGCATGTTCTTATCCATTTGGCCATACTGACCTACAGAGGCTGTAAATTACATCACATTATTGTTTATGTCAAGAAGTTTTCTGTGATGGCTAATGGTTCTAGAGAAACTCTGCCATGGGCATGAAACCACTAGCAAAGGTATTTCCATTGCATCAGCAATTCTGAGAATGATAAATCAGTTTGTTTAAATTGTATTAATTGTTTCAAGTTTTAGCATTATTAGAACTAATAGTTGGTCTGTATCTGTGATGGCATAATGATCAGCCTGCTTGTATGTCAGAATGGGGGGTCTGGGTTCAGTCTTGAGCAGTGACATGATTGTTTCTGACCAATAGGGCTCTAGGGTCAAACCCAGAGTCATAAAATGAGTACTGGATAATATTGTTACATTTCTTGAAATTATCCTAGAAGGGGAGTAGGTTGTGATAAAGCAAACTCGTCATTTCATCTCCTTAAGTCATGATCTAATAGAAGTCAAACCTTAGCAATTCATACTCCAGGGTATATTTTGTTTTTGGTTGTGCATATCCAATTTACAGGACATCGCTGTCTAGCACCAGCACTGCTGTTGTTGATGTCTTGGCAAGTTGACATTCAGTAGTTTGAAATTGCTTTCTGAACAACCGCCTCCCATACCATCATGTTAAAACCTAACGTGACACGGTCTGCTGCCAAATCGGTCGCAGCTGCGTTTCGAACGTAGGTAAGCGGAATTACAAACCGCGTCCGTAACGCCTTTGCCACGGAGACCGGCCCAGGGTATATGCTTAATTCTTAGTAATGGGTCATCTTGAATTATCATAACCCTAAGTTGACAGTGAAATTGCTAACAGTAGGCTATAGTAAGTGGGGCTGATAATTTGAGCACAGGAACTGCTCTCGCTTCATAAACCATGTTCATGGTATAACAGAAACCACTTGTACACAAGCAAGTGCTACTGACATGAACTGAGATTATCTGTAAATGAATTTACATGTTTTTATTCTGTGATTTCAGCTGTGGTTTGATGTGATGCTCCTGCCATGTTCCCGGGTGATTATTTGTTGTTGTTTACATAAATATACAGGAATCAATGCTAATCTACAACCCCTGTGCCAAAATACAGTAGGAATGTTTGCTTTCATCACATATAAACTCTTATCTGTGACTTTTTTTTATTGTAGTCGCTATTTACTATTCATTTTATTTTCAGACTTTGTAAGTGTGATGTGTACCTCATCAGCAAAATATGGGACTAGAACTATTCCCAATTTGCCTGAAAATTGGGTCCATTATCTTTTTAAGTGTAACATTTAGCATTTAGGATGTATTATTATACTCAATGAAGCCCCATTGTCACTGATTTTCTTAGGCGCCTAAATGTTTTTTGTACAGGTAAAAAAAAAAACTGACTGCATTTGAAGTTAATGGTAAATCTTGTACATAAAAAATGTGTCCAATATTTTATTGCCTGATTTTTGTGTCTGGTATGTAATGTTTAACATATCTTCATATGCCATTTGACATTCATAGAAAACTAACACTTTCATACACAATATATTCATTACAGAATGTCCATCATCATCATTATGTAGCAGGTTATTTGAAGAAGGTCACTGTCATCAAGGCCCGTTAACATGATTTTCCACCCTTGACCAGTAACCCTGCCTCAAACATGTTATGTCCACGGTGTCTTCAGTGACCTGCCATCTTCATGCTGCTTGACCCCTGCCTCTCCTTCCAGAAACCATGCCTTCCATCCCTGTTCTTCCCACACCATTGAGACTTTTAATGTGACCAAAGTGTTTCAGTCTTCAGTTTGCTATTATGAGCAAGTTTTCTTTAATATTCAGATCTTGAACAGTGTCAGCATTTTTATTTTTCCTGGTCCACGATATTCTCAGAATTTTTCTAGAAACATTTAATTTCAAAAACCCTGATTTTCTTCCTTAGTGATTGCAAAATGGTTCATGACTCATATCGATAGGCTGGCACGGGAAAGATGCATGTTCTCCAATATTTTACTTGAAATTGTTTGCTGGTGGCTCAGTGGTGAAAAGGTTACGGACACAGTTCGTAATCCCACATACCATATTCGTAACTCAGCTGCGGGTGATTTGTCAGCAGATCGCCTTACGTTGGTTTTTTTTTGTGAAATAGGATGGGTGCCGGTCATGCAGAAAGCAGTGGCATACTACTGAACGTAAACTTGCTCAGGAATCATGAACAGCCAAAAAATGCTGGGGTTGACTGCTATGTCCTGTAAAGGATATGCAGCTAACATTTGTTTGCTGATGCATTGTCATTGTCTGAGGTCCTGCCTGTTACTGTCGCAAGTTATGCCAGATTTCATCTGAGACATGTTCTTCTTCTTTGTTCAATTTCAAACATCCACCTGAGTATATTTAAAGGCAACAGCAGTCAACTGGAGGTTGTTTACCTCTCTATACTGTTGTCCTCAAATGGAGCAGGTGTGGGCCAGAATACCTTTCTCCCTCTGCATGTTACAGACATATCAGTTTTTGTCAGCTAGCATTTCCTATATTATTTGTGACACAGTTTTGTCCATCATCCATCCTCAGTGTCCCCATATTTGTTGATGCCTGTGAAATTATAATATCAGCTCTCTTATTAATTTATCAGATGCAATGAGTATCTCCCATTTATGTAGCCTCACTCAGAACCCTAAAATGACTGCCTCCACTTTCAATTAGGTAATGGACAAGTTGTTTGTGCATGCTGCCATCTATTTAGTAATCATCCATTCCCCCAAACCTGACTGTCTTATCTCATCTCATCATGTTCCTCTTGTACCTTGCGGTGTCGAGGTGAAGTATAAACTTCGTGAGAGCGCCCGATTATGGGCTTCATATATCGATATTCCCATGGACTGTGCTATTCCCTCCGTCCAACGTTTACGTGGTCTGCCTCTTCCTCTGTTTCCATCTGGTCTGTACATCATTGCTTGTTGTGGTATGCTGTTGACTGGTAACCTACTCGTAGAAAAACTAAGAAGTATAAACCTGACTGTACTCTTAGAATATTTTTAAAATGTTACTAATAAATAAACAGTTACCTCTGTGTACATGTTAAATCCCCCTTGTGGCATATTCATATTCAGTACTATCCTTCTTTCTTTACTTCCCTTTGTCCTCTATTAGTGCATAGGCGATTAACCAAACCACGCCAAGCCATCCTATATTTTTCTATTTCCTGTAAGTCCTCCCTATATTATCCATCTCTGTCTTTAATTCTCTTATCTCTATATTTTGAAGTCTCCCACTATTTTGTTTGCAGTGTGGATTTCAGACAAGGGAGTATCTATACTATCCTCAGGTTTTCTCAACGTATGTCACATCCAGCACCAGCAAATGTTCCTCACCTCTTGATTCATTCAGTACTGTATTTTTATATCATTGTTTTGGTGAGTTTTGTCTAAGAAGTTCTGATTAAGATTGACTAATAATGGCTCAATGATCTTTTAATCTCTGGCCTCAAAGTGGTGCACGCTGGATACCGATGCAGTCTTAGATTAAAAGGGTGGGACAGGATCCATCTAGTTTTTTTTCTCTCTCAGAAATGGCAACTTTTTTTTAGCAGTGGAATGCACATTGCTTGAAGAATAATGAGAGAAATAATGAGACTGATCCAATGGAATTAAGACCTGGGATCGTTTACAAGCTGCAAACATAAAAGCAATCTTTCCAGCTCTTTCTGGAGCAACGTGCCATGAGTGTCCTTTCAGGCCACCAGTGCCAAAACATTTTACTTACTCATACCGTCTTCATTTCTATAGCAGTGTTACACATTATGGTGCTTTCAATTACCATTTTTGTCATTGACATTATTATTTTCATGTGGGTTGTTGTTTTGTGTTGTTTTTTACATTATTTTGCATGATTGCAAGGTCACTTGTGATTTCTATGTGAGAAAAACCATCTGTGTTCATATTATGAACATACTCGTGTTTGTGGTCTGCTGACTTTTTCAATCTTTTATTTTAATATGGTACAATACATTGTGATTTGTAATTTAATTTTTGATGAGTATCCCATGTTTGTTCAATCCCCAGTCTGTGTTGACATGATTGTAAACAGTTTTTTGGTAATGCAGTGGCTAGATATTTTAAATTTTGTCTGAATATAAGAAAACAAAATAAAACTGTAATGAACTTTCCCAATAAGCGCAGAGGCTAGTATTTTAATTATGGTCTGTTAATAAAAGAAAAATATAATTAACTTTTCCAGTAATGTATTAATATTGTAAACATTTCAAAAATAGCTAGTCTTTCATTCCTCTGTTACCAATACAGACTTAATTTTTTCTGACGCAAGGACAATGATGTACATGTGTCTTCTGTATACCCTGCTGTAGGAGAATACTGTGCAGTGTTTGAAAATATTGCCAGTCCAAGTTTTGTATTTACCTATTATGTTGCATGAACTTTACAGAGGGTGAATACAAAACTTGGATCGGCACTATTTTCAAAAACTGTGCAGTAATTAAAAATACACCCTATAGCTTGTTAGCCCTGAGATCATGGGTTCAAATTTACATCGAAGGTAATTAGTATAATTGACCCAGCCTTAAATTAGTACCAGGAAATATCTTGGGAAGCAAAGGTGGCCAGTGTGATAATGAAAGGATCACCCAGCGAGTTCTTAAACTGTAGGGCCACCACCATCTGTTCCACATGTTCCAAGGCCTGTAACATGGGTCTGTTACTTACTCTGTAGATTTGTACAGTAGACGCCAGAGATATCAATATGAGGGAATGGTAGTGAGTAAGTGAGCTGGTCACCTCACATCATAATGCTGTGCTATTGTGTCACGTCAAACTCAAGAAGTTAGCTATTCTTCTGCCCGCTATATCCCCCAGTTGAGCATTGACCTTCAACCAACTCACCCCAAGCCGTCCTATCTTTTGGTATCTGCTGCAGCTTCCCTCATGTCCTTCCCATTTTATTTATTTGTCTGTAGTTCTCTTCTCTGTGTGTTTTTACATCGCCCTCTTTTTCTTTTTGATATCTATTTCTTTTGTCTTAGATTCCAAGAGGACTCTAGTTAATAATATTATCAGGTTGTTTTTTTTTTCAATGTGTGTCCTTTCCCTAGCCAATTAAAGACTCAATAAACACATGAATGACGGTGCTGACATCTTATTTTAGATCAATGAAATGGTTGATAACTGAAATTTCTTTTACATTTTTTAATGTTCTGTTAATTTCTGTAATTTAAACATGCTTTTTCACAATATTATTAATGCAGTAATAATTCTAGTTTATTATGATTCGCTTAAAGACTGAACGAGACAGGAACACTGAGCTGATCCACGACTCTGGTGATCGAGTGAAATGGCGAATCATGACCGCCCACGCTTTCCGGCATGGCACATGATTGATTGATTGAATAAATTACAAATTATCTTGAAGTCTGCTTGTAAATTGCATTGAGGTAAATGCCACATGCATTATATTGCACATTTATTACATGCAGGTTCAGTATTTTACAGAGTCTTGCTATTGCCACTAACACGTTATGGGCTTAGGTATATTGTCCCCTGCTCACTATAATAGCTACTGCTAACCAGAGCCATCTATATTTTAAACTGACAAATTTAACAGTTCTAAGCACAAATGTTATGAATGGCACAGGAGAGCTTCACTAACAGGAAGTTCAGCTAGTGATATCTCTGTAGCACTGGCGTGTAGAATACACTGGTTTTCCATTCATTTTGTGGCGTCATGCAGTGCCAAATTAGACTGAGTTGAAGCAGAACTAATTTGTCACTCATCACTGAGAAAAAGACATTCTTAAACCTTTTAACAGTGGTGAGTTTAGCATTGTCACTTGAACCTTTGGCATCTGTGGCTTATCGGATAATGAGGCACACAGTTTAATACTTCCCTGACATGCAGAGTTAAGGGTTTGAAGTCAGTCATGGTTTGAACTGCAAGCTTCTTTGCGTTGATTTCCATAGTATAAGACATGATATAAGACATTGGCCGTTCAGAAAGCAATGATAGACTTAAAATTACCTAGTAAATCATAAAGTGCCAGTAATTGCTTGGGTTGATTGCAACATCTTGTAAAGGATATGAAACTGGCTAACTTTGTGTGCCTGCAGCTGCTATTTTCCTAAATAAATGTTTCATCTTGCTTGATTCTATTAGGAAACTGGAAAAAATGCTAACTCCACATTGTTTAGAAATATCTTCATTGTACTTGTCCTGGCTAAGTTTCATTTATGATCATGTATTTGTATATAAATATATCATTATATATTTGTCTTTGGTGTCATGTATTTGGTTCTTGATTATTATTCGAGATGTTAGAAAGTAATTACTATAATTGTATTGGTACATAGTAAAAAATATGCTGTCGGTGTGTTCCGAAATTGATTATTCAAATGATTCTAAGATATTTCTATCAGATTGCCATAGTACTTCTTCTTCTGCCCTTTTCCCTCATTGGGACATCAGTCCTCAACTAAACCACAACAAGCTAGCCTATCTCTGACTATCTCCTGCAGCTCCCTCTATGTCCTTGCCAGTATTTTTTATCTCTGTAATTCTCTTTTCCATGTGCTTTTAGGTCTCACCATATTTCTTTTGCCTTGTAGGTTCCAGACAAAAGCATGTCTAGTTATATTGTTCACAGGTTTTCTCTCTGTTTCCTATCCAGCGCCAGCATCTTTTCTTCATCTATTGGTTCCCTGGGATTTGTTTAGTTCTCTCCATGAGCTCTTTGCATACCATTTTATTCCCACTATTCTGCCATGGCACCAATTAGTGAATGTTTTGTAGATTATTAGTAATTTTTTTTTGTTAAAGTTGTTAAAGTCTAACCCATACAGTTGTACCGATTTAACATTGGAGTTAACAAGTTTGGTGCAAAGTTTAACTTCCTTTGACTTCCACGAATGTCCTAGTGCTATGAAAGCTCATCTTACCTTTTGTATTCTCATTCTAGTATCTCGATCTGTTTTCTAATTTTCGTCAACATTGCTTCTCAAATAGGTGTGTAATTCCACCTCTTGAAGTGGGGTTTCACCAAGGGAGATTGGGTTGTTATTTGCTTGGTTTAATCTCAGTATCTTTGTCTTTCTTCTGTGCCATAGTACTAAATTAATCATTACTGTAGTGGTAATATACAATCTGTATCATTTTGAAAGTATTAATTACTCTAAAATAATGCTTAATAATATTAAATCATAATGGTATTCTAGTGCAATTCTCACAGTGTGAGAGAACTAGACAAATATCAATGAAGAAGAAAAGATGCTGACACTGGATAGGCCATACGTTGAGAAAACCCGAGAATAAAATAACTAGAAATTCCTTAGTCTGGAAGCCACAGTCAAAAGAAAAAGAGGAAGGCCTAAAAACTCACAGAGAAGAGAAGTAGAAACAAATGAATAATATGAGAAGGAGATGGACGGAGCCACATAGGATAGCTAAAGATAGGTAGCTTGGGGTGAGTCACTTAAGGGTCAATGCCCCATAGAGGGTAAAAGATGGTGATTTTCTGTGAAACAAGAATACTGTATTTTAACATTTAAATATATTCAAATATATTATACTCCCAATGAGAACGACATTTTCTTATTCTGCCTCCCAGTGAAGTATAGGCCCTCAACTTACTCATGCCAAACACTTTGTAGCCATTCTTCATGAGTGCTTGGACTTAGCAGCTAATGTTTTCTGTGAAATGAGGGCGCCAGTCTCATTCCAGTCCTCATTAGTCTTCTCTTATGGCATGCATGTGGGTTACAGTGTTACTATTCTTGGCTTCCTTTATGGAAGCGAAAATGTCATCATTACCATCATCATCATCATCATTATCATGTGCCATGCCGATAAGCGATGTTTGGCCATCTCACACGATTACCAGAGTCATGAATCATCTCTGTTTTTGTTTTGATTATGCCATGTGGCCAAGCCATCCATATGTTTACTTCTCTGCCTTATCCTTTGTTCTTTTTCCCTCAGTCTTGCCAGTTGTCTCCAAACTCTCCAGTTTATTTCTTCTCAAAAAGTGTCCCAAGAAATTGTGACTGTCTACGTCTAATTTCTCTAATTATTTTATGGTTTTCATTTATTTCTTGTAGGACTTGCTCATTGGTTTTTCTGTTTGTTCATGATATAATTTGCATTTTTCTCATAAATCACATTTCCTCTGCCATTAGATGTTTTTCAGCTTGTCTGCTCATTGTCCACATTTCGCATCTATACAAAAGTACAGGTTCAGTGCAGCACTTCAACACTCTTTTTCTCATTGCAATTGACATCTTTTTATTGGTCAGTATGTTTATCATGCGAAGGGCATCTTTGCCATAGTGATTATTGTTCTAATCTTTTCAAGGCACCTCTCATCAGATGCTATTATTGCTCCGAGATAGTTGTTTAAGAATGTTCCCATACACCTGTATATTACATTGTCATTTCTCTTTTTTCATATGCTATATGTACCAAATAATATTAACAGTTACATTTATCATACTAAATTCCTCACCTCGGTGAATAAAATGTATTCATTGCATAAACAGTTAAAACTGGAATGGTTAAATAATATACCATTATTTCAGGATGTTAACAATGTGTGAGATTGGAAACCAGTGTAATTTTTGATTATTTTGTAATGCAGTAACATCATGTTTTATTGATTGAGACTACGTCTGTTCATATACATCATCTTCATGATAGTCAAGCTCATGATGGTTGATTGAAAAACACAATACTTAAATCCACATAGCTGAAAGCTTTCCTTCATTGTGCTTGAAACTGTTAACTTCTCAGAGACATTGAGCATGTAATGTGTAAAGGATAATTGTCCATGTGAGACCATCTCTGTTGAAACTTAAATATTTATATAAACCTAAGAGGGATGTGTTATATTTAGCCACATGCTAAAGTTAGCCAAGACTCTATAATAACAATTATTATTCACTTATCTCTACTTCTTTATTCTACTTCTCTGAGGGCCAGTCAATTCTTGTAAATTTGTTTATGTGCAAGACTATAAGGAATATAGGTTATTTTGTTTCAGTGCACATGCCGGATTGTCAAGACTGGCCTTGGGAAAATTAAGTGATCCTGTCCACTGAGCGGTTGTGAATTATAAGTAGCCGGACTGGAAGCTAGTTTCCAAGATAAGTGGACATGTTTAGTCTACCGATGTCAATCAACAGCAAACTCAGTGAAACATCCAATGATTACAATTTGTAAAAATAGCAATATAATAATTGACTGTTATCAAAAGATTTGCATTGAACTTAACAGTCGGTATGGAATAATTGTTTATTGTAGTAGAGTTGTTTGTCATGGAACTGAACTTATTTATTGATATAAATTATTCTTCTTCTTTCACTTTTTATCTCCCACTAGGACATAGGCTCTCACCAACTCACTCCAGTCCTTCCTATCTGTAGCTATCTCATGCAGCTCTGTCATTGTCCTCCCCATATTAATAATTTCTGTCTCTGCTTCTGTTCTCCGTGAGTTTTTATGTCTTCCTCTGTTTATTTTGCCCTGTGGATTGACTACACAGGCCTTTCTGGTGCTAATATTCTCAGCTTTTCTCAATGTATTTCCTATCCAGCTGTTTATATTAATTAGTTATAATTATTATATACAGAAATCATAGTGTCAAGCAGCCACCGAACACTCCTCCTTTAACCAGCTTTTCTGGGATATCATTCTTTTTAGATTGAAATTCTTTGCTGGTGATTCCTTTGTTATGCTGCCTGTCTGTGAGGTAAGTGGTCTTTAATGCACATACTTTGTTATCCTTGTTGGGTGTACCATTAAAGAAATTATCAGATTCTACTGACAACAGAATCTTCTATGTCCTTCAGCCAGAAACTTTGTTTAACTGAAAAGACAGAAGAAACTCTATATTCTATCTTCTCTCGTACACATAACATATCACGTTTGCTGGTCCCAACACCCAATCCATGACAGCCATTGTTTTTGACTCATATTTTTTCTTGTCATTTAATTTGTATTGTACAATTTTAATTTATTTTATAATTAATACATTAAAAGATTAGGTCTGTCTGTGAAATATGAGTTTATCTCAAAGAACATTCATTACATATCCAGGAATATATGAAAAACTGTATGCTTGATTATTTATTTTAGATACATATTTCTGTCAGATTGCCGTCTACTTAAGAGTAATAATACACTTCAGTAACTAAAAGAATAATGTATCTGTAAATGACATTCTGCTAAAGTATGAAGGATATTATGTTGTAAAACTGTTGGTGTTTTCTGTTGCGTCATTTATAGTCTTTATTTATTGCTGCATTTATTTATTCAGCAAAAACCCCCTGCTTACGTTAGTTTTGCATGCTGTTGTGTTGAGGTCACAAATGGGACGAAGGAAGGTGGTGCTGCCTATGACAGGGTCCATGAATGGACAAAGCAGACATGATCAATGTCGTTCAATTTCTTTTTGTGCCCGCTCGCTTTGAACTCAAGCATAGTCCATACATACTACTTCTAGTAGTACTGGACTGGATTTTGCATGTGGATTAGCTTTACCTATTAACAATGTCCCTTGCCATCAGGCGAACCCACACCAACTTCAGAGGTACTTGTCATTTTCGTCCCCAACTTAAAGACGATAGGTCAACATTTTAGTCCAACTGTCCGGTGTAGGGGTTGAACCTCTTACCTCAGCATCAGCATGCAGGATGTTTAAGAACAGGTGTTCTTTATCCAGTCGGTCATGCTGATCTACATGTCGTTAAATATCTCAGTAAAACTGCTGATTGTGATGATATGGATGACAACAGCATTGCTCGGGATGAAAGGCACTGGGCTTAAGCAGAGTAGTGAGACTTGTATGGGACACAAGAAGACAATACTGGTACATGAACAGAACATACAGAAGACATGAACTAACACCAGAAGTGTGGTCAGAGATTACATGCTCACAGAAATTCTGAGGAGGGGATCTGAACATTCAGGGTAAAAGTGTCATAAACAATATAGTATTTCTGCATGTAGTTTCTGTCAGTCGTAGATAAAGACATTTCCTTATACAGTATTTCACAGTGTCATAAACAATATGGTATTTCTGCATAGTGTCTAAGAATGTAATAGATAGTAATCTTCTTCTTCTTCTTCGTTCATCCAGAGTTTTTTTGTTTTTTTTCCGGATGTGATTGCATTGTGCCTGTTTACGGCAAAGCTGCGTTCTTGCGCCGTTAGGCTGACACATCCGACTTCTGCGGTCATTTGTTGACCGGGTTAACCATCCCGGAGATAGTAATCTATTTCAGGATGTGGTATTTCTGCATATAGACAGTGTCGTAGTTAGTAAGAATATGTTTGCCGTCAGTGTCTAACAGCATAATTGATCGTGAAGTATTTCCACATACATTATTTAACAGTGTCATAATTAGTCAGGTATTTCTACATGTTACCTAATAGTGTCATAGTTAGTCAGGTATTTCTACATATATTATCTTACAGTGTCATAGTAAGGTATTTCTACATATGTTTCCTACTAGTGTCATAGTTAGTAAGGTATTTCTACACATATTATCTAACATTGTTATAATAAGAACGGTATTTCTACGTATGTTACCTAATAGTGTCATATTTAGTAAAGTATTTCTACATATATTATCTAACAGTGTCATAGTTAGTAAAGGTATTTCTACATATATTATCTAACAGTGTCATAGTTAGTAAAGGTATTTCTACATATATTATCTAACTGTCAAAAACGTATTTCTGCATGAAGGCCTAACTGTGCCATAAACAGTGTGTTATTTCTGCTTATAGTGTCTACCACTGTCATTGATAGTAAAGTATGTCTACATACATTATCTTACAGTGTCATAGTAAGGTATTTCTACATATGTTTCCTACTAGTGTCATAGTTAGTAAGGTATTTCTACACATATTATCTAACATTGTTATAATAAGAACGGTATTTCTACGTATGTTACCTAATAGTGTCATATTTAGTAAAGTATTTCTACATATATTATCTAACAGTGTCATAGTTAGTAAAGGTATTTCTACATATATTATCTAACAGTGTCATAGTTAGTAAAGGTATTTCTACATATATTATCTAACTGTCAAAAACGTATTTCTGCATGAAGGCCTAACTGTGCCATAAACAGTGTGTTATTTCTGCTTATAGTGTCTACCACTGTCATTGATAGTAAAGTATGTCTACATACATTATCTAACAGTGTCATAAACAAATGGTATTTCTGTGTACATTGTCATAGATAGAAAGGTATAACTGCTCATGAAAATATGCAGACACAATTATGTGAGCAGGTATTGAAGAGTAAAGCTGTGTGGTTTAAAGAACTAATCATATCTATCATTTGAATTTCTTCACTTTGAACAAAAAATTGTGATTTTTTAAAATAAACATTTGTACATAAAAAGTGCCCTCGCTGGTCGATGGAAGTACTTAGTATGTTTTCTTATAAATGTATTGTATTACATTTCCATCTGACTAACAGCTTCTTGTTACATTAATTGTATGTGTGTACATTAAAAGTTAACCATATTGTGGCTTGACTTTTTCATTTGGTTTCTAGCTCTTTTTATATCTTATTAAAAATCATAAGGTTTCAAAGCAGGGTACCACGAGGGGAAGTCAATAAGTAAGTCACAACTGGCTGTAGAAAAATAACTAAATATAACAATTTGAAACCAGTTAATTTTTTATACATACGTTCTCCCTTTATTTCTCAACATAATTTCCACCAACATTGATGTACTTATCCCATCGTTTTATCAGTCCTCCCAAACCGGCTGCATGGAACTGCGTGCTCTGTTTTCACTTCACATTCAACTTCGGCGTCATTTGTGAAATGTCTCCCGCGTCCTTGAGAAATTTTTTTCTACCCAGCTATGCACCGCTTTACGGGACAAACATTTGTCGACATAAACAGGAAGCATTCCCTTGTGAATATCCTTTGCAGGCAGTCCTTTTGCCCACAAAAAACGCACAACAGCACGTTGCTCTTTGGTTGTACACTCCGTAAGTACAGTCACCATTTTGTTTATGCACTGCACATACGCATGAGACACCAAGCACCACCTGACAAACGGGAATATAAAGTTCGATGTTGCTGTCACCTAATGACACCTGTAGAAAACACAACTACATTTACCTGCCATCCCACAGAACTGTGTGACTTACTTATTGACTCGCCCTCGTATTTACATTTACTAAAACATATTGTGCCACCACAACAACTGAATCTTGGGGAAAACATGACTACTATATGTTTAAACATTTGAAGATTAGAGCAACTGAATCTTGGGGAAAACATGAATACTATATGTTTAAACAATTGAAGATTAGAGAAACTGAATTTTGGGGAAAACATGAATACTATATGTTTAAACAATTGAAGATTAGAGAAACTGAATTTTGGGGAAAACATGAATACTATATGTTTAAACATTTGAAGATTATGTTTTATCCCACAAGTACATATTTAGTAATGCTTGGTTATATCCATTACTCCTTTTACATTGTGTAATTTGCTTCATGCATTGTAACTTGAGCATAATAACAAGCATTGCTGTGAGAGTATGTGTGTTTGTTTTTTTTTTTTTTTTTTTTTTTTTTTGTCAGCAGTTGGTAGGGTTACTATAGTTGCTCCCAAACTATACCTGGAACTTCAGTGCAGAGGGGGACACCAGGACCTCTCAGCCACACTTCCCGCTTTTCACCTAGATACACTTCTGAACATAACCCCTTTATGTGTATTAATTCTATTGAGACTTCAACATGATCTTCGAGATCTTTCACCCAGGGAGCTGTCATGGCCACTCTGGAAACTTCTGCTATCCTGCACATTAACAGATTCAGTGCCACATAAAAAGTACGTCGGACTAAACAAAACTTGACAGAAAATGGGAAGTTGGGATGTGACACAATTAGATTTAAAAGTTGTTAATGTGGCAGCAGACCTTTTGTATTACAACATATTGACAACATTTTGCCGATATATAAGACCATGGCATATATGGGAAGTCACTTAAGATGATTAATAATCCCATGGCACTTGATCAGATAAGACCATGGCAGACACGGGAAGTCGCTTAAGACGATTAATAATCCCATGGTATGTAATCAGGTAAGATCATGGCAGACATGGGAAGTCGCTTAAGACGATTTATAATCTCATGGTATGTAATCAGGTAAGATCATGGCAGACATGGGAAGTTGCTTAAGACGATTTATAATCTCATGGCACTTAATCAGATAAGGCCATGGCAGACACGGGAAGTCACTTAAGATGATTAATAATCCCATGGCACTTAATCAGATAAGACTGGCGATGCGGGAAGTCGCTTAAGATGATTAATAATCCCATGGCACTTAATCAGATAAGACCATGGAAAATATGGGAAGTCACTTAAGGCGATTAATAATTCCATGGCACTTACTCAGATTAGACCATTGCAGGTGTGAGAAGTTGCTTAAGATAATTAATAATCCCATAACACTTAATCAGATAAGACCATGGCAAATATGGGAAGTTGCTTAAGAAGATGAATCATCCCATGGCACTGAATCAGTTAAGACAGCTGAGATCTCCAACCCTGTGGTGAAATAAACAGTGTATGTAGTTAAATGTATGCTAGTCAGTCAGAATAGCGGCCATATTCTTAGTTTGATTTTGCTATATGGTTATTGATTGTAATTAAATGTTGCTTCAAGTAACTGTAATGCAGTAATCATTGTCAGTATATTTGGTCAGTATTAACATAATCTTGAATTATATATTTGGTATCAGCCATTTAATCAAACTATGCTTTAAGATATTATTCGCATATATTGTTCATACCTTTTTTTCTGGTGAAATCAATTACTAATTTTGTATAGAAACATGATAATGTGTTTATGTTTACTTTGTATCAGTTCTGTGTTGTTATGCCACAGGTGTTTGGTAGAAGCTGCAGAAGTGTTGCATCTAGTGCACTAGTCTGCTGGCTAGGTAGTGGTGGGTTCAAATCCCACTTAAGATAGGTTATTTGTGTGTGACCAGCCTGGGTTTAGGGTTGATCTAGCTTCATTGGTTGTTGGTGAATCCTTTGGAAGACGTGAGTTTTAACTCTTGTGTCTGATGCATTGTTGATCAAGTCATTTAAGCTCTGAAAATGGCTTGCATCTATCACAGTAAGATTGGTGTTGAGATTTTCCTCCAAACTTTGTACCAAAGCATTATTTCCACAGAGATTATGCTGTAGATCTCTCCTTCCCCTCTCCTAGCCCGTAAACCAGCAATGTGTGCAGGACTGGTACTATGAGAGTGCAATCAGATCATGATTCAACACAGCACGTATGGGGCAGCCGGAATTAGGCCTAGGTTGGTCATATTTCTTCCACGTATTTGAGGAATTTCACTGTCACTAAACTTCAGAGCAATCAATGTCCAGAGGGACCCAGTCTGATAATAGGTTTCAGCGCTTTGCTATGCTATATAATGTAGTATAATAATGAGTGAAGTCAAGAACCGACAGTACAGCACTCAAAGCAGCAACTCATATTATCTTGAGTAAAAATAACAGAAGCAGTTTCCTGCTGTGGGTCTGTAATATGATAGGGCTATCACAATTTGTAGGCCTGAATGGATTGTGGAATATATTGCCAATTTCCCCTCACGTTAGCAGGTGATGAGCCCAGGTATCGAACGTACACCGACCACGTCCATGCCATGACATTATCATAAATAAACATTCATGACATTAGCAGCACCGTTCCCTAACTTCATTATCACGTTCACTATTATCTTGAGTAAAAAAAGAATTTAAAAATTTGCATTATCCTGTATAGGACGTAGCAGTCAATACCAGCATGTTTTTTGGTTTTTTTTTGCTGTTAAAATTTCTTGGCAAATTTATGTTTAGCAATTTGCCGTTTGCAATTGCTTTCTGAATGACCGGCACCCATATCATTTCGTTAAAAAAAAAAAAAAAAACTAACGCAAGCCGATTTGCTGCTAAATCGCCCGCAGCTGTGTTTCCAATGCGGGTATGCGTCCATAACTCCTTCGCCGGCCATTATCTTCAGTACATGTATGAAGAATGAAGCTTCCAACGGACATAACGACAATTATACTGGACCACCAACTGCTTATAGATCAAACCTAGAGACTAGGATTAGACAGTCAATAATAATTTTATGTCCATTTAGAGATTCCTGAAGATTCCTGCAATAGAGAGTCATGGTAGCCTGCAATGGCCAATGATGTTTATACATATACGGAAGAAATTCAGTTATACAAAGCTGGAGTCCATGCTGTTGCAGAAGACGGTGTATTCCAAGATTTAAAAGAATTACTACAGCAGAAGAGTACTGACAAGCCCAGAAATGCTTACTCCAGTTCAAAGAACGTATCTTTCTCCAACTTGGTTGCAACAGCCAGCATGGTTCGTGCTTCCAAAACACTTTTAATACACAACAAAATGGAGGCATTGCATCATTTGTAACCAGTAGTAATAATGTCAGCTATGAGAAAGGTGGAATTCGAGTTTATCAAACACCTAAAGTTGATATCTTTGGCATACGTTACAGAACTATCTCATAAGAGAAGATGGAAACAAAAGTTACCTCCCTGTCAATGACAACAGTAATTTAGATTCAAGACAACCTCCACCATTTTCTACAGAACTTTTAGATGGAACCACGTTAAGGCATGTTAAATAAATCAAGGGTGCTTCTGGTGCTATCTATAGTATGTCCACATTTGTTTGCCTTCATTCACGATCAATTATTTTGAAACCTGTCTGTTGCATCGTTATGAAATTTTTCCAGCCGTCTTATATTTACCCCCACCCAAGGAATATGTCTTTGATAGGTCCAAAAACAACTTAAATCATTGAAAGCGGCGACATTCCTTTGATGTTTTGCTTAACAACTAGTGATTTCTCGCTAACAAAGTTATTTTTACGGTAATGTGAGACCTGCCAATTCTGATGACACACAAAGGCGTATCCGGATTCGTATGGGAGTGGGTGCAATGAAATAACTAGCTTAAAATCGACAGGTTCGGCTGCATTGCACTGGATTTTTATCCCATATGGCTCAGTTTCTTTCCGCCGCGCGGAAAGCGTCGCACAAAGCACGAACTCTGTAGCTCCAGTGACGACCCTCGGGAGTCTCCGAAAAAATGCACTCATGAAATGAAGGACGCGGCCCGGAATCGAACATACAACCTTCGGAGCCCGAGTCAGACGGCTTGACTACTTCACCACGGAGAATCCCGAGAGGGGTGCAATGTGTAATATTAGTAAAGACAGAGAATTTACAGAGGCACGGTTTAAATAATTTGTAAATTAACAGGAAAGTAGAAGGAATATATTTCTTACCTTATTTTTCATTTCCTTCTTGTTTCTTCAGCTGATGCTGATGCTGTAATGTTTAAGGCTTGCAATTCGTCTGAATAGTTGGAGCAAAATATCCCAGTAAGTGTGTACGTAGATTAAGGTCTGCGATCTGCTCCGACCTTAATCTGTGTCAGACGATTCCAGTAGGTTGATGATTGCTCTCGGTTGCATAAAATTAAATCCATCCTTTCTCCAATAGTCCTCTTCCTCTTTCAACACATGGTCCTGACGTTTTTTCCAGTAACTTTTATCAATATTTAATAGCGCGGACAGACAGATAGATAGACAGACAGAAAGGTAAGTAGGTAGGAACGCAGAAAGGTAGGTGGTTGGATAGCTGACTGGGTGGGTCGGCCGGCAGGCAGACAGATTAGATAGATGGATGGATAGATAGATAGATAGATAGATAGATAGATAGATAGATAGATAGATAGATCCCCGCCAGGAGCCGGGCCGAGCCAGCTAGTTTATTTATATAATCACGTTTCATGAAAGAAACCACAGTTTGACGACACCTCTGAACTACCCCATATAAATTCCCTCAGTCTGCCAAAAGCGAAAACCGCGCAGACAAATTTAAAAAGCAGTGGGGGTGTGTCTTGTTGAAGCGGTAATACTCTTAAAATGATGGAATGAATGCGGGGGCAATAAAATATATACCGCATATAAACAAACATTGAAATCTGCTGTACAATCTCCAGAACAAAAATGTTTTTGTTGGGTGGACATAATTATAAGGTTATATGCTAAATCTCATCATTTTCCTTCAGTTGGTTACTGAGATATTGAATTTTATATTGAGGCAACAAAACAAAACAAAAAAAACTATAGCACTAATGTCAAGGTAGTCAGTGTTCCTGTGACCAATCCTCAGGATAGTGTAGAAGCAGTTTTACAACCATAAGGCAGCCATTTAAAGAAGGTGTAGCTTTCTCAAGCAATCTCAGTCACCGATATCAGGAATAATACTGGCTCTGAGGGCCAAAGGAAAAGTGGTGCGGTAGGTGGAGGAAGCTCTGCCATGCCATTACAGCAGGACATCTGTTGCAAGTCAGCAATAGCTGCAGGATATACTAATACTCATGATCGAATCACAAACAAGCAACAGTTTCCAGATTCGTAACCCGAAACATTGAAATCAATGAAATAAAGACAATCCGTTTCAAACTGAAAGGATCGTTCTTTGTTTATTAACATACGGTCGTTTACCTGACAATACTCAAAGAATGCGTGTACTTCACGTTTTAAATAAAGAGAAAGAAAACAACTGAATGAATTAAATCTATGTATATAAAAGAGAATGTTTATGTCTTTGTGTGTCCTTTATGCGTTCCTGAACGGTCCATCCGATTGAGATGAAATTTTCTACAGATGTTCTTCTCATTCCCGCGCAGCCAAATGGCATAGTTATTTAGTTTAAAATCAACAATTTTTCCTCCAGCACGAAAGAAAATGGCACGAGCTTTAGAAAATCAATCAATCATGTGCCATGCCGGAAAGCGTGGGCGGTAATGACTCGCCATTTCACTCGATCACCAGTGTCGTGGATCAGCTCAAGTGTTCCTGTCTCGTCCATGTCATGTGGCCAAGCCATCCAGGTATTTTCCTCTCGGCCTTCCTCTTGGTCTGTTCCCTTCGATCTTGCCAGTTGTCACCAAGTTCTCCAATCCATTTCTTCTTTTGTGTTGATGATGGTTCACAATGAAATCTTCGACGTCTGCCCACTTGCTGCAAATGTCTTTAATTCTGGCAGTTGAAATTGTCACTGACTCCTCATCATCGGAAAACTGTTCCCCCTTTAACGTCTTTAGCTGTTCATTCTGAAGATCCACAAGCTCATCTGTAGGCCTAGTACTGTTTGTACTGTACGCGATCGTTTGTCTCCAACGTTACACTTTGCTCTCTCCCGCTCGCCTTCGTTCGTAACCCGAGGCACTGTTCGTTACCCGAGGCATAAAATTTTCGAAGTTGTTGTTCGTAACCCGAGGGATAGTTATATATATATATATATATATATATATATATATTCAGTAGCATGTCCTTTGCAGAACCTCGCTCCCATAACAACCTTCCAGAAAACCACTCGATCATAAGCAAGGTGCCCCGTGTCCAATATCCCCATCTGGAGATCATCCACCACATTCTGCACCCATCTTCTGTTTGGCCTTCCTCTTCCTCTCTTCCGTGTGCCGTGATCTTGATCCATCGACTAAACTAAACTAAACTTTCCTTGGTACATAGTAAAACTTACGTGAAAGGCTAGATTTTGGCAGATTGTTCAGGTGACTAGAAATTACAAACTGTGAACATTGTATTGTCTTCACTTACACCATAAGACTTCTCCCCCCCCCCCCCCCCCTTGCGCTTTGTCTCCACCATACAAGACATGACAGTTGGGATAGGATAGTTATCAAACGCGTCGGTCGCTTAAGACGTATTCAGCTACACAAGGATACAGATAAGTAACCTTAATATTTTCACGTAGTGCTTTTCAGTAGTTATGTGTCGGTATATTATAGTATATGTTTGTTTGTTCTGTGCTGACGAAGGCTTTAGCCGCAACGTCCATTTTTCCCCTTGTAATCGTGTTCTTGTAAAGCTCACAATCTGCTTCTTGGTTTTTTTTTTAAATTGTGTGTGATTAATTCATTACCATACCGAGGTAGAGGGGTTTGAGTGTTCCAATGACCCAAAGAACTTTACCGACAATAGGGCAGCTACCGGTAGGGTTGGACAGGTCAGAGGATAGAAACCAAACGAAGAGAGACACAGGCTGCTGCCTTGTAGGTAGACAGGGCACAGTCAAAGACTAGGGAGAGTAAATTCAAAAAAAATATTTGCCAAGTCTTATGTACTGGGCCACAGGTGTGACGAAACAGCGCATCTCGATTTACCTTATAATGTCGTACTCCTTCAATCAACATTTTGCGTGTTTTCTGCTTGTCAAAACTACGAATATCTGATAATAGTTGTGTCTGATTTTGAATACAGATATAAGCCCACACAAGAAAAACATATTTTAAATTATCGAATTATGTGTTTAGATGGCAAATTGGAGAACATCAAGCAAAACATAAGAAGAATGAATATTATTATTAACATTTTAGGTATATGTGAGTCCAGTTAGAAAGAGACGGGTGTGATAACATCCAAGGTATATAAAATCCAATTTGGTGGAGAGAAACGACACCGATGTGCCTCTCTTCCCCTCCAACCTTCCTTTTGTGATGACATACTCTAGCTTTTCTTTTCTCATGACATGCTCAATGAATGTGAGTTACTGGTTCTCTTTATGTGTTAACTTAGTTAACTTCATTCAGGAAACTTTCATTGCTCTTCCTATCGGTCCAGACTACTCCCCCCCCCCCCCCCCCAAAAAAAAAAAAAAAAAAATAACAAACAAACAAACGAAAATAAACAATAATAACCATTACCTCAAACGACAATTAGTATAATAAACATTCCCATATGTATGGTACTTTACACCTTCCTGAGGTATTTACAATGGCATGTTAAAAATTGCCTTAGTGAGTCATGTATTATTGATTTTTTTTTTTTCATGCGTTTTATTGCATATTGTTCTGTTGTAGTCTAAGATTAGCTTTATTAGTGATGCATGAATGAAATAACGTATGAGAGGACAGAGAGACGAAAGGCAGAATGTTAGACAGGCATGCGTGCCCAATTCTTAACCCTTTGAAAATAAAGATTGTTCGTTCGATCAATAGATAGATAGATAGATAGATAGATAGATAGATAGATAGATAGTTGCATATCCTTTACAGGACGTCTCAGTCAACATCATATTGTTTATGCTGCGGTGATCTCTTGGCAGGTTTACGTTCAGTAGTTTACCATTGCTTTCTGAACAACCGGCAGTCATACCATATTTCTTTTAAAAAAACGCAAGGCGTTCTGCTGCCAAACCGCCCGCAGCTGTGTTTCGAACGCGGGTATGCGGGATTACGAACTGCGCCCTTCACCACGGAGACGGCAGATAGATAGTGTGATCAAATAAACACTTAAGGTGACATAATACAATCATGAATAGATGTTATTAACATAAACTCATAAAGAGTAGCCCATCCACACAACACGAAACTTTCGTAACCAACCTTACCAAATTGGCTACAATCTAATTTATGCAATAAAATGTATCTAACGAAGTAATAAAAGATAGTTAAGTTTTTTAAAAAGTAAAATAATTAAAGTTTTAATCAAAATTAGTGCAGTATATGTTAGTAATATACAAACTGTATACTATTATAAAACGATAGATTATATAGTTTTAGCTAGCATAGTTTGGAATTCCTGTAAACGAATACCTGACACAGGTTTTTGTGGCCATGTGTTTACCAGTTACAACAGCTGTTGCAAGCCGTTGAAACATATTTCTCTGCAACAAAGTAGTTGTTACAACTTAACAAAAGGTATTACAACTTAATAATAGTGTTTACAAAGATTCATGTGTAAAATGAATAATTTTAATAAATACGACGGGAAGGAAAATATTCAAGATGATGATGAAATCGAAGCTGATGACGACGACTTTGAAGAAGATGACGGTGAAGATGAAGAGGAGGAAGAAGTGGACGAAAACGTTGGGAAGGTGAGTGGTAATTAATAGATCATTTGCATTGCACATCGAACTATTAGTTAATAAATTATCAGATCCTTCGATGTGTAGCCACTGGTGACACAAGAAAGTTATGTTAAGTTCTGTGTTGGTTGTTGATGTGACTGTTCAAGTCAAGTGTTCAGTTCATTGCCTTCCCCCGCATGGCGTTCTGGCCGTTCGTCTAAGTCTATAGTCTAAGCATAACCCTGTTGAACTTGTTCTTGCAGTCTGGTCAAAGTTACAGAATCAGAACCATATTAATCAATCTTGGAGTATGTGATCTGCGGCGCCAATTCACATATGCTAGCAGTTTTGGTCAATATTTAAAAATAGGGTTTTTACTTATGAAATCATAACAGTTGGATGCAGCTTGACAAGCAAGACCAGACGAATCCAACGAAGGGTATCTCAACGAAAATACGTTAATTCTAAGCAGAGTTATGAATTTTTTTGTGACGTAATTTAATAACAGGAAGTGTACTGATGACCTTAGAGATAGGGGAGATTTTATCGCGGCTCATTAATTAAATTGGAAGCTGAGAAATTCTGCCTTCTATTACTGTGGCTTGTTTATTTTTAAACGGACAACGTAGTGCCATATATCATTGCATCCGGGGTGGCGAGGCCTAACTTCACATAATATTTATTTTTCCATAGGATGTGCCGTGACCTAATTAACAATTTAAAATGGCCGCCAATTGTGTATTATTTGCCTTCTATTACTGTGGCTTGTTTATTTTTAATTGGAAAACCTAGTACCATATTATATTATTGCGTCCGTAGTGGCGAGGCCTAACTTGACATATTATTTATTTTTCGATAGGATGTGCCGTGACCTATTTAACAATTAAATATGGCCACCAATTGTTTATTATTCATTAAAAGACTGTCACATTGCTAACAAACCTGGTAAGATGTATATTTTATTGTGCGTTTTTGTAACAGGAAAGTAAAGGTCACATTCCTCTTTTGATAGAATGTCAAGAGGATTGAGAGAATCAACTTCATTGCACCAGGTTTTACCCCATGTGGCTCAGTCTGTTTCCGCACGGTGGCCTCCCGAAAGCATAGTATTAAACACGAGAGTCGCAGAGTTTCTGACAAAAATGCACTCGACTTTTAAGACTTTTTGATAAGATGTGCTTTGACCTAATTAATAGTTAAAAGGGAGAGTTTATACATAGCTGAAGTATGAATAAACAGATACATTATACGTAGCTGAAGTATGAGTAAAGGGATACTTTATAGATAGCTGAAGTATGAGTAAAGGGATACCTTATACATAGTTGAAGTATGACTGTTTAAATATCAAGAATAATTTTCCAGATTGGTATCCCCAATACAAATAATTATGTCCCCAGGCGTGTTCAAGAATTGTTAACTTGCGTTTCTGTACACTTACTGTTTACAGGCATCCATCTTTGTTTACATTACCGACCTACTATTTCCTACTATTTATGTCCTGATCATTCCGGTCCAAGCTGACAGTAATATGCCTCGTCTCAGAGAGACTTGATTAGGCAATTAAAACATCAGGCTTTCGACTGACACTGGCCTGATGAATTAACAAATAAACAAGGACATGCTACTCATATAAAGTGCAGGAAAACCTGATATATGTGAAGCAGGTTGAAAAGAGAGAAGAGAGAGATAGATAATGAAGCTAGTGTGAGAGACAGAGATATGAGAAAGATGTGTTGAAAGACATAAAAAAGTGATAACTTTTATATAATATAAATAAGATAATAAAAGTGACACAAAAGAACTAACTTCGATAAACTAATATTTAAAACATCAGTTCATAATCATAGTTCCTAATATTTGTTTATTAAAAAGTCGCTTTCACCCAATTAATTCCTGAAGAATTTAAAAACAAATAGTGTCCGGCAGAGAATCGAACCAACAGCTCCCGCTTATCAGGCGGAGACACTTACTACTATGCTACTGATTATATGATTTTGAATCAACAAAAATATATAACATAGCCACGCTCATGTCCCGATAACGTCACATACGTTAAGTCACGTGACTTGGCAAATCACGTGACCAGCCGGGAAAGTTCCGCTATGAATAAAGGGATAATTTATTCATAGCCGGGGCATGAATAGTCACTTCGTAGTTAAAAATAGCTGCCCATTTATATTTATTAAATGTCATGTGAAATGGTCATCGTTAGTGAAAGAACAATTCATGAAAATGTACTCATATTGTCTTAATGTGTACTCATATTGTCTTAATGTACCAACTGCATTGCGACAGCTTTCTTTTGTTGATTAAATATCATACATTAATGTAAGTAAATAAGTTTGTAACTGCTGCATAAATTAAGCAGCAGTTAATTAATTATTAAAATATTAAATAATAAAAATATTAAATATTCACTAAAATTGATTTCTACTTCTGCTCTATAATTATACTGTTATGTATCTAATAGTGAGCAATTAATAATTCATCATCATCAAGTGCCATGCCGGCTGGCGTAGGCGTTCATGGCTCTCCACAGATCTCGGTCTTTGGTTTTCTGGATCAACTCTGCTGCTGATATTCCTCCATGCCACCGTCTCAATCCATCCAGCATCACTTCTCTTGGTCTACCTCTGCCTCTCTTCCCCTCGATCTTTCCAGTTGTTACAATGTTCTCCAATGCCTCTCTTCTCATCACATGACCGAAGAAAGCTGTTTGTCTCTGTCTTATTGTTGTATATAATGTTCTAGTTTCATTAGCCTGTTTCAGGCAGTCGTCGTTAGTTACTCTGGCAGTCCAAGGAATTCGCAACATTCGTCTCAGGAACCACATCTCTGTTGCTTCTAATTTCTTCTTAATCTGTTCATTTACATTCCAAGATTCACTGCCATACAGCAAAACTGGTTCTACATAGCATTTCAGCACTCTCTTTCTTACATTCAGTGATAGTGACTTATTGCATAAGATACTCTTCATTTTCTGAAATGCGGCTTTTGCCTGCCCTATTCTGCTCCTAATTTCTGTTGTACATCTTCCATCTGATGTTATAAATGCCCCTAGGTATCTAAAATTATCAACTTGGTTAAGGATTTTCCCTTCTATTTCTATGTCACATTTTGGTGTCAATTAATAATTAAATACGAACTTATTTAAAACATGCCTTATTTTACAGTACTGTATTTAAATTTAAATAATTACGTACTGCTGCGCTGCTTAGAAAAGCAGTACTTCCTACACTACTGACAGGTTTACAGACAGGTCTGAAAACTGGCTTTCAAAATTATTTTCAGTCATGTCAAATGCTGAAATATTATACAAGTACACAGATACATTTCTGCTACAAATGACACTTTTATTCTGTTTAATTTTAGTAAATTACCAGTTCTAATTATAAATAAATACAGTATGTTTTTATTTTTTTTTAGCATATCCTTTACAGGACTTAGCTGTCAACACCAGCATCTTTCAAGTTTATGTTGATCTCTTGGCAAGATTACGCTCAGTAGTTTGCCATTGCTTTCTGAGCGGCCGGCTCACATACCCCGTAAGTTACCGATGCGATTCGAACCACTGCTGATTTGAACCGTCATCACGTTACCGGCGAGAGTATACGAGATTACGGAGAAAAGTCATAACCTCTAAGCCACGAAGCCGGCAGTTTATTGTATGGGCGCAGCAATCTTGAATTTTATGTTATGACGGCCGTGTCACTAAACATTTTTTCCTGAACGCCAGCAAACACCAGCAATGTTGAAACTCTTCACATTTATGTAAAATTGAACGGGGGATTCAAAATTGCAACAAAAAGTTAACACTTCTTTAAGCTACAGGAGTTATAAGACTTATTAGCTTACTATTCATGAATAGACTCCAATAAATTCAAGAGAAAACAATTTCTCGGCATCAAACTTTCGGCAGTTAGCAGAAGGACCAATACTGCAAATATCAGAGTAGGTTCACCTTTCGTCGTACCACACTAGTTTCGAATAATTCAAATCTAGCAGGACATGGTAACAACTGGAAGTGAATCGTTGGTTGCCAAGAATAGCATGCGAAATCAAGATCGAGTTTCCCCACCCCGAATCCAAATTTCGATCACTCTGACATTGCTACATATGCTCTTTGCTGATCCCCCATCATCATATTATACAATTCTATATTACATATATATACTTTCCCTACACAGTGAAAATATTTTAAGAATTATCATCATCATCAAGTGCCGTGCCGGCTGGTGTAGGCATTCATGGCTCTCCACAGATCTCCACAGTATCTTAAGAATTATAGAAGATATAAATGGAATCAGTATTGGAGGACGAAACATCAATAACGTTAGATATGCATATGATACAGTATTGATTGCAGACAATGAGCAGGATCTGCAACAGTTAGTAGATGCGGTTGTTGCACACAGTGAACAACTGGGATTAGAATTAAATTGTAAAAAGACACAGATTATGGTCATCACAATGTAATGTACAAGTAAATGGGAATATTCTTCAACAAGTGAATCGGTACAATTATCTCGGAACAGTCATAACATCTGATGGGAGATGCCTTGTAGAGATTAGAACAAGAATCGCCATGGCGAAAATAGCCTTTAGCAAGATGAAAAACATACTGACCAATAAAAAGATGTCAATTGAAACGAGAAAAAGTGTTGAGGTGCTACATGGAGCCTGTTCTTTTGTATGGATGTGAAACTTGGACAGTGAGCAGTCAAGCTGAAAAACATCTGATGGCTGCAGAAATGTGGTTTCTGAGGAAAAACGCAAAGAATACCATGGACAGATGGAAAAACCAATGACAAAGTACTACAGGAGACAAATGAAAATCGTAAATCGATTAGAAAAATTAGACATGGACGGTCAAAATTTTTTGGACATGTTATGAGAAGAAATGGATTGGAGAACTTGGTGACAACTGGCAAGATCGAAGGGGGAAGACCGAGAAGTAAATACTTGGATGGCTTAGCCACATGGCATGGTCGAGACAGGAACACTGAGCTGATCCATGACTCTAATGATAGAGTGAAATGGCGAGTCATGACCACCCACGCTTTCCGGCATGGCACATGACATGTATATAAACAGAACTCCGAAATGTTCTCCACTTTCATTGACCTTACCAAGGCTTTTGATACAGTCAGCAGAGAAGGACTGGAAGATTATGGTGAAATATGGCTGTCCATAAAAGTTTGTCCAAATAGTGCGGCTATTTCATGATGGTATGCAGGCAAGATTACAGGAAAATGGTGAACTGTCTGAGCCCTCTCCTGTCACCAGTGGAGTGAACCAAGGATGTGTCCTGGCGCCAACACTGTTCAGCCTCATGTTTTCAGCTATGTTGACGAGTTAGTTAGTTAGTTAGTTAGTCGCAGTTCCAACTTCACAGCAACGGGTCATCCCCATTATGCTCCGTTCCTGTGCCAGTGAATATCATACAAAACGCTGCCCAATGTGAAAAGTGGAAAAGACAGGAGTCTCGACAAACAACAGCCCGCACAGATACACTGTGCATAATGCCACCGCCAGAATGTCAACACAATAGTCCCCCACAAAACACCCAGTTCATTTTTGATGGAATCTGCAGTCATTTTCCCATCTGGACGTTTCCTAGATGTTCACCCACACAGTCCACGAAATACAGTTCATCGTCGATGGTAGTGGCAGTCAACCAGAAGCCCAGCAGCCACACATTTCTGCATAAGGCAATAACCAGTTAACTCTGGGACATAGCCATCTGCCATTGCTCCGAACATGCAGTCACGTTCCAAAAAACCTCGGGTAGATTCAAAAGCATTCCACACGAAACTCACAGCTCACAGTGTCGCGCCACGCACACACTCAGTAGCAGGGCGACAGAACCATCAAGCCCCCTTAGTCGCCTCTTACAACATGCGTGGTAGGCTGCAGTGTTGCTATTCTTTGCTTCCCTTATGGGCCCCGGCAACACACAGGAGATGTTGACGAGTGCCTTTGAGAACAATGACATTGGAATAGACATCAACTGCCGCAAGTAAAAAAAGGAAGTTGTTCAATCTCAGAAGGCTGAAAGCTAAAACCCAAACTAACAGCGACACCATCAGAGAGCTGCTGTTTGCTGATGATTGTGCTGTATATGCCAGTTCAGAGGCAGACATGCAACAGGTTTCAGCTTTCTCATATGCCTGTGGCAACTTTGGGCTCAATATCAACTTGGAGAAGACTGTAGTTATGTACCAGCCAGCTCCAGGGAATAATCACACCATGCCGAAAATCAAGATGAATAGTCATAGACTAAATGTTGTGGACAAATTCACCTATCTTGGCAGCACTGTGTCACAAGCTGCCACAATTGATGATGAAGTGAATGCAAGAATCTCCAAGGCCAGCGCGGCCTTTGGCAGACTGCACAAGAATGTATGGGACAGAAATGGAATAAGCCTGCAAAGCTGAATGTCTACAAAGCAGTTGTATTATCCACACTGCTGTATGCTTGTGAAACTTGGACTGTTTATCAGCGACACGTTAGGAAATTAAACCACTTTCACAGTCTGCCTTAGGAAGCTATTGAAGATTAAATGGCAAGACAAGATCCCATACACTGAAGTTCTAGAAAGAACGTCCATGCCCAGTATCCTCACTCTACTAATGAAGAATCAGATTCGCTGGGCTGGCCACTTGACTCGCATGCCAGATCACAGGATCCCTAAACAAATTTTTTACGGCGAGCTGTGTTACGGTAAACGATCCCAAGGCTGCCAGAGGGAATGCTTTATAGACACTGAAAATCTCACTGAAAGCTTTTGGAATTCATCTTGACACCTGGGAGACTGCTGCCAAAGACCAAAATTCATGGTGTACATCATTACACAAGGGTGCAGTCACTTGTGAAGCAACCAGTACTGCAAGAGCTGTGAAGACAAGGCTGGACAGAAAAACCACTGCATTCTTTGCCCACATTGTCAAAGAACATTTCGAGCCAAAATAGGCCTTATCAGCCATCTTAGAACTCGCGGCTCCAAACATTCAACCCCACTGGATGAAATGAATGGTCATCATCATTCTTGATGGACAAACAACAACAACGTATATATATATATAACTTATAACAGTCAATTGTGAAGTTAATGTAAATTACTAAATTAGCTTGATATGATAAATATTAACATCCACTTGTGACTTCTGGGCGCAATCTTGCCTAGTACATCAACAGCAGCTGAAAAATGCTAATGTTAACTGCAACGTCCTGTAAGGGATATTTAAAAAAAAATATATACTATAAACCTTGCAGTGTATTGACAATTGAGACACTACATCTACTTGTCTAAACATCAAACAGTGCCAGATTCCTATACATTTGTGAACAAAATAGGAAACCTAGGATAGTGAATCAAATGATAAGCTATCTTAGGTATGGGCAGAACAGTAAGAGGTCCTGTAAGCAGAAATTTATGACGGGTGACCAAAAAACTTATGTTTGTCTTCAGAATGAGCAATATGTCATGAGGTGAAATTGACTGAAAAACTCAGCAACTCTAGTTGTAACAAAATCAACCATATTGTTTTCATTGTTCGTTATCTCATTGTTCAACACTATTTCTTTTTATTCTGATCTCTCAGATCTGTCCAGTTTGTATTATATTCCTGGAATAATTTGCATTTTTTAAAATTTTAACGCTAGATAGATACAGAAACTCGAATATAATAAGCTAAGAGATCACTACGTTTGGTAAAAGATTTTCAAGATTATAATCTGCCCACCATAACATCACAATGAATCATTGGCATCTGTTATAATGACTGGCACTGGGCATTCAGAAAGCTATAGGAAATTGTGAATTACGGTAAGATATTGATATTACTTTACTACAAATATCCAGCTTGGCAAGTTTCTAAGCTTCATAAAAACTACTAGGCCACAGATTGTTGATCTTTGGGCCCTGCAACTAAAGACTCCATAGGTCTATTACCTAGATCATTTTCTGGTTATGTTATTTGTGGTGATCTAATATTTGGTAACACTCAGGAGGATTTTCATAGTTTTTTTTTTCTACAAGAAAGGTTTGCTTTGGGTTGGGGGAGGGGCGTTCTCTATATTGTTATGAGTTAACCCGGTCAACAAATGCCCGCAGAAGTCGGATGTGTTGGCCTAACGGCGCAAGAATGCAGATCTGCTGTAAACAGGCACAACGCAATCACGTCCGAAAAAAAAACACAGGATGAACGCAGAAGAAGAAGTACACCCAATGGGTCATGCAGGAAAACAAGGCATAAATATTATGGGCAAACAATACAATTAGTGGGGCCCTGTATTTTCTTTTGCCACTTTTCCTCAGAGCATGGCCCTTATAACCAACTCGCATCAAGCTGTCCTATCTTTTGCCATCTCCCATAGCAAATAGTAGTAGTGTTAGCAAGTGTGTACTCTATGCTTAAGTTCAAAGTGAGCTAACATTTTTTTTAATGTATGTGCTAAAGATTGAACAACAATTTAATGCGAGTGTATATATTGTCTTTCTTACCAGGTGATTGATGTGGAGTTTGATGCTAGGCCACCCAATAGTGCAGATTTTCACGGTATCAAGAGACTTTTGCAACAGGTTTGTAGAACTACGCTAGATTTAATGGTTTGGTATCGTCATCATCAAGTCACTTGCTCAGCATGAGTGATTGATCATATTTTTCCACAGCTTCCGTTCTCTAGAAGTATTTAGTAATTTATATGCTTTTTTCCCAAACCATGATACAAGACTGTCCAGAGTTTTCTGTCACTACTTACTTTCCTCTATCTCTCTTACATTAATCTTTGCAAATTACTGTTTGAGTGAATGCAAAAGCCTGCTGAATTGTTTACATTGCTTTGCTTGAATATTAAATTTAGGTTACTGTTTTAAAATGAGCTATGATTGAGCATTGTGTAATTTTGTGTTTAACAATTAATACTTTTCTAATAATTAGGTATACTATTTTCATCTTGTGCCATTCCTAGCGGTATGGTGATCATGTTCCTCCACTAACATCTGTCTTAGGTGTTTTTGACAAGGTCAACCGCTGATAATCTCACATGTCTTTCTGAACGCATCCAGCATTTTTCCCCACTGTAATTAAGGCAAAAGTTAATTTTTCTCTGTTTTATGTAACATAGCAACAGTTATTTTATCTCTGTTTATATGTTTGAATAATAATTAACCTAACAGTTAGAGGGCGGGGATTATATGCATAATCAGTTAAAATCAGGCCCTACTGTGACTGTAAAATAATTTGATGCATACACCATGACATTGTTCAGTTATGTTTTTTTTATATGAACATGTGATTGTGATATACTGTGTTTTACAGAAGTAGATATGACAATGGTATCGATATACGCTGTATTGTAGTGTGTTTTACAGAAGTAGACATGGCAAGGTATGGATATGTGCGCATGCTGTATGTATCGTATTGGGGTTAAAAGAAGTAGATATGAAAATGGTCAGACATAGATTGGCCATAGCAATGCAGAGGTTACACAGTATTCAGAATCTATGATACAACACCAACAAACAAATTTAAGTAATATTTTTAGAACAGGCATTTCTCCTGTGGTGACATGACACAATATTCATTGGCACCTTGCCGTCTTGACAGACGATAGTTTGTGCTTCAAAAAGGCATAATAACTGATAAGGCCAATTCATGCTGTATATGTTCATCCACAGTGGATGCATGTGAACACATGGTCATTTCCACCACCATGCAATTTCACAATAACTAAAGAAGAAAATCAGGGTTTTTGAACATAAATGTTACAGAAAATATTCTGAGATTGCTGTTGACGAATAGAAAGAAAACATACTGACATTCTTAAGATCTGAACATTGAAGAAAACTAGCTCATAAACAGCACCTGGTCTCAGAAACTGAAAACTTTGGCTATATTAAGTGTCATGGTGGTTTGAAAATAGTTGCGATGGAAAGCGTGGTTTGTGGAAGAAGAGACAGAGTCAACTAGCACAAATGTGGTCACAGGACATTTTGCAGATACCTTGGGCATGAGGGTGTGAGACTGGAGAACTGGCAGTGGATCAAGAATTGTTTCAACAGACCGTGATAAGAGTGCTGTGCTTGATGTGAGTGAGGTTCTGCAAAATGCCTGCTACATGATGATGAGATGTGGGCATAGGTTCAAATGAACATGATTGTCGACTTGTGCCACTTATCATTGGAATATAAATAACAGGGAAAGGTAATCAAGACTGATACTGCCCTAGGGGTGGTAACATAGTTTACTGTCCACTGTGCTACCAGTGCATAGGAATTCCATACCTTACAAGTAACACCTGATGGCGAGCTACACTGATAATAGGGAAAACTAAACCATAGGAATTCCATACCTTACAAGTAACACCTGATGGTGAGCTACACTGGTAATAGGGAAAACTAAACCATAGGAATTCCATACCTTACAAGTAACACCTGATGGCGAGCTACACTGGTAATAGGGAAAACTAAACCATAGGAATTCCATACCTTACAAGTAACACCTGATGGCGAGCTACACTGGTAATAGGGAAAACTAAACCATAGGAATTCCATACCTTACATGTAACACCTGATGGCGAGCTACACTGGTAATAGAGAAAACTAAACCATAGGAATTCCATACCTTACAAGTAACACCTGATGGCGAGCTACACTGGTAATAGGGAAAACTAAACCATAGGAATTCCATACCTTACAAGTAACACCTGATGGCGAGCTACACTGGTAATAGGGAAAACTAAACCATAGGAATTCCATACCTTACAAGTAACACCTGATGGCGAGCTACACTGGTAATAGGGAAAACTAAACCATAGGAATTCCATACCTTACAAGTAACACCTGATGGCGAGCTACACTGGTAATAGGGAAAACTAAACCATAGGAATTCCATACCTTACAAGTAACACCTGATGGCGAGCTACACTGGTAATAGGGAAAACTAAATCATAGGAATTCCATACCTTACAAGTAACACCTGATGGTGAGCTACACTGGTAATAGGGAAAACTAAACCATAGGAATTCCATACCTTACAAGTAACACCTGATGGTGAGCTACACTGGTAATAGGGAAAACTAAACCATAGGACTTCCATACCTTACAAGTAACACCTGATGGTGAGCTACACTGGTAATAGGGAAAGCTAAACCATAGGACTTCCACACCTTACAAGTAACACCTGATGGTGAGGTTCACTGGTAATAGGGAAAGCTGAACCATAGGACTTCCATACCTTACAAGTAACACCTGATGGTGAGCTACACTGGTAATAGGGAAAGCTAAACCATAGGACTTCCATACCTTACAAGTAACACCTGATGGTGAGGTTCACTGGTAATAGGGAAAGCTGAACCATAGGACTTCCATACCTTACAAGTAACACCTGATGGTGAGGTTCACTGGTAATAGGGAAAGCTGAACCACACACACAAATCAGGCCAGTGTACAAAAAGTATGGACTATGCTTGAGTTCATTGTGAGTGTGTACACACACACGCGTGCACACACACACACACAACATTTTTGTATAAACTGACCTATTGTAATTCATTTCTCTAATTTGGTTTTTCAGCTCTTTGTGAAGTATGTCAATGATGAGTTGTCTGAGCTGGCAAACTTCATTGCTGACCAAGATTTTGTTGGATGTGTGCTGAAAGTAAGTAGATTAAAATTATTTTGCTCAAGGATGTGAATAAATGTTGTTATGATTATGTAATTATTGGTCTTTTTCATCTTCGGTCCTCTAAGGGAAGTGGATCATGCCTAGTTATGCATGTCAGATTCAGGTATGCATTTGTGTAAGCTTTCTTATCTTTAGACAGAGTCAAGATTATGGGCTATATCTATCTACCCATGGGTAAATTTTCGTTCCTGACAAGTAAGCAAGAGCAATGACCTTATGGCCAGCTCTGTGCATTTTCTGTCATGGAATATTTAATGTGAACAACTTGCAAACAGGACTTCCTGTCTTTTGCCATTATCTGAGTGGGCTAAATATTTTATCTCAGTACCGAAGAGATCCGAGATGTGTGATTAGATATCTGTGATTCTTGGGAGAAAGTTATCAGCCCTATGCTGAAATCAAACCCAGTACCTTCTAAGCCTGAAGTGGACACCATAAACCCCAGAGCCATTCCCCCACCTGAGATTTCTTGACTTGCCAGATTAGTTCTTATCTTTGTAGTAATACAGTTATATAATAAACTATATAATATATTTTTACCTGGTAGCATTTGTTGCAAGACAGATTCCTTCTGTCCATCTAAGAACATTTGTAAATATTGAATAGAGTGGATGGAGGGATGAGTTGTTACTTGTTGCCCTTTAGTTGCAATGGGTTAAAAAAAAAAAAAATTTCCATGCCATCGTGGCTTTTTGGGGTGATGGTAAAGAAAGTACGTAGAAGATCCTTTTCCGTGCCTTGAGGCATATTGGGTATATCATATTCCATATTTTTATAGACCAATTAGTACTAGATGAGTATTGTGGTCAAGCTCACATGGGCTGGATATACATCCCATAGTTTTCCTCAAATACTTCAAACATTGGTGGGACCACTGGGAGAAGTGTGTCCTGTCCTTAGGAGAGTATATTTAAGGGGATTAGGTTTTAAAAGCTATAGATGGGTAATGTATTTTTCCCAGCCAAAGGAGGCTCAGTGCTCTTTTTTTTAAAAGCAGACTTCATATATTGTGATGTTCATTACTTAATATTTGTGAATTTTCAGCAAGATCCTGGAGATGACAGTGAGGACAGTGGTGAAGATGACGACGATGCTGATACAGTTTTTGCAGTACATACGGTCGTTAATCTTTCTGAAAACCAGGTAGGGAGGGCTATTTACTGATAAAATCAGAAGCAGTAATTTTCACACACTGATAACTCACATACATTAATTATGCCAAAGTCATTATATAAAGCTGCATTACTTTGTGTTATTTTATATTGTCAGTGAAATGGAAGGTTACAAATGGGTGCCCTGGACATGTGGGAGTCTGTGGCAGTGAGGGGGAATATTTTCTGGTTTCTAGTGTGTCTTTATTAGGACAATGTTTCAGAGGTGCAAGTGATCTAGAGGCAATTGATATGTTATGATACAGAATGCAATGAGACAACAATATGTAGGCTAATGGAGTGCAAACTACAGTATGGAGCTAGTGCTGCATGTCGATTGCATCAATATGTCAGATGTTATTCCAGCCAGCATACAGCGAGGGAAATTAACTTTCATACACTTCGGTATCTGCTGAGAGAGACTGAACACCCATGGGCGTATCCTGTGTGCCATGACATGGGCCCTGTTAACTAGCAACCAGTGTTTGTATCACATTTATTTGGGCGCTTACTCGCTTTGAACTCTAGCATAGTCCATACACTATATTATAGTAGTGATGGACTGGATTTTGCCTGTGGATTAGCTTTCCCTATTAACAGTGTCCCTCGCCATCAGGTACCCACTCCGACTTCAGAGGTACTTGTAATTTACGTCCCAAAGTCAAGGACGACAGGTCAATATTTTAGTCCAGGTGTCTGATGTAGGTGTTGTACCGCTAACCTCAGCATCAGCACAACGGATGTTTAGAAACATGGCTTCTTATCCATTCGACCATGCTGACCTGACATTTGTGTTTTAAAAGTTTAATGTAGTGACAATTTGTTGTAGTACATGACTTTCCAGCTTTATTCTACTAAAATTAAATAATGTCGCCTGTTGTTATGCACCAACAAATAATGCGGATGCATTTTATATGAAACTTCAAAGTACTTTTGGTAATCAAAGAAATGGTAATGTTAAAATTGTTATCAGTGACCTGAATGCCAAGAAAGGATTGGATAATACGGGTTATGAAGAGATGATGTGGAAACAATCTTGGGGTAATGAACGAAAATGAAGTATTTGCTCATGTTTGTGCAATAAATCATGTCGCTGGTATTAGTATTTTCCAATGAAAAGAATACAGAAAATCTAATCATATCTGTATTAAGAAGAAATTTAGATCATATCTTCATGAAATAAAAGTATTTAGGGTTGCAGATGTAGATCACCATATTCAGATAAGTAAAAAATTAAGTTGAAACCCAAGCAGTGCATGACATTTTATAAACATGGCACTCAATACAATGTAGGATATCTCAGAAATCAAGCAAAGAACAACTGATGGTTACATTCTCTAAGTACCAGGTTCTGCAGCTGTTAGTAGACGAGGTTGAGTATAGAAGACTGCTGGTGGCGAAAGGAAACCTCAGAGACCTTTACAGCACCACCAGAATAATAGGAAATTATAATCAACCAAGTGGGCTGGTCATGATCATTATATTTAAGAATTTCAAAATGTTCTGTTATTTTCTGATTAAATTATTATCACACATATTTGACTCTTTACCACTAAATATTATGCATTAAATTGTAGTTCCTTCCTCCTTGTTACCACCTGTAGTAGCAGAGAGGATTGGGTATCCCAGTTACGCCAAGCTGTGCCATTGATAGTGTAGCTACTGGCACAGACTCCCAGGTTAGACCAGTCAAGGTATAGGAGTCATTCAAGGATAGGCACACACACATGCTGGGTTGCAAGGTAGACGTGGAAAAGTCAATGCTTAGCGAAGGCTCCTTGTCAGAGTTGGGTGGTGCTTTAGATCACAGGATTGGTGAAGCATTGCAGTGTAAGACTGATATAATGTTAAATCTTTGCGGTGTTTTCTATGAGTTTAATTAATATTATGCCTGTTACTGTTCAGAGATGAATATGACAGGTATTTATAAAACACTACTGTAGGAATATTGTTTGATATATCAGGATTAGACTGAGACGTTTTTCAAATCTTTTTATCCTTAGCATTTGTCTTGTGTAGAGAAAATAGCTGATCTGCTGATCTCTAAATGTGAAGAAAACTACAAAGAGGAACCCTCTCGTATGGCAAAACTTCTTGAAGATCCTTCAAAACAGATTGGCTTGTTGATAAGTGAGAGGTTCATCAACATCCCACCACAAGTAGCCCTGCCCTCATATCAGTCGCTGAAGTGAGTATTGTGTATAGTTTGACACTGCATTATATGGTTGGTTTGGGGAATCCTCTGGAAGGGTGGAAGGGTTTTAACTCTTAAGTCCAGTGCATTGACATTTACATTACCTGAACTCTGAAAAGGTATGACTCTGCCTCTGTGAGGTTTCACCACGGGTGATCGGGTTATTAATTGTTTTGTTTATTTTCATTAGTTTGTTTTTCTGCTACGAATTTTGAACCTAATGTTTGTGACCTCCATAGTGTTCTTGGTTTTTCTTGGATCTGATTTTGTTTGTGAGTCGGGAAGGTAGTGTCATCAGCAAAGTCCTGATCCTAAAGCTGCTTTATCAGAATCTGTTGAATTTCATTTCTGGTAGTAATTATTATTGTCTTCATAATCCAGTCTATATTTAAAATAATTAAGGTGAAAAAAATATATCTGTGTCGTACTCCTGTTTTTATTTCAAATGTATCTGTTAGTTTTCCATCATAAATGACCATTATTTAATTTTTCAGTGTTGAATAGCTAGGGTCTTCCTTTATGATGGATATAATAGATAAACAAAGAGTAAAAGTTGACGGGCAACATCTACATAATCTTGACTACTGGTACAGTTCTGAGAGCAAAACATGAACATGAATTGCAGTAGTTTTTATAAAGTAAACGGAAAGGAAGATGACTACATAATAGGTAAAGTAATCCCCATGGCAGTACTTCTAAATAAACGTAAAGTGTTCATTATTTTGCATTAGGAAACAGATGGTTGTGATGGGACATGATTGTACATAGAAATACCCAAATAATACTAGGGACACGGCCAGAGTACCAACAGGAAAGTACTGCCATAACTATGATGCTGAAATTGAGGCAATCAAGATAGCAACAGAGACATTACTAAATACCAGCCATGGTACACAACCTGTGGTGCTATTGACAGATACAAAATCACTACTCGAGGCGCTCCTGTTTGGGAAATTGCCAGTACTAAGAACACTGCTTTCTGACCTTAACAGTCAGCATAAGGTCACCATACAGTGGATACCATCCCACTGTGGAGTACCCAGAAATGAGAGATCTGATTGATTAGCTAAGGAAGGAGCAAAAGAAGAACAGCCTGTTGTGCGTGTTGCATACCTACAAAAGAAAAGAATGATCAAATCAGTCAGAAAGTCACCAAAACCCGCTCAAGACAACTACCACATTATGGACAGACCAGAAAAAGTCATTATTCTGCGTCTCAGAACAGGACACAATAGACTACGCAACCACATGTATACAAAATTCAAGATTGGTGAATCAGCCATGTGCACATGTGGATTGGCATCACAGACAGCAGAGCACATACTCCAAGACTGCCCAAATTACGTCTAGGCAAACCTTCTGGCCTAGAGAGACGCCAGTGGAAGATAAACTCTATGGACCGCTGAGTGAAGTAAAAAAGACAGTAAAATTCTTACAATAGATAATACTGCAGTTATAGACATATTTCAAGCGAACGAAAGAAGAAGAAAATTGGACATGATGATTCTCTCTCTCTCTCTCTCTCTCTCTCTCTCTCTCTCTCTCTCTCTCTCTCTCTCTCTCTCTCTCTCTCTCTCTCTCTCTCTCTCTCTCTCTCTCTCTCTCTCTCTCTCTCTCTCTCCCTCCCTCCCTCTCTCTCTCATACATATTCATTTATTTGTTCATGATGCATTCATTCATAGTCTGTTTTATTTTGGTATGGTGTGTTTGTGTTGTTATTAAATAACTTTTTAAAACATATTTGTATGAAATATTACCTGCAGACTGTGATACTAACCACATCATACATTGAATGCTGATTGTTCTATGAAAATAATATATCTAACATCACCCACTGAATGCCTATTGGTCTATGAAAATATGGCCAATACACGTCATGGCATGTAAAAGGATCCTTTACATTATTTTACTTTTCACTTTTAACCTGCAGAGCAGATGTATACTTTTAACAAAATATTTAAAGTATGTAGTTTTGCATGTTATTTAAAAGTAGCTATTTAACTATCTATTTATTTTTTCTATTATTTTTCTCATAGATCTGATATAGAGAGAGCAGTTCGCAAGAAGAAGAAATTTGATTTCAGCCATCTGATTCTTATCAGTAAAACATACAAGGCAAAGGGTGCAGGGCCATTAGGAAATGAATTGTTTTTTTCAAATGCTGAAGAGCAGCTGTTTGAACAGGTAAAGATTGTTGGTTCAAAATATGCATGCTTGGGTTAAGTCATATTGTTATACTTATCCTGGTCTGGTCCTGATGAGTGAGAGAGAGAGAGAGAGGTGGAAGTAAATTGAGGATTCATACCGGTGATGTCCGGGAAGGTTAACCGGATCAACAAATGTCCGCAGAAGTCGGATGTGTCGGCCTAACGGCGCAAGAATGCAGCTCTGCTGTAAACAGGCACAACGCAATCACATCCAAAAAAAAAAGGAAAAACAACTCCGGATGAACGCAGAAGAAGAAGATACCGGTAATGTTGTTCTGACTTATAACCACCCGTTATGAGTTTCATAATGCCAAACAGATTTTTAAGTGTAATGGATAGGCAATTTTGGATGCAAACAATCATGAAAATAAACAGAGAAAAATTAAATGTAATTTACAGATGTAACATAAATAAAAAGGGAGATCAACGAGGTCATTAATGGACAAAGCAGAACTTTCCAGGAAAGAGCAACAATGCAAATGAAACAAACTATGCCTGCTGTATGTTTACATCAAGTAGAGATGATTCTGCTCATAGAGTTATCCCCATGCTGCTCACCTTGTCTCTTCAGTTTGGCCGCTCGTACACTGTCGCTTACGGATGGCATTTTGTGTGAGCTGACCTTTACCGTGTCCTTCTAGGGTCACACCTTGCTTTCAGCAGTCAGCAACAACATTGCGGAGTGCTGTTCCAAGGCATTTACTGACATGGTTGATACACTCCTCTTTGTCTATCTGAATGTCATCCCCATATGGTTTGATCTTGGTAAGCTCTGCAAATGTTGTGGCATCACCATCAGAAAGTATTGATGTGTAGCGAAGCTTATGACATGGACATCTATGCAAAATCCTGTAAGAACATCCACTGCACAGCCAACTCCAATGTGGGATGTGTGGCCTCTAGTCAGCCAAGTGCCATCAAAGATGACACTAACATCTAGCACATCATTGTCATGTAGAGTGATGCCTGACTGTTGTGCATGAACCTGTCGAACATACTTTATGGTTTGAGAGATAACAGTGTTGTGAAATGTTTTGTGATGAAGACCTTGCAGGTTCATATTTTCACAAATATTATTGAATGTTGTTGCACCCATCCCACGAACTAATGCAGAATATACAGATTGGCTGTTGATGGCAAAAGATCTATCCCCATCATTACTTCTTGCAGATAGGTATCTTCCACAAACTACTTCTTCACAACAAGAGCAGTAAACATCTGCATACACAGCTAATCCTTTGGCTTTCTTGCTGTCAGTTTTCAAAATAAGACTATATTTTTTACATACTGGACAACATAACCTTTTGATAAGTTCATCAATTTCTGAACAATCAACTACTGCTCTGTGTTTCCGTTTGTGACTTCCGGTCGCCAACATGGCGGTTAGGCATTGAACCGTTAAGGCCTGTGGTGTGTTTATGCTTGCAGCTACGGTTTACAATCGCATTTTCCTCGTGTTGGACTGGTAGTAAATTGTTCAGTCGCCCGGCTACTGAATGAGTGCGTGGGCGACGCTGTGAAATTCGTGGGGAATGCTTTTACATCTGTCCTGTACAAAGACTTGCATGTTCGGAACAATGGCTACTGGCAGTTGCTGAGTAGACTGATTTGCCTTTTCGGTGGTTCACGAGTGCATTTTTCAGGAGACTCCCGGGAGTCAGCGCTGAAGCTGCGGAGTTCGTGCTTTATGCGACACTTTCGGCGGGTCGCCCTTCAGTAAAAGACCAAGCCATGTGAGAAAACCCGGGTCAGTGAGGTCTTTCTGGTGACTGCCATCGATGATGAACTGTGGTTTTCGTGGATGTACTTTGTATTGGCATTCTGGCAGCGGCATTATGCACAGTGTACCTGTGCAGGCTGTTGGATTGCCGAGACTCCTGTCTATTCCACTTTTCACATTGGACAGTGGGGAGCATTTTGTGTGATATTCACTGGCACATGAACGGAGCATAATGGGGATGACCCGTTGCCGTGAACCTCGACTAACTAACTAACTTTCCTTTTCTGGTATACATTGTCATCACCAGAAACATACTTGCTGCTAGAGGAGGTCATATATTCATATGTATCGTTTTTAAATTGGCTTTGGGTAATAAAAGAGTCACTTCCACAACTTTGAGAAGAACACAATGGTACTGATTCATTCAGATTCACTGTCAAAAGACTTGGATTTGGAAGAAGTGGCTTTGCTGTTTAGCTGGGTCACTTTCAGAATTGTCTGTACTGTTTACGACGTTCTGAGCATTTGTGAGGTGTAATCTGAGACCGTGTGTTGCCGGGGCCCATACGGGGGAGCAAAGAATAGTAACACTGTTGCCTACCATGCACGTCGTAAGAGGCGACTAAGGAGGTGATGGTTCCGTCGCCCTGCTACTGAGTGCGTGGCACGATGCTGTGAGTTTCGCGTGAAATGCTTTTACATCTATCCGCGGTTGTTTGGAGCGATGGCGGCCAGCTGTTGCTGGATTGACTGGTTTGCCTTTTCGGCTCACGGGTGCATTTTTCAGGAGACTCCTGGGAGTCGCCGCTGGAGCTTCGGAGTTTGTGCTTTGTGCGGCGCTTTCGGCGGGTCATCCTGTGGAAATAGACCAAGCCATATGGGATAACACCCGGGTCAATGAAGTCTTTCTGGTGACTGCCGTTTTCATCGACGATGAACTGTATTTTTCATGGAGAACTTTTGTGTTGGCATTCTGGCGGCGGCATTATGCACAGTGTACCTGTGCGGGCTGTTGGCTTGCCGATACTCCTGTCTATTCCATTGTTCACTTTGGGCAGTGATGAGCATTTTATGTGATATTCACTGGCACAGGAACGGAGCAATATGGGGACCCGTTGCCGTGAAGATGAAACCACGACTAACTAACTGTCTGAGAGATTTCTTGCGTTGAGTAGATGACTGGATGTTACATTTCTTGGAACAAGGCCTTTTTCTTCTTCTGCGTTCATCCGGAGTTTTTTTTCCGGATGTGATTGTGTTGTGCCTGTTTACAGCAGAGCTGCGTTCTTGCGCTGTTAGGCCGACACATCCGACTTCTGCGGGCATTTGTTGACCGGGTTAACCTTCCCGGGGAGGCCTTTTTCAATTGGCGTGTCAATCCATCGTCAATGATTAACATCACAAAACGGCCATCTTAGAAACCCACTTGATCAGTTTCAGCCATCGGGGATCACGCATCGCTTACGGTCACGTGAGGTTTTCCAAATATGGAAGTTTCCGGAAGATTATTGATTCGAAAGAAACAGTTGTTTATAGAAGAGTTCCCAATTACAAGCCCTCGAAGTTTAACGAACAATTATGGGAGATCGTGGCCTTTAAAGTGGTGTATGACACATGTGGACACTGCTTAGCCAAAGCACCGTTGCTATGGTTTTGAAAAAAAAAAAACGTCAATTTCATAAGAATTTTCAATAAGTAGACAATTTGACACCTAGGGTGGGTTAAGTAAAATATGAATATTGCATTAAAATATATGAACTGTTCCAAAAATAGCCAAATTGACCAAAAATTTATATTTTTTTCTGCCACACATCGCCTTATGTTTGGTAATCACTTCATCCATCATCTTCTCTGATTAAGCATTGAATAGGCTTAGTGGTAATAAACCTCTTTGCTCTGCTCTTTTTCTCACAGAAACCGAACTTGTTATTCCTTCCTTGGCTGCTATATGTGCCATTTCATTTTAATATGTCCATAATTAGAATTTTCTTTACTGATCATTTACTATTTCTATTCTGGTATGGGTCACGAACTTGGTGGTTTGTTTGAAGCCCTTACCAGTCTCTCACAGTTGGTCTTGAAGGGCCGCTGCGGTTGGCCAGATTTCTGCCATCAGTCCAGCAAAATTAGGGCATTCCAAAAGGACATGCTCTTTGGGTTTGCTGTGCTGCTCCACGTTTGCAGGTGGTAGTGAGAGATCCATTCTGTGGAGGTGTACTCTTAGCATGAAGATTCCTGTCTGTATTTCTGTCTAGCTCTATTATGTTGTCATGCTTTGGTCTAGTTTTCATTTTTGTTCCCCTCCAAATCCTCTTCGTAGATCACTATAGGAGTGCTTTTGCCACTTTAAATCTCTGGCATCCCCGGGAAGGTTAACCCGGTCAACAAATGCCCGCAGAAGTCGGATGTGTTGGCCTAACGGCGCAAGAACGCAGCTCTGCTGTAAACAGGCACAACGCAATCACGTCCGGAAAAAAACTACGGATGAACGCAGAAGAAGAAGAAATCTCTGGCATGGAATGGGCTTCTCGTGGTTTCATCCAGCCTTTGGTAGCTCATCTGGCTCCTCTTTCCTTGTGATACCACAATGAACTATCATCTGTTGCAGAATTAGCTTATTTATTTTTTTGGGTGAACAACCTTCTACTTGCGTCTTTTATTGCAAGGATAATGATGTCCTGTTTGGAGAATGAGGAAGCTTGATCAAAATGTGGATAAAAATGTGTTCCATGGCACCTGTCAAATGGCTTTTTATAGTTAATAAAGCGGGTAACAAGGTTTGGTTTGTTCAATCATTCTCTTGCCAAGGAACATTATTCATGTTGCATCACCTCAGTAGACTAATTTTGGGAAAAGGAAGTACTTGCAAGTAGTTTTCCTGTTTATTTATTAGAGAACTGCTGGTGATTAACTCTGATTAGTAAAGCATTGATATAAACTTAGAGAATATATTTGGACATTGCTTTGTCTCTTTCCTGCAAACACACTGACTGTCCTCCTCTTCTTTTATTCCCCCAATGAAGCAGGTCCTCAAGCTTTCTGTGCTAAAACCATCCTGTCCTTTGCTTTCTCTTTCAGCTCCCACCATGTCCTCCCTGTGATGGTAATCTCTAATTCTTATCTTTGTATATGTTTAGGGCTTCCTCTATTTCTTTGGCCCTCTGAGTTCTTGACAAGAGACTTTCTGGTTATACTATTAAACATATAATCTGACAAATACTGTATTGTGTCATTTTCTTATCTCAATTCCTTCCTGTGGACACATTGATTGGTTGAAAGATAATGTATGTTTGCTTTTCTTTTAGATGGCAGAATTCAGCTACACGTTTTCAGTTGCTGACCAAAGAGACACAGTATCAGATGGAGCATGGGATCAAGATGGCGGTGAATTTGAGTCACTCCGCACAATTATGGTCTTTGATGCAAGTGTTTTAGGTCAGATGATAGTGAAGCTGCAGACAGAACTACCAGCGTGAAATTTGAGTTCTAACTCTCTGTTCAAGTTGCTTTAATAAATACAGTTATTAAGAATAGAATAAACTTTACTAGTGAAATGGTAACAAAAGGAAAAAGTATTGTTTTCTTAGGTGATCAACATTGACAAGTTTTTACCACATATTAAGAAACCTCAAAATGTGAGCAGTGTTATAATGTATAAATGGACACTTTTATGAACAAGAATTCACAAAATAGCTTGATCAACACTAAGGAAATAGTAACATAATATGTAGGCACCATTGTGTGTAAATGTGTGTCAGAAAATCTGTCCTATTGAGATATAATGTAATAAAACAATGTTAATACATGCTGTGCTGCTTTAGTAAAATTTGTATCAACTTTAAAACAACATAGACACAAGATTATTTCACATTTTGGAGTTTCAAGCTCTGTGTGCGTGACTTTTTTTTTTAAAAGGACCGTTTTCATGTCACACAGACAAGTATGTCAGTCTCCTCTCACGGCAAACGAAGGAGAATCTCAGCAAAGTGCACATACACTGTGGTGCTCGTGAGGTTCCAAATGTGTGTGTACCAACATTACCCATGCAGTAAATATACTTTTGTGGGTAGGTTTCATAATTTTTTTAAGTGTAGCCTGTGTAACCTATTTTCTGGCTCTTTTCAATTTCCAACTGTTTCTTATATTATAAAAAATCTATAACATCCACATTATGAATCTGGCAGAATGAATACATCTCGATTTATACCTCTGTCACATCCTGCTTCTACATCTACACACACAGTGCATGGCGAAGGCGATTGAAATTTTAGCGAAACATTGTGGGGTGTGTTGGCAGTTTGTCTCATTATGTTGTGCCTCAGTGTGCTAGAATTTCTTATACACTTATTATGGAACAGTCACACTGCTGTTGTCATCAACAATGTACTAACTGATTTATATATTACCATTCTTACACTATAAACATTTGTGTCTTGCCCTTTTTGACTTAGATTTTATTGTTTGTGAATGTACAAGAATACATCCTTAATTTGCCATTCTGCAATTGCTTTCTGGGTAGAATAGTCTGTTAATTTTGTGCTTTCTCAACTTCTTGAAGATATCCTGTTCTGAAAAGATAACAAGTGTAAATAGCATTTGTTTATTCCCTTTAACTTTGCAAAATAACTAGGGTTTTTATCTTGCATATAGACGCTAATTAAATGTGAACTTTTATTAGTTTAAAATTTTAGTACTCTCATTTTTTACATACATCTGAGGTTTGTTTGGGGAAACAATAGTTTCTTGTAATTATATCTGAGAGAAAAAAAACCAGTTAGCAGTTTTTGTACATTTGTTCCTAGCTGCAAACATTATGTTATTGCAAACATTTGATAGCTGTTTCCCTTTATCCTTTCATTACATGTCATTTCCTTGTGATCTGAAGAATAAACACCGTGACAAATTCTGTCTGAGATATAAATACAGTTGTTGTTTATATTGTGTGGTGGGTTTGTTATTCATTTATTTCAAAACAATGTTTTCCCGTAGTGAATTTGAACAACAAAGACACAAACAATAGATTGCCCGATTTATTGCCTGGCATATTTCGCTGCATCTCGTCAGGTACATATCACACAATGTAAAGTAAATTAACTAGATAAATCCTTCAAGTTGAAATATACACATATTCGCACAGTAATGTCAATTGTCTACCACGGTAATTTTAAGCTGACTAACGTGTCTTTCTGTTTGCAATCTGGCTTGCGTTGATTAATCATAATTGCTTCTGCAAACTTTAACAAGCGGGTGTTTTGTGTGTTAAACAACACGTGAAAAAGCAATGTCTCTGTCAACCACATGGCCGCTTTCGATAATATGCTTACCGATTGAAGACGCAGGGATCTTCCGGTGTGTCGGCCCCACTAGGCTAGATTCGCCTGTGTGTCGTATCTTGTCAACCCATTGAGGTATGTGTTCTGACACTCTTGTTCAGCTGTCTCTCTGTTCTACCAATGTAGAAGGTCTGGCATCTACATGTGAATTGGTAAATACTGTTGTTTGTGGCGTACAGAGGAACAGGCTCTTTGACTGCTGGTGTGGGAATCGGTATGGTTCTATATCCAATGACTGTTGCAGCACAGAATGTTCGGCCTACTGCTGTAATAAGCCGGTCTTGTAGATGTTTCATTACGCCATCCCCTTGAAAGGTTAGCTGGATGAATACCTTGAGTTTAAGGACTGTAGTTACGTCTGGTTTTGGTTTGGGCTGTTGGCAGTGGCGCTTTATAAATCCTGTGGAGTACCCATTCAGGTTTAAGACATTCTTCAGAGTTTCAAATTTCTCTGTCAGTGTGTCCTGGGTGCATATCTTTCTAACTTGAAGGATTTATCTAGTTAATTTACTTTACATTGTGTGATTTCTGCAGTATGTACCTGACAAGATGCGGCGAAATATGCCAGGCAATAAATCGTGCAATCTGTTGTTTGTGTCTTCGTTATTCAAATTCATTTATTTGCTGCCTTTGTTAATATGTTTGCATCTAATTGGAAGTAAGACAGTGTTTTTGTGTCTTGCGTCATTTGTAATGTGGCTGTTCTAGTTACATGGCAGACCCATGTGCAAATGTTGCTATATTCATTGCTTCACTTTCCATTCTCCCACTGTACATTGCTAGAAAAGCCACAGACCAGCAGAAGGGCAAGGACTAGACTGCCTTGTCCATTGTGAGCCAACTACTGGTGCTCTTGAAGCCAAAGGATCTGCCTGCTTGTTACCTTGCACTCTGCTACGACATGGACAGTACACCCATCAGTACCTTAAGAGAGGGGTGGTTGTATCCATTCATATCACAGACTACCTGCTATCCACCTTAAAGCTACAATAATCGCAGCCACATTCATCTTCCTACTTGGGGTTATACAGCTGTTGGGTCAATTATGCTAAGAAACAACTTTCTCCTCGACTCTAGCTGAGAATTCCATTCAGATGTCTCTCCACGGAGCACAGATCCCAGATGTCTCTCCACGGAGCACAGATCCCAGATGTCTCTCCACGGAGCACAGATCCATCGTGTACCTACTGCACCATCTCTGCTGACAATTTCATCTACGAGGGTAAGTTAATATGTAAGTCACAAATGGCTGTAGAACTAACTATGATAACATCTTGAAACCAGTTTATTTTTATTTATACATTGTCCCTTTATTTCTCAACATAATTTCCACTAACATTAATGCACTTATCACATCGTTTTATCAGTCCTCCCAAACAGACTGCATAGGACTGTGTGCTATGTTTTCATTTACCTGCCATCCCACAGAACTGTGTGACTTACTTATTGACTCGCCCTTGTACCTTTTTCTACCCAGCTGTGCACCGCTTTAATGGAAATCACTAGGGGCTAAGTCCACTGAAAACCTACCTTGGCGGGGGACATTTCGCAAGTGGCGCCAAAATTGAATGTGAAGTGAAAACGTGGTTTAGAAAACAGCATGCAGTTCTATGCAGCCGGTTTGGGAGGACTGATAAAACGATGGGATAAGTGCATCAATGTTGGTGGAAATTATGTTGAGAAATAAAGGGACAATGTATGTATAAAAATAAACTAGTTTCAAGATGTTATCATAGTTAGTTATTATTCTACGGCCATTTGTGACTTGCTTATTAACTTAACCCTCGTATCAGCTGTTGTGACTTTCATTTCTGCTAACCTATCACCCCACTCTACATTGTCTGTACACTATGATGATGATGCTCTTGTGTCTTTCACTGTCAATCCATTTCTGTGTTTGTGTTTGGTTAAGGTATCTTGATGATATTTTCTGCCTGTGCCATCCATAACCTTTTCTATTCAGCTTTTTTCATTCAGGTTACAGTGCAGTGGGTGTCTTGTCATTATTTATGAGTTGCACGTAGGCCTTTGCCAGTGCGAGTCTAGTCTTCACCTGTGTAAGCCTTAACGTATATCTCATCGTTTGATGGGGTATTTTATTTTGTGCTGCTTGCTTTGTCCATACACACTAGTTCTGGTAGCGCTGAACTGAATGTTGCATGCGGATTAACTTGCCCTGTCTCTCACCACCAGGTAAACCCACTCCGACTTCAGAGACTCCTAATTTACATCCCCAAGTCAAGGACGAGAAGTCAACATTTCAGCTCAACCATCCAGTGTATGGGTTGAACTCCATACCTCGACATCAGCACACCAGATGTTTAAGAACACTCATTTTTATCCGCATGCTGACCTGCGGGTATCTTATATAATTCCCAAGACTTCATTCCGGTTTTTCACACTGAAGCAGGTATTGCTAAAATGTCGAGGCCATAATTAATTACAGAGAGGACTAGATGTTTTAACAGTACGACAAGTGGTCTACGTTAACACCATAATCTTCGGTGCTGCATCTATGTCTTCTATACGAAGGGCTGGTCATGTCTGGTTTTGAGTATGCGATGGCAATTCTGACTCTCAGCCGTAAGCAGATGGAAAGGATACAGAATGAAGCTATGCTAATTATTCTTGGATGTGCAAGAGATACAACGTGCAAGAGATACAACATGCAGGGCGATGCGCTACCTTCTTGATTTTCCAACCATTGAAGACAGAATACAAGTCTGCAGAGCTCGCGCCTACCTCAGAGTTAACGCAAACACACAACATCCACTGCATAGTGAAATTGTGAACGGCAGCAGGTTAAGAGGACGGTCGTAGATGGGTCAAGCTGAAGACATTCATCAACAGGTATGTTCACTTGAGGACTTAGAACCTGGCGAGGAGTGGGTGCAAGTGCCAACAGATTGTTGCACATCCTTTTCAGTTTGCATCCAACTAGATAGAAAATGCAGACAAGAAAATCCGGCTGCTGTGGACGCTGAAGTAAAAGCGTTGATTTTCGAGAATTCGCTAGACGGTGATGCGGTCATCTACACAGATGGGTCGGTCGTCCGACATGTGAGAAGCTTATGGACCTTTACGGCTCAGGCGGGAGGGAGAATTGTGAAGGAGGACTCTGGTGCTTTTGCTGAGACCACAAGTAGTCTGATTATGGAAGCCATGGCAGTAAGTAAATCAATAACATGGCTCGAGACACAGACATTCACTAGGGCATGTTTCCTTAGCGACTCAATGAACATGCTCAAAAGGATAGAGATGGGGGGGGGGGGGGGGGGTCCCGAAGAGAATGGTAGCGGTCTCGGCTGGCAAAGATTAGTTTCATCTTCGTGCCAGGGCATGCGGGAGTACAAGGGAATGAGCGGGCTGACAAGCTCGCAGGTAACGCTACTGTGGAGGGCGGACGCGCCATGGACCAGGCTGACATTCTGAATGCTCTACGAGAAGTAAGACTTGCGAGAACCAAGTGATGACTGTGAATCTAGAACCATGGCCAGACTGCGAGAACAGCAAATTAAAAGAGGGGTGGCCAAACAAGAACACTACGCAGGAAGCCAAAGAAGATTGACAAACCAACACAAAACTTGTGTCGTTAGCCGCTACATGCTGCAGGATTTGCTGAGGAGGGGATCCGAGCACTTATGGACTGAATGGTTCGATGTGCAATGAGGATGATCTGTCGACTAACTAACTAGTGCTGCTATGCTAGACCACGTTTTCATTTAAAAAGTCTGTCAACTTGATAGTTCTATTATTGTGTTAATTAAGTTGTCACTACTTCCATTTGCCTGCCTTTGTAGAGATGTTCTAGACATGTCTGCTTTATTTACGAGATCTGAAGAAGAGAACGGTGGCTTATAAGGGTCATATAAATCTTGCGCTTATATGCCCTATGGTTATCTTTCTAATGTCTTTTAAATAAAATTTTAAAAAGTCCCAAACAGTAACCTGCTTTGCGCGTCTGCACCATCACATTTTGTATTCCCGAGTACTCTGACCGATCACCTATTTCTTCGTGCACCGAGGCCTACCAAATGCTATGGTCCTAGCACATTATATGCACAAAACAGGTTCCTTCTTGGGCACCGTTTTTTTTTATTTTAACAAGACAGAAAATGTGAGAAAGAGATAAGTATGGGTATATAGGCATCAACATCTGGGGAGACACTGCATCGCCCATCTAAGCAAGACACCGGATGGAGTTGTGGTTTCCCTCAACAGGATGGACAAAACAAATGCACTATTCCGAAAGAGTGGTTACAAAAAGAGTCAAGATCTATCGCACCAATCAGCAAATAAGGGAGATGCTATCGAGAGAAACCCGACCTTCAAGATGACCGGCGCTAAAATAATCATCGGCAAAAACAGCACATCTCCCACGGTTGTCATTACATCGGAGGACGAACCACAGATCATCGGATGGGACAAGAAAGAGCCAACCGCTGAGCACTACATTCCAAGAGTGCTGCAGTGTTCCAGGTACCAAAAGTGATGGCACTCCCGAGATGTAGGTCTGCAGATATTGCTCTGGACCACACCCGTACAATCAGTGCCCTCACAAAGCCGCAAATATTGACATGAACTTCAGGAAGCCAAACGCTAACAGAAAGTGCACCATATGCCTCGGCAACCACGGCGCTAGATACCTCAGCTGCCCCTGTCATCAAGACGGCAAGGAAGCTAGCCGTAAGTTCAAAATACCCGATAAAGAGGCCAGGAGGCAGTACGAGGCGACTACCTGTCAAACAAAAACAGACAAAGCACAAATGGTGGGCAAACTGAAGGGCATACAGTTATAAGTAATTAACATGGAGGAGAGAAGTGACCAGGCACAAGAAACACAAACAGCCGTTCAGAGTTCAGCGCATCCAGGACGAATTGATTGAAACTCGTTCACCAGAAGATCGAACAGGATGTGGCTCGAATGGCTGCAATCAAGGCGGAGACGGAAAAGAACTCCAAACAGATAGAGCACAGATATTATAACGGCTCAATGAACAGACAAAGAATGAGACATCACAAATAGAAGACACCAAGCGCAAGTCCCGGATAGAAGAGGAAGTAACATAAGAGTACAAGGAAGCAGAACATGAAAACAACCAAGAACGCAGCGTCACCAGGAGAAGAGATTATATTTATACAGTACTCCACTGAGATCGAGAGTCCAAGACACAAGATTTGAAAGAAGTGATAGACCAGTAAGATTCAATGATATATCAAGATATCGGAGAGATAGTTGGAGTCTCTAACGGGACGACTACCGATTAACCATACCCTGAAAAAAAAAGCACACCATGAGACGGGTTGAGAATTTAACAACACTAGACCTTACAAGAGCGCGAACTTCACCAGACATGAGTACAACAAAGATGAAACCTCTGAAGTCGGAGTGAGTTCACCAGATGGCGAGGGACACTGTTAATAGGGAAAGCTAACCCACACGCATAATTCTGTCTATCACTAATACTATCACTACTATAAATAGTGCGTATGGACTACGCTTGAGTTCAAAGCGAGCGAACGCAAAAAAAAAAAAAAAGATGAAATGAACACAGCCAGAAATCAGGAAGCGAAAAACGCAGGCCTGTTTTCGCAAGAAGAAACGAAATACATAAGGGTCCGAATTACAGTATAACACGTCAACACACCGATCATTGAACGGGGGCCTAAACACAGGGCCGCGCTATGACACAGAGAGGCGGCAACGTAAGGGGGCGGAATAAGCAGCGAAGGAGGGGCGGCATTTCGAAGAATTGTATCATACTGAGAAAATCTACCGCACGGTCCTGCCTGAACATGTATTTTTTTTTCCAAAGCCAAGTTTGAACAGAGAATGATAAGCGGTATGTGTGGGGTGTGTACACATAGGTTTGGTAAGCGATTGCATGTGGTGTGTGAAGACAGCATGATAAATAATTCTTGGCGTACCAAAACAAAAATGAGAAACCATTAAGTGTATTAACACAGCATGATAATAAACAAGTGTCTTGGCTGTGAATACAAGAACTTAGGGGGCATAAACATTACATTAGTATGGTTAACGATGGTGGGTGCGTGAAAACAGAATAATAAACGATTGCCTAAGTGCGCCAACTCAAAAGTATGAAAAACGATTGTAACATTGTTGTGAGTGTGTGGTGTGAACACAGTTAAAGTTAGTTGCAGTCCCAGTATTATTTTGGCTTGTTTGTCATTTACTAGGAAATGTTAGTTCAGTAGTTTCTCAACCTGCTCCCTGGCGAAGGTGTTAACCACTTTCTCAGCGGATCGCGTCGCGTTGGTTACTTACGGGGTATGTGAGCCGGTCGCTCAGAAAGCAATGGCAAACTACTGAGCGTTATCTTGCCAAGAACAAAAACAGCAACTGAAAAATGCTGGTGTTGACTGCAACGTCCTGTAAGGGATATGCAACCTAAAAAAAAGGTTTCTCATTGCATTCTAAACGACAGATGCTCATACCATCGAAATCAATGCGGCCTGCTTCAAGATCGTCTGCGGCTGATTTCGAACCCTCAATTCGATATGTCGGGGAATTGTGCAACGCTTTCATTGCCTCTCAACTACAACGCCAGCAGTGGTATGAGTGATATAAAAGTGTCATGCCACGGGTTGCATTAGGATAAAACAAGTCCATTATCCCATTTGGACAACAATCACCTTCGGATTAATAAGCCTGTGAGGGTAAAACCATGGGTAGCTGCTTTTGCGGCTGACTCAATCACAGAACTATCATTTTGAGCCGGTGATGGACCCTAACTCAATCAATGAGGTGCCGTCTCCACAATGAAGGTTGGCTGCAATAGATCTCCAAGTCCAACACTGTCTCTCGCCATTCTGTCAGGCTGATGTTCGTCCATCTCTTGATGTTATCTTCCCACTTGTAATCGTTGTCTACCTCTTGCTCGCTTGCAAGCAACCTTGCCTTCCAGTATGGTTTTCATGAGAGCATCATGTCTTTTAACGAGGCCAAAATATTTCACTTGCCTCCTCTTTATTTCTAACTAGAAGTACTGTAACTTCTCCTTGAGGTTGAAAGGGGTAGGGGTAATATGGTGAAATCCAATCGAAAGAATTGCGTTTACAGTAACCTTTCTGGATAGTGAACACAAATATGATAACTACTGTCTAGCTGTGTGAATATACTTATGAAAAATGACTGTGTGAGTGTGTGAGCGAGCATAACAGATAATAGACAATTAATTGTCTGGGTGTGTGAACACAGTACAAGAATCCATTGCCAGTAACCCACCCACTCCTACACTACCCATAGATACGTCGGAGGGCAGACAACTCCAGCTCTCATTGCGTCATCCGTTGAAAAATGGCAGAGAACGTGGCCGTCGACGTTGAAAAAATGAACATTTCTGATAAGAAACAGGCAAGATTCGTTTCTCGTTCAAACTAACATATGTGTATTATCTTATATTCAGTTGTCATCTATCACATGATATGTCAATAAAGTTAGCCAAAATACCCGATGCATGTCTTTGTTTGTCATTGTTGTAAATGTAATGTCTGCTGGTCAACTTCAACTTGCTTGTGACAATTAAATTGGGAAAAATTGTCACTTGATACTTTATTATTAATATTATTGTGACTTGATTTGAGTGTCCCTGTCAGTACTGTCAATTTGTAAGTTGAGTAAAGACAAAAGTACACTTGTAGTGAATAAGAAATACAAATATTTTATGATGAAATAGAAATGTGACTAACCAAATCACAAGAAGTCAAAATATTTCATTATTTGTTGTAGATTTCAGTGCAAAGTAAGAAAGGAAAATCAGTGGAAGATGTGACTGGTGATGAATAAAAAAAATAAAAAGAGGAGAAAAACTAATAGACAGCGAAAATAAATGATATATTAATTGAAAACACTAGGTGTAAACAACATAGAATAGCAAGAGTAAGAGATGCCTACCTACACACAAGGAAAAGCCCTGATATGAAAATATTTAATCACATTGACATTGACTACATAAACAAGAAATGTGTATATCATTTACAGAACATCCCACCATGTTTTGGCTGTTTGTGATTTTTTGGGGGGGCAAGTTTACGTTCAGTAGTTTGTCATTGTTTCTGAATGCCCGGCACTCACACCATTTTATGAAAGGGGACTTTATATAAGCAAACATTTGCTAATAATGTACGGACATTATTCACAAACGGCTGGTCACGTGACGTTTACTACCGCCATCTATTGGCTTAAGAAGACTATTATTCTCCCGTCTTGTCTGTCTTTTGTTTGCAAGTTCTTTTTATTCAAACCCCACTTTCTTTTTGAACTTCAACTACATACATACTAGTTTATTCCATAAAACTTTAATGTTCATATCTTAATGAATGCCTAGATACGGTACTTCTTATCGTTGAATTTGCGTACGCACGAGATGAAAGTAAGCCTGTAGATGACACCAGTCAACACCAGCATTTTTCAGCTGCTGTTGCTGTCTTGGCAAGTTTTACGTTCAGTAGTTTGCCATTGCTTTCTGAACGACCCACACACATACCTCCGTAAGTAACCAGAGCGACGCGATCCGCTACCGAATCTCTCGCAGCTGTGTTTCGTACGTGAGTATATGGGATAACGATCTACGTCCTTAACCCCTTTGCCAGGGGGACAGCTGTGAGTTACTGGCACCTATAAATAGTTACACTGTAATCTGCCATGCTTGACGTAGGAAGCGTCTATGATAGGGTGCCGTAAGACTGACTGCCTCACCCAGTATAAAACTGAAACCTCTACCTGCAAAGAGGTTGACATGGTTTAGTTGAGAATCCAGGCTCCATTGAAAGATGAAAAGAAGGGGAAGAATATTATTTGTCGTTTTTACTTTGTTTTATATTGTCCATCAACTCTAAGATTACACCTGTCACCTTTTCTTGTTCGCCTTCTTTTCAGTAATAATATACTTTGCTTAGTTGACAGATGTCGCTCTTTTGAATTTCCCTTTGCTCGCCCATGCTTTGCGTCTATTTCTCCATCTGTCCAACTGGAGAGAGGAAGGTGGGGGAAGAAGATAATAATGACAGGATTTGCAATTTTTTGGGTGTCCATCAACAAGGGTATTTGAACTCGCCGATAAGGGTATTTGAACTCGATTAAACAAAAACCAAAAAATATTTCCTGTGGGGAGTTGAACCCCAGTCTCCCACGTGACAGGCAGAGATACCAACCACTACACTACCGAGGACACACTGATATTTCCACAAACATTAATAATGTAGTCAAACATAGGTCACGCAACCAGCCGTTTGCGAATAGGTCTCGTGACCAGCCGTTTGCGAATAATGTCCTGACATTATTAGCAAATGTTTGCTTATAATCACTCCGTTTATGAAAACCAACGCTAGGTGGTCTGCTGCAAAGTTGTCCACAGCTGTGTTTTGAACATGGTATGCTGGTTTATGAATTGCGTCTGTAACTCCTTCACCGCAGAGCCGGTATAGAAAAGACTTGACATGCATTGATAAATGTTAAGACTGGTGCTAACTGTAACAGTGATCATGTCCCACTTTAAATAAACAGTAAGATTAAAAAGAGGGGAAAAAACGAGGTTTAGAACATTAGACCCAACAAAGATATTCTCTGTGCAGTTTGTATGAAGTGTGTGTCATTGGTCATGAGTTCCTGTTTTGGTTTAAGTGTTACATTTCTGGGTAGAAATGTTTGAAAATATTTTATTTCCTGTAAATACTGTAGATAGACCTACAGAAGTTAGTTTTTTAAGAGCATGCATCTTTCCCATTACAACATACACCTGTGAGCCCCAGGCACTTACTAAACAAGCTGAACAGCGCATAAGTGCCTTTGAATATAAATGTTATAGACAGGTTCTAAGAATATCTTGGATACAGAAAAGAACAAATGCATCCATACAAGATCTGAATATTGAAGAAGGTTGGCTACTAAAAACGATAAAACAAAGAAAATTGAAATATTTTGGTCACTTGAAACGTCACGAAAGTTTGGAGAGAATAGTCATGGAGGGGTATATGCCTGGGAAGAGAGAAAGAGGAAGGCCAAACAGAAGATGGGTGCCGGATGTGGTGGATGATCTCCAGATGGGTGTATCGGATGCAGGACATCTTGCTTCTGATCGAGAAGTTTTCGAAGGTTGTTATGGGAGCGAGGTTCTGCAAAGGACATGCTACTGAACGAATAAATGTAAATACTTGGTCTATTTTCTTGCATTTCCTGGGCCTGTTTATATTTTCATATAATTTACTTGTGTAATGCCTATTCTCATATATCTAAAATTAACACTGAGGTGTAACAACATGTTTAGAACTCTAATTCACCACTTTAATAGGATTGTCGGCTTTTCACTTTTAATGGTTGTTGGTCCAGGAATCTAATGCTTTTTAATTTTCAAAAGAGAGTAGGATGCAGCTGTGGATTACTTTATGAAGAGGATTCTTATAAAGTAATTGCTAACTAAATTATGAATTATTTATTGCTTGCAATAGTGCCAGATTGTAAAATTGACTTTTTGTGAGATTTTATGGCATATCAACTTGACTTCAAAGCAGCAATTGCTTTCAGCCTTTATTTAGTTTGTTGTAAAGCCACTATATGAATGACAGATGGTAGAAAAAGCTAAACCTAATTCAGGAACCAGCCCCCCTTTTTCAGGCGTCAGCAGATTTGTTTTGGAAATACACGCTAAGGAAACAATTGGAATTTCATGTGCCAGGTAAAATGGCCAGACGCCATGGCAACAGGCACCATGGATTTTTCTATGCCTGCATGGATGTAATATTTGCTTTTTACATAGTTATAAGTAGCTCAGACATTAGGCATTCTGGAGAGAGTTTGTATGATCAAATCAAGAGATACATGAGGTGTGGGTGGCCAGTTACCTTCCTCCCACCTTCCAAAACAATTCTGAATGTGTCTTGGGAGCCCGTTTGTATGAGGCTCAGTCTACCCCAGAATTGTAGTGATGGGAACAGATAATCATACCTCTGTTGAGGATTGAACCCTGACCTCTGAGTTGGCAGGCAGGCACACTAACCACTATACCACTGGTCCCAGAATAGGGCTAGAAAATATTTCTCTAGCCATCGGTCTTGAATGATGTACCTCGCTTTTATCTCTAGGGTAGTGAGACCCTGGGTGCAGATTGTGCATTTTAAAGACCCATAGCAATTGGAAATTACAAAGAGCAGGCCATAAAGCCATAGTTCTGGCAAAATTGTTAGGAAAGGAAACCCATCCCAAGGATAGATAGAGCCTCCTGTGTTGGATGGAATGTGCCTAGAGGAAGTTAATCTTACACAAATGCATACTACAGACAGACACACTGAGCTCTGAGTTAGGTGCACACACCTAGATGTGGCACATTTTCTTTGAAAGAGGAGAGAATTGGGGGAAGAAGCCATGTTTGATGTTTTTTTTCATGATATGCTATTTATTTTTCTTATTTAGCTTTAAGTTTGCTAATCTTTGCGAGTGGGTGGATGCTATCAGGGCATTGTCATGTTGTTGTCTCAGCACTACAGAGCTCAACGTATGGAGTCAGCCAGATTACTGATGTCGTCACTGCTTTGTTTGGGGCTCAACTATCTACCTGCGAGAGTTATTTTTCCGTTGTGTAGTGACTTTAACTATGTAGTATATACTATTTGTTATATATTGTATGAAATTGGTTTTGTCCCCCCGTATCCATGTATCTACTGTGTTCGCCAGGAATGAGGCGCTGGAACCTCTTGCCCCCGGGTAGATTGGGCCCTTTAGCTATTACAACGGCCAATCTAGGAGATGGAAAACTCCGATTATAAACCCCCAAGTTAAGGTTGACCAACATGCCGAGGACTGAATGGCCACGGGTGAGCTGGTTGTGAACGTGGAACGTCTGGTATGCGGGCGGGGCGCCGCCAGGCGTATGGACTCCTGAGGGACATCCCCTGCCCCTTCTCTAGCAGGCAGGCTCTACTAGGGTGACCAATTATATCCTGCCGTCATATCTAACCAGCTATGAATAATACAAAGAATTATCGCCGAAGCAACAGAGTATGTGCTTTATGCTCGATATCTTTGACAACAGCCAGCGGGGAGAGAATGAAACGGAGGAGAAGAGGTAGGGGAGAGGGGGGAAAGAAAAGGAAGAAGAGGGCTGGAGCCAGAAGGGGTAGAAGGAAAACGGATCGTTTGGGACTTAAAAATGTACGGGTTGGGTATTGGAATTGTTGTAGTGCAAAGCAACGAGGACCAATACTGGAGAAACTGGTCTACGATTTTGATGTCTGATGTTACAGGAACTGAATACGAACTCTTTTAAGTTCCCTGGCTATACATGTTACATCAACCAAACTGGGTAGGGAAGACATGGGCAGGCTCTGGTGGTCAAGGACGGTTTACAGCATTCAATACTGGATATGAGTGGATGGGGGTCACTTGAAAAATGAGAGTCTGGCATATGAGACTACGACCTCCAGCATGAGAATGGAGGTGGAGGCAGTAACAGCGGCATTCCGGTAGCTAGAGGAGACTACTGCAACACATGTTGTATTCATTACGGATTCAAAGAATATGCTTAGCAAGGTGGAGAAAGGAATGTTTCGTGTGGAATGGCTCTCGTTGCTTCAGAGGTCACAGATCGTGAGAATTGTATGGATATTTTGCCCTGGCCATGCGGGTGTACAAGGGAATGAACAGGCTGATAGGCTAGCAGGGAGGGCACCTCTTGGTGGTATTTTGCCTATGGACAAGGGGGAGGTGGTCGTGCGCTTGTGGGATCAGGTGGAGAAGGCGTAGGAACAGATTGAGAACCCATATGTAGAAAGAATGAGATTGCGGGGGATCTGCAGGGGTTCTGGAAGAATATAAAAACTGAGAGGGAAGACCAGGAGAACTTTTAATAGATTTTTTCACTGCAGATAGCGGTGGGAACGATTAGTAGTATGACTCTTCGCTGGCTGTTGAACGAGGGGACAGAGCACGTATGGGAATGTCCTGAGTGCAGTGATGTCGGTTCTTAACTCAACTCAACATCAAGAGGCCCTAGCTATAAATGATCACAAATTTATTGATCTCGTAAGAAACAGATAACCATTCTTTGCAAATTCATCTTACGTTAAACACTCAGGGTACTTTAGAATATATTGTGATAAAGCTTTTAATATCAAAGATATTCAGTACATAATTTAGTTAATGATGTTAGTGAAAAGTCTATGACAAATGTTACATCGTGGTCATAAAGAAAAAGTGTGACATATAAATTAATTTGCATTGCAATTGTGCTGGGTGTTTAGGGACTTGTATGAATGGTTATTTTGGGGGGCCATTGCAATTACAGTTCTCTTTCAGTTAATTTTTGTAAGATAGTTTTTTGAGTAATGAGATTCGCCAGCCGGTGAGCAATCTTTTCATGTTGCCTTAAGCAGTCAAAAGAAGAAACACTTTATGTTTTGTCTTTTATCCTATTTTCTCATCTCAGTGAATTATGCTAGGTTTCCTTATTGCACCACTATATTCTTGACATAGTAGAAATTCTATTTTCTTACTTTCAAATCTTTTGTATTAAAGCAAAACATAAATTTGTTTCTTTTTGATAATCCATAACAAAATAATCTAGATTTATTTTTCTACACAGAAAACAGCCAGCAAAAATAAAAATGCTGAAGGTGGCAAAGCTGGTGGTGACAAAAAGCCTATAGAGGTATGTTTTATTTATTTATCAGTTACACAGGTGACATATTGTAACATTACAACATCCAAGATTCATTATACAGATTTTCATGAGGTGATTCATTATACAGTTGATTTTAGCATATAACTTAATATTCTTGTTTGTGAATGCTACGGAAGTCTGTGAGTCCGATGCCTTGGTGTTCAGGTCATCTATACCCCGAAAAGGGCATGCATCTATCAGAGTGATGTTGGTGTAGAGACCCTTCTCCTGACCCAGAACCATAGTACCATTTCCACAAGCACTGTTGCAGAGCTCTCCTTTGCCCCCTCCAACCTCAGAAACTCGTGCGGTGTGCAGGACTAAACATTTTTTTTTTCACCCGCTCGCTTTGAACTCGGGCGCAGTCTATACACACTACAAGTAGCACTAGACTGAATTTTGCATGTGGATCAGCTTTCCCTATTACCAGTGTCCCTTGCCATCAGACGAACCCACTCCGACTTCAGAAGTCAGACTAATCATGATAAAAATGAGATTCCAAGAACAATTAGAAAGTAATGCAAGAGTGGCAAAAGTAGTATGGCTTCAGGAGGATTGCAGGAAAATTGAAAAAAAAAAACACTCTCAAAATGCCAAATTAATGCATGCAAAAGAGAATTAATGACCTTACAAACAAAAGAATAGCTACTGCAAAAGGTTGCCTGAAAACCAAAGGAGGCAAAATCATAAAAACAAAGGATAAGATTTTAGATACATAGAGTATGTGAAATACCTTTACAATGATTCACGTGAGAAACAATTGATTAATCTCAATAACAAAGTAGGACCACCAATTTTACAGATGAATGCCCTTAACTGTATGAAATCTGGCAAGACATCCGGGACCAAACATCACCACGTCTGAAATGATCAATATCATAGATGAATATGGAATAGACAGGGTCAATCCATCCATCCATCATGTGCCATGCCGATAAGTGTGGGCGGTCATGTTTTGCCATCTCACTCGATCACCAGAGTCGTGGATTAGCTCCGTGTTTCAGTCTCGACCAAGCCATCCAGGTATTTACTTCTCGGTCTTCCCTTTGGTCTGTTCCCCTCGATCTTGCCAGTTGTCACTAAGTTCTCTTCTCATAACATGCCCAAAAAATTTGACTGTCTACGTCTAATGTCTCCAATCAGTTTACGATCTTCATTTGTTTCTTGAAGGACTTGTTCATTGGTTTTTCTGTCTGTCCATGGTATTCTTTGCAATTTCCTGGCCATTTCAAGAGGCTACTGAAAACAATATTTGTTACTGGAGACACACCTCTTGGCGTATGTAAATATGTTTATTGCAATCCCAAATAAATCTGGGAGCTTTAGGATGTAGTCAGTATCAAACATTTAGCAGTAGGTCAGCATGGCCGAATAGATAAGAACGTGTTTTTAAACATCCGGTGTGCTGATGCCGAGGTAAGGGGTTCAAACCCTACACCGGACAGTTGGACTAAAATCTTTACCTATTGTATAGGTACTTGTGGACGTAAATTACAAGTACCTCTGAAGTCGTAGTGGGTTTGCCTGATGGCGAGGGACACTGTTAATAGGGAAAGCTAACGCACATGCAAAATTCAGTCCAGCACTACTAAAAGTAGTATGTATGAACTACGCTTGAGTTCAAAGTGAGCGAGTGCAAAAAAAAAACAACACACACACACACACACATTTAGCATAACAGATCACACCTGAAAGATTTTGCCAAGATCATGCAAAAAAGGTTAGGAAGGAAACGCAACCATAAATGGGTGGGCTGGGGGGGGGGGGGGGGAATATTCAGAAGTCATGGGTACAGCAAATGTATTTGCTAGGAACTTTAATAGAAGTATACAAAGACCTATATTTGTGCTTCATTGTGTAAACAAAGACATTTGTTACCACAAGACATATCAGCATGATAAAAATGTTTGCAGATCTCCACATTTATGAGAAATGATAATCAAAAGTATAACATATAGATGTATTTTCATATGTTTTGTCCTCTTTTTGGAGTGCCGTGTCAGTAAACATTTGTCCATCAATCTAAAGAGCCATGACTGTTTATCAGAAGTGTAATGACAGTTTTGCATGATACATAGTCATGGGGTTTCAGAAGTCATGGGTACAGCAAATGTATTTGCTAGGAACTTTAATAGAAGTATACAAAGACCTATATTTGTGCTTCATTGTGTAAACAAAGACATTTGTTACCACAAGACATATCAGCATGATAAAAATGTTTGCAGATCTCCACATTTATGAGAAATGATAATCAAAAGTATAACATATAGATGTATTTTCATATGTTTTGTCCTCTTTTTGGAGTGCCGTGTCAGTAAACATTTGTCCATCAATCTAAAGAGCCATGACTGTTTATCAGAAGTGTAATGACAGTTTTGCATGATACATAGTCATTGCTTCCAAATACATTCCTGTTTTTTTTTTTAAATTATTTAAAAAAAAAACTATGTTATTTTTACATTGTATATTTTACTGGCCTAGGAGTTAACGTCTTTCTCTGTAATCCCGTATATTCTCGTGAGTAATGTAACCTGCGCGAGAATCAGTAGTGGTTCTCGCCGCGTTGGTAACTTAGGTGTGTGTGAGCCGGTCGCTCAGAAAGCAATGGCAAACTACTGAGCGTAATCTTGCCTAGTACATCAACAGCATCTGAAAAATGCTGATGTTGACTGCAATGTGTAAGCAACCAAAACATAAATATTTTACAAATATTGCCATAAGCCATGAAATTGTACATTCTAGCTGCAGCCACCACCTGCATTCATTGAGCACAGACAGAAACTATGGGAGGAGCTGGTAAAGAAAAGAAATGATTGGGTAGCAGCTCAGGAACCTTTTGCAATCAAAATTGCTTTACCAGATGGGTCTCAAAAGGATGGGCAGGCTTGGAAAACTACCCCATATGATATTGCGGTTGGAATTAGGTATGTATTGCTTATTTCAGATCTATTGTTCATGTAATCACAATTGTGTAATATGAAACGGGTTGGGGATCGTGGAGTAGGAAATGTATGGCATTGTTGGAATTGGAATGAATTTGCCACTTTATCAAGGATTTATGGACTACGACAAGGTCTTTGACTGTTTTGATAGGCAGTCTCTTTGGAAATTGATGACTCTCTATGGGATTCCACAGAAGATCATTATCTCAATAAAGGCAGCAAATTAGAACATAAAATGCAGAGTTCTTTACGAGGTAAATCTAATGGATACATTTGAAATAAGAAAATGAGGCAGGAGTGCCTTTTGGCCTTTGTCACCTTTATCATTCTTAGTGGCTGTAAAACTGGATTATGAAGACAACTATAGTTATTGAACTGAAATGAATGTTATTTGAGTGACAGAGCAACTTGGTGATCTGGACTTTGTTGACACCATTGCCCTCTTGTCCCATACATACATCAAATGTAAGATAAACTGAATGCACTGGATGGGAGGTCACAACAACTAGTTGTAAAAATTCATGGGGAAAGACATATAATGAAACCTCAACTCAAGAGATGGAATCATACACATATTTGGGTAATAATGTAGATAAAGTTAAGGGAACAGATAGAGATGTTACAATAAGTAGTTATGCTTTCATGGTATTAAGAAATTTGTGGAAGCCAAGAGAAATAACATCTAGCAATAAGCTTAGAATATCTTTTGTCACATCAGTAATGCTGTATGGAACATGGAAAACAACTAAAACAACTACTAATAAACTACAAATATTCATTAATTGGTGCCTGTGCACATATTACTAAAATGATATGACAGAGTAACCAGTGTAGAGCTCATGGAGAGAACTAAACAAGCGTTAGTGAATCAAGAGGTGAGGAAAGATGCTGTTGCTGAGTAGGACACACACTGAGGAAACCTGTTAATAATATAACTAGAAATTCTTTCCTCTGGAATCTTCAAGGTAACAAATTAGCGAGAGACCTAACAACACATGGAGAAGAGAATCAGACAGATGAATAATGTAGGGGAGACACAGAGGAAGCTGAGTAGATTGCAAAGGGTAGAAGAATTAGCAGTGAGGTGGTTGAGGGCCTATGCTCCACTAAGTCATAAAAGACAGAAGAAGCAGTCTAAATGTGTGTGTCATGTATGGTTCCTATCATGTTTGTCAGATCTTCTTACGTCTTTTATCCTGCAGTGGACACAGGCCCTCCACCACCTCATGCCAATCTCCCCATTCCTGAAAATATTTTATTGTTTACATTTTGCAGCTAAAGTTGTTTTAATGGGTTGAGGTAGCCAGCACCATTACAACTCTCCTTAAGACAACAAAAATAGTCCTGAATCAGGGACCTGCTATAGGCCTGTCAAGTATTACGACCATCATATTTTGTAGGCATGAATGTGTGGAGGAATAGGTGGCCAGTCTTACCCTCTCTCAGCATACAGCAAGCTCAGGCAGCAAACCCTCATCCGACCGCACTCTTGACATAATCAGCAAAATCACCTAATGATTTCCCATACATATATGTTTTATCTGCAAATCAAGTTATCTAACATTTCTTGGTAAATAAAGTAGCACAGTTATAAACATAAATTGGTCATAAATATATTATTGCAGTTTTAATTCGTCTTCACTAAGACCACCAACACTATATGAAGACTTTCTTTCTAAATTGTTTGATGACAAGACTTTCTGGATTTTATTTTCCTAGTCTTACTAAAAGGGGTTTCCTACACAGTTTAGTTGTCCAACATGGCTTTGTTTCTTAAAGTTCCTAAATCATTCAGAAAATATAAAATCAGTAATATTTGTAATGACAACATGTTGTTTGTAATTTGTCTAGCCAAGGGCTGGCAGACAACACAGTTGTGGCAAAAGTAAATGGCGAACTGTGGGACTTGGACAGACCTTTTGAAAAAGATTCATCTCTGCAGCTATTGAAATTTGAAGATCCTGAAGGTTTGTTCATTATTTTTATTTATTACATTTGACATGATCAAACGTATTCATGTTTTACCTTGCTACCATTTGTTGTGAATCTGCAGAAATGAAAACATATTGCAAGTGAAAATTATATTAAGCACCATTTTGAAAATGTATTTCATAAATGTGTAACTAAATACATGTTACCGAGACACTAATGGCAAGCAAAGAACAGCAACTCTGTAACTTACCATGCCTGTTGAGAAAGGCGACTAAATAGCAGGTGACCTAAAAACACATGGAGACGAGAATGACAGACAGGGATGAGTAATATTGGGAGGACATGGAGGGAGCTGCAGGAGATAGCAAGGGATAGGACGGCTTGACGTGGTTTTGATTGAGGGCCTGGGGGTAAAGGACAGAAGAAGAATAAATACATATTGCAACTTAACATTTCTATTAAACAACACTTTTTTTTATCTATTGGTAAGTGAAACTAAATTACAGTTTGAAAGACCTTTGTCTTGGTTTGATTGGTTGATTAGTGAATCCATTGAAAGACGATTTGAAGTCTTAAGCCTGACATATGTCTTTGTGTTGCCTGAGCCCTGAAAAGGACTTGAATCTACTGGAGTAAGGTTAGTTAGTAGTAGTTGTCTTGTGACCTGGTATCAAAGCACCATATCTAGAGGGACTGTTGCAGAGCTATCACCAGTGTTGCCATTTTGACACTTTTCGCACTAAATTTAGTGCTTTTTCAAGTAATTTAGTGCCAAAATTTTCCATTTAGCGCAGCTGCGCTAATTTGATGCTTCACAATTTTTTTTTGGGGTGCTTTTTAGTGCTTTTTTGGGTGGGTAAAAATTACTTTAAAAAATCATTTTGGGGACACTAAAAAGACGAATTTGAACTGAAGCGAGGGAGTAAAACAGTCTTAGTACATTACAGTGCAATATTCAAATAATTTAACTCCCTTTAATACAATTTAGTTGCAGTGAGTGACTGCAACGCGCAGGCAATATGCAATGCGTTAAAAGATTGTTTAAACAAGAATGGACTTGAGTTGCAAAGACTAGTTGCACTCGCCACTGACAATGCATCTGTCAAGACAGGTGTAAACAATGGAGTATATACAAATTAAAATCCGTAGTTCCTCATCTGGTACTAGTTAGGTGTGTATGTCATTCCCTTCAGCTGGCAGTATCACAGGCTACAGCTACTTGTCTGCCCAGGAACATAGAGTTCATGATTAGAGAAACATATAACTGGTTTTCTCACTCAAGTCTTCGTCAAGCAAAGTACAGGGAGCTTTTTGCTTTATTAAATGATGGACATCATCCGCTGAAGGTCGTTCAATTAAGCCAGACATGATGGATGTCCATTCAATCTGTCATTGTCAGAATATTGCAAGCAGTGGGTCGAGCTCAGAACTCATTTTGATGTAGTAAGACTCAACGAGCGCTGTTATACAGCAGACCTTCTACATTCTATGTTTAGCGACATGAAAAACTATGTGTATCTCATATTTCTCAAGCATTTTCTCGGAGAAGTTCAAAGTGTTAATAAGACATTCGAAGCAGATATACAGGATCCAACAAAACTACTCAGCGATCTTGTCCAACTTACTGATTCTATCAGTTCAAAGATTGCTATTCCTGGGGAAAAAAATAACAGAAAGTGATGCTATTCAAGATTATTTAGATCCTAATCCCAATCTAGGTTATGAGTTTGAGAAAGAAATAGCAGGCTACAAGTTTTCTGATGAGAAAGAAATTCGTGGAAAGTGCATCCAGTTTTTAATAGAGCTGTTGACAGCTGCGATTACGTTTGCCCGATAACATTCGAGTTTTGCAGTCCATGTCATGTCTTAGTGGAAGTGAATGTCTACAGCCAATGATGCCCTGTATATTGGATCTTGCTAAAATGTTTGTAGAAGATGCAGCTACTCTCACCCGTATCGATTTCCAGTGGAGAAAACTTCATCATATGCAGTGGACACAGACCTCTGACATACTTGGACTGTGGGCAGAAATAGCCTCATACAGGAATGCCACCGGTGAAAATCCTTTCCAAGATCTTACAGATTTAGCTTTAACTGTGCTCATTTTACCTCATTCTAATGCGGACGTGGCGCGTATTTTCAGTCAGATGGGAATGATAAAATCAAAATTGCGGAATAGACTGAGCATAAAGAGTTTGACAGCTGTTTTGACTATTAGATATGGAATGAAAAGATATGGCAAATGCTGTCATGATTAAAAACTACCTAAGGATATTCTATGAAAAATTGGATCACAAGAATCATATACACGTTTCTTTCAATCATCATCATCATTGCAAGAGCAAACATAGCTGGAAATAGCTACAGAAACTGAAGAGGAGTTGTCTGACTGGGATTTGGCAGATCTGGAATAAACTTCATTCTAATATTCAGTGATAATAATAAATTATAATGTGCTACTTTATAACATTTTGAATGAATACCGCCAGTGCTTGTTTTAGTAATTTCCCCAAAAATATTACTGCAATTTAGTGCTTTTCTGGCTCGAGAGTAGTTCTGATTGGGATTTGGCGGATCTGGAATAAACTTCATTGTAATATGAAGTGATAATAATAAATTATACTGTGCTACCTTGTTACATTTGTAATAAAAACAGTTGGTGCTTTTTTATTTTGGGTGCTCTCCAAAAACTTTTGGTGCCTTTTAGTGCTTTTTTGGGTCGATTTTGTTGCTTTTTCATCAAAGGGAGATGGCAACACTGGCTATCACACTCCAAGTTCAGACACCTGCAGGGTGTGGTAAACTAGTACTGGAACTTCACTTCTGTGGAGAGGCATGTTAGCTTGTATATCCAGCACAGCACAGACAGACTGGCAGGGATTGGGCCTTATGCCATGGCGCGATGATGGGTTTATTTGAGGGTTGTTAACGCCGTGGTTTTATGTTTCTTCTTCTGTCTTGCTTTCATCTTGACAAGTTATTCTTTCATGACGTTGTCCATCAGGATCTAGACCGTTGCATTAGAACACGACTCCTCACATTGTGCAGCTTAGTTTATACTTGATCGTTAAACATAATAAGTATTGGTCTACAGAGGTTAGACCACAGGATTGTATTATCATTTAGCACCATACCATGTCTACGAACTTCAAATGAATCTTACATGAGATGGGTTCCTTTCTCTATGTTTAATTTCTTACTTTCCACAAGTTTTCATATATACGTCTTACAATTAATAACCGATCACATTAACATTTGCTCACAATCTTGTTCAACTAGCTTCTAAACACAGGCGGCACAATTCATGGCCATTGCCTTCTCAAAATGTGGCATGTCCACCTCAAATCACAACCACAGATAGATTCCCCCGTCACCTTGGCAGATCTTGTTTCCCGTCCCAGTGACTTCTCGGCATGCACCACACTGAACTTAATCAGCGTTTTTCACAAACTTAGGCATGACTATATTTTAATATGCCATGACTATTACATTGAGTCATGGCACCTCGGTTGGTCATGTTTCCTCCACATGTTTTAGGTATTTCAGTTGTCAGCAGACGAAAACCTCACACTTCCACATTGCCTTAAAACATCAGACATTATTGAGCAGCTTTAGAAATAATACTGGCTCTGTAGCGAAGGGGTTACGAATGCAATTTGTTATCCCACATACCTTGTTCGAGACACTTCAGGTGATGCTAAACCAGACCGCCTTGATATGGTTCCCATACATAGGTATGAGTGTCGGTCATTCAGAAAGCAATGGCTAACTACTGCCAAGAAATCACAAACAGGCAAAAAACGCTGGGGTTGACTGCCACATCTTGAAAAGGATATACAACTAACTGCTTTTTAAGAAACAACATGAAAATGAAAACTGTTCTGCTTAAATTTAACATTTGTAATTTGTGTTGTTTTCAGGTCAGTACGTATTTTGGCATTCGAGTGCACACATGATGGGTGAAGCAATGGAGCGCAACACGGGCGGCCACCTCTGCTATGGTCCTCCAATTGAAGAAGGCTTTTACTACGACATGTGGTGTGAAGAGTAAGTTTGTCTGCTTGACAGTCGCCCTGAAGCAGACTGGCCTATATGTTTACTGGCTACTGCTCTGATGTATTCAGATAATTTGTTTTGTTTAATTTGAATAGTTTACTCGCCCGCCCGCCCGCGCCCCCCCCCCCCTCTTTCCCCCCCCCCTCTTTCCCCCATCTTTCACACACACACACACATATCCCCCTTCTCTCTCTCTCACACACACACACCCCACCCCCTTTCCTCCCCCGGTACGGATTTTCTGCACTGGTCATGAGGGTATGTGGGGAATGAATAGGCTGGCAGGGAATCCACCTCTTGGTGATAGATTACCTATGGATAAGCGAGAGGTAGTCAGGTGCTTGTAGGACCAGGTGGAGAAAGTGGTGGAACAGATTGATAACCCGTATGTGGAGAGAATGATATGGCGGGGGGATCGGCAGGGTTTTTGGGTGAATCTCACAACTGAGAGAGAGAAGACCAGGGCAACTTTCAATTACATGGCAGTTGGAACCATTAGCAGTATGACTCTTCACTGGCTGTTGTACGAGGGAACGGAGCGCGTATGGGAATGTCCTGAGTGCAGTGATGTCATTTCTTAACTCAACTCAGTATGGTCCTATTACCTAACTCTATCTATGTCCTGAGTGCAGTGATGTCGTTTCTTAGCTCAACTCAACTCAATATGGTCCTATTACCTAACGCTATCTAAGTCCTGAGTGCAATGATGTTGTTTCTTAGCTCAACTCAACTCAATATGGTCCTATTACCTAACTCTATCTAAGAGCTGAGTGCAATGATGTTGTTTCTTAGCTCAACTCAACTCAATATGGTCCTATTACCTAACTCTCCTGAGTGCAGTGATGTCGTTTCTTAGCTCAACTCAACTCAATATGGCCCTATTACCTAACGCTATCTATGTCCTGAGTGCAGTGATGTCGTTGCTTAGCTCAACTCATTATGGCTCTATTACCTAACTCTATGTCCTGAGTGCAGTGATGTCGTTTCTTAGCTCAACTCAACTCATTATGGCTCTATTACCTAACGCTATCTATGTCCTGAGTGCAATGATGTCGTTGCTTAGCTCAACTCAACTCATTATGGCTTTATTACCTAACTTATCTCCCAATCTTTCTTAGTGAAATGTTAGTGGACTTGTTTTACTTTTTGAAGAGTAGTAGCTGTGGTTCACAACAATAATAAAGTAATGGTCTTTATGATAAGCATCCTCAATTATTATAAAATATCTGTTTAACCAGTGCAAAATATCTACTTTCAGGCCCATTTCAAGCTCTGTTTTCCCAGATTTGGAAACAATAGTGAAAAATATAGCCAAGGAAAAACAACCCTTTGAGAGGCTGGAGATGACAAAAGAGGATCTCCTGAAAATGTTTGAGGTGAATATTGACCTTAACAAGGACAAGCCTGTATTTTAAATTGTAGCATTTATTTAATTCCATAGGCAGTACATTGTTAAATGAAGCTCTTAAAACCATATGTACCAGTGCTCATATCAAGTACCACAATTTCTAGTATTGTTTGCTAATTGTGAAACATTGTTTTATTTGGAATCTGACGAAACATTTAAGTGAAATTGGAATTAAACTGACCCTAGAAGTGGCTAATTTATAAAGTAAGAGAAAATTCCTACATTATTTAAGAGCTTATGTTTATAATATTGAATTCATAGGAGTAGTTACATCAAAGAATTTTGAAAGCTAAGTAAAATTTGTATTAGGGGGCTTTGGTAATTCTGTGGCTAGCATGCATGCATGCCTGCTGGCTTGGCGGTCATGGATTCAGATTTGCATCGAGGTGAATTTTTAAGTTACGCATGGGTTGCTAGTTCGAGCCGGCCAATAATGGGGAACAGGATATGGCTTGAGAAGTAAAGGTGGTCCGTGTGGTATTGACCACATGACACCTCACATGCCAATCTGTATAAAATTTGGCCTTAGCACAATATGCCTAGTATAAGGGAAGTCTCCGTGGTGAAATGGTCAAGCCGCTTGACTTGGGCTGTGAAGGTTGTGGGTTCGATTCTGGGTCGTGTCCTTCGGCTCACGAGTGAATTTTTTCGGAGACTCCTGTGGGTCATCTCTGAAGCTGCGGAGTTCGTGCTTTGTGCGACGCTTTCAGCGCTGCGGAAAGAGACCGAGCCATATGGGATAAAACCCGGTGCAATGAAGTCTACTTTTAAGCGACTTTTTATGCCTAGTATATCTCAAAATGTGTAATAAGGGTTATTTATTTACTTACTTGCCGGTCTCCGTGGCAATGGCATTGCGGACATGATTCGTAATGCCGCTTACCCGCGTTCGAAACACAGCGCCGACCGTTTTGGCAGCAGTATGTAATGTTCCAATAACTGTCTGTGAATTAGTATATTTCTGTTTTTTTGTTTTTTTTGCAGCTAAGTGTTCTTGTTTTCCGTTGTTTTGTATGTCAACAAAGACTTTGGTAGAATTGTTAATTTTTGTGTTGGTTAATGTCATCCACTTGTTGAGGTTTGTAGTTAAGTTCACACATTTTTCTTTTGACATAAGCTCATCAGCAATCGCCTGCCTCTATTATCACTGCCGACAATTAAGTGTAAGTTATGTAAACTATAATTGCAGCTGTTAACTTTCTATTTACTTATTTGTTAAGGTTTCAGAATGTAAAATTCAGTGACAGGTAGTTCTAGAGCATATACTGCCAATCGGGTGTGAACTTTTAAGCCATCACATGATGTATAAGGAGGGTGACCTTTTCCTTTTTCATCACTTTTTCTTCCCAGACAATTCCCAGAAAATGTTGTGCTACTCATTTTTATAAGACTAGCTCGACCCCAGAGCCTTATTAGTCAGAAAAAAAATAATCCTACCTCTGCTGGGGATTGAACAGGGCTTCTTGGCAGACAAGCACACTAGTCACAATACCACTGTGGCTCCTAAATTAATTACAAATGTTCAAATCAAGACAGACAAATTATAATTCCTTGTGATGTGTCATTTCGTGAGATTTTCATTAAATTAATGTGAGGAATCATTTGATGTATGTGTATGGACTCTTTAATTACCATTAATTACCATTTTTATACTGCTTATTTACAGTACAATGAGTTCAAGAAGAGAATAATCAATGAAAAAGTTACCACACCAACCACGACAGTTTACAGGTTGGTGGCATTTTATCTTAGTGTTTCGCATTTTAATGAACCATTAAACAAAATTATGTTGAAATAAATTTTTTTGGGAATTTTTTTAAGTACACCTTGTGAAATTAACAGGTTTTAACTGGTTCCATACTTTACTGAAAAAGTTTTCTGTTTTCAAAAACAGATGTGGTACACTTATTGACCTTTGTCGGGGCCCACATGTACGCCACACTGGAAAAGTGAAAGCTTTAGCTGTGACAAAGGTATGTAGTAGTTTTGTACTTAGTTGGCAACTCTATCGGGATAGCTCTCTTCATCAACCTGGACTTGCTGTTATGAAATTCTTTTTAATTTAAAAAAGATGTAAACCTCATTCTGACATTGGAAATATGTCAAGCAGAGACTATTGGTTCAAATTCGCCATGAAAACTCAGTGCAGTCAATGCAACACACATGGCTCGCTCTGGATAAAAAACTTCAACTCAGTTTAGCCCTCAAAACACATATAGCTTGCTCTGGATAATCAATATGAAATAACAAATAATTGCACTTGGAGCATTCTCAAGAATCAGCATCACTGCACTTCGGATATTCCCATTCGTTCTCCATCCCCTGCTTCAGTAGTCAACAATTACTGCTCAGGATTTAAAAATAAACATCAACTCCTCACAATCTTAACAGTAAATAAGACCAACAGGTATCCGGTTGATATAGATAATAGTTAAAAGCTGCAAGGTACCCTTTACACACCGTATTATTTATTTAAAGTTTGTGTTAATAAATTGTTTCTTGGTGCATATATACTGCTATAAGTATAAGGGGGAGACAGTTTTGTTATGTAATGAGAAAAGAAAACATCCTAAGCAGTTAGGAAGATCAACAAGAGGCAAGGCCAGACTGGGAGAGATGATGCTGGATGGACTGATATGGTGGGTGAATATCATCAATAGAATTGACCCAGAGCACCAAAGACCAAGATCTGTGGAGTTCATAAGAGTCTGAACCTGTTGGCAGCCACATGATGCTTGCTTGCGCTCGCTGGCTGTGAATTCCAGCGTGAAGTCCTGTATGTCGGATGAAGACATCCTGTTGTCCAACATCAGTGTGATGTTATACCGGACTGAGGTTTGCATGAGTATCTGTTGTCTAATGTCTGGCTTATTGGTGTGCAGACTGGTGGTTCCTCGCCGTGCAGGCAGATACTCTCAGACTTCAGAAGAGTCGGTAATCCTGCTACGTTAGCCAGGACCCCAAAGGGACCTGTTGCACAGGACGCACGACTAGGACGTGTTAGTAGGTCTTGGCCAGTATAGAACCTGGCCCTGGTGTCTTGGAAACACCTCTGCTTCCCGCAGCCACATGATGATGATGATACTGCAACACTGTCCTTTAGCATAATTTCACGGGGAGCTTCAGAAAATGATCTCTCCGTGGTGATAGAAGGTACAAAAGATAGTCTTAGCTTCAATAGCAAGAAGACTATAGTACTAGGGATAATATAAAAATGACCTGTGTCTATGATTATAATGAAGAATCAAGTGTTACTTGCTCAGGTCAAGTTCATGAGTACTTGTTTTCCCACAGTAGAATTTTCAGGATGTGGATGATCATTGTTCCTGTTGTGTGCTGGTTAGGTACATATTGGAGCCTTCCTTGTCTGAAGTCATTGTAGCCAGTTCTTCTTCTGCTGTGCCTGTTTACAGCAGAGCTGCGTTCTTGCGCAGTTAGGCCGACACATCCGACATCTGCAGGCATTTGTTGACCGGATTAACCTTCCCGGGGTAGCCAGTTCCATATTGGATTTCCTATTCCAGCAGCAATAAATGCAGTCTACCCAGATGTACAATGAAAGCCAAAAGGGAATTAAATTGGGGCAAGAAAGGACATTCATATACTTAGGTACATGGATAATATCAAATGGAAGATGTACAAAGGAACTAAACAGATTAGGACAAGCAAAAACTGCCTTTTATCACATGAGCAACATGAAATCATCTATACAGTGTTTCATATATAATAATAATGTCAATATGTAATGCGTTTTCATGTTCAATGTTTTTTAGAATTCTTCAACTTACTGGGAGGGAAATTCAGAGGCTGAAAGCTTGCAAAGACTGTACGGTATTTCGTTTCCAGAACCCAAACAGCTGAAGGAGTGGAAGCACTTGCAAGAAGAGGCAGCCAAAAGAGACCATCGCAAAATTGGAAAAGTAGGCATTTTTTTCTTCTTTTTGTTTTCCTTAAACTTATATAGTTTTAACTTTAATTTCTTCTTCTTCTTCTTCTACTTCTTCTTCTTCTTCTTCTTCTTCTTCTTCTTCTTCTTCTTCTTCTTCTTCTTCTTCTTCTTCTTCTTCTCTGTACCCTTTAAACCTAAGTATAACATCAATATAGTTTTAAAGCAATTTGGAAATAAACCGACACTAAAAGTGACTTAATTTATAACATAAAAGAGAAATCCTACATTCTTTAAGAGTTTATGTTTATAAATTATTTCTTGGTGTATGTGTATATACTGTTATAAATTTATATAATATATTTCATTTCTCCAGGAACAAGAGCTGTTCTTCTTTCATGAACTGAGTCCTGGAAGCTGTTTCTTCTTGCCAAGAGGCGCTCATATTTATAATACTCTTATTGAATTCATACGGGTAATTACATCACATTTTGTATCAATTAATCTTTAATGTTAGATGTAAGAGGTGAATGATTAAAAACAGAATGGTTCAGTCATGTAATAAGGTAACCTCTAAAAACATATCACACGTTTTTCCGTTCTGTAGCAGATGAGTGATATAAGAAAAATGTGGAAGGAACTGTAAGGGAGAGTAATGAATAAGAGCTATTGGCATGGAAAGGCCAATCATGAAATGGTTGAGTCTCTATTGTGAAATAGATATAAATACACACACATATATACACAGGGGTATAACAATCCAGGCGTCAGAAAATTGTGACCAGGAGCATGAATTTTCATATTCATTTCTAGAAATAAAAAATAAATATATATATTTCATGTTTCTTATTATAAATCCCAAATAATTGTCTACACAAGAGTAGGGAGGAAGGGAACTGGGCACTCAAATTCATGTTGTGTTCTAGAATGTATGAAGGCCTAATTTTTACCTCTTTGCATTCTGTCTTAACTGATATCAAATAACAGATGAAAGATCAGTGAGTTTTAAGAAAGAATGTAACAAGTGTTTATCAATCATTTGCCTTATTTTGTACATTGTATGTTTATTGAAGTAACCTGACATCATGAATATTTTTAATTCTGGTTATTGTCACTATTTTTTGAGGGGAAATACAACAGCATTTAATGATTGCCTTATTGATAAAGTAACTGACCAAGCAACAACTTTGTTGCCTTTATGTACAGAGACTTGCTATAGGACACATTCACAGTATTGAAATGAGCAACAATAGATTAATGCCATTAGGAAAAGTTATTCAGGAACTACAAAAGCAGCCCAAAGGCTGATGAACTTGATGAAAATGATGTTTGACATTTTACTTGTCTATGCTGAAAATTCCTTTGACAGCCAAAATGACCAAATGTTTTGAAATAGACTAAGGCATAAAGACGACTTATCATAAACATAAAAAAGAAGCAGTCATCATTTTGGCCATATGAAAAGAAAAGAACCCAGGAAGGTTAACCTGGTCAACAAATGCCCGCAGAAGTCGGATGTGTCGGCCTAACGGCGCAAGAACGCAGCTCTGCTGTAAACAGGCACAACGCAATCACGTCCGAAAAAAAAAACTCCGGATGAACGAAGAAGAAAAGAAAAGAACTGGGACATGTGACAACTGGAAAGATGTATGGAAAGACAGGCAAAGGAAGACAGCTGATGGGTGTTTTTCGTCATGGCATGGAAAGGTGTCAGCTCATGAATTGATATACGCTGTTGGAGATTACAAAATGTGGAGAAGCATGATCACCCACACAGGTCGGCAAAGCATTTTATGATGATGATGATTTATGCAATGTGTCACTTGAGTTTTAACATATTTATATAATGTGCTCTTGCGTGTTTGTACAGACTGTTTACTGGGAGAGAGGTTTTACTGAAGTTGTGTCTCCAAACATTTACAACAGTAAGTTGTGGGAGATTTCCGGCCACTGGCAGCACTATGCCGTAAGTATCCAGAAAAAACTTTTATTGTAGCGTTAGTTTGATTTAAGTACATACTAGGAGAAACTACAGGAGACAAGTCAAGTGGAAAACATAGCCTGATATGTTGAAAACAGAGTCTGCTATGGCAAGGATGTCGGGAAACATGAGAATACATATGCATCAACAGGAAACAGTCATGCCATTACAGGAAGACAAATTAAAGACAAATGATTGCTGACATCAGGACAAAACAATCTTTTGTTTTGGTCATGTTATGATGAGTAAATGAAGAAAAAAATGAGAAGTGGAATAGTAAGCTTTTCAAGAACATGATCACAGGTGACAAACTGGACCTGGCAACTGACCCATAGTAATCGTATGTACTCTGATTTGTGCGCCCGAAGAGTGTTATATGGTCTGACTGACTCGGATGACAGATCAACAGCTAAGTAACTTTTGTATAATTTCTATGTAGTTGTAACTAACATTGACTTTGTTGGTGTACTGGTGAGGGCTCTAGCTGCAATGTCCACTTTGTCACTTGTGTTTGTGTTCTTGTAAAGCTTACCAGTGTCAGTTCTGATGTTGCATTGATTTACTCATTGTACTCATTACAGTTTACTGCATTTCCACCCGTGTCATTCTCATGGTCTTGTGAGAAAGGAGGGTTTGGAAAACATTGTGACAAAGGTTGAGTTAGAGACAAAAGAAGGCCACGATAATTGGAGTGGTAACTTGGGGTGGAAGTTGATCAGTGGTGGAATGTATTTAACAACGAACAGATGGTTGTGAAGGAACATGACTGCCAGCACCCTCCAGCATAGCACATAAGGATGAGATCTTACAGTGTTTGAATAATTCTGTCAGTATAAAATTACATTAGATGTTTGGTCACAGTGAAATAGAAGGCTGATAGACTTAATAAAGCAGGAGCCAAAAAACAACAAACGGACAAACCTAGCAGTATGCAATCAGACCAACAGGTTCTCAGAGTAGACTGGCTGAATAGATGGGCAATGGTTACAATGGCCCAAACTCTTTCTAAAGAAAGTCTCCAACCAAAAATCAGCTATAACACCAATGACCCGCAGAGCCTAATATGTCAGTTTGTAATAGGGCATGCTAGATTGAATAGTCATGAAAACCATAACAATCTCAGACATGCACTACTGTGCAGACATTGCTCTCATCCTTTTGAAATCATCAGCCACCTTCTCTTCAGTGCTCTGCACTTTCAAACACTAGAGAAAAGCTGCTACAACCATCTCCAACAGTTAACGCACTCACTCTTTAGGTCCCTGGAACGAACGAACAAACTTTATTTTCAAAGGGTTAAGAATTTGGGCATGCAGGCCTGTCTAACATTCTGCCCTAACATTCTGGAACCGCTACAGAGGAAGGACCTAAGGACCTAACACCATCATAAGAATAACCTTGGGCTGCTAAGAGTAGGCAGCATCAACAACATATTTGAATATTGTATTAACACTACTTGAGATGCCTAGGAAGCAGACAATTTATGACCTATACATATAATATTTTCAGGAAAACATGTTCTCCTTTGACTGTGAAAAGGAAACTTATGCTCTGAAGCCAATGAATTGTCCTGGTCACTGGTGAGTTCATTTACTTATAATCTGATCTTCATTGTCCAGCAGCTGAAAGATTTATTAATCATAAACAAGCAACTAAATGTTTGATTTGATGTAACTCATTCTGGTGCTATGTTGTATTAAATTGAATGTTCAGTGCTGATTAGAGTGGCATATATCTATAGAGCATTTGCTTCATTTCCACTATTATTACGTTTTCCAAATTGGTTTTGGTACAAAGTTCTGGCTGATAATAGTTTACTGTGATTAATATCCTGTTATTACTCAGAACAGTCATAACATCTGATGGGAGATGTCTTGAAGTTATTAGAACAAGAATTTCCATGGCGATGGTAGCCTTTTGCAAGATGTAAAACATATACTGACCAATAAAAAGATATAATTTGTAACAAGACAAAAGAGTGTTGAGGTGCTACATAGATTTTGTATTGATGTGAAGTGTGAACAGTGAGCAAACAGGCTGAAAAACATCTGATGGCTGTGGAAATATGGTTTCCGAGGAAAATGCAAAGAATACCATGGACAGACAGAAAAATCAATAACCAAGTCCTACAAGAAACAAATGAAAACCGTAAACTGATTAGAGAAATTAGACGCAGACAGTCAACATTTTTTGGTCACGTTATGAGAAGAAATAAATTGGACAACTGGCAAGATCGAAGGGAAGAGAACAAGGGGAAGGCAGAGAAGTAAATACCTGGATGGCTTGGCCATGTGGCGTGGTCGAGATGGGAACACTGGGCTGATCCATGTCTCTGGTGATCGAGTGAGATGGCAGAACATGACCGCCCGCGCTTACCGGCATGGCACATGATGATGATTATGATTACTCATTATAAAGAATTATAACTAGCTCCCTTGAAAGTTATCCATGAATAAGTATGTTTCTACATTTTCATCTGTTCAGTTGTACAGTTAGTTACCTGCTGAGAAGAGCAACTGTCATTATTCTCTTTTTAATCAGGTGGATTTAAGCTTTTCTTTGTCTGTTGAAAAACAGGTAGTGATGTTAGCATGTATTCAAAATCTGGTATTTGTTTTCACATAATATATGTTTTTTCTTCTTTTTTTGTGTGGGGGGGGGGGGGGGAGTATGTTCTCGTTAAAAGTGCTACTTTGGCCATTGTCGAAAAAAGTTAAGATTTATTATAATATATTTATATATTTGCTGATTCTAGATAAGACAGCCCATTGCCCTGATGCCAGATCTGTTTTGTATAAATGAATGACATGTTTTTGTTCCTAGTTATGTTTACCACTTCTCTATTAAAGGCTATTGTTTTCATCAAACCTCCCGCTGTCTCTGTTCTCTGTGTATAGACATTGAATGGTATTGTTTCCTATTTGAAGTACTAGAAATAAAAATAAAGTCATGTAACAGACACACAAATGAAGGATAATATAACTAAGACACCCCCTTGTCTGGAACCACATGTTGAATGAGACCTTAAAATACATGATGACAAGAAGTACAGACAAACGAATAATGAGATTGAGGGAGCTGCAGAGAGTCAGGCTGGTCTAGAAAGATAGGACGGTTTGGTGTAAGTTGGTTGAGGGTGAGGGCCCATGCCTCAAGGAGAGATATGAGAGCAAAAGAAGAAGAACAAGAACACTTACACCATGTTAATCATATGAATAAATTACTAGTTCATAGTAAGTTAATATTTTATTTCATTGTTTCACTTACCAACAATTGTTTTCAATTGGCTGTTTTATACTGGACTTCTCTCGGTTTCTTGTATTTTTTCCCAGTCATGATAATCCAAGTGTTCTATAAACTAAATTAAATTTTTTTGTTTTAATAATTCTATGAATCTTTTTAAGTTACGGTAATCATTTTGCTTGTGCAGCTTGATGTTTGATCATGGCGCTAGATCTTGGCGGGAGTTGCCTCTAAGGCTTGCTGACTTTGGAGTGTTACATCGCAATGAATTATCGGGAGCCCTGTCTGGTCTGACCCGTGTGAGGAGATTCCAGCAAGATGATGCACACATCTTTTGCCGAAAGGATCAGGTTTGTATTGTTTTTTCTTGGTTTATAATTCCTGTTTATTTTGTACCCAAGATTTGGCTTATATATTACAAGAAAATATTGTTTGAAATAGTTTTATTCTCTAAGTGATGAAATGCAGGTTTTTATGTAATAGAAAATATCAATGATAATAATGTTCATTAAAATTTCTGTTTTCTGTGGGTCAGGCAGTGTGGAATCTCTAATTATTTCAACTGCGTTCAAAACTGTTAAAGACTTGCTTGATTCACCGAGTGATTAAACATTTACCGAACTTTGCTTTCTTCTTCTGCTGTCTTTCATCTCTCAATGCAGCATCGGCCCAGAACCAACTCATGGCAAGCCCTTTGTAGAATTGTTTATTATTGGGTGGATTTTGCAGCTAAAGTGTTCTATAGGGTGAGGTAGCTAGTCTCACACTAACTCTGCTTAATGGCCTCTTATGACATGCATTGTAGGCTACAGTGCTGCTGTTTCCTCCTGTATGGGCTCCAGTAACACATGGGAACAACTTTGCTTTCAGTAGGGAAGAAACAGGCAAGGGAAAGGGGATTCTGTCACCTCAGCTCATAAGACTTGAATCTGTCCCAACTGTCTTCAATTCTTGGTTCAGCATCTGTCAACCCAGCTCTAGAGACAGCAGTCATTCATCCCAGTTCTTGAGACAGCAATCTGTCGACTTAGCTACTGAGACAGCAATCTGTTACTTCAGTTCTTAGCAATCTATAACCCCAGCTGCAGGATTATCACCCATCTCATAAGGAAAAAAATTCCACTCATCTCATAAGGCAGAAATCTTACCCATCTCACTAGGCAAAAATTTGACCCATCTCAGGCAACAATCTCACCTTGACTCATAAGGAAAACATCTCGTGGATCCTTGGCAGTTCAGACTTCTATGATTGTATCCAGAAAGATATTTATGTTTACCTTCTTCTTTCATTCACCTGAAATTGACTGTCCATATCTGCAATGTTGTCTCTTGTATAAACTTCACATTTCTAGCATTTCTATTTATAAAGGTTCACTTTCATTGCAGACACAGATTCCTCTTTAAATGCTCCATCTTCATTATCTCAAATGGATCAATTACTCAAGGAGATTCTAAACAGAGGGCACAAACTTTATATTACTTGCAAGATTACTGATATCGCTTTATTGTTTATACTATCAGATTGAGAAATTTCAGCTAAAGTTGATAGAAATACACTGTCGTAATAATAGCTTCATACTAACTCAAAAACATAATGGCAATAATCAATTTCAGATCAAGGAAGAAATTAATGGCTGTTTGGATTTCTTGAAGTTTGTATATGGGGCATTTAACTTCACATTTAACCTCAAGCTGTCAACCAGACCTGAAAAATTCCTTGGTGACCAAGCTGTATGGGATCAGGCTGAGAAGGTAAGGCTAGCGCTTTCTTTAGTGCTTTGGTAATGTCTTTAAATAAGTAGAGGATCTTATGAGTTTATTATTTATTTTCTAACTGTTGTAATTTTGATTTTCATGTACATTGTGGTGCTGAGAAACAAAATACTGTATTTATTGTGTGATTTAATTCACGTGTTGTAGTTCTCACCGAAGAATAGCAGAGAAGCTGATGCACAACTGAAGAATGTCAGGACAAGAGAAAACTCTACTAAAGAATAAAGTCCACTACTCTATTTGATAAACTATGTATCCCTTCAACAACTGAGTTTGATGAAAACCCTCCCTGTGTATGCCAGTAATATGGGGAGGGGGGGGGGGGGGCTGTAGCTGAGAGGTGATCGTGTTCTGCCTGAGGCTCACACGCTGCCAGGTTTGATCTCAAAGTTGGGCTGGGCGTTTTTACAAGAATCCTCTGTATCTAATATCACATCACACAAACCCCTAATCTCTTGGGTAGAGATTGGCATCTAGCCTTCTCAGATAAGGGCTAAACACCTGTGGTTCCATGTGCAGGTAATTGGAAAGAGTCGGAAAAATTGTTAGGCAATAAAACCTAACCTCAGGTAGATTGAGCCTGTTTCCTTGGGTAGAAACTGCATAGAGGTAGCCACCCTTACACAAATGCACACCCAAGACACTAACCTTTAAGGTGGGTAACTGAGTGCGATGCACTACCCTCAAAAGAGAGATGAAGAAGAAGAAGAATTGATGCAGCACATGTTTTATCTCCGTTTTTTTTAAATAGTAATGAAACTAACAAGATTGAGGGGGTAGAGAAGTGAATATCTGGATGACTTGGCCATGTGGTATGGTTGAGACAAGAATACAGAGCTGATCCACGACTCTAGTGATCTTGTGAGAAGGCAATATCAGCTATATATGCTTATCGGCATGGCACATGATGATGATGAATGAAATGCCCTGATAGACAAACCATGTGACACAGGCACATCTATAGACAGTCTATAGGTCCTCAAACAGTTTCACATTGAAATTGAAGATTCATGTGTCTTTGTTGGTAGTTATACAGGTGTGTTTGTTGATAGTTAAACATTATTGTAGTTTGCATTTGCTGCCTGCAGACAAACAATAACAAGAAACTGCCTTGTTTGACTGGTATAGATGATAATGTTTTCCCCACAACCTTCATGCTGCTTATGAGTTAATATGCCGGTGTATTTCTATGTCATTATGTCTGTTGTCTAGTATCATTTCTCTCTTTTTTATTCCTACTGAATTGTCCAGTGCTCTCCAATTTTATGTCTAATGACATGGTCAAATAACGTTGACTGTTTCTTTCTGATGTCTGTGGTGAATTTCCTTTGTGTTTTGACATCTTTTAGAGCATTCTTATTATTGATAGAACATTCATATTATTCTTAGAACTGCATTATTATTATTAAAACAATCTTATTATTGCTAGGATTGCAACACTGTTATTATTGTTTGACCAGTCTTGTTTTAGAACATTGTTATTATTGTTAGAACTGTCTTGTTGGTAGATCTGTATTATTATTAGAACTGTCTTGTTGGTAGATCTGTATTATTATTAGAACTGTCTTGTTGGTAGATCTGTATTATTGTTAGAACTGTCTTTTTGGTTGATCTGTTTTATTGTTAAAACTGTCTTGTTGGTAGATCTGTATTATTATTAGAACTGTCTTGTTGGTAGATCTGTATTATTGTTAGAACTGTCTTGTTGGTAGATCTGTATTATTATTAGAACTGTCTTGTTGGTAGATCTGTATTATTGTTAGAACTGTCTTGTTGGTAGATCTGTATTATTATTAGAACTGTCTTGTTGGTAGATCTGTATTATTATTAGAACTGTCTTGTTGGTAGATCTGTATTATTATTAGAACTGTCTTGTTGGTAGATCTGTATTATTGTTAGAACTGTCTTGTTGGTAGATCTGTATTATTGTTAGAACTGTCTTGTTGGTAGGTCTGTATTATGTTAGAACTGTCTTGTTGTTAGATCTGTATTATGTTAGAACTGTCTTGTTGGTAGATCTGTATTATGTTAGAACTGTCTTGTTGGTAGATCTGTATTATGTTAGAACTGTCTTGTTGGTAGATCTGTATTATGTTAGAACTGTCTTGTTGGTAGATCTGTATTATTGTTAGAACTGTCTTGTTGGTAGATCTGTATTATTGTTAGAACTGTCTTGTTGGTAGATCTGTATTATTGTTAGAACTGTCTTGTTGGTAGATCTGTATTATGTTAGAACTGTCTTGTTGGTAGATCTGTATTATGTTAGAACTGTCTTGTTGTTAGATCTGTATTATGTTAGAACTGTCTTGTTGGTAGATCTGTATTATTGTTAGAACTGTCTTATTGGTAGATCTGTATTATTGTTAGAACTGTCTTGTTGGTAGATCTGTATTATTGTTAGAACTGTCTTGTTGGTAGATCTGTATTATTGTTAGAACTGTCTTGTTGGTAGATCTGTATTATTGTTAGAACTGTCTTGTTGGTAGATCTGTATTATTGTTAGAACTGTCTTGTTGGTAGATCTGTATTATTGTTAGAACTGTCTTGTTGGTAGATCTGTATTATGTTAGAACTGTCTTGTTGTTAGATCTGTATTATGTTAGAACTGTCTTGTTGGTAGATCTGTATTATGTTAGAACTGTCTTGTTGGTAGATCTGTATTATGTTAGAACTGTCTTGTTGTTAGATCTGTATTATGTTAGAACTGTCTTGTTGGTAGATCTGTATTATTGTTAGAACTGTCTTGTTGGTAGATCTGTATTGTTGTTAGAACTGTCTTGTTGGTAGATCTGTATTATGTTAGAACTGTCTTGTTGTTAGATCTGTATTATTGTTAGAACTGTCTTGTTGTTAGATCTGTATTATTGTTAGAACTGTCTTGTTGTTAGATCTGTATTATTGTTAGAACTGTCTTGTTGTTAGATCTGTATTATTGTTAGAACTGTCTTGTTGGTAGATCTGTATTATTGTTAGAACTGTCTTGTTGGTAGATCTGTATTATGTTAGAACTGTCTTGTTGTTAGATCTGTATTATGTTAGAACTGTCTTGTTGGTAGATCTGTATTATGTTAGAACTGTCTTGTTGGTAGATCTGTATTATGTTAGAACTGTCTTGTTGTTAGATCTGTATTATGTTAGAACTGTCTTGTTGGTAGATCTGTATTATTGTTAGAACTGTCTTGTTGGTAGATCTGTATTGTTGTTAGAACTGTCTTGTTGGTAGATCTGTATTATGTTAGAACTGTCTTGTTGTTAGATCTGTATTATTGTTAGAACTGTCTTGTTGTTAGATCTGTATTATTGTTAGAACTGTCTTGTTGTTAGATCTGTATTATTGTTAGAACTGTCTTGTTGTTAGATCTGTATTATTGTTAGAACTGTCTTGTTGGTAGATCTGTATTATGTTAGAACTGTCTTGTTGTTAGATCTGTATTATGTTAGAACTGTCTTGTTGTTAGATCTGTATTATTGTTAGAACTGTCTTGTTGTTAGATCTGTATTATTGTTAGAACTGTCTTGTTGTTAGATCTGTATTATTGTTAGAACTGTCTTGTTGGTAGATCTGTATTATGTTAGAACTGTCTTGTTGTTAGATCTGTATTATTGTTAGAACTGTCTTGTTGGTAGATCTGTATTATGTTAGAACTGTCTTGTTGTTAGATCTGTATTATTGTTAGAACTGTCTTGTTGTTAGATCTGTATTATTGTTAGAACTGTCTTGTTGTTAGATCTGTATTATTGTTAGAACTGTCTTGTTGTTAGATCTGTATTATTGTTAGAACTGTCTTGTTGTTAGATCTGTATTATTGTTAGAAGTGTCTTGTTGGTAGATCTGTATTATGTTAGAACTGTCTTGTTGTTAGATCTGTATTATGTTAGAACTGTCTTGTTGTTAGATCTGTATTATGTTAGAACTGTCTTGTTGTTAGATCTGTATTATTGTTAGAACTGTCTTGTTGTTAGATCTGTATTATTGTTAGAACTGTCTTGTTGTTAGATCTGTATTATTGTTAGAACTGTCTTGTTGGTAGATCTGTATTATGTTAGAACTGTCTTGTTGTTAGATCTGTATTATTGTTAGAACTGTCTTGTTGTTAGATCTGTATTATTGTTAGAACTGTCTTGTTGTTAGATCTGTATTATTGTTAGAACTGTCTTGTTGTTAGATCTGTATTATTGTTAGAACTGTCTTGTTGGTAGATCTGTATTATGTTAGAACTGTCTTGTTGTTAGATCTGTATTATTGTTAGAACTGTCTTGTTGGTAGATCTGTATTATGTTAGAACTGTCTTGTTGTTAGATCTGTATTATTGTTAGAATGTTGTTAGAGCATTCCTGTTATTGAACTTATTGCCAACTCTCTGTTACTGTCTGCAGCAACTTGAAGAAAGTTTGAACAGTTTTGGACACAAGTGGGAATTAAACCCAGGAGATGGTGCTTTCTATGGACCAAAGGTGAGTGTGATTAGAAAAGCTTTAACTCAGGATGTCTTAATCTGAAGCTATGAATACTGCTAGGAAAGATATGAAACTGCTGCTGGAAATGTTCTGACATACATCAAAACGATGCTCAAAGATTGTTTTCTTGTTTTGTCTGAGAGCAGATCTGTCATTGATCATTATGTCCTTGTAGGTGCCAATTCTTTGTCCCTGGATTAGATTAACTTGCTGAAGATTTGTAACAGACTTGTTTCTTTAAGCAAGGGACTGGCATCATATGGTGTAGCAAGTGTGCATCTACATCTAGGTTTCTTTCTGTAGTCTAGTTTATACTGTAATGGTTGCTCCCTGTTCTTGTTTTCAGTGGCAGTCAGTATGTTGTTATTTAGTAATATAATCTGCACTGTTGAATCCAGAAGCAGAGTATCATATGCCCTGCCAATTGCATCTCCATGAATCTTAGTCCTTGAATGGAATGATGAAACAATGAGAACAGTGTGAAGGCAATAATAAACGTGCTACTTGCTTCAGAATCCTAGATTGTGATACTTGGGCAGTGTCACTGCCTGGGATTCTGAGATGAGTAGTGCATTTCTTTCATTTTCTTTTCATTGTTTTCATCGTTCCATTCTTCTCATCCCATTCTTATGATTTAATGTAGTCACTTGTCTTCCCCATGTTTATATGTTGTTTTGTATATTTGTTTGTTGAGGAAGGCTAGTTGCTGCAACGTCCTGTGTTTTCCAACAGTTAGAAGAGAGGTAGTGATGTAAAATGTAAATTATTAAAAAGAAATAAGTTACTGTTACATGTACAATTTCAAGTACAGTAGACAGTAGCCAAAACAAAATGTCAACTTGGTACAATAGTTCTAAGATACACATTTCACCCTCACAGCATAAAGAAACAAAAATAATGTACACAAATGTAAATTATAAATATTTTGAAAAAAGACGTTCTTACAACAGCAATGGAATTACAGTGGATGGTGAAATAATTAAATGCATTTTTGTAAATGTTTATTTGCTGTTAACCTTTAGTGTCCAAATAGCTTGTATAAAGAATGTTTCTAAGACAACTTGACATGAAGCTGTTGAGAAAAACCCATCACAAGAATTATATGCCTTCCATTCTTTTTCTCAGTATACCCTTATGAATACATAAGGCAACAAAGACTTCACATTTAATTATACCTGTTCTGCTGAGTGATGAGGAGTCATGAAACATGAACAAACAGATTAGGAAGTGATTGGAGACAACAGAGATATTTCTGATATATATGTTGCTAATACCTGGCTTGAAAGTAAGACAAATATGAGGAGGTAAACCACATACTTTGGTCATATCATGAAAAGAGTGGCTTTGGAAAGATCAGCGATAGAAGAGGCAGGGATGGACTGAGAGAAATGATACGGGGATGGTGGCATGGAGGATTATTATCAATGGAATTGATACAGAACACCAGGGACCAAGATCTATGGAGATGCATGAATGCCTACTCTAGTTGGCAGGGCATGTGGTGATGATTTAATAGTGGAGAAAATATATATTGATGTTATAAAGATTAATCTTCCAGTCAGAATGAAATGCTTCGATGTTTTTATTTTTTCAAGGATAAATGTGTTTTTCTGCATGTTTAGATTGATATTACCATCAGTGATGCTTTGAGAAGGAGCCATCAGTGTGCCACCATTCAGCTGGATTTTCAACTACCAGAAAGATTCAACCTGTCCTACATCAAGTGAGTACCTTGTGGTAGTCACCTTGCCTGTCAATTAAAGGCCTCTAGGCACTGTATTGCTCATGTGTTGCCAGGGCCCAGAAAGGAAGCAAAGAATAGTAACACTGCAACCCATCATGCATGTCATAAGAGGCAACTAAGGAAGGTTTGAGTGAGACTGGCTACCCCAACCCATAGAAAACTGCAAAATCCAACCAGGCATGAAAAAAGTCTACAGAGGGTTTGGTATGACTTGGTTGAGGGTGCGTACTCCATTGGGAGGTGAAAGGCAGACAAAGGAAAATAAAGTACTGGTTATGAGTACTGGTAGTACTTTCTTTGTGAATGTCTGTTATTTTCATTTGCACTTAAGGTCTTTGATAGCTGTGAATTGTTACCGCCTTCGTAATGAATTTGGATTGCCTAGTTTTCAACCTTTTTACCATAATACTATCATGATGTAACGAGGATAATCTTTATATAATTAAACTTTATGTTATTAGTGTTAAAAACATATACATGCAAATATGCTGATAAAAAGAAGACATTATAATAGGATTAAATATCCTGCATGAGGAAATACCACATACATTTGGTTTAGTAACCTATTCATGTAATAAATTAAGTATCCTATCTCAGGAAATGACACCCTCAGTTGAAACATCCTAATATAAGCATTGTAATATGATTAAATAACCTGTTTCAAGAAATACCACACACATAGATTACACCTGCTAGCAGGCACAAGTTAATGGACAACACTTATATTATTCCTTATTATGAAAATGTTATCTAGGATCTGACAGCATAACTCTACATGCTGTCTCATATTTTCAGTGAGCATCAGGAAAAGGAGAGGCCAGTCATTATCCACCGTGCCGTGTTGGGCTCAGTAGAGAGGATGATCGCCATTCTGTGTGAGAACTTTGGAGGGAAATGGTAGGTTGAAATGTTGCACTGTCCAATCCCATGTATTTTTTATATTACATTTGCTTGTTTCCGCTTCAAAAATTAAATAAATGTGAGTGTTCATAGCGAAGTTGTCAAGCCATCTGCCTCATACTATGAAGGGTGTGGATTCACTTTTGGACTGTTCAGACCCTGGGACAGTCATTGCTGGAGCTATGGAATCCGTGCTTTGTTTGATGCTCTCAGTGGGCAGCTTACCATTTTACAGAGAGAGAGAGAGAGAGACCAAGTTATGTGGGGTAAAACCCAGTAAAATGTTGATTCTCTTATCTTTAACCCATTTCTATTTCTTCATTTACCATCATACTTCCACAATATGTTATTGCTTATTATTTCTTGACATAGTATTACTATCATTGCACACAGATACTTCTATAAGTGCTTCTCCCATAGATCATACTAGAACAGTCTCAGTATATTGCATGAACTCTGTATCTCCAGCAAGGATTCCAGTGCATATGTACCAGGATCACATGCTGTAAAACATGCTTCATGGGTTGGTTTGTATCATTTTTGTTAAAGCTGTGTGACATTTTTGATTTCCTTATTTTATTCAAATGCTCAGCAGTAATTTGTAGCCCGCCTGCTTGAGTTAGAGGTGGACAGCATGACCCTATCACTAAGCAACTCTACATCTATTTCCACATGTACTGAAAAAAAAGTCGGTAGCCAGTCGGCCGCAAAATCCAATCAATCATAAACAAGTCTACATATAGAAGAGTTCAGCAAGAGTTGGTCGAGGACCTACACGATTGATTCTTGTCATGTGATTTTAATATTATATATTTTACAGTTCCCCAATAGACTATCAGAAGTTACTCGTTGTGTTTCTAAACATTAAAACATTTGTTATGAAGTTGTATTTGCTATAAGTAAAGAACCCCTTTTCATATCTTTAGGCATATGGTGCTACACCCATATTTTATAGACCAATCAGCACTTGGTGCGTGGTGGTGGTATCATGCTAGGTGTTTTTACTTCCAACAACATTTCCATGACCACCGGGCTGACAGGCAAGCGTCTGTTCACTAGGCGATCATGGCTCCCAGTTTTGTATATATTATGCTGTGTGAGAATTTTGTCTTAAACTGTGTTTTGGGTAGATTTGAGAGAAAGTAAATATGTTAAATGGTCTTATAATATGGCACACATGATACATCCAAGATGATATAAGCTAACCTTATGAGGGCTGAGAACTGATACTGCTAGCCTGTCCAGTTTCACAGATGGATTGCAGTTGACAAGTTTTATTTTCTGTTTGGACAATAGTTTAAGCTCCTTTTGTTTTAACTTGTTCAGTTTTAATAAGCCCCTGAGGTTTTAGAGCTCTATTTTTATTTTAAACATTCACAAAGTCTGAATACTTTCTGTGAATTTCTCTTTGTTAGGTCCTTTACATTGACTTTTTTATGTTAAAAAAACGAAAATCACTCAGTTGGTATCATTAAAACATCTTTACAGCAAGGCATGTACACACATTAAAAATGCTACAGTAAATATGTTTTGTATATATTGCAGCCTATTTATGGTTCATTGAATATGTTTTTACTATTTTCCAGGCCATTTTGGCTGTCACCAAGACAGTCTATTGTGGTTACTGTGGCACCAGCTTTTGATGATTATGCTCAAGAAGTGAGTGACTTGCTGAAATATGGTCATGTAACATGTTTAGGACAGTTAAATGTGAATGGTATTTGAACAATGTATTTTGGATCCATGTGGTATAGAACAAATTGTTTTCACATCAAATGTTCCTGACGAGTCACTGTTTTATGGTCATTTCAATGTGATTCAACAGTTTTGAATATGGAGGTCGGCATGGCTGAATGGATAAGCGTGATCATTCTTAAACATCCGGTGTGCTGGTGCCGAGGTAGCAGGTTTAACTCCTACACCGGTCAGTGTGACTAAAATGTTGACTTGAAGACGTAAATTACAAGTACTTCAGAAGCTGGAGTGGGTTTGTCTGATGGTAAGGGACACTGGTAATGGGGAAGGCTAATCTACGTGCACAAAAATCAGTCCAGTGCACTAGAAGTAGTAGCACGTATATGGACTACACTTGAGTTCAAAGCGAGTGAGTGCAAACACAAATGTTGAGTTGGCTGAGTCTGTGGCTGTCACTAAATGTTGATTTTGTTTGGTTAGTAAAGGATGGCTTTCTTTGCACACAGATATTTCCATAAGTGCTGCAGTCTCCTTTTATATATTACGTAAGAAGAATCTCAGTACAGCACACAAACTCCAGTGAGGATCCAAATGTGTGCATAGGAGAATCACATGTTATAAATTGTGTGTGGGTAGTGTTTCTAATTTATAAATGTTGCTCGACCAGAAGCCTATTGGAATTTTTTCATGTGTACATAGGTCCTCTGAGTTCTTCACCCTTGACCAAGAAAGCTAGACATGTGATCCACTGCTGCATCCTTTTACTTCTTTTTGTGAAAATCCAAACAGTCAACATCCTGAGACGAACCTGGTCTGCTTGAGTCTGAGGTTGATGTCGAAGCCCTGCTGAACTCTGCCCCGTGAATGTTGATAACATGGCTTATATAGAGTTAACCTAGCTTATGCAGAGTTCCTGGATCAGGTGGGATACTGATCTCTCACACCTGGCTACACAGGATGTTAGTCCTAGAATACCTCTGAAATTGGAGTGGGTTCGCCTGATGGTGAGGGACACTGGTAATGGGGAAAGCTAATCCACATGCAAAAATCTGTCCAGTTCACCAGAAGTAGCAGCATGTGTATGGACTACGCCTAAGTTGAAAGTAAGTGAGCGCCCAAAAAAATTCCTAGAATGGCAGGTTTTTTTGGTTATGAACCAGAGTTGAGTTAAGCTAAGAACCGACATCACTGCACTCAGAACATTCCTATGCGCTATGTACCAGAGATAAGATAAAACAGTCACATAGTCTGCACACCACACAGTAGCATCCAGGATAGATCTTCTGTCCTATATACTGAACCCCATAACCCCCTACCCTCTTGGTGGATCAATGCCTCTTATTAGTGTTTACATCAATGAGGGTACACATTTAAACAGCTGCCATGATCTACTCTTTTCCACAGGTCATGAAACAGATTCACGCTGCAGGTTTTCTATGTGAGCACGACCTTGACCAAGGCACAACCATGAATAAGAAAATACGCAATGCTCAACTGGCCCAGTACAACTTCATCTTTGGTCAGTATTTAGTGTGTTGGTCATATTTTTTCTGTTCTGTGGTTTACGTATGCCATCTGAAAGGGAATTGTGTGGCACTATTTTGTCAAACCTTTGACCTGGGCATCCAATTTTGTTTTTAGTCAGGCATGTCTCTTAAGTGTGTAGATGTGTCTTCCCTAACTTTTGGGGGACTCCCCCCCCCCCCCCCCACCACACACGCATACAGAGAGAGAGAGAGCCTCTCTTCTTCTCTCTCTCCCCCCACCCATTTTGTGTGCAAGTGATTGAAATGTTTTACAGTTCGTCTATTAGTTTGTGGATCTTTTCAACTGAATTTCATCCTACACATCAATTTTTGTTGAAAAAAAAATTAGAGAATTGTAAATATCTGTACAGAACCATTTCCAGAATCTGATGGTATCTGTTTCTATATTATCTTTCATGGTAAGATTATTCTCTTATCTTTCATTTTCTCTCAGCCACATACAGTTAAAAATAATAAAGTCCCCTTTACATGCTTAAAGTGCATTGAACATGTGGAGATAGACCCATATTTTTCAGGGAGTGAAGTGGTCAGTACTTCCTAGTACCCATTTGAGGTTGGGCAACCTAGAAGCCCAGTTCAATGTTTTAAAAATTTGAAACAACCTGTATGTGGATCGAGCCCGAGACCACCGGTACTTCTGGTGCAGTCTAGCCACTGCTCCCAGAAAAGCGCCACATATTTAACCTTTATTTAAGAATTACATGTAACAGATTAATTTAATTTTTATTTTTGAAAATTACATTCAGCATAAAGCCCGTCATAATCTTATGATTATTACAAGATATGAAGTCAAAATTTACAGTTATCAGGCCAAATGCAGGGCTCATTGTAAGATGCATGTTGTATTTAATGGTTCTTGTAAACTGTAGCCGGCTTCCTGGCCTAGAGGTTAGCGACTTTTCTCCGTAATCTCGTATACTCTCATAGGTAACGTGACGACGGTGAGAATCAGCAGTGGTTCGAATCGCGTCGGTAACTTACGAGGTATGTGAGCCGGCCGCTCAGAAAGCAATGGCAAACTACTGAGCGTAATCTTGCCAAGAAATCAACAATCAGCTGAAAGATGCTGATGTTGACAGCGATGTCCTGTAAAGGATATGCAAACTAATTTAATTGTAAACTGTAAGGGGTAAAATATTCTTCATCTGTTGCTGTCTTTTATCTTCTAATGAATCATAGGACCTCAACCAGGATTGTTTGCTCTCTCCTGCAGCTCTATCTATGTTTATTGCATCATCATTAAAAAAAACAAGATGTTTGCATACATTATTAATTTACAATGATTCAAATACAAATGAAATAAAACACATATTGAATACTACAACCTAGTTGGCTTAGAGGCAGTGAATGCAAATTCACAATTCCGACATTACTATGTTCGAGGTAAGCCACAGGCCATTAGGAAGCAGGCTGCTTTGCGTTGATGGTCACAATAGTATGAGCATTGAATACTCAGAAAGCCATGGGAAACTGCTGAACATAAAATTACCTACAAAATTACAAACAGCCAAAAATAAAAGGTTGGGGTTGATTGTGGCGTCCTATAAAGGACATGCAACAAACTTGAACTGCCTCCTAGTGGTGACTAGCAAAAGGTAAGTCTGAGATTCGGTTTGTCAAGGAGCATCTGACCAACCATACACACATGCACTCACTCGTGGTCATTTACATATACTATGAAGAATTTGTATTTTGTTTTTTCTCTTGTAAGGAGGATTTTGTAGATCTACAAAAAAAAACTAGCACAATTATTCACACCGATGTTTATGTTTCACAGTTGTTGGTGAAAAAGAAGTTGCCAATAAGACAGCTAACGTCCGCACGCGTGACAACAAGATCCATGGAGAGCATAGCATCGAGCATATAATAGCTCGCTTCCAGGAGTTCAAGAAATCTCGTTCCCTGGATTCTGAGGACACTTTTTAGATTATTGACATTACATGAGCTACAGAAGAAAGAACTGACATTAAATGAGCTATAGAAGAAAGTACAAACTGCAGTAGGGCTACTTACAGAATCTCACGAACACTCACGGTTGAGTTTTGAAGCTAATGTAAACAAACATTTAAGAAAACATCCAGAAGAGATTTAGAGAAATTCTTGTGAAGCTCCATTCAGTTGGTGTAGAAATATCTGTGAAAGCAGGAAATTAAAAACAATTGTTTTAGCATTTTTGTTTAAGATTTCTTGAAGGAGACTGGAATAGATTACTCAGTTTTTAATGTTTTTTACAGTTTGGAATGGGTGCATCATTGGTCATGCACTTTTTTTGGTTCATTTTGTGCCCCATTAGTAGAAATATTGTATTAGGCTTTCTGTTATTTCACCGGTCATATATCATGATGATGTGACTATTGCTGCCAGCTATTGTACACAGGCTTATAGTATGCAGTTATCAAACACCGCTTTCATCTGGACAGTTTCACACAAAGATCAGCTTTTTGTGCTCTTAAATATTGAACTGATTACAATATTCTTTACCATGTCTGTGTTTAATTATTAAATTTTATATGGAGCAGCACGAAGGAACATTTTGATATTTAATGCTAGGAACTAACATCGCTGATATACATTTGAGAAGTGAGAGCAACTGTTTAATATGAGAAAATGCTATTCTAAAACTGCACTAAATCGTGAGGATGATAATAACACAGACACATAATGTGTTGTTAATTCACATTTTCTTGGCATCTTTATTTTGTAGCACAGAATATTTATTATAAAAATCTTGCAAGCAGTTCTTAAATATTCATGTTAAACAATGCTAATTTATATAAATGAGAAGTATATATATGTAATCTTCAGCTCAAAAACACTCTTTTTCTGTTTGCTATCAGTGTTTTTAATAATGGTAAAAAATGTTCTGTTTTTATGTTGAATGTATCTGCTTCAATCTGCTGTTAACATTGCAGCTGTTGAAAATGAGCAGTTGATTGTAATGTCACGTAACAAAAACTGCTATGCTGTGGGAAAATTAATCACTCAGTCTTCATTCATGCAGTACTGAAATATAAGCAAGGTGTCAGTAGTCCTGTTTGTTGTCAACTCCCAAATATTTACTTTCCTAATTCACATTTGCCATCAAGTATGTGAAAACAGTTTGGGAGCAAGGAGATGATCTAAGTGTAAGTATCTTGAGGTTGTTTATCCCATTTTAATCGTCTTTCTCTGGGCTCTACAAGAACTTTCAATCAGATAGCGGTGGGAACGATTAGTAGTGTGACTCTTTGCTGGCTGTTGAACGAGGGGATGGAGTGCATATGGGAATGTCCTGAGTGCAGTGATGTCGGTTCTTAGCTCATCTCAACTCTGGGCTCTGTATCCATATCTTTTATGCTTATATCAGCAGTTGATCATTCTCATAGATGCCCAAACCACTTTATTATTATTCTGTAACTTTGATGCACGATGTTATCCCTTGAAGTATTGTAGGACAATCTGTGTTTATTCCAACCATTTTATTGGTCCTGGCTAAAACTTACAAGTTGATTTTGAAAACTCCCTGATTGTCCAGTATGCAAGTGCAGGAAATAGGTCTATTCCCTCACATTGTAACAAATATAATATACATTTTGACGAATTTACTGTTGTCTTCTTTGTGTTTTTGTTTTGTTAGACATGATGGTAATAGAAATTCACATCATCAAAGTTTCACATGCATGAACATTTTAATTTATTACATTGTGACTGATTCGATGTCCTAAACATAAACAGCTTACAAGCACAGTATCATGAGGTGCAAGTACTGTCACAGAAATGTATTTGTATCTAGATTATAACTGGCCACATCTGTATACAATCAGATAACCAGTGTCCTTACTTGTTGCCATTATCTTTCGAAACTCGGTACAGCTGATTCTTACACCTGGATGGTGGCTGGGGAGCAACTACGTCTTATATCATATCAGGCCCTATCCTAAAGGAAGTAAAATTTTTAGCCACTCTGTAACTAAAATGCTCCTCAAAGCTAGAGCAAATGCTGGTTGTTTTAAAACACTAAACAACTAACACATTATTTCAGTTTTTTTTTTTTAAATTTCTGGCTTTGAACTCAAGCGTATTCCATATACACTACCTCTAGTAGTGTTGGACTGAATTTTGCATGTGGATTAGCTTTAAAAAAATTGTAGATTAGCTTTTCCTATTAAGTACCCCTTGTTATCAGGTAAACCCACTCTGATTCAAAGGTACTTGTAATTTACATCCCCAAGTCGAGGACGACAGGTCAACATTTTAGTCCAACTGTCCGGTGTGGAGGTTGAACACAGTTGGCATCAGCAGACCGGATGTTAAAGAACATTATTTCAGTTATTAGTTTGTACAGATGTGAAAGGCAAGATGAAGATACCACATTAATTGACCTATTATACAACGATGGGTAGTTAGTTACAAAACTAGTTGTCTGGGCATCAGTAAGGAAGGTAGTCTGCCATTGCATTTCTTCTTGGCAGTGACCATACTTGTTGATGATCATAGTTGTCTCTATAAAGAGTTCCTTTGTCTACTGTCGTGAACTTTCAAACCAAATCCTTATGGGAACAGTGAGTAAAGATACTTTGAGATGGCTGATGCATCAGAGGAGTATACATGCTGACATGGTTTCACATTATGTTGTCTGAGCGAGACTAAATGGGTACTTCACTTTGCCCAATGGTGTCCCATAGTCTGTCAGAAGGAAGGCAGTGTCTTCTCACTTGATATGAAGTTATTTTGGAGAGAAATTTCACAAGACTTGTGGGGGGAAAGTTCTGCACACAACAAGCCACGGATAATACAAAACTAAATTTATGTTTGGATTACATGCTCAAGTAACTACTTACCATTCTGGGAACTGACATGCGATTGGACAATTTTTTTTATCACAACTTTAATCTAATGAGAAAACACGATTGCCTTGTCAGAGATATGTGGGATATTTATCATTGTCTCTTTGTCATATAGATGATCAACTTTATTTGTAGTAGTCTTGTTTTTTGGAAGTGAGGACGAAAAACAAATGTTCCTAGATGTCATGCTGTAAATATTAATTTAATTTGTATGTTTTTCTTGTTCATACTTAAAACTCAAGAACACCCATCTGATGTGATTGCCATTGTAAACAAAACATTGAGAATTCATGTTTGATTCCCTACTCTGTGCTGTAAACTGGACACTATGCTGAAGTGAGTTGATCAAAATTCAAATGTGCATATGTGGATTGGCGACACAGACAGCAGAGCACATACTCCAAGATTGCCCAAAATACAACATATCTAGGCAAACCTTCTGGCCTAGAGAGACGACGGTGGAAGATAAACTCTATGGACTGCTGAGTGAACTAAAAAAGACAGTTAAATTCATACAAGAGACAACATTGCAGTTATAGACATATTTTAAGCGAACGAAAGAAGAAGTGAGTTGATTTCCAAAATAATGACACTTAAAAAACTAAAGAGTTAAATTATACCAAACAGATTCGCTTCCCTGCCAATCCATGGTCATGTGCTGAAATTCTCATCGAGGTGAATCATCTCAAAATATGATGCAAAGTCATAGAAAGTTGTACAACTTCAGCACTTGAGAAATCCCTAGCCCACAAAGTGGCAAAATATATGGAAACATTGAGAGGGGAAGTGATTTGTTTATGGCAACAACCCTTATAGACGTCAGTTGTAGTGTAACAGTAGCGCAACTAGTGTGTGTATTTTATTTCTAGTTATGCTAGGATGTTGTCTATTTGATAACAGATTTCATTTTGATCAGAATGTTTTAAAAAAAAGTAGTAGTTGTATTGATGAAAATATTAGTCTTATGCTTGTATGTATAAGACAGCAACAACCATAACATTGAGAGTTTTTTCAAGCACCAGATCATTCTATACCATACAGATATATAAGTTAAGGATCCTTTTACACAACTTTGGTGTATATGCTTCTAGCCTGGTATTCATTAATAGCTGGGTCAACATGGGAGCCCAGATTAACTTGTAAAACCCACCCTGATCTATATTCAATTCTATAACCGCCGGGCCAACAGGCAAGTCTAGGCAGCCACAGTGCTAACGTGACTCACTTGTAAAACCCACCCTGATCTATATTCAATTCTATAACCGCCGGGCCAACAGGCAAGTCTAGGCAGCCACTGCGCTAATGTGGCTCCCATGTAAATTATGAGGGCGGCAACATTGTTGAAAGCTGTAAATACATGCACCCTGCCTTCCAAAAACCACTTGGAGCATTCAGTAGCCCGGCTATGATTACTGGTTTGAAGTTGGGCCACAGAAAACCTTAAACTCTATCATAAAATGGATTCTTACCTTCTCTCTTAATTAAGCAAGAAAAATATCAGCAAAGAAGAGACCTTGTCACCTCACCTAATAAAACCATGACTTAGTATATATGAAATCATTAGTGTTTTACCATGAAATCTCTACCAAGTGATAATCGTGTATTTTGTTTAATGTTGTGTTTATATTAACTTTACATTGTACTTTCAATTTTGTGCTGGTCTTCTGACTGTGGTGCAGGCCAAATTTCCCAGAAATAAAATGTCTGTTGTAAATTATTATTATGTATGTGTAATATTGTTGGTCACCATGGGTTGTAGTATTAGATGATACATTTGTTGTTGTTGCCATTAAAGTAACATGGGTTTTTTTTTAAAAATATTCTGGAACTATTTTCTGTGTGAAGATGTGTATTCTGAAGTTAAGATGAAAAGAACAAATAAATTGTTAGAACATGCATACTTCTTTTAGCTGGCTAGCTTGTCTATTTTATGAAGTTGCAAGTTTGTTATCATGACATCGGATGCCTAGTTGGTCATTGGGACATGACATGACAGGTTGATCATTATGACATGACAAGTTGATCATTGGGACATGACATGACAAGTTGATTATCAGAACATGGCACCCTAATTTGACCATGGGAACATGGCACTCCAAGTTGATCATCAGAACGTGGCACTTAAAGTTGATCATTGGAACACGGCATGGCAAGTTAATTACCAGGCCCTTAAGTGCCAAGCTGACTGGTAGGATATTGCATGCACATTTATGCATTGAAAGTCCCAACATTTACGTGAGTAAATCTAGATCTCTGTGCAAAATCTATTTTCTTTCAGATGATCGCTGAAATTAATTACTGCTTTTCAAAACAAAACATTCACTTTCTTTGCAGATGGTTTGGTTTTTACTGACTCGCTAACCATTTTCATGTTTGAACTTGTGCAATGTGTGGCAGTTGCATTTGTTTAAGTGTACAGGTGTGCGTATATCAGTGCATGTACATTTTTGTCTCCTTTTTTTTAATGAGTAGAATGAGTAAACTGGTTAAGTGGGGTAAATATGTCAAGGACAAACAGCAAGAGAATGGTGATAAATGTGGTCACAGCATATTGAAGGTGACACTCCCAGTCTTTATTACAGTGTGTGGTTATTTTTTCTTCTTCTATTGATCAAATAGTCCTCTAGCCTTTGGAGTATTACTCCAAAGCAAACTGTTATAGCACAACAACGCCAGTGTGTTACCGGGCACCTAAGGGAAGCGTAGGATAGTAGTAACATTGTTTTGTGTAGTTCAAACACACTACTTCTAGTTCGTTGGTCTGAATTTTGCATGTGGATTAGCTCTCCCTATTAACAGTGTCCATCGCCATCAGGCAAACCCACTCCGACTTTAGAGGTACTTGTAATTTATGGCTCCAAGTCAAGGATGAGAGGTCAACACTTTAATCCAACTGTCCGGTATAGGGGTTCAACCCCTTATCTTGGCATCAGCACACCGGATGTGAACACTCGTTCTTATCCATTCGGCCATGCTGATCTCTGGTAACATTGTAATCTAGTAAGCGTGTCTTAAATGGTGACACCATCCTATAGAAACTTTCTGGAAAAAAAAAACCAACCATTAAGAAGTCTAAAGAAAAGGACAGAAAAATAACCCAGCCAACAAGATGAGAGGAGGTATTCTAGAAGTATGAAGCGATGTGGAGAAAGCCATAAAAAGTTGAGGTCGCCAAATTACCAGCTTTCACCTAGGAAAATCTCCAGAATTGGCACTTAGTATATTTGAACTGCGGTCATGCTAGCGAAGTGCACTGGTAATGTCATGATCACAGTTGGATGAGGGTTTTGGGCTGGTCGCTTGCCAAAATGAGGGAACGATTTACCACCTATTCCTCTATGCTCTCGGGCTACAAAATGTGATGTGCTGTCGGTTCACAGACCCATAGCAAGAAACTGCTTTGGGGCAAATTATGTTGTTATTATGTTCGAACTATGTCTGAATGGGGAAAGACGGCACTAGTGGTTGGGCAATTGAAATATGATCAGATTACCATTTTGGGATTGTGTGAAACAAGATAGCAGGGTGCAGGCAAAAAGCTTCTCAACACAGGTGGAACTGCTGGTCTCATGTCACAGAAAAATGCCCCTCACAGTGGAGTGGCCCTAATGCTATCTAACGAATAAGATAAAGCACTGATAGAATGGAAAGTGACGAGTTCTAGAACAGCTACCCCCTCTGACGTGTCTCCACCTTGCCGTGGTATAGGGGCTTGCGTGTCCCAATGACCCCAAGAGCTATACCAACGGAAGCACAACTACCTGTCGGACAGTTCTTGGGATAGGGACCAGACCAAGAGAGATGCAACCTGCTACCTTGCAGGTAGACTGAGGATAGGCAGTCAAAGTCCGAATCAGGCGCATGTTGCCACTAATTCTTGGTCCAGACACATACTCTAAGGCTCTCAGCTGAAGGATATGGCTGAACGCCTCTAAGTCAATATCTCCTGGATGTGAGGACCAGGCCGATACTCACCTACTGCAAAAGGGTGGCGAGATGCTGAGCCTGCTACATGCTTGGTCCAGACACATGTTTTACGACTGTCAGCCGAGGGATATAGGGATCCCCGGATGAGAGGGCCTGGCCGTTATTCGCTGTCTGCTGCATGGAAGTAAGGTGCTGAGTTGGCAGCACATGTAGCCTACCTCGTGAGCGCTACTAAATGTGAAAAAGCGACCCAATCGCACGCAGTGGTTACAATGCAAATCTGTATTAGAGCTCATTGAATGAGCATAGTCAAAGGTGGAAAAACGCCTCATTAACACGAAATGGAACGCTTGGCTAGCGAATCTATTACGTGGAAGTCCGAAGCGAAAGCTTGGTGAGTGGGTGTCCCATTAACACGAAATGGAACGCTTGGCTAGCAAATCCATTACGTGGAAGTCTGAAGCGAAAGCTTTCTGAGTGGATGTCGTCTGCAGACCGTTTCTGGTTTTGCGTGGAGAGCGGCCAGTGGTGACCGAAGCACCCAATACATGGAAGTGAATAATTAAAGCAGCCAAGAGCAGGATGTGGCGATTCCTTGGGTGAGCCCAGTCCCAGAGCGCTATGTACCGGCTCTGCAAATATGGAAGCCTCCTTAGATGGCGGAGAATGCCCATGTTCTGCCCCTGCCTTCCCTTGAGGGTTGACCGTGATGTCTTTGGCCGTTCTAACTTGACCAGCTGAGATGTGGACGACACCACAACAGAATGTTCCTCGAAACCTCCAGGAGGGCCAACCTGATTTTTAAAATGCCAGCAGAAGTCGAATGTGCCGACCTAAAGGTTGAAAATAAATTGACACAATGCAAAAACTTCCGAGTGAAATGTCCCTCGTGCCCAGAACAGCTCTGACTATTTTGTCTTCTGGCCGGAACAGCTCTGACAATCTAGTCTTCCGGGCACAGCGTCCGTACACGTCCGAACCGAAAGCTCGCTGAGTGGAAGTCATCTGCAGACTGACCGTTTGTGGTTTGTGCGGGGAGCGGCCCGTGGCGAACGAAATGCCCAATACATGGAAGTGAGGAATTAAAGCAGCCATGTGCAGGACGTGGTGATTCCTTGGGTTAGCCCAGCACCAGAGCGCTATATGTCGGCCCTGCAATTATGGAAGCCTCCTTGGATGGCGGAAAATGCTCATGGATTGTCCCTGCCTTCCCTTGAGGGCCGACCGTGAAATCTTCGACCGCTCTAACTTGACCATCTGGGCTGTGGACGGCACCACAAAAGTGAGAGCCCCCCAGGAATGCTAACCTGGTTTTTTTTTTTTAAACGCATGCAAAAATCGGATGTGTTGGCCTAAGGGTTTGGGCCCAAAGGTGCATAACAAAACACACCGCAATTACGTCTGAAAAAAACACTCCGGATGAACGCAGAAGACGAAGAAGAAAATCAAGGACTAACCAGAGAGCACGACAGCATTCACGAGCTTGGTAGAAATGCGCAGACCAAACTCTTTAGACTCACAATAAGATACTGTACAGCCAGAGCACACCTCCACCGAATGGATCTCACTGAGTCTACCAGTTGTAGATGTGGTGATCTCAAGCAAATCCTAAAACATATCCTACATGACTTCCCTGACTTCGTCAAATTGAGGGAGCAAAGCTGGCCCACAGGTGTGACACTTAAGCAAAAACTCTGTGTTCCCGTGAAGACCTCAAACGAACTGTCACGCATCCCTGAATAGACACGTGGCAAACTTTAGTAACCACAGATATCTTCTTCTTCTTCGTTCATCCGGAGATTTTTTTTCGGATGTGATTGCGTTGTGCCTGTTTACAGCAGAGCTGCGTTCTTGCGCCGTTAGGCCGACACATCCGACTTCTGCGGTAACCACAGATATCATTTCTGTGGCTTGTCCTAAACAGCACTTTTCTCACTTAACATTCTTTCTCCATAATTTCTTTAACTATACACTTTTCTAGGTAACTGAAAAGAAGGTAGTCTACCATTGCTTTCCTTCTTGGCAGTGACCATACTTGTCGATGACCATCACCATCGACTCTATGAAGAGATCTTCCCACAGTCGCCAACATGAAACCATAACTAACAACAAATGCTTGCAAGCTCATCCGTTACCTGATCCCGTGTGGACTAAACGGGAACCACGAAGCCCAAGATTGTCATATAATTTAGTAGAGGAAAGAAAGTTCTTTACTTGGTCTATGACAAATGTGGTACATCTAACCTCTTCATGACTTCTTTGACAGGTGGTACATCTCACCCCGCCATAACTTAACAACGTTACACAATATTTCAAGAGGAGATTAGATGTAAAATTCACTATATAACAAGTTAAAATCGATTTGTTTGTTCACCAGTATATATGAAGGTTTCCTTCGTACGGGTGTATACATGCATACAAAGTTGTTGCATATGTGTGGATAGCATCTAGAGAGGAACCAGACGTAGTCTCAAATGACAGCACTATGAAGACACACAACAGAAGTTGTTTGGGATACATTAACCGGCTATTAATGTGGAGAGGCACTAAAAATGACGATGATCATTAGACTGATGATGTTCTATTAACTGCTGACAATGAAACAAATCTGCAGCATTTAGCACATACGGTTATCGTACACAGTGAGCAACTAGGATATAATTTGAAGTGTAAGGAAATAGACAAAATATTCTTCTCAACGGAGAAAGAAATGCCGCAATGTGACCCCCGAATAAATGGGAATTATCTTAAACAAGTCAGTCGATACAACAAACTCGGAATAGTCATCACAACTGATGAATGTGCCTCGTCGAGATTAGAAAAAGAATCACCATGGAAAAGGTAGCCTTTTGCAAGATGGAAAACATACAGACCAATAACAGGACTTCAACTGCAATGAGAAAAAGAGTATTATATAGAATCTTTACTGTTCTTGCATGTGACACGTGGACAATAAACAGACAAGGCGGAAACATCTAATGGCAGTAGAAATGTGGTTTGTGAGGCAAATACAACGAAAACCATGGACGGATAGGAAAACGAATGCGGAAATTCTACAAGAGACTATTGACAACCACAAACTGATTAGATGAATAAATGTAGACATTCTACATGTTTTGGGCACGTTATACGATTAAATAAACTGGAAAAAAACTTAATTACAACTGGTAAATTAATAGGACAAGAGCAAAGAAAAGGCGGAGAGATAAATATCTGGATGGTTTGGATTGTCATAAACGAGACAAGAACAGAAACCTGATCCACGTCTCTGGTAATCGTATGAGATGGCCAGCCTTGACCGCCCAAGCTTATCGGTGTGGCACTTGATGATGAAATCATCTGCAGTTGACCCATTTGACAAGACGTATAGATTTAATCATAACTATAGGATCACTTCTCCACCCCATTATCTTGTGAACGTCGCCGTGGTATAACTATAGTATAGTGGCCTTGAGCCCTGAACGTTGTGGGATCACATCCAGACTGCGTTGATCAGACCACGAATGCTTGTTTTTCGCGATCCCTGAGGGTCATTGTTAGATTTGCGGATTTCGTGCTGCGTGCGAGCTCTCAGTGGGCGGCTTACAGTTATACTGAGAGACACCGAACTGGATGGGGTGAACCGGGTGCCATGAAATCGATCCTCTCGCCTGTATAATGTTTAACCTTGTGGCATATGCCTAGCACATGTACACCGCACTCAACGTTAAAAATAATCACAGCCAGAATTCACAATGACATCAGTACAGCCAAAAAACACGTTGTTTTTTCTACAATCTGTACTCAAAATAAGACATCGTATTTCATTGAAACATGAGCTATAAAAGATTAAAATACGGAACATCTGTGGCGAGAGGTATATTTTATTGTAAGTAGAATGAAGCGACCGAAGAAAGGACAGATGACAGTCGAAAGCAATCCTCCTCTTAGAACAATTCGCTAGGATCCTCCGTGGCGAAGTTGTTACGCCTCCTGCTTCGTGCATTTAAGGTTGTGTATTCGATTCCGGGCTACAACATTCGGTTTGCGAGTGCATTTTCTCGATACTTCTGGGGGTCGTCGCTGGAGCGCCTGAGTTCGTGCTTTATGCGACGCTTTCGGCAGACCGCCCCGCAGAAACATACAGAGCCTAATGGGATAAAACCAGGCGCAATAAAGTCGATCATCTTGCCTTTGAAAATTTTTAAAGAACAATTTGCTTTACGACAATTTACGCTATTCGACAGTTTCCGCTATTCGACAATTTACGATGGCGGCAGGTTGAAAACTAAAGTAGATGATAACTAAAGAAAACTGTAAATATTTAATTTAGCATATGTATAGGTGATGAAGAATAATGAATAAAAACCAATACGAAGTGAAACCGCATCGGTCAATCCTCTGATGACGAGAGAGGCAGTGAATCTGCAACGAAGTAAAATACATTTACCTACAAGGATTAGGAAATATATAAAGACTACCCACTACAAAACAAGAATAATAACTGAATATGATCATGTTTTGGTCACATTAAGAGGAGGCAGGCCCAGATAATATTGTGACAGCTGGGAGGATAAAGTGTAATAGAGACGGAGGCAGATAATTGTTGTTGAGGTGGCAGAGTGGCAAGGTAGACGATTCATCATGTGTCATGCCGATAAGCTTGAGTGGTCATGTTTCGCCATCTTACACGATCACCAGATTCGTGGATCAGCTCCGTGTTTTTGTTCCGACCATGTCATGTGGTCAAGCCATCCAGATATTTACTTCTCTGCCTCCTCCTTGTTCTTTTCCCTTCAATCTTTCAAGTTGTCACCAAGTTCTTCAGTTTAGGTAGACGATTAGCTGTTGACTTATTATAGCTGCCGCCATAATTCAGCATTGCACATAATGATTTCTTCTTCTTCTTCTTTCGTTCGCTTGAAATATGTCTATATCTGCAATGTTGTCTCTTGTATGAATTGAACTGTCTTTTTCAGTTCACACAGTGGTCCATAGAGTTTATCTTCCACTGCCGTCTCTCTAGGCCAGAAGGTTTGCCTAGATATGTTATATTTTGGGCAGTCTTGGAGTATGTGCTCTGCTGTCTGCGACGCCAATCCACATGTGCACATGGCTGTTTCACCAATCTTGAATTTTGTATACATGTGGTTGCGTAATCTATTTAATCCTGTTCTGAGGCGCAGAATAATTACTTGTTCTGGTCTATCCATAACGTGGTAGTCATCTTGAGCAGGTTTTGGTATCTTTCTGATTGATTTGATCATTCTTTTCTTTTGGTGGTATGTAACGGGCACATCAGGCTGTTCTTCTTTGGCTCTTTCCTTAGCCAATTGATCAGCTCTGTCGTTTCCTGGTACTCCACAGTGGGATGGTATCCACTGTATGGTGACCTTATGCTGACTGCTAAGTTCAGAAAGTAGTGTCCTTAGTACTGGCAATTTTCCAGACAGGAACGCCTTGAGTACTGATTTTGCATCTGTCAGTAGCACCACAGGTTGTGTACCATTGCTGGTATTTAGTAATTTCTCTGTTCCTATCTTGATTGCCTCAATTTCGGCATCATAGTTATGGCAGTACTTTCCTGTCGGTACTCTGGCTGTGTCCCTAGTATTATTTGGATATTCTATGTACACTCCCGCTCCTCCATTTCGAACAGCATTTTGTGTCGACCCATCTGTGTAGACTCGGATCCAGAGGTCCTGTGGGTATTCTTCATCAAGGAAGCTGAGAGTGGCTGTTCTGCGCTGCACACTGTTCTGTTCTTCCTTGTCAAGTATTCCTCTCACTTTTGTCTGGATTTGTAACGATAGTCTATGCTCATCTTTCCACGGAGTTCGCTCTGGAATAGTTGTTAGGGGGATACCAACTGTGGGCAGATCGGTGGTTTCTCTGCAGAGTCGTTTGGCCTGGTGGATAAAACTACTTCTTTTCAACCGCCCCATGGCTAGGTTTTCAAATCTGTTCTTCATAGGGTGGCCTGGCAAGCTGAGGAACTTTTCTGCTTGTATTTTCGTTTTCGTATCTCTGCGTTCACGCAGTGCTTGTGTCCTCCCCATCTTCGCCATTTGCACTATAGGGGTTGATCTCATCCCTCCTGTGGTGACTCTAAGTGCTTGATTTTGCACATTGTCCAGCTCTTGTAGTGTGGTTTTTGATGCCGAACACCATGCAGTTGACCCGTATTCCAGGTGTGGTCGTATGCTCTGTTGATAAACTTTGCTAAGTATTTTCCCACTGGCTCCCCGTGTGGTTCCAGTTAACTTTCTCAGAATGGCTATTTTCCTTCTGACTTTTGCTACTGATTTGTTGATGTGCTTTCTCCATGTCAGCCTGCCATCAAATGTTACTCCAAGGTACGTTGGTTCTTTATCATCTCTTAGGGGTGTTCCATTTATCTGGATGATCCCTGCCTTTTGTTTTGGAGAGAGGGTAAATAGGGTGGTGCTGCACTTGTCAGTGTTTACGCTAACACACCATCTATTTGCACATGCAGCAAATGTATCTACAGCTCTTTGTAGCAATTTGGTGGCCACTAATGCATATTCATTTGTGCTCCATAAAACCAGGTCATCGGCGTACATTGCCGCTTTAATTCCATGCGGTAGATTAGCAACAAGATCATTGATGAAGATTAGAAAAAGTGTGGGGGACAAGACTTCGCCCTGGGGAACACCGTGACGCAGTAGTACTTTCTTGCTCTTGAGTCCGTCTATCTGTACTCGGGCTCTTCTGTTGTGCAAGTATGCTTTCACCCATTTGTACATTCTTCCATTGACTTTGCAGTTTCTCAGTTTCTTCATCAGACCTTCTTTCCAGACTTTGTCAAAGGCCTACTTCAGATCTATCCATGCCACAAGCACCAGCTTCTTCTATTGGAATGCATCCTCAATTTCTTGAGAGAGGTAGGTTGTCTGATCTTCCGTAGAGTAGCACTGCTTAAAGCCAGCCTGCTGTGGCACAAGGATGTTTTTACTTTCAATGTACGGGCTCCTCTTGGTACTGTTTCTCGCGCTGCCTGTAGCATGCATTTCCCAAACTCTTCAACTACTTTATTTATGTCTTTCTCAGTGTTCAGGTTTCTAACCAGTATGCTGGTGCGATGCTTGTACATTGCCCAGTCTGCTTTCTTGTAGTTCCACCTCGAGAGGGTGCTGCTTTCACTTACAAGCTCATTTTCTACGGTTAGAAAGACTGGCCGATGGTCACTGCCACCAAGTTGTTTCCCAACAATTCGTGTAATGTTCCACTCCAGGTCTGGTGAATGAAAAGCCAGGTCAGGTGTAGTTGTAGTGTGCCGTGATCTCGAGTAGAAAGTATATGGGTCGGACGGCTTGTTAATCAAGATGAATCTATTCTCATCCTGCCATTCTTCCAGTCTCTCTCCTCTCTGGTCCATGTGATCATAGCCCAAGCTCTGTGAGTGGCTGTTGAAATCGCCACACACAATCATTTTTTCTTTTAATGGTAGTGTGTCCAGTGATTGTGAGCGGTCACTTGGACAGTAGTAATTGAACAGATGTAGGTCTGTATTACCTGTCTTAAGTTTAAGTGTCTGATACTCAGCCCCTTCCATTTAGACTTCGATTTGGGAAGCAATGATGTTATTTTTTTTTACAAGGGTCAGTATCCCACCCTTTCGTCTGTCCTTTTGGTCAGATCGGTAACACCGGTAGCCTCTGATTTTGAAGGCTATATTTTCGTTGAGGTGAGTTTCTTGCAAGCTACATATGCTTACTGTTTCTTGATCCAAGATGTTTTCTAATTCTATTTTTTTTGTTGCTGACTCCCTCCGCATTCCAGTGCATTATTTTAAGTCTCCGTTTAGTATGGCCAGTCGTCCTATTCTTATGTCCCCTGACTCCACAGGACATCTGAGAAGGACCTCCACTAGTTGGGGTTGGATCCTTTCGAGACATAGGGCCCGGCACTGCACCTGCCTGGGGGTCCAAAGCAGGGCGAGCACCATAACATTTAGCAGTAGTCGACATATACCATTTTGCGTGATTGCGTGGCATCCTGATTACTGTGGTGCGCCTCCTGGCTGGTTGCCTCCGTCTTCAGCACCTTTCTTTGCTAGAGCAGACTGTGGTCTCACTCAAGTGTGGATGTGTACGCGCACACACACGTGTCTGCACATGCATGTACGTGCATACACATCTAGAGCATACTGTTTATTTTCCGGCGCCAGGAACTCGCCGTCGCCCCTTCTCCTGTTAGTTTAAACAGTTCCGCCACGTGAAGGCCAGGAGTTGGACTTTTGCTGCATAGGTTATGTATTCACGAGCCATTGGGCTATTTAAGCAATGTTGGGCGCTCACCCCAACACTGCGCCCCGGCTACATACAGCAACATTTGGAACCGCACATAATGATGATGGAGTAGATCGTAGTTTTAAAAATGTTTACATGAACTTTATTTTCCCATAGTAAGTTCAATTAGTTAGCCTTCTTTTACTCCATTTTTCTAGAATAGAACTCTCATCTCTTTGCCTTCGAGGATGTAACCATCCATTCTCACACACTGTCTTGTTCGAATCTTGGCAAGGACTCCTTGTGGCAAACTGTTCTTCCAAGGCTTGTTCCACGTTGGCTTGCTTTTTCCTCTGATCATATTTCTTCTGAGTCATTTTTTAACGCACCTTGTTTAGCACTGCCACATCCTCTTGAGGCAGTTCGACACCCTTCTTGCAGCCGAGAGGTGTGGCATAGTGAGCCTCATAATATTGACTGAAAGGTGTGGAGTCAATCTATATGTATGCCGGAGATGTTCATTAGTGTTTTTGTACGCACAAATTCATTATTAGATAGGCTGTACTCCACATCAATATGATACATGTCTTGCGTGTAATTAGTACTAATTAGTAATTGTTTCATTGCCCCTAGAAAACTTCCACGATATTTGTGAAGAGTCCCGCATGTGGATTCTTTTGGCTCTCAGCTTTGTATGTGCTGCTGGGCGGTCAAGCTCGCACTTTCTCTTCTTCCTCAACACCACCATACCCCTTTTTTGTGAGATACCTATGATGGCGGCTATTACAAAAATGAGCTGTAATTACTCCATGGAAGCCCTGGAGATGTGGTTTTATAGAAAAATGCTGAAAATTAATTGGATAACCAAAATGAGCAGTCTGGACATATTGAGGGAAGCTAAATCAGAAAGACAACGTATCACAAACATCAGACAGAGGCAGCCATCGTTGTTTTTGGCCACGTTATGAGAAGAAGAAAAAAACTGGAACATGTCGTGACAACAGGAAAGAGAGTTTGAGGAAGACAGCGGGAGAAGATTCTTGATAGTCTTGTGTCATGGCACGGAAGAGGGTCAACATTCGAATTGGTCCACGCAGTCGGAGATCGCAATTTCTTGAGAAACATGATCGCCCCCGGCTCCGTGGCGAAGGTGTTGCGGACGCAGTTCGTAATCCCGTATACCGGCGTTCGAAACACTGCTGCGGGCGATTTGGCAGCAGACCGCCTGCGTTGGTATTTTACGAAATGATATAGGTGCCGGTCGTTCAGAAAGCAGTGGCAAACTACTGAACGTAAACATGCCAAGAGATCACAACGGCAAAAAAAAAATGCTGGTGTTGAGTGCGACGTCCTGTAAAGGATAGGCAACAATCTAACTAACTAACATGATCGCCCACACCAACCGGCGATGAGTTACTCTCGTTGGTCTCTTTCATTAATCTCCCCTGAAAGTAAAAAAAAAAAAATGGCGTTACGACGTAACAAGTTGATAAGTAGTTGGTGGTAGGAAAACAATAACAATGCTTATGTAATGACGGTAGTTGTGAGAGCTCTCTAATTCGTGTGAACTATGTACATTTCAGAATATGTGGATGTTACTATAAACAGTAAGAGGCATTTGAGGATTGTATTTTGTAGTTATTATAATACATGATTTACATGTGATGAACGAACTGTAATTTACAAATTGAAAATTAAATTTTGTCTTCCTTCACTCAACAGCTAAGTAAGTCATTTTATTTTTTCATGGTTACTTTTGAGGATTTGTTATTTTAATTGTCGATCTGGCATTTGGAAGCGTTTCATATTGCTTATTCTCTAAATGTATGGTTTGTTTCTTGGATTAAACTGTTTCAAGTGTTTCGTTCTGTCTTCTTTAAATTAAGATTAAGTAAAGTTACATTTTCATTTTTTAACATTCGATCATCTGATCATCAACAATTCTCAACGACTTCAACTCAAACAACAGCATCATATCTCATTATCTCAGAAACTAAAATACTTTGGCCTATTAAATTATATTAAGTAATGAAACATCATAGTTTTTGCACGTGTGTTACCGTGGCCATTAAGGCAAGAAACGAACGGTAACACAGTTGAGTAACCTACTATTAAATTATTACATAAGAAAGAGGAGGCGACTAAGACTACCGAGAGTTGGCGTTGGCAAGGGACTGGCCATCCCATTGCACATAATGGAACTCACGGTTCCATACTTTCAACCCCACTGGATGAAATGAATAGTCATCATCATTCTTGATGGACAAACAACAGTACAGTAACAGTACAGGCCATCCCATAGAATATCTTAGTTGCAAAATCCAGCCAACCAATATTTTGGCTGAGGACCTGTTATATCTGCTTCATTGGGAGATAAAGAGCAGCAAAAGAAGAACATTTAGAAAGAACAGTAAATGGAGGGCATGGTTCCTGGAAGAAGAGGTGGGGGGGGGGTGTGTGTGACCAGCACGAAGGTGGACACAAGACATTAAAGACATCTTGGGTATGAACATTCAGGCAGGGGAACTGGCAGCAGGTCAAGAGTCTTTCTGGCATGTCATGATTGCTGAGATGTGTCACGAATATTTGTTTACGTCATATCTATTGCGCTACTACTTGACAATGATAAGAGCACCATTCTGAAAAGCATTGACTTCTGAAAAGCACCTGGTATATAAATATGACCATTCTAGTAAATTACTAGCATTTCATACAGCACTTCAGAAACTCCCCTTCTGTAAATGGTCGGCCTGATTTTGCGATCTCCTCTGACACAATAAAACTTGCTTTGACTGCAGCATCAGTGTGTGATTTTGCTTTGATGAAAAACATCTGCTGTGACATTAGATCATTCAATTCTTTTACATTCTGTAGCTTCTGTTCTGCATTCAGGCTGTTTAACGTGTCTTGATGTTTAGTCTGGTAGTGCTATTCTTTGATCACAGCCACATTATCTCCACAAATTAGACACACAGGTTTACTGCCAATATCAGTAAACATATATTCAGCCTCCTAGCCGCTTTGAAAGGCTGTTTTCAGAATCATTTCAATCTAGTATTGTTATTTATAATAATATATGTTTATGGTTGTTTATTCATTTCTTTCAGACAACTCAGATATTCTTATTATGCTTTCCACCTTGAATTTATGGGAGTGTAGTGTTACACTTCTGAATGTAGTTGTTGTTCTTCTTCTGTGTTCATCCAGAGTATTTTTTACAGACTTAATTGCGTTATGCCAAGTTTTGCACCCTTAGGCTAACACATCTGACTTCTGTGGATGTTTGTTGATCGGGTTAACCTTCCCAGGTTTAATGTAGTTGTATTATTGTCCTTTTTGTTTGAGTTAATTTATTGTATTTTTACAGGCTTTTGTTTGCAGTCAATCCATAAAATTATTAGGTTAGTCAGTGCTGGTCATTCAGAAAGCAGTGGTAAACTGCTGAATGTAAACTTGCCAAGAAATCATAAACAGCCAAAAACTGCTGGGGTTGACTGACATCATGTAATGGATATACATCTAACCTTTTTAGTCAGTTATAAGTTAGAAACCGCCACATTATCTTCCCAAGATTTCCCAAGGTGCAGTGGACTTTATAGGTAGACCAAGCTTTATATATGGACAGACCTTGTACGCAGGCTGGGCAGTGTATGTGAACTGGGCCTTGTAGGTGGGTCTGGGCCTTGTATGTTGACTGAGCTGTGTAGGTGAACTGGGCTGTGTAGGTAAACTGGGCTGTGTATGTGAACTGGGTTGTGTATGTGAACTGGGCCTTGTATGTAGACAGGTCTAGAAGGCGGGACTGCGCCGTGTATGTAGACTGAGTCATGTAGGAAAACTGGGCCTTGTAGGTGGGTCTGGGCCTTGTATGTAGACATGCTTTGTAGGTGGGTCTCGGCCTTGCATATAGATTTGGCCGTGTAGGTGAAATGGGATTTGTATGTAGACAGGCCTTGTAGGTGGGTCTAGGCCTTGCATATAGACTGGACCGTGTAGCTGGACTGAAGAAGTAAGACTCGACAATGCATCACAACTAAATGTAATAGACCACAGGCTTGATGAAACAATGCATTAACTCCCTTTAGGATATGATAAGAATTTCTGTATCCAGCAGCATGACATTTCAAACTGGCATAAGACAGTAAATAAATCAAAGCAGATTTGATAATTTAGACAATGTTTTAGTTCAGAAAGCAATGGCAAACTACTGAATGTAAACTTGCCAAGAGATAAAAAACAGCAAAAAAATGCTGGTGTTGACTGCGGCGTCCTGTAAAAGGATATGCAACTAACTATCTGCTTTAAAATCAGTTTGTGTCAGAATTAAATTAGTTGCTTGCATGGGCAGTATTGCTTTTCTTATACATTAAATTAAAACAACTCTTTCTTTTACAGCAAGATGATGTCAAAGTCAAGGGATGTTACAGAACAGACTGCATTAATAATGAGGACATTGGTTTCATGGCATTTGTTGTCTGTCTTACTACTTATATTGACAGTCATGTTTTCCCATGTGTCTTCAACCAATTTAGGTATGTAGATGTTTTTGTATGCACATCTCAAATGGTGAAATTGTGACACTTTGGAATGTTTATATAAATCAGTGTTAGAATGTTTACATAAAGGTCTAATAAATGAGGTCTTGGGTATTTAAAGAAAGCAGCAATCAATCTGAGGCTGCCGGTAACTCCACAGAGCCAGTTACTAGCATGGAACCAGTGTAAGCCAAAAGTACTTTCTCTGTTCTTACATGTTGAACAAGGTCAAGGGCTACTTTTATTGCACACAGATAACTCCATAATTACCCCTGTCTCCTGTTGTTGATCACACGAGGAGAATCTGAGCACAATGCACAGCCTCCATAACACCGGAGAGGAGATAATGTGGGCATACAACAATCACACATATTATAAATATTAGGTTGTTCTATTTTGACATTTACCCTGGGCAGTGGTCTTTTCGGTGAGCTTGTTCGCTTTCCACATGTTAAGTGATTTTTAGCATGTGCAACATAATGTGTCCTTCAAGTTTTTTGCTATGATCTGAGAAGGCTGGATGTCTGATCCACTATGGCGGCATGGACCATCCTTTTCTTATTTGCAGAAATCCACACAGTCCATTGTGTCATAGCTCTGTCATGGTAAAGCAATATATAGTTATCATAGCTAATCTATTCACCATATTTGGCACATATAAGCTGAAATAATTTAGATTTGTGTGTTGATTGTGTTGATATTTTAACTGAGAATAAGAGGTAAATAGTCAAAAATTCCCCTATGTGTTACTTGGATGCATAATGGCAGTAAGGAATAGTAACACTGTAACTTACCATGTATTTTGTAAAAGATGACTAAGGAGGACTGGCTTGAGACTGGCCATAGAAAATTTGCTGCAAAATATGACCAGTCCTGAACAAGCCTATCCGGGAAGGTTAACCCGGTCAACAAATGCCCGCAGAAGTCGGATGTGTCGGCCTACCGGCGCAAGAACGCAGCTCTGCTGTAAACAGGCACAACGCAGTCACATCCGGAAAAAAAAAATGCGGATGAACGCAGAAGAAGAACAAGCCTATAAAGTGTTTGATGTGAGTTGGTTTATGGCCTGTGCTCCATTGGCAGATTTTCTCCTTCTTCTGTGATCAGTGTTTTTGCTGCCTGTGCCTGGTGCATAGCATCCATTGTTGTTGTTTTTTTTTGGCGCTCGCTTTGACCTCAAGCGTAGTCCATACACACTGTTTATAGTGGTGATGGACTGAATTTTGCGTGTGGATTAGCTTTCCCTATTAACAGTGTCAGTCGCCATCAGGCGAACCCACTTCGACTTCAGAGGCACTTGTAATTTATGTCCCCAAGTCAAGGACGACAGGTCAACATTTTAGTCCATCTGTCCGGTGTAGGGGTTGAACTCCTAACCTCAGCATCAGCATACCGGATGTTTAAGATCATGCATTCTTACCCATTCAACCATGCTGACCTGCATCCATTGTAGTGAGTAGATGTCTGCTTTCTAATTCCTTGCCACTTGGGCCAACATCTTCTGACTTCAACGGTTGAGGTTTCTTTTCTGGATTACTCCTCCCATAGGCAGATTGCCTTCCTGGGCTTGTGGGCTCTGCCTGCCCACATTTTCTGTTGTGCTTTGTTGTCCTAGCCCTTATTCTTACAAGAACTTTTACAAGGCAGTGGTGGTTTGACATTCGGTCTGTCCTTCACGTAAGTGGATTTCTTTCTAGGATTTATGAGTTGAAAAGCAGGAGAAAAGAAGTTAAACACTAATTCATTGATAATTATTCGTACGTGGTTTTGCAGCAACAGGTGAGAAAGGAAGCAGTGAATAAACATGGTGACCAGTGGCTTGGACTATAAGAAAACTGTGACAGATATACCCCATTCTAAGCGTAAATGAGTGTAGTAGTTCACTGCAGGTATCTCCAGGATCCTCATTGTCGGAACTTCTCTGTTGCAGATGCTGGTAGGCCTGGTGAGGTAACACAAAACCTGGACACAACAGCAGCGCCAGACAACTCGTCCGGTAATGGCAGTGAGAACACAAGTGGTCCCAGGGCAGTCGACTGTAGAATAAATGTGGGAGAGGTGTGCAGCGAGAACATGGAGTGCAGGGCCTTGGGTGCCGAGTGTATTGACTGTGATTTTAATGCATCATGCCAATATGGGACCAGACAGAGGGCTTCATGCACACCCAAGCCAAATGTCAATTGCTCAGTAAGTTTTGTTTTCCTGTCTCTATTTTTAGCAAGCGTGCGTGCACGTACACGCACACGCACACAGACAGACACGCACACATGCACATGCGCACGCACACACACACACACACACACACAAAACCAGGTTGGCTAATGTAAAACTGCAGCAAAATTAGTTGCATATCCCTAGTAGGACATTGCAGCCAAGCCCAGCATTTATTGGTTGTTTCTGATTGACTAAACAATGTGAGTTCAACAGTTTGCCATTGCTTTCTGAACGGCTGACGCCTCATGCCATAGAAGTCAACACACAGCAGTCTGCTTCCAAATCACCCACAGCTGATCTTGGACACTCGACTTCTTATTACTGGGAATTATGAGCCTGCGCATGTCACCATCCCCTAATCCACAGTGCCAGTTAAAACTACAATACAGTTTGTACAGTTATATGCTAATGTTCTGCATAGTTAGAATATTCCTGGAATACTTGAAATATATTTGCATTTACAGAATGTCTGTATTATTTCCCTATTTATAATAAACTTTATCAGCTTCACATATTTGAAGTAACTTTTGGATGCTTGCATTTTACAGGGGAGTCAGCGTTTTGAAAGAGAGTATGAATGCCTCTATTGCTATCAGTTACCTCACTGGGACACATGGTGCAACCAGACAGTGGATTGTGCCCTAAACAAACCACGGAATTACTACCCAGCACGACCATTTTTTATGAGCACCTGTTGGGCAAAGAATCAACACTTATGCATGGGTAAGATTATGTGTATGGCTTTATTTATTATCCAGTGTCTTGTCATGTGCATGCATTTTTTCCCTGTAACTGTCTTTCACAATTTCTCTCTGCCATAAGCCAGATATGTCCTGCCTCTGTTGCTGCCATATCTACATATTTTTTTGCCTTCGCTCGCTTTGAACTCCAGTGTAGTCCACACACACTACTTCTAGTAGTGATGGACTGAATTTTGCATGTGGATCAGCTTTCCTTATTAACAGTGTCCCTCGAAATCAGATGAACCCACTCCTACTTCAGAGGTACTTGTAATTTACATCCCCAAGTCAAGGACCATTAATTCATTCATTCATTCATTCAGTAGCATGTCCTTTGCATGGATGTCCGGTGTAGAGGTTTGAACCTCTTACCTTGGCATCAACACACTGGATGTTTAAGAACATACATTCTTATCCATTCAGCCATGCTGACCTACCATATGTAAATTATCTGTCACATCTTGAATCCATCTGCAATGTGGTCTTCCAGAATTATATCTTCCAGACATTCGTGTTTCTTTATATGCCCAAAATAGTTAATTTTTCTCAATGTTATTTGTTTTAATAACCATGGATTTATAAGATAATTGAAAATACAAACACTAAATTTGTTTTATTATTGCCATTACAGGCATACCTAACTTATACAACTAGAAAACCATCAATTAGCAACATTTGTTGAATATCGAAGCATGGATTTTATTCCTCGCAAGTGCATTTTTTTAAGCTGAAAAACTTTAGATTGTCTTATTATGTCGGCCATTTTTTCATTACCCATACCCCTTTGAACCCCATAAGAGAAGTTATAATTAGGGCCCATCCCAACTTCAGATTAATAATCCTGTGACACATCAGCCACATTTAGGAAAGTAATTTGAAAGGGATTGTAGTCCATAGGAGGCAATGGCTCATGAATTTTCTCCTAAATTCTTATAGTTCATTTTGTGTAGAATTGATGATCATGTTTGTCACAGCCTTCTGTCTTGTGAAGTGCCAATAATTTCTGACACTGATATTTCTCCATGCCATGATGTCAAACTGTCTGACATCTTCTCCCTGGATCTCCGTCTGCCTCACTCCCCTCCATCTTTCCCCGTTGTCACGAGGTACTCCAGCTTTCTCCTCCTCATGACATGCCCAAAAAATGTGGACTCTTTTCTTCTGATGTGAGTAGCCAGTTCTCTTTATGAGTAAACTTCTTGCAAGATATTTTCATTACTATTTCTATCCGTCCACGTTTTCATAATTTTAATAATTATGAATATAATAAGCGCTACATGGATGAATTTCTAAGAACATTCTCTATGAGCAGCTGGTAAGGGGTTATAGAAAAACCAGATGTCCACAGCTTTCATTCTTCTTCTTCTTCTTCTTCTTCTTCTTCTTCTTCTTCTTCTTCTTCTTCTTCTTCTTCTTCTTCTTCTTCTTCTTCTTCTTCTTCTTCTTCTTCTGCGTTCATCCGGAGTTTTTTTGTGTGGACATGACTGCGTTGTGCCTGTTTACAGCATTCTTGCGTCGTTAGGCTGACACATCCAACTTCTGCGGGCATTTGTTGACCGGATTAACCTTCCCGGCGGTTTCTTATGACATTTGACTCTCACTGTTGTGGTGTTATCCCCCATCCCAGCTAGCCCATATAGAACAGCCAAAGACATCCTGGTCAGCCCTCAAGGGAAGGCAGGGGCAGACCATGGGCATTCCCCGCCATCCAAGGAGGCTTCCATACTTGCAGAGCTGACACACAGCACTCTGGTACTGGGCTCACCCAAGGAATCGTCACATCCTGCACATGGCTGCTTAGCCTCACTTCCGTATATTGGGCCTTCTGTTCACCATAGGCTGTTCTTCAGGAAACCAGAAGAATGCAGTCTGCAGATGACATCCACACAGTGAGCTTTTGATTCGGACTTTCCACGTAATGGATGTGCTATCCAAGCAATATTCCATTTCATGCCTCTGGGACGCTTTTGTAACCGACATACCTGTGGTATGAAGTGTGGCAGTCTAAACACTTCTTCATGCACCTTTAGATGTCAACCTGAATGTAGTTAAAGTAAGCTGCAGTCAACTTGAGCTTGTTGAAACTCCATGGAGCTTGTCCTCAAATGAAGCAGTTGTGGGCCAAAATATCTTTCTCTGTTCTGCATATATTGGGCACTCCTGCAGCAAATGTTTAGCTGTAATTTTACCAGTTTCACAATTACATTCATCGGTATCTCCTATCTTTAGTTTATTGAACAAGTGGTATTTCAGCCTGTTATTTCCTGTGCGGAGTCTGAAGATTGCTACTTGTTCTCTTCGGGCGAGTTTGTAATATGCATCAACCTTCTGGTGGCCTGGATGCTCTGATTCCTATTTGGTTCTATAACTGCTTTTTATAAACCTCTTTGCCTCATTATAGGTTATGTCTATGTCAGGCTGTGGTAGTCATCCACCCTCTTTTGCTAGTCTGTCAGCCTCTTCATTTCCAGGTATACTGCTATGTGATGGGATCCACTGTATTACAACTTTTTTGGATTTCTGGCATAGACCATGGAGTGCTGCTCTTAGGTCAGCTAGTTCTGTGCCAGCTTTCATTCAAGCCTCAGGCTCAGAAGTTTGATCACAGCATAGAGCTGAAAATTTTTCCAAGAGCCATTGATATTAATTGATACCATACACCCCTCGGATCTTTTGGGTAGTGTGATCAGATACCTAGCCTGCCCTAATAAAGGCAAAAAAACAGGAGGTTCCGTGTGCAAGTTGTACACATTAAACATTCCATGTCAGTTGGAAATCGCAAAGAGGCTGTAACGCAGCTGCTCTGCCAAAATTAAGAGAAACAACCCAGTCATGGGTAGATACAGCCCGTTATCTTGGATTAAATCTGTCTAGATGAAGCAAATCTGGCACACATGCATGCAAGTCGGACACACTGAAAGTTTGAAATAAGACTTGGAAGAGTTTCATTGACTCGTTGTGTTACATGCATGCTAAAGTTAGACACTGAAAGTTTGAAATAAGACATGGAAGAGTTTCATTGACTCGTTGTGTTACATGCATGCTAAAGTTAGACACTGAAAGTTTGAAATAAGACATGGAAGAGTTTCATTGACTCGTTGTGTTACATGCATGCTAAAGTTAGACACTGAAAGTTTGAAATAAGACATGGAAGAGTTTCATTGACTCGTTGTGTTACATGCATGCTAAAGTTAGACACTGAAAGTTTGAAATAAGACATGGAAGAGTTTCATTGACTCGTTGTGTTACATGCATGCTAAAGTTAGACACTGAAAGTTTGAAATAAGACATGGAAGAGTTTCATTGACTTGTCTGTGTTACATGCATGCTAAAGTTAGACACGCTGAAAGTTTTAAATGAGACATGGAAGAGTTTCATAGACTCGTTGTGTTACATGCATGCTAAAGTTAGACACGCTGAAAGTTTTAAATAAGACATGGAAGAGTTTCATAGACTTGTTGTGTTACATGCATGCTAAAGTTAGACACGCTGAAAGTTTTAAATAAGACATGGAAGAGTTTCATAGACTTGTTGTGTTACATGCATGCTAAAGTTAGACACGCTGAAAGTTTTAAATAAGACATGGAAGAGTTTCATAGACTTGTTGTGTTACATGCATGCTAAAGTTAGACACGCTGAAAGTTTTAAATAAGACATGGAAGAGTTTCATAGACTTGTTGTGTTACATGCATGCTAAAGTTAGACACACTGAAAGTTTTAAATAAGACATGGAAGAGTTTCATTGACTCGTTGTGTTACATGCATGCTAAAGTTAGACACACTGAAAGTTTGAAATAAGACATGGAAGAGTTTCATAGACTTGTTGTGTTACATGCATGCTAAAGTTAGACACGCTGAAAGTTTTAAATAAGACATGGGAGAGTTTCATAGACTTGTTGTGTTACATGCATGCTAAAGTTAGACACACTGAAAGTTTTAAATAAGACATGGAAGAGTTTCATTGAATTGTTGTGTTACATGCATGCTAAAGTTAGACACGCTGAAAGTTTTAAATAAGACATGGAAGAGTTTCATTGACTTGTCTGTGTTACATGCATGCTAAAGTCAGACACACTGAAAGTTTGAAATAAGACATGGAAGAGTTTCATTGAATTGTTGTGTTACATGCATGCTAACGTCAGACACACTGAAAGTTTGAAATAAGACATGGAAGAGTTTCATTGAATTGTTGTGTTACATGCATGCTAAAGTCAGACACACTGAAAGTTTGAAATAAGACATGGAAAAGTTTCATTGACTTTGTCTATGTTACAGGGCGTCGATGCTTTCACAAACAGATTCCTTGCAACTGGTCACAAGGGTACAAATGGTCAACGGCACTGCTTCTAAGGTAAATAAAGTATTAACTCTTACATCTTCTTCTTCTGCTGTTCCTCCTCCTCCTTTTATTCACTTGGTATCAGTGTATAGCTGCAGTTTTATTTCATGCATGACTGGCACTGGCTTCTTCAGATTAGTCCTCCATAGAGTTTGACATCTTGGGTTATTGCTTGCTTGCTTGCTTTTGTTCGCTGGCTGTGAACTCCAGTGCGAAGTCCTGTATGTCGGATGAAGACATCCTGTTGTCCAACATCAGTGTATGTCATACAGGACCTGAGGTTTGCGTGAGTATCCGTTTTCCCATGTCTGGCTTATTGGTGTGCAGACTTGGCTGTTCCTCGCTGTACAGGCAGATACTTTCCAACTTCGGAAGGATCAGCGATCATACTACGTTAGCCAGGACCTTGAAGGGACCTGTTGCCCAGGACGCACGACTAGGATGTGTTAGTAGGTCTTGGCCAGTATAGAACCTGGCCCTGGTGCCTTGGAAACACCTCTGCGTCCCATCTTGGGTTATTTCATCCAGCCATAAATTTGACCTTTCTGAGCTGTATTTAGTAGTGTTGTAGTGTATGTTCTGCAATTTGAACACTTGTATCTGAAGTCCAACAACTGTTTCATTATCATGCTGTCATTCTGTGTGAAGTTGTGATGCTAAATGCAGACTTGACTATACGTTTGTACTGTTTGGGTCATGCAGGAGTGAGGCAATTAGCGAGTGGATATGTTGGCTTTAAGAACAACCAGTAGTTGGAACACTCGTGATGGACAAGGGACATATATTGAAGACTCTTGATAAATGACTGTTAGTTAAAGATGGCTTGGCAGCGTGGCATGGTCGAGACCGGAACACGGAGCTGATTCATGACTCTTGTGATCGAGTGAGATGGCAAAACATGGCCGCCCACGCTTATTGGCATGGCACATGATGGATGGATGGAGCTAAAGATGCAATAACAGATGAAACTAGGTAATGAAGGGGCATTAGGAGAACAACCTGATGTGCCTGATACGAACCACCAAAAGAAAAGAAAATAATGATCAAATCAATCAGCAACATCAGCTAAAGATGACTACCACTTTATGGACAAACTAGAACAAATAATTATTCTGTGCCTGAAATAAGGACAAAATAGATGACACAACCACATGCATACAAAATTCAAGATTGGTGAATCAGCCATGTGCACATGTGGATTGATGTCGCGGACAGCAGACACATACTCCAAGACTGACCAAAATACGACATATCTAGGGAAACCTGGCCTAGAGAAACAACTCTACGGGAGCACTGAGTGAACTAAACAAAACTGAAATTCATACAATAGTCAACATTGCAGATATAGACAAATTTCATGCAAACGAAAGAAGAAGAAGATGAAACAACATACTTAACATTTCTTGAGTTTGGATTTAAGTGTGGTCTCAGCAAGGTCTATGAAAAGACAAATATGACGTGCTTACAACTAGCATGCCACTAGAATGACCAGCATTTACAACGCCTTATGATGTTCATAGTGACAAGTATGTGGTGTGCCAATAAATCTAACATATTTCTGGAATCTACTTTGTTCTCGAATACAAGCCCCAGTTCTTTTATCTCAGCATCAGCCAGCACTTGTCAATGCATTGAACAATCCGTAACTCAGTTTCTGGATAATCTCCATTTCCGTTGGCAGTAATCATTCATTTCAGCAGAATTTAAATATGACAGTAGACAAAGGAAGTGTCTACTCTCTGTATGCACTAACCAGGCAAATGAACAAGGATTAACAGTATGTTAAGAAAGGTCTGAACATGGTTGGGGGGAAACAGATGCCACAAATTAGCGTGCAGTAATATTCTGCTACTCTGCAACCATTAGCAGCTGATTTGGTGTATGGTTAGAATATTAGACTGACAAAGTGCGTGAGCACTGTTGGATACAAGTTTCATGCCCGCTTTCGATGTTCACTAAGGGAAAGACAGACTGGCCACCTATTCCTTTGTGCACTCAGACCTACAACATATGATGATCCTAGCACTTCATATACTCACAGCAGATTCTTGCAACAGGATTTGGTTTTTAAAAACAAATGAACTTTGTATGGTGCAGAAGCATGCATAGTGAATAAACGGTGCTACAAAATTCAAGCTTTTGAAATGTGGTTATATAGATTAATAGGAGAAATATCATGGCTGGAGAGGAAAACAGACACAGAAGTATATCAAAATTAGACTGAAGAGATCAAGAGCTGGACAGTTAAGGTACCATGGCCATATACAGAGACAGCTCCTTCTGAAAGGATGTGCTGGTGGAAAATGTGCAAGAGAATGACATTGTTATTTGTTGGTGGATAACATCAAGATATGGAGTGGACGAGACCTGTATATGTGCAGTGTGGAGGAGGAGGAGGACACGTGGTGTGGGAGACTCATTGCAGCCAACCTTCATTTGTGGAGATGTTAGTTGATGATGATGATGATGGTACAGTCAATGAAGGCATGGAAGTGTAAAGGAACAGCAAGAAAATCTGTCGTTGTATGTTTAGTTAGCATCCTTCATTCTAGGGTCAATAGTCTGTAAATGGACAAAATGGGAAAACTACTGAATTTTCGTTAGCTAGCACAGAAACGTAATACATGTTTTTTATGAAATTGTCAAAGTATCTTCCTCATCATCATTACACCGTCGAAGAGTCTGTGACACCTCCAAGGGCAGTGAGTCTCACTTCGGCATGCATGAATGTCAGGTCCGCTTTCTCCATGCAGATTCTACTCAGGGTAACAGACTCTTTGTATCCATTAGTGGGTTTTCTGTCCTCACAACTTGCCAGGACAGTGTCTTTGTGACACACTCGTGATTTCCAACTGCTGTGGGATGTTTAATATGCACAACTTACACATGGAACCTTCCTTTTTTTTCTCCCTCGTCTGTCATTTGTGATTGTGTTCTTGTAAAGCTGACCAATTGCACGTTCCATGTTTGTTAATTTACTCATGGCATTTTTACAGCTTTATGTCATTTGACATAATTTCAATGTGGCAAAGGTGTGTCAGTAGCTTTCGGTATTTCTGTCAACCAGTATCTAGTTCTGATCTAAGACTGTCAAAGTGCTAGTTATTACTATTATACTGATCTATGTATTATTGATTTCATGCACTGTTATGTTTTGTTAATTTGTTGCTTGGAGTAAATAGTAATCTTTATATGTCCATTCTTATAGAATCTATGTGGCATTGGTCGCCATCTGTGTCCACAGCCTCCTGACTCACAGTGAAAATCATTTCCAATATAGGATGTTTCACTTTGCCAGACTGTCAGATTTTCTAGTAGCTTCTCTCTAGGTCTTCCCATTCTAATGCTCCAGTTCTCTTCTACTCATGAAGTGTCCAGAAAATGTGGACTCATCATGGTTTGTATTTTCTTTCAAGTTGCCTTCAACTTCTGTAGAATCACATCTCTGCTGCCTCCAAATAGCTGAATGCCAATCTGCTGATTGTCTATGATCCACTTACATATATCAGGATTGACTCTTTACAACTGTTTTCACTGTCACTGACAGATATGTTAAATTAAAATTTAGTTGCATGTCCTTCACAGGACATAGCAGTCAGCCTCAGCATTTTGGCTGTTCGTGATTCTTGGGCACGTTTTATGTTCAGTAGTTTGCCATTGCTTTCTGAACGACCAGCACCTATACCTTTTTTGAAAAAACCAGCACCACTGTGTTTCAAACCCGAATAGACAGGAAACGAATCACGTCATTAATCCCTTCACCACGGAGACCGGCACAGATATATTGCATAACATTTTCATCTTGTGAAATGATGCATTGGCTTAACTATTCTACATTTCTCATCATGATTCAGATTTTACTTTTAGATTGTTTAATTAAACAAAATAATTGTGTTTACTTTATTTACAGTATATTCTTGGGTGGATTTGGAGTCGATCGATTCTATCTGGGGTTATGGAGAGAAGGCATTGGGAAACTGCTCAGCTTCGGTGGACTTGGAGTCTGGACATTGGTTGATGTTATTCTCATAGCTGTTGGATATGTAGGGCCATGGGATGGCTCATTGTATATATGATTTGTGTCTGAGAAGTGTATGTGTATAAAGAATGTCTGGTTATAAATGACTACACCAAATAAAAATTGTCAAAAGTTCTTTTGGTGTCTGTTTGTTACTTTTTCATAACTGATTTCCTACCAGTTTTGTTACTCCATATCTGATTACCTACCAGTCTTGTGTCTTGTTACTCCATAACTGATTACTTACCAATCTTGTTACTCCATAACTGATTACCTACTAGTCTTGTTACTCCATAACTGATCCCTTACAAGTCGTGTTACTCCATAATGAATTACCTACCAGTCATGTTACTCCATAACTAACTAATTAGCTACCAGTCTTCAAAATTGGGACAAACAGATGTGTATTATTGTGGAGAGAACAAATAGCGGAACATGCTAAAAATGTTGAGAGGCACAGAGCGGCATCACCTTATCCAACCACCAAGAGGGAAAACTAAAAATGTCGGGTGTCTTCTGGAGTTGCCTGTTCCATTTTTCTCGTCCATATCAGGTTTCTTGAACAGTTTAGGTGACTTGTTCTCGACAGCGATGAAAAAATTCTCTTTGCAATTGACATCTTTTATTAGTATGTTTTCCATTTTGCAAAAGGCTACCTTTGCCATGGCGATTCTTGTTCTTCAAGGCACCTCCCATCAGATGTTCTGACTATTCCGAGATACTGTACAGATTCATTTGTTTAAGAATATTCCAATTGATCCTTATCTAGTTATGCGGGTGTTTTACAGGGGCCAATAATAGGGAAAGCAAAGAATTTTAACAATGTAACCTATCATAAGGGGCGACTAAGGAGTTGTTGTGAGACTAGTTATATTAACACTGTATCCTATCATAAGGGGCGACTAAGCAGTTGGTGTGACTTGTTATAGTAACACTGTAACCTATCATAAGGGGCGACTAAGGAGTTGGTGTGAGACTTGTTATAGTAACACTATAACCTATCATAAGGGGCGACTAAGGAGTTGGTGTGAGACTTGTTATAGTAACACTGTATCCTATCATAAGGGGCGACTAAGGAGTTGGTGTGAGACTAGTTATACAAGGGTGAGTCAATAAGTAAGTCACACAGTTCTGTGGGATGGCAGGTAAATGTAGTTGGTGTTTTCTACAGGTGTCATTAAGTGACAGCAACATCGAACTTTATATTCCCGTTCGTCAGGTGGCACTAGGTGTCTCATGAGCATGCGCAGCGCATAAACAAAATAGCAACTGTACTTAGGCATGTACAACCAAAGAGCAATGTCATGTTTTGCATTTTTTGTGGGCAAAAGGACTGCTAGCAAAAGACATTCATAAGGAAATGCTTCCTGTTTATGCTGACAAATGTTTGTCCCATAAAGCGGTGCATAGCTGGGTAGAACATTTTTCTTAAGGACGCTCTAAAATTGTTGATGAAATCCGATCTTATCATTCTGTTGATGTTGAAACAAAAGCATCCATGCAGCGGGTGGAGGAGATGATTAGAGGTGACAGGCGAGAAACGATAGACTCTGTAGCATCTGCAATAGGGTGCTCATATGGTTCAGAGCATAATGCATGATCGATTGAAATTTCCAGGACTGCTGACTAGAGGAATGTTGCTTCTTCATGACAATGCCAGACCACATACGGCTCGATTAACTCAGGAGAAAATTAACCAACTAAAGTGGGAAGTTCTGGAACATCCACCTTACAGCCCCGACTTAGCCCCTAGCGATTTCCACCTGTTTGGTCTACTGAAAACTCACCTTGGCGGGAGACATTTCGCGAATGATGCCGAAGTTGAATGTGAAAACGTGGTTTAGAAAACAGAGCACGCAGTTCTATGCAGATGGTTTGGGAGGACTGATGGGGTAAGTGCCTCAATGTTGGTGGAAATTATGTTGAGAAATAAAGGGACAATGTATGTATAAAAATAAAATGGTTTCAAGTTATCATATTTAGTTATTTTCTACAGCCATTTGTGACTTACTTATTAACTTCCCCTCTGTACTTTTCACTTCTGCTGAAATATGTCAGGATGGTGGTATATACATTCACTCACACTCAGATGGTGGCCTCTAGAATGTTCAGAGATTGAAGGCCAAGACCAAAATTAGGAGGGTTCTGATCAGAGGTGCTTGTTTTGCAGATGATGCTGCAATTACGATGCACTCTGAGGAAGAATTACAATGTCTACCATCTGCATTCTCCAATGCATGTTCTGAATTTGGTTTAACAATTAGCAAAAAGAAGACACATATTATGTCACAAGGTGCACATGAGGTACCATCAATCTTTATTGATGACACTGACCTGGAGATAGTAGACCATTTTACATATCTAGGATCAGAGGTAAATAGCAAATTATCCCTAGAACAGGAAATCAACATCAGGATTGGTAAAGCAGCAACAACAATGAACAGGGTAACAAAAAGAGTCTGGGAGAACAGGAAGCTAACTGCCAAAACAAAAGTCCTTGTCTATCAAGCCTGTGTCCTTAGTACTCTTCTTTATGGCAAAATCACAAATACTGGAGTTTTGGAAAGATCAGGTTGTGTGATGGTTTGTTCCATGCTCAGTCTTTGTAGACTTAGATGGATAGAACATGTTAGGAGGATGGATGATGGTAGAATACCAAAGGACATCTTCTTTGGTGAATTACAGATGGGTAAGAGAACTCAGGGTCGGCCTCTACTACGATACAAAGATGTGTGTAAGCGGGACATGATTGATACAGGCATTGATAATGCACACTGGGAGCAAGTCATCGCTGAACGTGTTGCATGGAGGGCAAATGTCAGAAATGGAATAAAGACAAAGGAGAAAATAATTGCAGATAAGTCACACGAGCGTGCAAGATGTAAGATGGTGCATGATGGTGGAAATGACCATGTGTTCACATGCATCCACTGTGGATGAACATTAACAGCGTGAATCATAAGGGGTTGGTGTGAGACTAGTTATAGTAACACTGTATCCTATCATAAGGGGTTGGTGTGAGACTAGCTACCGCTTCCTGTAGACAACAGCTGTAAGATCCATTTGCAAAGGTTAGAGTGAGTTGGTTGAGGACTTATGCTCCATAAGGAAAGGTAGAAGATGATGATGTAACATCTGATAGCAAGTGAAGTGGAAATTAGATGGAGACAGAAATCAGATCAAATATACAAAAATAAGCCGTCCTGCCATGTAAATACTCTGCAAGGTCACTTTCCACCAACCCTTGGAGGATACTGGCTAAGTAGATAAGCCTAGGGTAATGTGGCAGTATTTGCTCACAATATTCTGCTACAATTGACTTTGAGGATGAACCGAGTGCCTTTGAATATCGTAATGATCAGTTTTTGTTTTGTGCTCACTCGCCTTGAACTCAAGCGTAGTCCATACAAACTACTTCTAGTAGGGCTGGACTGAATTTTGTGTGTGGATTAGCTTTCCCTATTCCATCAGGTGAACCCACTCCAACTAATTTACATCCCCAAGTCAAGGATGAGAAGTCAACATTTTAGTCCAACTGTCCGGCGTAGGTGTTGAACTCCTTACCTCGGCATCACCATACGGGGTGTTTAAGAACATGTGTTCTTATCCATTCGGCCATGCTGACTTCCTAATGATGAATATCAGTACATTCCTCCTTATCATATTGATTCTCTGCTGCTCTCTTAAAACGGAAAATAGCGTTTAACTGTGGCAGTTGAACTTCTGAACCAACAATACACCTCGGCTTGCCACAGGGTTCATCCTTGTCTCCAGTACCATTCAGTGCCTACACTGAGAATCAGTCCAGCAAATCACAGGTGAGGAGAGGACACTGTTATATGCGGATGACATTTTAGTATATTGTCAAGGCAAAGACACGAAGCTGGAGAACTTCAGACAGAACTCAACCACATGATGCAGGAAAGTGGAAGCACAGGTCAATCCAATAAAGGCAGTTGACATGGTCATCACTGAATAACCATACTGTCAACACCAATCAGACAAAGGCAGTTGTGACATGGTTGCCACTGAATAACCATACTGTCAACACCCCCAACACCAATCCGACAAAGGCAGTTGTGACATGGTTGCCACTGAATAACCATACTGTCAACACCCCCAACACCAATCCGACAAAGGCAGTTGTGACATGGTTGTCACTGAATAACCATACTGTCAACACCCCCAACACCAATCCAACAAAGGCAGTTGTGACATGGTTGTCACTGAATAACCATACTGCCAACACCCCCAACACCAATCCGACAAAGGCAGTTGTGACATGGTCATCACTGAATAACCATACTGTCAACACCCACAACACCAATCCAACAAAGGCAATTGTGACATGGTTGCCACTGAATAACCATACTGTCAACACCCCCAACACCAATCCAACAAAGGCAATTGTGACATGGTTGCCACTGAATAACCATACTGTCAACACCCCCAACACCAATCCAACAAAGGCAGTTGTGACATGGTTGCCACTGAATAACCATACTGTCAACACCAATCCGACAAAGGCAGTTGTGACATGGCTGCCACTGAATAACCATACTGTCAACACCCCCAACATCAATCTGACAAAGGCAGTTGTGACATGGTTGCCACTGAATAACCATACTGTCAACACCAATCCGACAAAGGCAGTTGTGACATGGTTGCCACTGAATAATCATACTGTCAACACCCCCAACACCAATCCAACAAAGGCAATTGTGACATGGTTGCCACTGAATAACCATACTGTCAACACCCCCAACACGAATCCGACAAAGGCAGTTGTGACATGGTCATCACTGAATAACCATACTGTCAACACCCACAACACCAATCCGACAAAGGCAGTTGTGACATGGTCATCACTGAATAACCATACTGTCAACACCCCCAACACCAATCCAACAAAGGCAATTGTGACATGGTTGCCACTGAATAACCATACTGTCAACACCCTCAACACCAATCCGACAAAGGCAGTTGTGACATGGTCATCACTGAATAACCATACTGTCAACACCCACAACACCAATCCAACAAAGGCAATTGTGACATGGTTGCCACTGAATAACCATACTGTCAACACCCCCAACACCAATCCAACAAAGGCAATTGTGACATGGTTGCCACTGAATAACCATACTGTCAACACCCCCAACACCAATCCGACAAAGGCAGTTGTGACATGGTCATCACTGAATAACCATACTGTCAACACCCACAACACCAATCCGACAAAGGCAGTTGTGACATGGTCATCACTGAATAACCATACTGTCAACACCCCCAACACCAATCCAACAAAGGCAGTTGTGACATGGTTGCCACTGAATAACCATACTGTCAACACCCCCAACACCAATCCAACAAAGGCAGTTGTGACATGGTTGCCACTGAATAACCATACTGTCAACACCCCCAACACCAATCCAACAAAGGCAGTTGTGACATGGTCATCACTGAATAACCATACTGTCAACACCCACCCGACAAAGGCAGTTGTGACATGGTCAACACCCCCAACACCAATCCAACAAAGGCAGTTGTGACATGGTTGCCACTGAATAACCATACTGCCAACACCCCCCAACACCAATCCAACAAAGGCAGTTGTGACATGGTCATCACTGAATAACCATACTGTCAACACCCACCCGACAAAGGCAGTTGTGACATGGTCAACACCCCCAACACCAATCCAACAAAGGCAGTTGTGACATGGTTGCCACTGAATAACCATACTGCCAACACCCCCCAACACCAATCCGACAAAGGCAGTTGTGACATGGTCATCACTGAATAACCATACTGTCAACACCCACAACACCAATCCGACAAAGGCAGTTGTGACATGGTCATCACTGAATAACCATACTGTCAACACCCCCAACACCAATCCGACAAAGGCAGTTGTGACATGGTCATCACTGAATAACCATACTGTCAACACCCACAACACCAATCCAACAAAGGCAGTTGTGACATGGTCAACACCCACAACACCAATCCAACAAAGGCAGTTGTGACATGGTCATCACTGAATAACCATACTGTCAACACCCCCAACACCAATCCGACAAAGGCAGTTGTGACATGGTCATCACTGAATAACCATACTGTCAACACCCACAACACCAATCCAACAAAGGCAATTGTGACATGGTCATCACTGAATAACCATACTGTCAACACCCCCAACACCAATCCAACAAAGGCAGTTGTGACATACTGTCAACACCCCCAACACCAAATGTAAGTTCATGCTTGGAGATTGTGGAAAGGACGCATACAATGAAGTGCCAAGGAGAGCTGTTTGATGGGAGTGTGGTTTGTCCAAACACACAGTTCATGTGCTACTGAAAGCTAGGGCAGTAACTGCAATAAGAGAATGGCCGTGGCAAACTTTCAGCAGCATCACTTCTGTCTCCATGAGCCCGTTATATTGTGTTCTGCATGTCTCCTTTCGGTGATTGAGGACAAATCAATGAACACAGTAGCAAGTTTGTGGCAAAGCAAGTACTGCATAATGATAATAAATTACAAAACAAGCAAGAAGACATTTTAGTACCAGTTTTTTTTTTAATTATTTCATTCATACAGAAAGGAAACTGGAGTTTTTATGTTACAAATACACATACATTAACATAATATTGGTGGTAGATGAGTAACACAACGATGAATGTTACAAATCAGGAACATTAAATCAGCAATACCGACTGACTGACTGACAGACCAAATTTCCCAATGTGACAAACAGGGGCCACATTCTGGAAGCTGGACTGTGGAATGTGCACTTCTGATAGAAAATATAAGCAGTAGGAGAATTCACCTGTAACACTACTTAAATACATCATTCTAGCAACATAAATGCAGAGAATGACAAGAGGGGAAGAAATGTCCTAAGATAATGGCGCTCTTTTTTCAGATGAAATAAGTCCCTAGTGAAGCAAACCATACCAAGCTTCAAGTCAAACTACTGCAATGACTATTCCTGTAGCATACAAGAACATCTGACATGAAAACAGCCAGGCATGTGGGGCTTATAACACTGTGTGCTTTTATTTACTTATTTTATGTTTTTCTGTAGACTTCGTGCTGCTTTTGAAGATCACTAGGACCAAAACATCAGATTTCTTGTGTTGTATCTAGAGAACGTTATGTCAGCATTATTATTATTATTTTCCCCCCAATTCATCGCCCCACTGTGATTTCCGTTTACTGGGATTGAGTTCGCTCTAAGGTATGAAAGAACACTTGTGTCTGTCTGCCATCTCTCGCTTGCTCTCTCTCGCAGAAGCCACATATACCTGTTTTCATCTGATACTGTCTTGCCCTGCTGCAGTAGAAATTTCCCTTATTGGTTACAAGAACATTTGTCTAACATTTTGAAGTCCTGCAACAACACATATACTTACGAACATTACGGCCACATGCACACAAAATAAAACTGCCATAAGTTTACCCCACTGAAGGTATGAAGCTAATGAATTCAAGAAAACCCATGACATTAATCTCCCACATTTGTATACAAGTAAAATAGCTAGCAGTGGTCTGCTTATACAAATACAATAGGTCACATTTTTATTGTAGCAAACTGTCAACACTGCTAGCACAACAGACATTCACAATGGTATGAAAGCCAGTGAACAGCCTTGGATTTTATCAATCAGCCCGCTACTACATGATAAATAATCACTGAGGCTTAAAAACAAGAAAATAATCATCATCCTAATGACGCTCCCAACAACTGCACATTCACGTCTACACGCAGTACAGACAGGCAAAGAAACAAACAAAGTAATTAGTTCAATATGCACGCAATGTTGAATGTCCTCTTTGTTCTACAAACCCCCCCAGCTCCCAAACAAAATGACAGTAATGTTCTATGCCTGTCTTGTCTCTGTTAATATTGTTATCCCAAACAGTTCAGCACAGATCATTGTTGTAATGTAAGCGTGGTGGGATCTATGCAGTGTCTATGCAGCAACTGATTATGTTTTCTTCCTCAAACAGTTGGATAGCCAGTCCAGACCTTCATACAGGCCGTCACCACTGGTTGCACAAGTGGCCTGGATGAACCACTGCCGGTTGCGGAGTGAGTGAAGACCGAGCTTGTCTGTGATTTCTGCAGCATTCATTGCGTTCGGCAAGTCCTGAAAAGAACAATCAAAAATGCAATCAATGGTATGAAAAAGATATTGATGTTGACATCTAGAAAGATCAACAATAAAGTGCCAAAGAGAATAGTCAAATATTCAATACTAATATATGGTGCAGAAGTGTGGACAATGGAACAAGCAACTAGAACATTAAACTGAGGCTCTAGAAAAATACAGGGACAGAATAGTGCATTTTATAAAATACAAAAACAAATAGTCTAGATAAACTGAAAATGAAATGACAGAAATAAAAGACAAAAGTAATACACTGGCAGCATTAAAAGTTTTATAGAAACCACACTGAAAAGTCAAAGGCAGGCTAGAAAGTGACAGGAATGGTACAATTGACCGTGGTCTGTCTGTGTACAACCAAAGCAACAGACAAAATGCTACACATCCACGCAGACAATCTTTACTGTGAAGAAAACACTAAAGTGCATAAATAGCACAAATGAAGTGTAACCATAGTCAATCTAAACATTAGGCTCATTTGTCTAAGATATCAAAGACCAAGTGATGATTGCAAATGCCAGGAACGAAACTAATATTTAACAACACCGTCTATGTTACAACACTTTTTTTTTTATAATTTGGAGGGAAACCAAATAAAAGCAAAATTTCAAAATAAAGATGAATACCCATGGACAATTATTTGAAATCTAAATATGTTAATAATGGATGGACAGATTGCTCTAGTGTTTCCTTCAATGATCAAGAAAATGTGTTACAAGTTCAGTACTCACCTGTTTGTTGGCAAACACCAAAAGAATGGCATCTCTGAGTTCATCCTCATTCAGCATTCGCATAAGCTCTTCTCTTGCTTCACCAACTCTTTCTCTGTCATTGCTGTCTATGACGAAAATTAAACCTATGGAGTATGAATGAACATGGGTTAATACAGAATTACTTATCAAAGCAAGGCACTACAGCAATGCCACAACATGACAGAGCACAGTATCAATATGAGTGGAAACAGCACATATCAATATGAGGGGAAACAGCACATAATCAATATGAGAGGAAACAAAGCACATCATCAATATGAAATGAAACAGCACATAACCAATATGAGTGAAACACAACACAACATCAATAAGAGAGGAAACAAAGGACAGCATCAATATGAGAGGAAACAAAGCAAATAATAAATAGAGGAAACAGCACAAAACCAATATGAGTGGAAACAGCACATAATCAATATGAGAGAAACACAACACAGCATCAATACGAGAGGAAACAGCACATAATCAATATGAGAGGAAACATAGCACATCATCAATATGAGAGGAAACAGCACATAACCAATATGAGTGAAACACAACACATCATCAATATGAGAGGAAACAGCACATAACCTATATGAGAGGAAACAGCACATAACCAATATGAGTGAAACACAACACAGCATCAATATGAGAGGAAACAAAGCACAGCATTAATATGAGAGGAAACAGCACATAACCTATACGAGAGGAAACAGCACATAACCAATATGAGAGGAAACAGCACATAACCAATATGAGGAAACAGCACAGCATCAATATGAGATGAAACAAAGAATACATCAATACGAGAGGAAACAAAGCACATGATAAATATAAGAGGACACAGCGCATAACCAATACGAGATAAAAACAAAGGACAAAATAAATATGAGAGGTAACAACACATATAATAAATAGAGGAAACAACAAAAAATAGAGAAAACAAAACACAATAAATATGAGAAGAAACAAAGCACAGAATAAATATTGTAGAAAACAAAGCACTGCAGCAATCCCCTAGGAAAATAAATCACTGTAGAAATACCACAAGAAAACAAATCCCAGCAATGTCACATGAAAAAAATCACTGTAGAAAAACAAGAGATCTTTGCAGCATTGTCACATGAAAACAAATAACTGTAGAAACACCACAAGAAAAGAAATCTCTGTATCAATATCATAAAAAACACAAACAAATCACTGCAGCGATGCACTCAGAAAAAATTAATACAATACCTCCCCACCACCAATAAAAAAACAAACAAACAAACAAACTGTGGCAACGTAATAAAACAAACCACAATAATGCACACAGGAAACAATATCAACATGATTGGAAACAAAACTGACAATACCACAAGAAAACAAAACACTGTATTATAATACCAACAAACAAGATGCTTGCCAATGCTGCCCACTTGAAGTGAATTCACTGATTAATGAATGCATGGTTTGGTCAAATAAAACAAAGACATGTACGACAGAATTCTGTACAGCATGAAAGAGCTATTCAAGTTAGGGGTGTCTAGACGATTCTTAATTGCAAGAATTGGACTAATCATAAATGCATATGAACATTCCACACAATCCTTCAGACACAAAACACCAAAAATAAAAATGGCATTTTTGAAGTGTTCCATACCTTGAGTATTTTGAAAATAGTGCCTCCATAAAGGTCTAATCTTGTCCTGGCCACCAACATCCCACACGGTGAAGCTGATGTTTTTATATTCCACTGTTTCAACATTGAATCCTGATAACAGAAGCATTGATTTTTTTTTATATTTGACTATTTTAAACAATGAAACATGATTACAACAGAAGTATTGATGTTTTTATATTCAACCGTTTCAACATTGAAACAATGACAACAGAAATATTGATGTTTTTATAGTCTACTGTTTCAACATTGAAACACGATAAAAAGTATTGATGTTTTTATATTCAACCGTTTCAACATTGAAACACGATGACAACAGAAGTATTGATGTTTTTATGGTGGACTGTTTCAACGTTGAAAACATAACAGAAGAAGATATTAACTGTGTCACACCAGGAAGCCAGAAGGACAGTATTTCCCAACATTCATGATAGGATAACTTCTATTGAACTCTGTTTCATGTTGCCCTGGTCGTAAATTGTAAATATCCTCTTTACTATCACTTACGTCAATATAGTTTTGAAAACCATGGATATAAATAACACTTAATCTTATTTCTTAATTACATATTTCCAGGCAATGTGATTTTATGTGACTGTTTTTCATAATGAGACTGCAGCTGCACACACACAATCTCATATACTCATTAAATAGAAAGGGAGTTGACATCTGGAAAGCAAACATAGTAACAGCATTGAGAAACAGCCATTTGCATGAAAAACTTTTTCTGGCATTCTTACAACTTCACAAGCCATTGAGCCCATTTCTGTGTCCTAATAAAACCAGGAAATTGTTGTTATTCTACAGATAACGAAATCACAACTCTTCAAACATAAAACAGAATGGAAAAAAAAAGACAACCAATGCTAGCATCTGCCCAAGAGGTTTTTGTGGGACTAATAATAAAGGTTGCTACCAGTGCCTATTGGCGAAGCTTAGTAATATTGTAACCTACCATGCATGTCATGGAAGGCAACCAAGGAGGGTTGGCGTGAGGCTGGCTATCTCAACCCGCAGAAAACTAGCTGCAAAATCTAATCCACCATAAAGAAATCTACAAAGGGCTGGCTGAGATCCAATGCTCCATTGGTAGATGAAAGGCAGCAGCAGTCCAAGTATTTCAAAATCCCCCATTATTATTTCACTATATAAATATTCAAAATTAAGTGTTCGCAATGAAGAATCCACCATAATTTTTTCTGGGTTTATATAACAGAGTTAGTAATAGGAAGAAGGGGCAGTGAGGTGTGCATAGTCAATAATGAAATAGTGCACGGGCAAGCACCATAGTAGGGGGGTAGCTAAGAACTGCTATGTAGTTAGGGGGGTCGTCCTATGACGAGGATCATAGAAACAAGGTCAGTTGTGAAGGACCCACCATCTAAGAAGGACGTGTGATTCACTGGGCAACATCTGGATTTGAAGGGTTGGTTGTTTTAACGTATGTTTATTCCTGAACTGAAGTGAATCAGATTAAAGTAACTTAATAGAAAGAACGACCTTGGAGTAATGTTTGTTGCTTGTTCGCCTTAATCTGCCACGGTTATATTTATCAACATCACTTACACACTATAATCTTGCAGACCCACACTACTAGCATGCCCGTTATGGTATCCCCACAACCCACAGATGAAATAACAGAAGTGATCATGCGTGCGGCTACAAAAATGCTGCACTGCTGGCGTGATATTGACATCGCGCCTCACGTGCCGATTGGTTCAGAAAAATATGGGGTCATGTGCATATACCACACGTCTCAACAATTGCAAAAAGAGCTCTGTATTTTTCTTTTACCGCTGTGATAACTAAACATGCTAAAAAAAACTTAAAATAATAAACATAGTACAAACCAATTGTTGGAATAGTTGTAACAATTTCTCCGAGTTTCAGTTTGTACAAAATTGTAGTCTTTCCAGCAGCATCCAGACCAACCATCAATATTCTCATCTCGGCACGGCCAAATAGGCCTTTGAACAAATTAGCGAACAGATTTCCCATAGTGTCAGAGCTTCCGTTTCACAATAACCTAGAGATGACAGAAACATTTTTCAAAACATGAAAAGACTTTCAATGCAGAAATAACAATGTACATGTGTGCATGAGAAATGTTATCACCAGTAAATTCAAGGCGTTTAACGTTTCCCACGTAACTGAACAACAAAAGTTCAATATTAACAACGAACCTGTGGAGGGTGGATGGAGGAGAAGAGAATGAAAAAAAGGGAGAGAGAGATAAAAAGACATCTTGGAGATTATGAAAAGAAATAACAGTCAAGGCCATTGTTAATTCAGTACTTAGCAAGAATCAACTGCTGCAACTATTTTGTCACACTGTTACCCAAGTGCCTTGATGTACATGTAAACTGACTTTCCAACAAACTGTCAGCCTTTAACTAAACTGATTCCCAACCACGTTATTCAAATCTATAAACAAGACACACAACCTAAATTATTTTTTTAATTTAACATGTTCATTAACAGTTAATAAACATTTGTAGTAATTAACTGTATCAGGATACCACCTTGAAAGAAGTGCTAATCTAATAGAGGGAATAGATGGGAAAGGACAAGATTCATTTTTTGTAAAATGTACGGTTATATTTATGAATTCACACAATGAATACTTTGTTTTTTGAGTGCTTTAGGTAAAACCTGACACTAGCACAGAGATCTTAACCCTTTGAACCCTGGGGTTCCCGGGTAATTACCCGTTTTTTTTTGCATATTAATAATATTTCAACCTGAAAAAGACATTATTTCTGGAAAAAAAATCATTGGTGAACAACAAGAAACATGGGAAATGTTTCTAAGTGATACAAAAAAATCATATTTATGCAATTGGACCGGTTCATCCTGTGCATTACGAAGTCGTCCTTCCATGTGTTCCCCACAACTCAGCCAGGGATAACTGGCTCATTACGATGGAAATTTCCGACAAGTTGTTTGCAAAGTGTTTCAATGTACTGCCCAAACTACAACATATCCAGGCGAACCTTCTGGCCTAGAGAGACAACAGTGGAAGATAAACAACTCTATGGACCGCTGAGTGAACTAAAAAAGACTGTTAGATTCATACAAGAGACAACATTGCAGTTATAGACATATTTCAAGCGAACGAAAGAAGAAGAATGTACATATGGAAGGTTGCCTCCTTTTCCCAGGAACTGCTGGCACTAATTCTCCATGTATGATATAGCTACTGAAAACAGCCTTCATGCAGAATTTGACTGTCAGTGTTAGTGCAACTGTCGTGTTAGCTGATCATTTTTATCAGTCCAATAAGCATCCAGCTTACATCTAGACATGTTAGCCATGTCTAAATGTAAGCTGGATGCTTATTGGTCAGCTGGTTGTCGATTAACAGCGAGATTTAAACAGGAAACATGTGGAAGCCAGTATACCGGCTCATAGCGTTCAACACTCTTTTACTTTTAATAGAGGCTTTAAAGGAAAGGGTCAACTTCATTGCACTAGGTTTTATCCCATATGGTTTGGTCTCTTTCCAAGGAACAGTCTAATAAAAGTGTCACACAAAGCACAAGTTCCATAGCTCCAGCGATGACATTTAGCAGTCGCCGAGATAATAGAATTTGTGAAGCAAATGACATGAACCCTTTGAAGCTCAAGGCAGACGGCTTAAGCACTATCACGCAGATCCCCTTTCTTACTAATTACCAAATTCAATATTATGTACACCTGTTGATATGATCTACAAATTTGTCTATATTATTAACACAACACCTTTTGTTACCATTTAGAAGGGAAAAAAATGAGCTTATAAGAAATTACCACGACAAAAGGCATACAATAATGTTAACACATCTGCACATAAAATTGGTTAAGACTGGACTTGCGATTAAGTTCTGCTCTTGGTATGATAAAATATGTAATATTTAGTCAGCAGCTTCTTGTAATGTATAACAACATGGTAGTGCAGAGTTTTGTGTATTGGCTTAACAACAATGGTCCGAGATTCCATCCAATTATTTTCTTCATGAAAAATACGGACATAAAACCAAAACAAGTTCTAATAATATATTAGTGGATAGACATACTAATATAACGAATGAAAGAAAGTAACTCAAATACATATTTCAATACAGGCCTTTAATAAAGTGTAAAATACCCAGTGACAGGTTGTTGGCTAATGTTTTACAAATGTAAAATTAGACATAATACAGCCACACAGTTCAATCCTCACTTATAGTAACAAAAGTGAATGGTGGAAACAGAAATCTTTTGATATTCATTTGTGAACAGTCATTCTAGACTAGTAATGAAGCATACAAACACAAATAATGTGTAACGATTTCTTGTGACATAACCTAAACAATATAATCAACAGTATTCACAATTTCTTGTGACATACACTAAACAATATGATTGACAGTATTCGCTATTTCTTGTGACATAAACTAAACAATATGATTGACAGTATTCGCTATTTCTTGTGACATAAACTAAACAATATGATTGACAGTATTCGCTATTTCTTGTGACATAAACTAAACAATATGATTGACAGTATTCGCTATTTCTTGTGACATAAACTAAACAATATGATTGACAGTATTCGCTATTTCTTGTGACATAAACTAAACAATATGATTGACAGTATTCACTATTTCTTGTGACATAAACTAAACAATATGATTGACAGCATTCGCTATTTCTTGTGACATAAACTAAACAATATGATTGACAGTATTCTCTATTTCTTGTGACATAAACTAAACAATATGATTGACAGTATTCTCTATTTCTTGTGACATAAACTAAACAATATGATTGACAGTATTCGCTATTTCTTGTGACATAAACTAAACAATATGATTGACAGTATTCACTATTTCTTTTTCAACAGCACTATGTCAACACGTGCGCTGTTGTTATGATTCTCAATATGCTTGACTGACTTAAGATAGTGGCGTGGAGGAATAACATCAACAGAACTGCCCCATAACACCAGGGGCTGAGATTTGTGGAGATAATACATGAGCATCTACGCCATTTGGTATTCACATGATATTAATGATAGGAACTGTGGTAGCATAACTGTCAACCCAAATGTGAACTAGGATCCTCTGTCGTAGCAGAATGTTTTGATTTTCTTCGCAATGAGTAAGGCAGCTGGCCATCTCACCTCATAGTGTCTGAATACTTGTGAAGAGTCTAAACTTGCAAGTGTAGAACACTACCCCAGCACTGTATAAACAAATAAACCGAGAACTAACAAGGCTACTATAGAAATAAAGTCATTGACCCATGTCCTGGCCTGAATGCTAGATTCAGTTGTGCTGAGTTTGTTAGGCCAATACCAAATGTAATTGCAATGTAGCCTGCTGAGTTTGTGAGGCCAATACCAAACGTAATTGCAATGTAGCCTGCTGAGTTTGTGAGGCCAATACCAAACGTAATTGCAATGTAGCCTGCTGAGTTTGTGAGGCCAATACCAAACATAATTGCAATGTAGCCTGCTGAGTTTGTGAGGCCAATACCAAACGTAATTGCAATGTAACCTGCTGAGTTTGTGAGGCCAATACCAAACATAATTGCAATGTAACCTGCAGAGTTTGTGAGGCCAATACCAAATGTAACTGCTATGTCAATAAACTTCTATTAAAGGCGGAGTTGAATAACATGGGTTGAGCTGCAGGAGATAGTAAAAGATAGGATCACTTAGTGTGAGTTGGTGACTGAGTTAGGAAAGAAATCCCTACACTAACCTCACTCTGACAGATACAAGCTCTTTTCAAGGTTTAGAAAACCTGGGCACCAAAGTAACGGACTTAAGAATCAAAACACTTTCTAGCCAACCTTAACTAAAACCAATGTGTTGATAATTTATGTCAGAGTAAACAGAAAATGATATGTGATAGGCAACAAGAACACCCACGGTTTAGATAGTATGGTGTACACATAAATATATGGCAAATACCACAGAATAAAACAAAACAGTAGACCAAAAATGCAAAATGCCATAACCGTAATGGTAGCATAAAACACTCCACAAGATGCCGCACTGAGAAAAATACTGCGTATGTTTTAAAATATTGACCTAAACAGATCTGTGTGTTTAAATATAGATACAAACTTTATTTTTTACATTTGTTGAAATATTTGATCCAAACAAATCTTTTTTGTTTACACGATCCAAGCAGATCTTTTGAGTTTAAATATTGATCCAAACAGATATTTGAATTGAAATACCTATCCAAACAGATCTTTGTAATTAAATATTGATCCAAACAGATCTATGCATTTAAATGTGATCCAAACAAACCATAGATGCAAAACTTAGACAGGAAATAGTAACATGTTATTAAGATAGTGCATTCGCAGTCAATTTATTCACATGAAAGAAAAACAGTTCAGCATTAAAGTTATTTTTTTTAAAAGTCGATTGTCACAAAAATACATAAAGGATACTGCAACATACAATAAATCATTTGATGTCGTGAAATCATCAACACTTTCTGTCCCATGTCCTCACTCAGCACTAATAATCATCAACACTCTCCCCCATGTCTTCACTCTGCCGTAATAATCACAAACACTTTATGTCCTGTGTCTTCACTCAGCACCAGCACTTTGTCTTCAATCTGTACCAATAATCACCAACACTTTGTGTACTTTGTCTTCAATCTGCAAAAATAATCACTAACACTTTGTGTCCTTTGTCTTCAATCTGCAACAATAATCACCAACACTTTGTGTACTTTGTCTTCAATCTGCAACAATAATCACCAACACTTTGTCTTCAATCTGCAACAATAATCGCCAACACTTTGTGTCCCGTGTCACCACTCTGCACCAATACTTTGTGTCCTGTGTCTTCACCAATAATCACCAACACTTTGTGTCCCGTGTCACCACTCTGCACCAATAATTGCCAACACTTTGTGTCCTATGTCTTCACCAATAATCACCAACACTTTGTGTCCTGTCTTCTCTCTCTCACCCCTCCTCCCAGTCTGCCTTCCACTTTTCACTTCGTGTACTTTAATAAGGAGCCATGCCACTCTATATGCCTCAGTTGCTTTGTTTGACTTATTCAGTAATATTTTCCGATGAGATTCTTCCCTTTCATCAATGTAACCACATTTTTAACAACACTCCCCATGTTTCTAACCCTTAATTATGAAGACCACATGTAATAGCCGCCACTCTCATTTAAATCATATTTGTTCTTTAGATGGAAGCTATTTCATATCGCTGAATGTCACTTAAGTGAAATATAACTGAACATTTTGTGCCTATAGACATTGGCTAAGACAAAAGGAATGACATAAGAGTTAACTGTACTTGCACACCAAACTTGTCTTACTTTATACATATTTATTTCAAGAACACCAAATACACCTGATGTTGGCAACACATTTTAACCTTAAAAAAATTAAATATTTAAAATACCAGAAACGTTAAGTAACTATGCAAACTACAGGCCAAGAATGTCACCACATGAATCACTTTTGGAAGACCAGATATTCTAACAAAAGTGAATACAAATACCTTGCATAGTGAACAAACATAGCCATTAAAATAGTTTTAAAAAATAACAAAGCAATCAACACAGTATAAGTAAATGCTATTTATTCCGAGTGTTTGCGGACAACCAATCAAGGCCTTCATAAAGGCCATCTCCACTTGTAGCACAGGTAGCCTGTATATACCACATCCTGTTTCTCAAACTGTGCAGTCCTAACTTGTCTGTGATCTCCGCAGCATTCATGGCATTTGGTAGATCCTGTGGGACAATTAAGAAGAAACATCTGAAAGACTGCACAACCATTAAAACACACTGAAATGGTAATATATATAAATAAACGCATGTATGCAAACTGACTTTCTTCTTTTGCCACCGGTCCCCCATATGGACAAAAGCCCTTAACCAACTCATACCAAACTGTCCTATATTTTGCCATCTCCTGCAGTTCCCCCCATATTATTCATCTCTGTCATTAATTCTTTTCTCCATGTGTTTTCAGGCCCCCCATGATTTCATTTACCTTTGCAGGTTTCAGACAAAGAAGTGTGTAGTTGTACTATTTGTTTTCTCAATGTTGTGTCTTACCCACCAGACCGTTTCCTCACCTCTGATTCAGTGAAATTTGTTTAATTCTCTTTCTGAGCTCTACATTAGTGATTCTGTCATGTCACTTTAGTCCCACCACCCTACACAAGCCAAATAATGAATATTTGTAGTTTATTAGCAATTCTTGTATTCTTATTTTAATATATCCCTTCCAGCTCTCCCTACATTAATACCCAAATAAGTGAATGATTCTGCCTTTTGAAATAAGAGTTCAGGCTATTTGCTTGGCTCAATCTCATTATCTTTGTTTTTCTGCTATGAATTTGTACTAATTGATATAGCCTCCATCAGGTGTGTTTGGTTTATCTTGCATCTGATTATGAGTGTCTGACAGAAATGCAATGTCACAGGCGAAGTCCAAATCAATCAAGTTGCTTTGTTAATTCCATTTCCGGTGGTAGATGTCTTCTTAACTCAGTCTATAGCCAGTAAGTATAATAATAGTGACGAAAGGCATCACTCGAACACTCCTGTTTTTATGTCAAATGTATCCATTAGTTTTCTCTCGTGAAGAACTGTACATTCCATTATGTTCCGCTTATTATGGTAATGATTTTCTGTGGGATTCCACAGTGCCACATCAACCTTCAGATACGGATCCCCTATCAATGCTGTCAAAGGCATTTTTGTAACCCATAAATCCAATATAGAGAAGCGAATGAAGTTCAGTACTCAGCTATATTGTTATGTATCATATGACGATCTGGTCAGTGAAGATCTTTTTGGTCAGAAGCCTGTCAGTTCACACCTTAGTTGTTTGTGAATGGCATCCCTTCATCTAACCAGATACATCCAGTGTAATATTCCCACAGGAACGGACAAATAACATTATTTCTCTAAAATTTTCATTCCTGCAGGTCCTTTCTTAGGCAACAACTTTTTCGGTATCCCAGAAGCAGTTCAGTTGTCTCTGTTGGCTTTAATAGCGGTTGTTGGGATACCATTTGGACAAGCAGCCTTCCCTTCGCCCATTAGCGTGATAGCATTTCTGATTTACTCATTAGATGGTTTTTCCACAGTTGATATTCAGTTCCACTTCTGTTGGCTTGATATCAGGACAGCCATTTGGAACTTGTCTATGCAGACGTTCCTTAAAGTAATCAACGCATCTATTTATTTGATTTTTAATACTAATGAGAACTTCCCCACGACTATTTTTACTAAGTCCACTTGGTTGATTATATTTTCCTACCAATTTCCTTGTGGTGTTGTAAAGGTCTCTGAGGTTTCCTTTTGCTAGGACATCTAAATATTATCTTTTACCTGCCCTTAAGTGTATGTTTCTTGGGCTCTGACTTTAGCAGCTCTGATTTTGCTATTAATTAAGTCTGCTTTTTTTAAAATTTGTCCTTTCTTCTAGTTTCCTGAGGTTTTCCAGCATTATACATGTCTTATATTTTCATTCCCTTTTCCCAAGGACTTCAATACACAAGTCATACCAAATGCTTTTAACCTGTTGCCAACGGTTTTCCTTGCTCTCCTCATTCACTACCTATTTAAGACTTGGTACTTATTTTAGACAGTGACCATAAATTGTACCTTAGTATCGGAGGTATACTATAATAGACTGGATTAGATGTTTATAAGATCCTATGTATCTCTTGAATTTAAACTTTAGATTTATTTAACAGATAGTATTCAAATTTACATCAGCACCTCTAAAAACGGCTACATCATGAAGAGATGGTCCAATTTCTTGTTAATATCCCCCCCCCCCCATATCCTTTACAGGACATCGCTGTCAACACCAGCATTTTATAGCTGTTGTTGATTTCTTGGCAAGATCATGCTCAGTAGTTTGCCATTGCTTTCTGAGCGGCCAGCTCACTTATCCCGTAAGTCACCAACGCAGCGAGAATCGCTACCAATTCTAGCGCGCTGCATTACCCTATGTAGATAAACAGGATTACGGAGAAAGTTGTTTAACCCCTAGACCAGGGAGACAGGCTCTTGTTAATATAGACGTGGTGAATTTGGTTTTTCATTTTGTAGCCTGATAATGCCCATGTTGCTTCTGGTGATGCCCATGTTGCTTTATGTTTTGTGAGGAAAAAAAATCTCCCCACCTATGACAAAAATTGATGAATAATTCTCAGGTTTCATTAATTACCCCGAATGTTTCCCCATGATCTCTTTATATCCAAAGTTTTCAGATCCTATCTTGTCATTAGATCATCCATCAAAATGTTAATATTGCCATTTCTTTGATTACCTATTATGCTCCTAAGTTTCATGTAAAATTCCCCTTTAACTGATAATTTCATATACTGACTGTAAAGTACAGAATCAACATGACATTCAGCAGTTACCTGTTTGTTAGCAAACACTAAAAGTTTTGCATCCCTCAGCTCATCTTCATTTAACATCCGCATGAGTTCCTCCCGAGCTTCACCTACTCTCTCCCTATCATTGGTATCTACAACAAATATCAGACCTGCAGACGATACCAAAAAAAAAGTACTACAATCAAAAAGCAAGCATAAACTACAATAACATTTCTGTAAATAACAGGCAAAGTTATCTTCCAGTACACCCAAGATTCATAACTATGTAGAAACTTTTGCTTACGGGCTGTGTGCATGTTTCACAATTCCCTGACATACCAAGTTGAGGGTACAAAACCAGGAAAGATAAAATCTAAACATATTTTACTTTGTTTGCTGGTGCTGTGCCATGTACTTCATATCCACTTGTAAACAGAGGACTGTTTAATCAGTCGCTTTAAATAATTGACAATATTGAAATATGATATGGAATTTAATCATATGTAAGGACAAAGTAAGAACTGAACCTAAAATTGCATAGAAAATCACAGACGATAAATGCAGAGGTTGATTATCCTGTATCGGGTACTAACTTTTTTTTGGGTTTATAGTAAGGACAATGCTGGTCCATGCAGATAGAATACAATCAGTAAATGCAGTATTGTTTCAAGATGTTGCCTCTTTTGTCTTCAGGTCTTTTCATCACTCTTCTGAGCATAGTGCATCACATCAGGTTATGCACCTCAAAGATCAGTCTTGATTTCAGCATGCATTTGTGTACGGTAGGCTTCCTCTATACAGATTCCATCCAAAGGTAATGAATTCTACCCAACCACAAGGTTTTCTTTCCTAACAATTTTTGGCCACAGAAGTGGCCATATGGCCTATTCTTTGTGATTTCCAACTGCAATAGGATGAGATTTTCAACATGCACAACTACATATGGAACAACCTGTTTTTCACCGGTATCCCAGAAAGTCAGGTATCCAAGTTCAATACCCAAGAGAATGGGAGAATGTTATATCATTAGATACCACTGGTTGTTGGAAAATTCCTGGATCTATGCTGTGATCAAACTCGGCACCTTTTGTACATGAGGTGGACACTTAACCTCTCAACCAGAGTTCCTCCTGTCATAAGGTCCATCCACCATTACACATAAAAACCCAATAAATATCAAACAAAATCAGAACTCATGACCATTTCTGACTAAGCCCGAGAGGCAGCCCCTTGAAACACTGTTTACTTGTTTTACTTGACTGCTCTGGCCGGCTTCATCCTTACAGATGCAATGGAACAGTCAATGAGCCATGTAAACCATTATAGAATTACCCCAGCAAATGAAAAATAACAGTGGAAAGCAAGAATTGTGAAAATGAACGCCTATACCAATTTGCAAGGTCTTTATAAAAGTAGAATGAACATGTCCCTTTGAGCAAATGGAGCCAAAAATTGTAACTGCATTCAAAATTACATGGCCAAGAGGTTTCCAAAAGTTTAAATACAGAATGTGTCTCATGTTTCTAATTAACCAACAAAAATGACATGAATGCTAGTTTGCAAGAAACAGAAATGTAAAGTTTGAGGAGGACATTTGGTGTGGTTGCAAATGGGGTACTTCAACCCCTAGTGCTAAGCTGTAATAACGTACCTTGTGTATTTTGAAAGTAGTGTCTCCACAAAGGTCGAATTTTATCCTGGCCGCCAACATCCCACACGGTGAAGCTAATGTTCTTGTATTCAACGGTCTCCACATTGAACCCTAACGAGTTTTAAAAAGAAAATAAGTGTCAATGTGGGTTTCTTCAACATAAATGTACGCAACGAACATTCATTGATGTAGCTCAACAAAGATAGTTTCAAGAAAGATACTGGCCTATTCTTATAGTCAATGCTGTGTACCATTAGCCATCATGTCTGTCCATGACCTGTCTCAATCACTTCTGGTACTGATGTTCTGCCATGTAATGACGTCAAGCTGTCCAGCGTCTTCTCTACTATCTCCCTCTGTCTCTCCAACTTTCCTGTTGTCAAGACATACTCCAGTTTTCTCCATCTCACAACATGCCCAAAGAATGTGGACTATTTTTCTTGTGAGTAACGAGTTAACTTCTTCCAAGGTATCTTCATTCCTCTTTCTATCCATCTATGGTGTTACCATTCTTCTATGAAACCACACCTCAACATTATTCCTCATGCGCCTGCTAATTTCCCATGATTGCACCCGCACATCAGGAATGGCTCAACATAGCTCTTAAGAACAGTTTTCTCACTTTGAATGTCAAATATATATTCCAGAGAATGATCCTAATCTTACGAAATGTTGCTTTTGCTTGGGTTATTCCACATTTAACTTCTTAATTTAGCTTCCATCTGCTGTTAATAAAGTACCCAAATACTTAAAAAGCTTTACTTCTTTCAGACTTGTTCCATCCATTCACTTTGATGTTGTATTTGCGAAAACATGTTTTCTTTGTAATTGTGATTACTTCTGTTTTTCTACCATTCAGACCAAGACCTTTGTTTTGGCTTTATGTTGCAAATACATGTATCATTTTTCTGTAACTGCATTTCATTTTTGGTGACAAAAACCATGTCATCAGCATAACACAGGTTGTTTACATTATGCTCACCAACTAATATTACTGGCATATCTTGCACGGATCTCATCATTACTTCATTAAATAGAACAGATCGGGTGGTATACACAACCTTGTCCAACACCTTGTTTAATGTAGCGTTGTGAAATGTTAGGCCTTCAAATATATTAGAGCAATGCATTATTATTTGAGGTAATAAGCTCACACTAAATCTCACCAACTTTCCCTCCTAAAAAACTGACTACTGATGAGAATTAAGCATACACATATCAGCATAAAACATCATCTAACCATGTTGTATATTTACCAATGGTAGGAATTGTGGTGACAATCTCTCCCAACTTCAGTTTATACAGGATTGTGGTTTTCCCAGCAGCATCAAGACCGACCATCAGAATACGCATCTCCTTCTTTCCCATCCAGCGCTTTATCAGACTGCCAAAATTCCCCATTCTTATTCACTAGAGAAATGAAAAGTTTGGAAAAATTGATCTCATTGGAAAGTTCACATAAGGTCGTCATTGATAAGTAGGTTTGCATGCATAGATTTCTCTATACATACACAGCCTGCTCACCCAACATATACACTGGTGAAAATGTAATAATTAAAAGACCTAGAAAATTAAGTATGTTGATGTTTAAAGAGAAATAACAAGACAGGGGCATCAAGGTTGCCTTGAATATCCTTTCATGTTTACTATGCGCAAAATAAATACTATTATTTTGCAGAAAAGGACAACAATTATATAAAAATAATACTGACTCTAGAAGTGTCCAATGTAGTGCTATAAGGTGAGTAAATTTACAGTTTGTCGAAAATGTTTCAGAAGGACAGCACTGACAAAGCTCAAATGTAAAATGCTATAACTTAAAATATTTCAGACAAATCAAATTGTCTCATTATCAACAGTCGAAATAAACCACTGTGGATGTATGTATGTGCATAGGCTTACATGCTGGGTTCTTTTTTTCTTTTAGAGTACTGTTACATTTTATTTATAGAAAGCACAATGAAATACCTATTTTGTTCATCCATTCTTGTTTCTAAGAATTAGCCAAATTATTTAAATCAATCTGGAGTTGATAGCAACATCCTGACAAGGACTTGCAACATTTTCATTATATAACTCATGTACTGTTACATGTTAATTTGTAGTGCTCAGCACTGGAATTCTCGGATGTTCAAAAACCTACTGAAGATAGTATAGTACAGAAGAAACAGCTTGAAATCATTTTTGCACGGACAACATATTCTACCCCTACTGCCAATCACCCCCAAGACAGCAAGCCACCTTGTAAAACACATTCCTGCAGAATAACAACATGAAACCAACTATCAGCTACAAGCATACTACAAATTGAATTGATATACTGAAAATGTTATGAACAAGCTTTGACAAAACTGCACCAGATTATCAGCCAAGCAAAGATCCCACCAGGTAAGCAACAGTGTGGACTATGGCAACATCTAATTAACCTATCAATGTAGACTTACACCTACAAATTAGCAATTGTCTAACCCTGTACACATGCAAGAATTAACCTAGGTGCCATCAAACACCAAATGTGTTCATGAATAAAATACCTGGAATACACTTGGCGTGAGGTTGAGAAATTGTGATCAAGTATACTACTAATGTGACCTGGTGGTCATGAGTTGGCATCCTCACCGAGGTGGGGATATTTATAAACTGAACTGGGCTCTTAGGTTGACCCAGCTTAAAATGGGCATCAGGAAATGTCCCTGGAAGTAAAGGCAGTCGGCATGATATTAACTACACCGAGTGTGACTGATCTCTACAAATATGGGGTTTGCACCATAAACCCAACATGCCTCAAAGCATGGAAAAAGGTCACTTGCTACCTTTTATTTATATTACTAATGAACTTATAAAATAAAAGTTAGACAGCTAGTAATAGATCACAATATATCTTGAGTTCACAATTAACACCACAAACACACAATTATTCTGTTTCTAAGCACTATACACATACATACCTATTATGCTTTAATCTTGGTGCGACATTTTGTCAGGGGTCTTGAGACATCAACAAAATAATTTGTTTTACTTGCTAAAACAAATTTATTTTGCAAAGCTCAACCGCAAAAAAGACGAAAGCGCGCATTAACGGACACGGTTATATAAAAGCCAGTGAAAACGTCTAAAATATAATTAGAAATGCTTCAAATAGAAGCTAAATCAAAGCCATAAACGTGCACAGTCAGCAACGCACAACGGTAATATGTGATATATCATCATCATGTGCCCCGCCAACCGGCTTGGCGTTCATGTCTCTCCACAGATCTTGGTTCTAGGTATTCTGGATCAACTCTGGCAATGATATTCCTCTATACCAGTCTAACCAGCATCATTTCCCTCCATCTGCCCCCCCCCCCCACCAATCTTTCCAGTTGCTACAATGTTCTCCAAATCTCCCCTTCTCATCACATGGCCAAAGAATGCCTTTTATATCTTTTTTATAATTGTACATAATGTTCTAGTTTCATTAGCTTCTTCCAGGCAATCATTGTTAGTTATTCTAGCAATCTAAAGTATTCGCATAATTCGTCTCAGGAACCACATCACCGTTGTCTCTAAGCCCTTTCTTCTTCTTCTGCGTTCATCCAGAGTTTTTTCCCCGGATGTGATTGCGCTGTGCCTGTTTATAGCAGAGCTGCGTTCTTTTGCCGTTAGGCCGACACATCCGACTTCTGTGGGCATTTGTTGACCGGGTTAACCTTCCCGGGGAAGCCCTTTCTAATTTACTACAAAATGTATTGACCATAAGACATCTAGCTCTTTGCCATATTTACATGTCACCTATATTTTATTTCCAAGGCCTCGTGATATCCTATTTTAATTGTTGCACACATGCAACATATTTTTCGCAGGCACTTTTAGCAGAGGAAAACGTGAACAGCCCATAATATAATAATGTGTTGTTTGTAATCACATCACAATAATAAACATCAGGTAATGGTTATCTCAATATCAGATAACGCCACAGAGATGTGACAAATTTTTTTTTACATGCACTAAAGAGCATGCATTTTGAGGTTGGTTGAGTTCTTTTTCTTATCACCCTTTCTTGAAAGAAAAGTGTCTTGTATCCACTTCACAAAACTGGGTCAACCTATATGCTGCAGTCAGGGGGAGGAAAGGTTGTGTATGTGGGGTGGGGAATGTGCAGAAATGGAACCCGGACCAATTTTTCTGTCAAGCCAATACACTATTCAGCACACTACTATGATCCTATATGTTTTAAAATACTCATAAAACAGTTATAGAACTACTAACATTCCCTTAAGCAGGAACTCTATTTCAGCAACTCAAGACGATATAACCAACTTATAATGCTGGGATGAAATTGCATTTGGGGAGTTGCGGTAGCGTAGTGGCTAGACACTCGCCTGCTGTCCCGGTAATCAAAGGTTCAATTCCCACTGGGGTGGATTCAAATTTGTAAAACAAACCTGGGTTCCCAGGTCCACCCAGCCAAAGATGGGTTGGGAAATAAAGGCGTGATGACAACATCACGACCCAAAGTGACGACTGGTCTATAAAAATACTGGTCTAGTAACATATGCCAATTGCTTTACCTTTTTAAAAAAAAAAAACCACCACTGTGAATTACAATTTTTAGTTAATATTTATGTTGTTAATATTTTGGAGAATGATGACACCTTTGATAAAATCTCAAACACATGATACGATTTGCAGATAAATGTACAAGGATCCAAATGAAACTCTTAAATTTGCAAGTGTGCTATTGTGCTGTCATTCCTACTGTGACTTCATGCAGTCCACATGCACTGTGATGTCACACGCAGGACAAGCTTTGTGACAACACTGCCAACTTACATGACAATGGCACAATGTTCCAAATTTCCAGCTTTCATTTAAAGCCCTCTTGTACAATAAATGTATGAATTTCATTTTCGTATCATTGCAAATGTAAATAAACAAAATTATACAAACAAATAAAGCATTAGCATTATGATAATGTGTAAGCAGCATGCAGAATCATGGATTTTTCCATGTTTCAAATTCATTCAATCACCATAATAAAAGGTTATTTAAACTAAACAAACAAGCCTAAGTTTGTTATTTGTTTCCTTTTAAAAGTAAAGGACACAACAGTAAGGTATTTTAGGAATGCGCTAGACCAGTAGTTTCCAGGACAGAACAGCACAAGAGTTGGGGAAAATTATTATGCCAGTCACAGCTTCATTTTTAAAAATAGATTCTGAGTCAGCTGAAGACCTAAAATGACTGGAAGTCACTTTACAGAAAACCAATGCTCTGGACATCTTGTGAAAATGAAGCCCAATCAGATGATGCTTTGTGCCCACAATAACAATCAGATTAAGAATTTGTTTCTCTCTCTCTCCCCCCCCCCCCCATTTCCATCCTGCTTCAGGATATTGCAGTCAACATCAGCATCTTTCAGCTGTATGTTGATTCCTAGGCTAGATTACGCTCATCAGCGCGCCACAACTTTCTGAGCGACTGGCTTCATACTCTCATAAGTCACTGGCGCGACTCTAACAACTTCCAATTCTCATGCGCTCACGTCAAACACGAGAGTATTCGTTGTTATGGAGAAAGCTGCTAACCCCCTCGGCCAGGGAGACCGGCTAAGAATTAGATAGATAAATTATATCAAGGGTGTACTACATACATTTAATGCAGTCTACATGACACACCAAACACAATAAAAAAAACACACACACCACTTAACAACAAATGTGGACTACAAGTATGTCTGCATGGGGATAGACAGTAATAGTAAGATACCAGGCAAATGTTCATCAGACATAATTAAAAGAATACTTTGTTCCTCCACCCAATAAATCAAATTAAACTGATCAATAACTTAGTTATTTGGGGTTTTAATTTTGAGGTAGTACTCTGTGCAACAAGCTGGAAGACAAGGCTGTGGTACTGTCAAATAGGTACATAGTAGCTGCTCAATTCGGAGTAAGGAAATTATGGCAGCAAATAACATTATGACAGGCTTTTCTTCTCACTGCACAACATTAGAATATGAAGAATTTAATGATCTTTCAAATGTACATCCATTGCTGGTCTTCTTTTTTAAAGTCTTAGTATGCAAAGTATCAAAGTTTTGAGAAACACTTTTGTTTCTCTTATCATGAATATTAGTATTCATTCAATCATTAAGTAGCATCTCCTTCGCAGAACAACGCTCCCATAACAACCTTCCAGAAAACTTCTTTGTCATATGTCCTGCATCCTATATACCCATCTCAAGATCCTCTGCCACATCCTGCACCCATCTTCTCTTTGGCCTTCCTCTTTCTCTCTTCCCGGGCATATACCCCTCCATTATTCTTCTCTCCAAACTTTCATGATGTTTCAAGTGACGAAAATATTTCAATTTCCTTTGCTTTATCGTCTTAAGTTGCCAACCTTCTTCAATATTCAGATTTTGTTGTATGGATGCATTTTTATGTGCTGTTCAACTTGTTTAGTAAGTGCCCAGATCTCACAGGCATATATTGCAATGGGAAAGATGCATGCTCTTAAAAATCCAATTGTTTGTAGGTCCATCTGTCACATGCCACAATATTAGTATAAAGATTAATATTTTTTGATACATCTATAACTCCTATCTATTTGATCTTAACTGAATATTTGAATTCTGCAAAAATTATTATTCACACCAGACATTCCATTAGTCTTTAATAGACATTTTGAACGAGCAAAACTTAGCCACTATCTTATTTCATTAGGCAGGAAATGATAATTCCCACCCTGCAGTCTAGTCACTCAACTGGTCCTTGGTTGTGTGTTAAACACAAAATTATCAAATTGAAGCAGCCTTTTATGTTTTCGAATCTTAAAATCATCATTACATCATGATTTTATCAGTGATGGTTTGTCAGCATTTGTAAAGATGAGTTGAGAATTAAATGCTGCTTGCCCTTGAACCTAAATCAAATCCAAACACAATGCAGTGTACTCTACAAGCTAAAGTTATTTCTTTTTAAAATTTCTAAAAATGAATTTCTGGAAGCTGTAGATCACAAAAGACTTCTCACCAAAATGTGCACAGATTTAAATATGACAACTCTGTTCAGCAATACACTGTCTCATTTTCATAATCAAATACACCAGTTACTATAGTCTACAGGAGCAGGCAAGAGGCGTGAGCTTTTATAACATTGGGTCATTTTTGGAAGTCAAACGATTTTAAACTAATATTTGATTCTAACATTAAATCAATACTGTTGTATGGATCAGAAACAGAGAGAACAACACATAAACTAAACTACATTCATTAAGTGGTACCTGCACAACATAATGAGACTAAAATGATATAGCATAATCACCATTGTGGAGCTCAGGGAGAGAACAAGACATTAAGTGGTACCTGCACAACATAGTGAGACTAAAATGGTATGGCATAATTACCATTGTGGAGCTCATGGAGAGAACTAGACATTAAGTGGTACCTGCACAACATAGTGAGACTAAAATGGTATGGCATAATTACCATTGTGGAGCTCATGGAGAGAACTAGACATTAAGTGGTACCTGCACAACATAGTGAGACTAAAATGGTATGGCATAATTACCATTGTGGAGCTCATGGAGAGAACTAGACATTAAGTGGTACCTGCACAACATAGTGAGACTAAAATGGTATGGCATAATTACCATTGTGGAGCTCATGGAGAGAGCTAGACATTAAGTGGTACCTGCACAACATAGTGAGACTAAAATGGTATGACAGAATCACCAATCTGGAGCTCATGGCGAGGACTAGACAAATACCAGTGAATTCAGAGGTGAAGAAAATATTCTGGTACTGGATAAGACATAAAACACTGTGACTTATAAAACCTGAGAAATTAAAACACTGAGACTTATAAACCTGAGAATGGTATAACTAGAAAGACCGCCTGAAATAAAAAAGTTAAAAAAAAAAAAACAGAGAAAAACAAAACACATAAAGAGAAGTAGACACAAAAATGAATAATATAGGGAGGTCATAGAAGGGACTGTTTGGAGTAGCTAAGGATGGGACGACTTGGAATGAGTTAAGGGCCTATTCCTCAAGCACTCAAGTCGACTCAATGGGGACAAGATAAAGGAAAAAATAAGAAGACCAGAACTTTACTTCTTGATTTAGGGGGCTGAGTGGTCTCGAGGTATGGTGTCCACCTCAAGTGCTGGAGGTCCTGGATTCAAGTCCCGGTGAGGGCCGGGATTTTTTCAGGTAGACCTAGTAAAAAAAAAAAAATTTCCCCTGATCTCTGGGTAGTGAGATCAGATGCCCGTGTTTTGTTGTGCAAAATCCCTTGGTAGTTGAAAATAAAAAAAAGAGTAGCCTAATGGCGCTGTCCGGGCAAAATTTCGAGTTAAAAATCTACCCAAAGTATTTCAGGATCCTCGCTGGTGCTACGGAGTTCATGCACTAAGCTGAGTTTCTCTGGACTCAGGCTTGAGTTAGGAATTGAATGGAACACTTACGGGTTGGTTAAGTTTTACCTGTGTCAACTGTGTGCCGTGATGTTGATCCATCTACTAAACTAAAAAGTAAAATTTCTCGATTTTGCCACACCCCTCAGTTAAATTACAAACGTCTTAAAATACTTAAGAAATAACATACCATAAACAAACCTGACCGACGACGATCATCTTAATGTTTGAAAATGATATGCTGCTACGGGGAATTTTATGATGGTCCGGCATGTAACACTAAAGGTAAAGGCAACACCCACTGATGGGCGTTATCGATAACAGCTCATACATCATGCCCAGTAGTAGGACGTGGTCAAGAAAACAAAGACTGAATCCAATGTATTATTTCATTTACACATAGACAGTGTGGCATCGTGAAATAAACACATAGAATCGACAGCACACGCTAGCATTAAGACAGTAACTTAACGTGTATTTCAATATTATACATACAGTAGAGAGGAAACAAAGTGAGCTGATTTGAGTAAGAAGGAAACGTTGATCATTGATCATGATGAAGTCTCACTGTCACTTGTCATTAAATAAATGACATCACGACGAATCATTATATTTGCTAAAACTTACGGATTTTCATGCACCGTCAACTGTCTCTTGTTGAAAATGATGTTAGAGTATCTAACAGTTCTTAGACCTGTGAGCAATAAGCGTTAACAACTTAGTAGTATGCATAAAAGCTCTGACTAGCAGCGCACTGTCAAACCAAAATGGCGGACGCTGCAAAACTGAGGATTACGATGATATCGTTGCTCATGCCACGTCAATGACCAATAGGGATTGACTGATTGCAAATAGCCGGACCCCTGTCATGTGACCGTGAACAAAATGGCGACGTTTCTAAAATAAGAAAAATGTGGTACGGATAGATCGCTTACTCTGGGCTGGGTAACACAATTTAGAGATAAGAAAACAATGATTGAGCTACTTTAAGGTAACACAACCGCGTACTAAGAAACGTAGCTGTTATGTTAATTTAAAGTTCTGTATCGTACTGCCACATTCCGCCTTTTGTTTTTTTTATGTTACTGCTGCCAGAATTCGTTGAATTAAAATTAAAATTAAATTAAATGTACTAAATGATTCTCTGACGACATTCTGGGAGTCTTGAGTACGAGTAGGCATAAAAAGCGTGTTGTATTTGCTTACAAAAAAAAAAGAAGATAATTTTAACATCAGCAAGATAATCTGAAAATCATCAATATCAATAAGCAAGTTTGCATAATAATAAAAGTTGTGATACCGACAAATAGTTGTGCAGTAGAGTAGAGGCCAGAGCAACTCTCTATCCACGTCAGATGATGTCATTATGTATGTAGTCATGTAGTTAGCAGGTCCTTTGCAGAACATAGCACTCATTGTAAAAGTAAAGCCCCACCCCCAATCTCTTGCCATTTCTCCCACCTCATGAACATTCAAACCTAAGGCGTCAGCAATGCCTCCTTATGTCCATCTCCATGCTGATCAACCCCTGCCTCTTCGTCCAGGAAACATTCCTGCAATCATAGTTCTCTCCAAGCCACTGACGTTTAGTATGGCTGAAGTATGTTAGTTTCCGAGAGCTGATTCTGTTTATGAGCCAATTTACTTCCATGTTCAGATATAATGGCCAAATATGTTTTGAATACAACCCCTGGGAAGGTTGGTCTGGTCAACAAACTCCTGAAGAAGCCACATGTGTCGGCCAAAAAATGCAACTATCACAGCTCTGCTGTAAACATGCGCAACATATTTATCCAAAACAAACACTTCAGATGAATGACGATAAAGAAAAAAAAGTCGACAGGGTCGACTTCAATGCCCCGGGTTTTACCCCATATGGCTCAGTCTCTTTCCGCAGCGCGAAAAGCGTCGCACAAAGTACAAACTCTGTAGCTCCAGCAATTACCCTCAGGAGTCTCCGAAGAAATGCACTCGTGAATCGAAGGACTAGCCTGGAATCGAACCTGCAACCTTCAGAGCCCGAGTCAGACGGCTTGATCACTTCGCCACGGAAACTCCCAGCGATAAAGAAAAAGCCTCGTAGAATTCTAGAGAAAAATTGCACTTGTGGTCTGAACAATGCAGTCTGAAAATGAACCTTCAGAGCATGAGGCTCAATTATAAAACTAAGTAGTCCAGGTGGAATACATTTCCCTAGCTGTTCACTAGTTAGGAATATACTCAGCCTTCACTGCTAAACAAAACTCTTCTCAAACAGGAGATACAACTAACCAAAATATTACACTCAATGCACAATCAATAGTTAGCTAGTAACAGTACTGGGGTGGAAAAACTAATGTATTTAATAAATGGACATCTGCTACTTATAATTCAGTTGGCAAGTTACAAAGTCCAAGACATCAGATTGTAACTGTAATATAAAGTATGGTATTTTTTTAAAGTATTAAAGTATGGACTATTTTTCTAAACATCAATAGAAGTTTGACAAAGATATATCCTGTCCTCAGTTTTTTTTAAAAACATATATCTGGAACACATTATGCAGAATACACGTCTGAATTCCTTCTGGATGCCAACACAGTGGCATCATTCATGAACAATTTCACCATTGAATGAGCTCTGGCAGCTGAAGTGTGTTCCATGTATGTCACTGGAGGTAGATATGTAGCCTTACAGCAGCTTATAGCACAGATATCAGATTACATCTCAAGCTGTTGTCGTGCCCCAACAGCTGTGGATGGTGACTCCAGGAGTGATGAAATCTACCTTCAGTGCTGATGATACAATTCTGTATGGCAAAACATAACTCCTCATGCTTATCAACAAATGCTTATCAAAAAATTTAGAAATTAGAAAAACTATCCACAAATTAAAAGAAAATTTGTAGCAAATTTAGTTTCTGTGTATACAATTATGAAAGCAAGTTAGTATAGTTGATAGGGAGCTACACTGATAATGTCATGAGCATGGTTGGTCTAGGATTTGAGCCTGCATTCATCAGCAGACCCATAGCAAGTTCCTACTTTTGGACATGTCTTTTTTAATTGTACATACCTGGGGAATCTCGCTGGCACTACAGACTTTGCAAACTTGAGAATCTCCTAGTTTTATCTATGGGAGGCGACTGGAGCATGGATTTTTGTGAAGTTATTCTTTGTAAATCAAATACTTCTTAAGCTAAATCTCACAGTTGTGGATTGTGAACCAAACTGAATTTCAATCAGTTGTGGTTGCACTATTGGTCAACTTTTTGTATTGATCAAGCATAAGCCAAATACATTTGCACATAAATAAATTGTGATGCTGTTTTAAGTAATAACTTTGAAAGAGATGGTTAATTGGTTTCTTGTCATTGTTTCTTGATGCAGACATGTTAAAGGTCATTTTGTACAAATATCATTTTCAAAAGTTAGATTCATAGCTTTATGACTTTGTAATATAATGTTATTATTATAATAAATAATATTTAAACATTTTATTTTACAGGTCAGAGTGATCGAGAGTTGCTGTCATTCAAAGCAACTGAAAACTTTAATATGATGTATGCAGAAATTTGAAATTGAAAGCTATATTAAATGGACTTGAGAGCATGGATATGTACAATACAATCTTCACAGCAGTATAGCATTTTGAGCTGGAGAGTTTTCATTTAGATGTGGCTTTGTGAATTTAGACATAGAGTGGAATGAAAAATTACATTTATGAAAAAAATTAGGTACAGTAAATTAGTATTGGGAAATAGTCTTTGAAAATCCCAAAGTGACCTTTAAACATGGAAAAATGTGTTTTTGCTGAAGGACTCCTGTGTGAAATGTACCAATTGTGGAAAGATAAAGAATTATGTGATGTCAGTTTGTCTGTGGAAGGAGAAGTTATATTAGCTCATCGTATTGTCCTTGCTGCATTTAGTCCATATTTTAAGGCAATGTTTTGCTCACAACTTAATGAAAAGAAGAAGTTTCAAATAGTGATACAGGATCTCAATCCCCAAGCTGTTAAAATCATTGTAGAGTTTGCCTATACTGCCAACTTAGATCTTTCTGAAGACACTGTTCAGGCTGTCATGCAGACGGCTACAATGATGCAGATACCAGCTGTAGAGAAACTGTGTAGCTCTTTTTTGGTCAAGAATCTCCACCCTTCTAACTGTTTAGGAATCAGAGACTTTGCTCATGTGATGGCATGTTTTGAGCTGAAAGATGCTGCCGATAAATACTGTGAGGAGAATTTCTCAGAAGTGTCTCAGCACGAGGAGTTCTTAAAGCTTGAAGTTGAAGAGGTATGTATGTTCTTATCTTCTTGTAAACTAGATACAGTGAGTGAATCAACGAAAACGTTTAGTAGAATCGGTAAGTTTTACTAGAACACAATCACAGGTAACAAAATGGACGTTGCGGCCAGAGCCTTCATCAGCATAAACACAATAGACGTACATGCCATGGAGAAAGTCTGCATGTTTCTCTTTGATTGTAGCTGTAGAGTCGGGTGCCCTGGAGTGTTTGGGTTGTTCAGTTGAATGATTCTTGACTCTCAAATTGCGTGCTGATAGAGAGCTGCATGGTTAGGTAGATACTGCTACTCTTGGCTCTTGATTTATACAGCAACCCCATGGCAGTCTTTACTTTGATGATTGCTGGCAGGGAACGCCTGTTAGTTTACACATGGCCTGGTTGTACAACACATAGATTACATAGGCCGTGCGTGTTAAGACAACTGGATAATAATCGTGCCATTATTGTGCTGGTCTAGTGGCGCTTCGTTGATATCTCTGGAGATGTGTGTTCTGTATCTGGTAAACATCTCTACTGCTACTTCTTATGACCATTGAGCTTTTCCATCTTATACAGTCTATACATGTTAACCACTTAGACTGACTCAACATAGTTTGCTGAACGGTGTAGTTTTTCCAGTCTATTTTACTAACACGATACCGTAGACGCTGTCACAAACATCATCTTTTGTTCCATAACAAATTCACAAATGTACAACAATATCTAACATCACAATTCTGCAAGAGCGGCGTAGTTTGTAGCCGTTGCTCTGTTGACGAGGACTCGATCCAACACCGAACGAAGTCCAGTCTGACTGACTCTAAAATGACGTTTTGTTCTAGCCCAAAACGTCCAGCCTACTTTTCACATGTTTTTTAACCAATATCATGATAGGTCACATTCTTGCATGGAATTTCCTTCTGTCTCCTTCTGTCGACCGAAATCAATTATTAGATACTATTTTAAAACTCTCATCTCAGAGTTGTACATTAAAATTCTTACATGGAATTTCCTTCTGTCTCCTTCTGTCGATCGAGCTTAATACATCTCATGCCATGTCCCCAACCTGTATAACCAGGACTATGGTAGTAAACTTATATTAAACCACAAAAATGTACATCAAATTATGTATAAAAGTTACTAAATTGATGCCATGTGTGTTAACTATGTGTGAACTAAGTAGAATTAAGTAAGTGTGGTATTGCATGAGCTCATTAAATACCAAGCAATTACCATAAATTTATTGGTTACTCCTTGCAGATGTACTTATTTTGTCCTAGACAGTTATTACATTAGCTCACCCTACCCAGATTGTTACTTTATCTCCTTATGACCCATAGTGCTATCTGTTTACTTATTTAGGATCAACATTTATTACTTAACTGATTCAGTACCAAACAAAAAGTAGTTTTGGACCAAGCATGGTACACAATCACATGAACAAGTATTTTAATGTAAATTTCCATTCACTGAGCTTTAAAATTGCGGAAGATATCACAAATAAATAACATGATGACACTAGTATGGTGATATATCCTCCTGTCCAAATAGGAGGTCACATTTGGTGAAATATTATCCTTTGTCACTGAATCAGTTAAAAGTGGCAACTGCTTGAGATGGAGATAATTCATGCGTCTTATCTTGTTTGAAAGTTATTTTGCTTTTATTGCCAGGTTATTGGATTTGTATCAAGGGACAGCCTAAAGGTGGCGAAAGAGGAAGAGGTCTGTAACTGGTTATTTGTTTAAATGTAATGCATTTATTTGTCTATTAACTATTAAGGAATGTTAAAGAAATGAATTGATTTTATTATAGTAGTTTCTTATTTGTAGATGACGTGGTCGAAAGGATAAGAGCTCTCACTCTTAAACTTAAGAAATGCTGATGGCCAGATAGGCGGTTCAACCGCTACACTGCATTAAGTTGGACTGAAAGTTGACTTCTTGTTCAAAAAGCGATGGCAAACTACAAAATGTACAATTGTGTAGAAAATCAACCTGGGGTTGATCGCAGTGCAAAGGACATGCAACATTTAAACTTATTTGGAAAATTCTCTAAGTTGAAGTTACATATATCTCCTACATGGTTTTACAAGTATTTGGTTTGGTTAACAAAGAGATTTGGACCTTCATGATCTTTTGCACCATAAATACAGGGGAAAATACTCTAAAGTTATTTGAAAGTAGATTAAGAGTGCATTCTCATGTGTTTCTATGCACTGTGGTGCCTGTGAGGGTTGTAACTTTGAAATCAATTATTAGATACTATTTTAAAACTCTCATTTCAGAGTTGTACATAAAAATTCTTGCATGGATTTTCTTAAAATCAGCACAGAAAGGAGGCTGGGAGAGGGGGTTGCACTTTACTGAGCTGTCCCACAGTAACCCTTCGAATTGAAGTAGCTTCACAGACATAGAATGGTGATTTTTATAGATCTACTTAGAATGGCGATTTTTATAACCTTCTATGAGTTTGCTAAGAATTGTGATTTTATCACTTTCTATGGATCTACTTACAATGGTGATATTTATCACTTTCTATGTGTCTGCTATGAATGGTGATTTCTATCACTTTCTATACATCTAAGCATAATACATATTGACATGTATTCATGTAAACACACAATGCTGATCTATTCTACAGAAAGGTATACATTTCCTCTTTCAGTCCCAAGTGATGTGTGATTGGCTCATTCTTGTGAATCCCAGCCATTACATAACATATTCTCATAATTTTTACATTTAGTCAAAGTTTATTAAAAAAATATGCTTCCTTGTTAGCTGCTTTCCCTGTGTTTGCCTCTTTGCAAGCAATGTACTCATGATTTTCCATAGTAATCATCTAATCCCTTGGATATCGTATTTGAAACCGTTTGGGACCCCAAAGAGTTAAGTAGCATGTAAAATGTATCAGGCAGAACCGTGGCTGAGAGGTTGCAGTGATCACCTCAGGCTCAGAAGGCACCAGGTTTGATCCCAGCCTAGGACTGGGAATGTTTCTAAGAACCATTGGTATCTAATGATATCACATGTCCCAATGATTTCGTAGTTAGTGAGATGGATACATAGCCTTTTCTGATAAGGACGAAAAGCATGAGGTCCAGTATGCAAGTTAAATAATCCCTCAGCAGTTGAAAATCACAAAGAGTATACTGTAAAGCCACTTCCCTGACAAATAGCTAAGAAATAAAACCTACCCATGATTAGATGGAACCCATTATCTTTGATGGACTCTGTCTAGAGCAAGGGTCACCAAACTTTTTCCACAGTGGGCCGGATAACACAAAATGATGAACACAGGACACATATAATCATTCTGTGCAATACTTGCAAGCCAGGACGAAAACCCTAGGAAAAAGACAAAAAACTAAGTTTAGCATTCCATGTTAATAACGGGTGAGTGGCGTGCAATGCACAAAAAGGAAAGACAGTCAGCATATTTATTTACTAAAAAAATTTATCAAAGAAGGCGACGTTAGCAAAAAGATAGTTACATCAGACCTAGTGTGCACATATCTGAATCTCATAACTAAGCAATAAAAAAGGGGTAGTGAGATTTGTGAAACTAACGTTTGACTTTCAAGATATCATCAATGTTTGGTTTGGAATTGTTGCATCTAATCAAGAGAATTGTTTTCAAATGTTCATCTGTCAGTCTGGTTCGTTGACTTCACATACTTCATTTTTGAAAATGTTTGCTCACAGACATAAATTGTTCCAAACACTGATGCCATACCAACGGTAAATTTCTTCAGTTTTGGAAACTCAACATCAGGTAAACAGCAGTAAAATTCAACAAGTTTTCCTTCTCTGTAACAAGTTATTTGCTTGCAAATCAATTAGCTCCAACTGTAGTTCAACTGGCATCAAGGTTACAATCACATGGACTCTGGAACAGATGAATGTCACTCTCAATTCTGTCAAGATCTGAAAATCTCTCCAAAAATGCTTCTTCAAGTCACGAATAATTTTCAGAAAATCGAGGTTAACATCTTCGGTGATTGTACCACAAAACTCTTTGAAACAGTGAAAATGAGAAACGTTTTCTCCTTCCATTTGTGCTTCAAACAATGACAGCTTTCTCCAAAATCCTTTGATGATTCTGTAGAGACCACACACGAGGTTATTCTTTCCCTGAAGTTTCAAGTTCAGTTCATTCATGTGGGATGTGATGTCGACCAAAAATGACAACTTTGACAGCCAGGTAGGATCTGACAACTGTGGATCAGCTCTTATCTTTTTTCAGTGAGGAAAACATCTATTTCGTTTCGGAGCTTGTAAAAATGAAACAGGACTTTTCCGCAGCTGAGCCATCTCACTGATGTGTGATAAGGCAAGTCACATAATTCAGAATCAATTTCTTCAAGAAAAGCCTGGAACTGACGGTGATTGAGTGCATGTCCCAGAATGATGTTCACAGCAGAAACGACTGGTTTCAGTACACGCAAAATATCTAAGTTTTTCCCACAGAATGCTTGCTGATGTTTGATGCAGTGCTCAGAATTTGCAAATCTTCCATTTGAGTCCTGATCTGCCCCACTAAATCCTTCCTCACTCCAGCCATGTTTTTCATCCATCAGCTGTAACCCTCAAAGCTGATTCCACTGAAGGTTATAGACTTGCAAAATTGTTTGCACTTCCACGAAAATGTATTTTCCGGTTGGTGTTCCATGCATGCTGCAAACGGATGCCAACTCTTCCGTTATCTGAATGTCCAAATTGACACCACGAATGAACACAAGAAGTTGTGACAAACTCGAGAGATCAGTAGACTCATCCAGCGTCAGAGAATACCACGACAAGTTCATAGCTTTCGTGTGTATCTGTAGCACTATGTTCTCTCCAAGTTTTTCTGTTCTCTGCACAACTGAACTTGTCGAAAGGCTGATAGTTCCAAACAAATCGGCTTTCTCAGGACACAAGTCATTTGCTGCTTCCATCATATACTCTTTGATGAAGTTGCCATTAGTAAACGGCTTTCCTGGTTCTGCCATCTTATGCACTATTTCGTAACTTGTACGAATGACAGATTCATTTTTAGCAAAATTTCTCATGAAGAGATTTCTTTGTGTTTCTAAACCACGTTTCATGGACTCATATTTCTCAAAGTGTAACTTTCTAGAAAACTTTGAATATGTTGATTGATATTATGTTTCATAGTGACGGCGAAGATTGTACTATTTCAAAATGGCAGCACTTTTGCTGCATATTACGCATCTGGTTTTATGGTCCTTTGTTTCCACAAAGAAGTACTTTACTCCCCATTCTTCAATGAAAACGCGACACTTGGCATCCACTTTTCTTTTCTTAATAGCCATAATGAAGGGTGAAGAAAACGGGATCTGAAAATAAAAAAGACATTGAATTAGAAACATAATTAAAATCATTATTGAAATTTGTAATTGAAACACAAGAAAAGCAGAGGACTAGGGGTCACTGGTGAAGCTACGGCTCACCAAAGGTACATATAAAGCTTATAGGTAAAGGAACGCAGCTCTGCTGTAAATAGGCACAACGCAATCACGTCCAAAAACATTCTCCTGATAAACACAGAAGAAGAAGAATATATCACATAATAAGGTTTGCAAAATATATAAACGAGGCCAGCCTAAATAAACAGCCTAGAACAGTGTTTTTCAGTCGGTGTTCGGCAAGTGGCAACCAGGGGTTCCGCCGAAACAGACCAAAATCATCTAAATGCAACATTTCTGCGCATCTGGTTTATTACATAAAGTAGGACAGACACTTGGATCATCGCACAGAGTTCCTTGAGCAACATAAACATTTGCAGAAAGGTTGAAAAACACTGGCTTAGAGACCAGTTCGTTTAACACCTTGACCGGAGAATTTTTCTGAGCTGGGGATAATATTTTTGTAAGAACACAAAGCTTCTATGACATTTTTATGCTATGTTTGCTACTTTGTTGCCTTTATTCACACTTGTAGTTCACTTACCTATCACTGTCAAACAAAGAAATCCTTGTTACATACCTATGAAATGGATGGCAGGCAAAAAGAAGTAAGTATTTCTGCAGCGTCGGACCTGTGTTGACAGGCAGACGCATCTGGTTGCGGGAAAGATGCGCGTTTGTGTGTGTTGCTATGGAAACCATGGTAACGTCAGAGCGTAGGCAGAGCTACCACGAGCTGTGGAAGGACTTGGGATGGCGCGAAATAAGCAAACATTAAAATAAACTAGAAAATCTTGATGCAATAATTTAAAATTAAAAATAATAAATTTAAGGCACATAGCAGTCAGGAGGTTTCCGCACGTGTGAAGATCTCCTAGTATTCTAACATAATATTTAAATTGTATCACAATGTCTTGTGTTCCATATGTTTTATCAATCAAGCAAATTCAAGTACCGTTGGCGGGCCTGATGAACTGATATCATGGGCTGGATCCGGCCCGAGGGCCATAGTTTAATGACCCCTGGTCTAGAGGAACAAACCTTACACAAATGTGTGCCAAAGTTGAGCACATTGACCTTTGAGGTACAAAGCTAGATTTGACAAACTCCCTTTAAAAGAAGAACAAGAAAGAAGAAAAAGAAGAAATTAATTAAGGTTAACATCTCTAGAAAATAGTAACTTAACAATTGTTGTTTTTATGTATAGGTTTATGCTGCAGTGATGCGATGGGTTGCTTATGATCCTGAGCGCAGCAAAGATGACGTGTCTCTACTGATGGAGCATGTGAGACTTCCTCTGGTCCAGTGGGATTTCTTGATTAAAGAAGTCAGCAGGGATAAACTATTTGTCACTAATGAAGACTGCCGCCAGTACTTGCAGGTTTGTATGTGTGTATACATTACACAGTATACGTAGTGTTGCCCTTGTGAATAGTAACACAGATGTTCACACTTTAATCTTCCAGACGATTTCTTCTGCCTTTTAGCCCGTCCAGTGGTTCACTTGTTTTAGTCAGATATAGCAAAAGCACAGATTTTTCATTATTTATTTTTCTGAGCTTCATCCAACAGTTTTTTGGGGGTTCATTGTAGTTTAGAACCATGGTTACATAAATGTTTAGTGCACTGGCCTACCAAGACAGATGTGCTGGTTCTCCAGAATTGTTTGCAAACAGTGTTGCTTTGTTAAGTGAAACTTAGTGATAAATACCAGTGAATCCTGAGGTGAGGAAAAGACGCTAGCACTGGAAAGAACTCACATTGAGAAAACTAGAATGTGTTTTGTCTGGAACCAACTGGGCAAATTAAATAAAGGGAGACCTAAAACACGAGCAGAGAATTAGAGATAGAGGTGAATAATATGGGGAGGACATGGGCAGAGCTGTATGAGATACAGGGTGTATTTTTAATGAATGTGCAGTGTTTGAAAATATTGCTGGTCCAAGTTTTGTATTTACCTATTATGTTGCATGAAGTATACAGAGGGTGAATACAAAACTTGGACCGGCAATATTTTCAAGCACTGCATTCATTTCATCTCATCTCATCTTGTTCCTCTTGTACCTTGCGGTGTCGAGGTGAAGTATAAAAGTATAAACAGATAGTGCCCGCTTATGGGCTTCATGTATCAATATTCACATGGACTGTTATTCCTTGCGTCCATTGTTTATGTGGTCGGCCTCTTCCTCTGCTTCTCTCTGGTCTGTACATCATTGCTTGTTGTGGTATACTGTTAGTTGGTAACTTATTTACATGCCCATACCATTTGACTTGCTGCCTTCTAATAAAATCTAGTGCAGCTATAACCCCCATTTTAGTCCTATTTTCTTCATTTCTTCTTCTTCTTCTTCTTCTTCTTCTTCTTCTTCTTCTTCTTCTTCTTCTTCTTCTTCTTCTTCTTCTTCTTCTTCTTCTTCTTCTTCTTCTTCTTCTTTTGTTCGCCTGAAATATGTTTATAACTCCATTGTTGTCTCTTGTATGAATCTAATAGTCTTTTTTAGCTCACTCAGCGGTCCATAGAGTTTATCTTCCACTGTTGTTTCTCTAGCCCAGAAGGTTCACCTGGATATGTTGTAGTTTGGGCAATCCTGGAGGATGTGCTCTGCTGTCTGCGACGCCAAACCACATGTGCACATGGCTGAGTCACCAATCTTGAATTTTGTATCTCCGGGAAAGTTAACCCGGTCAACAAATGCCCGCAGAAGTCGGATGTGTCTGCCTAATGGCGCAAGAATGCAGCTCTGCTGTAAACAGGCACAACGCAATCACGTCCGAAAAAAAAAAAAACAAACTCCGGATGAATGCAGAAGAAGAAGAATTTTGTATACATGTGGTTGCGTAATCTATTGTGTCCTGTTCTGAGGCGCAGAAGAATGACCTGTTCTAGACTGTCCATAACGTGGTAGTTGTCTTGAGTAGGGTTTGGTGGCCTTCTGACTGATTTAATCATTCTTTTATTTTGGTGGTATGTAATGGGCACATCAGGCTGTTCTTGTTTTGCTCCTTCCTTAGCCAATCGATTAGCTCTGTCGTTTCCTGGGACTCCACAGTTTGATGGTATTTCTGATCTTATCTCTTCTTGATACATTGAGTATTCTTCTCAGGAATCTCATTTCTGTTGTGATTTTTCTTTTCTCTTTTTCTGTCTTTGTCCAGGTTTGGCATTGGTAACATAGAGTTGGTAGGAAGATTGTGTTGTAAAACACTGCACAATCATTAAAAATACACCCTATAGCTTGGAGTGAGTTGGCCGAGGGCCTATGTTCCAGTAGGGAGTAATGGCAGAAGAAGAGGACGAAGTGCTACTCTGTGTTGAACCCATTCTTTTATAATGGGTATCAGAGATTTCACTGAAAGGTCACTCATGTGCCATTTAGTCATCAGATACATGGAGCCAACTCTATATCCCTATCATGCTTTATGTATATATAATATTTATTTGTGTTTGTCCTAAAGCAGTTTACTGCTATGGGTTTGTGATGTGAAAGAGCTTTGTATGCCTGAATGCATGGAGGAATTGGTGACCCGTGTTGCCCTCACTTGGCGAGATGACGAATGCATATTTTGTATGCCTGAATGCACGGAGGAATTGGTGACCAGTATTGCCCTCACTTGGCGAGATGATGAATGCATATTTTATATGCCTGAATGCATGGAGGAATTGGTGACTAGTCTTCCCTCACTTAGTGAGATGATGAATGCATATTTTGTATGCCTGAATGCACGGAGGAATTGGTGACCAGTATTGCCCTCACTTGGTGAGATGATGAATGCATATTTTATATGCCTGAATGCATGGAGGAATTGGTGACTAGTCTTCCCTCACTTAGTGAGATGATGAATGCATATTTTGTATGCCTGAATGCACGGAGGAATTGGTGACCAGTATTGCCCTCACTTGGCGAGATGACGAATGCATATTTTGTATGCCTGAATGCATGGAGGAATTGGTGACCAAGTATTGCCCTCACTTTGCGAGATGACAAATGCATATTTTGCTTTGCTGATATATAAATGGGTTTTCTTTATTGTTTTGCATTAAATTGCATTTAGCGTTATTATTTGTTCCTTCTCTTGTCACATTTTACTTCCTGCATAGATAAGATAATGACCATTTTTGTATTTTCATGAGCAGTTATCACTGTTCATTATATCTTGTTTTTTTTTGTGTGATATGAGATATCTTTTCTAAAGATGTTGTTATTTAGAAATTTCAAACACTGTGGCATTGTAGACGTTAGTAGAAGTAGCGTTACCAACGGCAGTGTACCTCACTAGTGAGTGAAGAGGTGCAAAGTGAAAATTAGTAATCTATGTTTTTGAGTGGTTACACTGTAGAAATTTAGAGAATGGAGATTCAGTATGGTGATGCATGTTTATCACTCCAGCAGTTGTGTAAATGAAGAAGCAAATTCTAAATTGCCATGTGTTATAAGATAGCCTGTTGTTAATTGGGTCAGGCACATGGGGTAGTTCCCCTAGTGTTGATTGCAGCAATGAAATGGACCATTCAGATTCACCCAGAGACTGAATGAAATCGCTAAACTTCTAGACACCAGTCAATATTCAGCCCACCACATCATCCATGGTGTGCTCCACTTCTACAAAGTGTCTGCATGGTGAGTACCATGGCAATTAACAGCAGAATTGAAACCAGATGCTGATTCTTGCCAAGAACTTTCCCAGTGCTTTGAAGCAGAATGTGATGTATCTAAGCAAAAAATCTGTTTGAGGTGAAACCTGGGCTTATTAGCACTAACTAAAACTGAAGAGAGTGAATACGTAATGGTACTGTGGTTCTTCACCCAAACTGATAAAATTCAAAACACAGTCTTTTGCAGTGAGTGTTATGCTGATTTGTTTGGTCTTTTGGGGATTTTTTTTTTTTTGCATATCCTTTACAGGACATCGCTGTCAACACCAGCATCTTTCAGCTGTATGTTGATTTCTTGGCAAGATTACGCTCAGTAGTTTGCCATTGCTTTCTGAGCGGCCGGCTCACATACCCCGTAGGTTACCGATGCGATTCGAACCACTGCTGATTGTCACCGTCATCACGTTAACCACGAGAGTATACGAGATTACGGAGAAAAGTCGTAACCTCTAAGCCACGAAGCCGGCTCTTTTGGGGATAGGTCATGTAATATGTTAGAGTGATTATGTGCCCAGTGATTTGTGAAGATCATCATCACCACACTCCGGAAAGGTCCATAAAATCTCCAGTTCGGGGAGAACATTATCACCATTGTTTTGTATCTAGATAGCTTCAGGAGTCACCTTCTACCTGCATTCAAATCCAAATGATGTGGGCTTTCGAAGGCAGGTGTCTTGTTCTACTGACAGCATCTGCCTGCGCAATAGTTGCAATCATCGAATACCTACACTTTGAGCTGTCATATTTGCCAGACCTAAACTTTGCGGAAAGAGAGATACAGGAAGACAGCGTGAAAAGGTTATTGACAGTCTTGTGTCATGGTACGGAAGGGAGTCAACACACGAATTGATTCATGACGTCGGAGATGGTAATTTGTAGAGAGGCATGATCGCCCACGCCAACCGGCAAGGCACTGGATGATGATGAGGCTCAAGTATTGCCATGTCTTTTTAGCAATAGAATAGCTTATCGGAGGAAAGACTTCTACATCTGAAGAGTCTCAATGTAAAGATGGCACTTGGTGATTATTATATGTGTAAGTGCATATGCTTGCATGCATGTGTGTGCACATGAGTGCTTGCGTGCGTGACAGCATGTATATAATGATAAGCAGTCACACATTTTGTTTTATGTCATCAGCTATTAGGATTAATTTGTTTTCTCTGATTCAGATGGTGCTAAATAGAATGACTGCAGTGTATGTATTAAAGATGAAGATAGTACCACAGCTGGTATTGCTGATGCTGTGTGAAATATTAGGCCATCACACATTTTATACTATAACATAAGAGGTGGGGTGGCTAGTTCTTCTCTTCACACATTTTATACTATGACATATGAGATGGCGTGGCTAGTTCTCTTTACACATTTTATACTATGACATAAGAGGTGGGGTGTGAAGTATTAGGCCTTCACACATTTTATACTATAACATAAGAGGTGGGGTGGCTAGTTCTCTTCACACATTTTATACTATGACATATGAGATGGCGTGGCTAGTTCTCTTTACACATTTTATACTATGACATAAGAGGTGGGGTGTGAAGTATTAGGCCTTCACACATTTTATACTATGGCATAAGATGATACAGTCTTGATTGCAGACAATGAACAGGACCTGCAACATTTAGTAGATGCAGTTGTTACACACAGTGAACAATGAGGGTTAGAATTAAATTGTAAAAAGACACAGGTTATGGTCGTCACTGGGAAGAACAAAATACCACAATGTAATATACAAGTAAATGGGAATATTCTTCAACAAGTGAATAGGTACAATTATCTTGGTACAGTAATAACATCTGATGGGAGATGCCTTGAAAAGATTAGAACAAGAATCGCCATGTCTAAGGTAGCCTTTAGCAAGATGAAAAACATACTGACCAATAAAAAGATGTCAATTGAAACGAGAAAAAGAGTGTTGAGGTGCGTCATAGAACCTGTACTTTTATATGGATGTGAAACTTGGACAATGAGCAGTCAAGCTGAAAAACATCTGATGGCTGTAGATATGTGGTTTCTGAGGAAAATGCAAAGAATACCATGGACAGCCAGAAAGACCAATGAACAGGTCCTTCACGAAACAAACGAAGATCGTAAACTGATTAGAGACATTAGACGCAGACTCAAAATTTTTGGGGCATGTTATGAGAAGAAATGGATTGGAGAACTTGGTGACAACTGGCAAGATCGAAGGGAACAGACCAAGAGGAAGACCTAGAAGCAAATACCTGGATGGCTTGGCCACATGGCATGGTCGAGACAGGAACACGGAGCTGATCCACGACTCTGGTGATCGAGTGAGGTGGCAAAACATTACCGCCCACGCTTACCGGCATGGCACATGATGGATGGATAAGAGGTGGAGTGAGAAGTATTAGGCCTTCACACATTTTATACTATAACATAAGAGGGGGGTGAGATGTATTAGGCCTTCACACATTTTATACTATGACATAAGAGCTGAGATGTGAAGTATTAGGCTTTCACACATTTTATACTATAACATAAGAGGGGGGTGAGATGTATTAGGCCTTCACACATTTTATACTATGACATAAGAGCTGAGATGTGAAGTATTAGGCCTTCACACATTTTATACTATAACATAAGAGGTGGGGTGTGAAGTATTAGGCCTTCACACATTTTATACTATGACATAAGAGGTGAGGTGTGAAGTATTACGCCTTCACACATTTTATACTATAACATAAGAGGTGGGGTGTGAAGTATTAGGCCTTCACACATTTTATACTATAACATAAGAGGTGGGGTGTGAAGTATTAGGCCTTCACACATTTTATACTATAACATAAGAGGTGGGGTGTGAAGTATTAGGCCTTCACACATTTTATACTATGACATAAGAGATGGGGTGGCTAGTTCTCTTCCTCGTCACCCTTCCTTTCTAGAAAATTCCTGTTTATATGATGCTGGGTCATGCTCAGAGCTGTGCTGGTCGGATTGAACCCAGACCAGTATCTCGACAGACAAGCACACAAATCATTGTGCCATTGTAGCTCCATGCCTATTAGTTCATTGCATATTTGTAAATCTTGGCTTTGTGCCAAGATTTATATCTATAACTAAGCACTGTGATTTTCAATGATTTGACTTGTGTAATCTGTCTTTTGGAACTAAGTACTGTGATTGTTGGTGATGTGTGTAATCTGTCTGTTGTAACTAAGTACTGTGATTGTTAGTGATGTGATGTGTTTAATCTGTCTGTTGTAACTAAGTACTGTGGTTGTTAATGATGTGATTTGTGTAATCTGTCTGTTGTAACTAAGTACTGTGATTGTCAATAGTGTGATCTGTATAATCTGTCTGTAACTAAGTATTGTGATTGTCAATGGTGTGATTTATGTAATCTGTCAGTTTTAACTAAGTACTATGGTTGTTAGTGATGTGACGTGTGTAATCTGTCTGATGTAACTAAGTATTGTGATTGTCATTGGTGTAATTTGTGTAATGTGTCTGTTGTAACTAAATACTGCAATTATTAGTGATGTGATTTATGTAATCTGTCAGTTGTAACTAAGTACTGTGGTTGTTAGTGATGTGATTTATGTAATCTGTCTGTTGTAACTAAGTACTGTGATTGTTAGTGATGTGATGTGTGTAATCTGTCTGTTGTAACTAAGTACTGTGGTTGTTAGTGATGTGATGTGTGTAATCTGTCTGTTGTAACTAAGTACTGTGGTTGTTAGTGATGTGATTTATGTAATCTGTCAGTTGTAACTAAGTACTGTGGTTATTAGTGATGTGATGTGTGTAATCTGTCTGTTGTAACTAAGTACTGTGGTTGTCATTGGTGTAATTTGTGTAATGTGTCTGTTGTAACTAAATACTGCAATTGTTAGTGATGTGATTTGAATAATCTGTCTGTAACTAAGTATTGTGATTGTCAATGGTGTGATTTATGTAATCTGTGTGTAACTAATTACTGTGATTGTCAGTGTTCTAATTTATTCTTACAGCAAGCTCGAGCTTTCCAGGCCAGCTCCTTTCATCCAGACTTAATCAACTTTGCATTCAATGAAGCCGTTGCCAGGTCTCAGCCACGGGCATTTTTCTCTGCAGCAGATCGACTTTATTTAATAGGTACCTCACTTATATATTATGGTCAAGTCAAGTACAGTCCAAGACCCTTTTATAGACGCATGGGACATGTAGTGGCAGGCCCATACTTTTATAGGCCTATTGGTTCTTATTAGGTAATGAGGTCAGTAGTACACCGACCACCTTTACTGCCAAAACTATTTTCTGGGACTCTTTTTAGGTTTGGTCAGCTTGAGATAAAAAAAATCTGCCCCATGCAGATTCGAACCCTGGACACAAGAAGGGTGTCTAGCCACTACACTACTGTGGCTTCCACTGTACATTATGTTAGTTGCATATCCGTTACAGGACGTCATAGTCAACCCCGGCATTTTTTGGCTGTTTGTGATCTCTTGGTAAGTTTACGTTCAGTAGTTTGCCACTGCTTTCTGAACGACCGGCACTGATATCATCTAATAAACAACTAATGCAAGGCAGTCTGCTGCCAAATTGGCAGCAGCTGTGTTTCAAACGCTGTATTGTGGGATTACAAACTGCGTCGGTAACCCCTTCGCCGTGTATATTATGGTGGTATAATATTCAATTAATGTTTATTCTACCTCACGCCGGCTCTTGTATTGTGGGATTACAAACTACACCGGTAACCCCTTCGCCGTATATATTATGGTGGTATAATATTCAATAAATGTTTATTCTGCCTCATGCCGGCTCTTGTATTGTGGGATTACAAACTACATCGGTAACCCCTTCGCTATGTATATTATGGTGGTATAATATTCAATAAATGTTTATTCTACCTCATGCCGGCTCTTGTATTGTGGAATTACAAACTACATCCGTAACCCCTTCGCCATGTATATTATGGTGATATAATATTCAATAAATGTTTATTCTGCCTCATGTCGGCTCTTGTATTGTGGGATTGCAAACTACATCGGTAACCCCTTCGCCGTGTATATTATGGTGGTATAATATTCAATAAATGTTTATTCTACCTCATGCCGGCTCTTGTATTGTGGGATTACAAACTACATCGGTAACCCCTTCGCCGTGTATATTATGGTGATATAATATTCAATAAATGTTTATTCTACCTCATGCCGGCTCTTGTATTGTGGGATTACAAACTACATCGGTAACCCCTTCGCCGTGTATATTATGGTGGTATAATATTCAATAAATGTTTATTCTACCTCATGCCGGCTCTTGTATTGTGGGATTACAAACTACATCGGTAACCCCTTCGCCATGTATATTATGGTGATATAATATTCAATAAATGTTTATTCTGCCTCATGCCAGCTCTGTGGCGAAGGGTTTACGGATGCAGTTCGTAATCCCACATATCGCGTTCGAAACACAGCTGCGGGCGTTTTTATAAATATATGCAGATATTACAATATTAATTTTGTCACATTGACCATTGTAAATATTTACATATATATCACCAAACATGAATAAAATGCGATGCCCTGTACATTTGCAAACATATTAACATTTGTAAAGATCACAAACAATACACAATTGACTAATCTACTAATACTCCATAAACATTTATATAAAATAAATTGTGTATTTTTGCACTATTCTACCACAGGTGGTGAATCAGCAAGTAGAGAAATTCTATCAGAATTTGAAAGCTTCAACCCTTTCACAAATCAATCCAAACAGTTGCCTCCCTTGCCAGAAGCAAAGAGGAGTTTGGGTGCTGCAATTGTTGGTAAAATAATATATGCGGTCGGTGGTGCCACAATCTCTGGAAGCTCTCGGACTGTACATGCATTTGACATTGACAAGCAGCAGTGGCAGAGCCGTGGTTCTCTGTGTGAGGCCAGGAGCAGTGTCATAGTATCAGTGGTTGGTGGAGAGATTATTGCCTTGGGAGGTCATGGCCACCAGGGTGTGCTGTCTTCTGCAGAAACGTATGATGTGGAACTGAATTCATGGTCTCTGTTAGGTTAGTGGTCAAGAATGTTTTATGCAACTTATCTGTCAGTTAATGTTAGAAAGAGAGTTCATAAGAGTTATATAGAGCCAATTCTGATATATGAGTAGCATGAACAGTCAGCAGTTTTGTGAGAAATTACTTACAGGTTGCAGAGATAGGGGTTTAATTGAAACATGCTGAGATTATCATGGATAGATACAATGGGTAATCATGACTTTAATAAACAAACTTATGAAGAAAACTGATTGCATGTATCAGAAATTATGAATCTACATTCTTTGGACATTTCATGAGGAAAGGCAAACTGAAATGGCACCAGGAAAGTTGATGGTAAACAGTTTGTTATTGTGTGACATGAAGGAAATACATGAGGGACGCCAGGCTGTGTACACACATGATGACCTGCACCATACAGCTAGGACTCTTGGAAGAAGGTTACATCAATAAAGATAAGCTATAATGGCATTTATTTACCATTGCTGGTGTTTGTTTGATGCAATTTTAAGTCTGAAAGTTACTATCTCCTGGCTTTTGTTGAAGCCATACAGTGACATAGATTTGAAATAATTTTACTTTTACATAGAAGAGGCAAGAAGAGCTTTCATAACACTAGGAAATTTGTGAAAGTCAGAAGATAATAAAACCTAGAATGAAACATTGAGCCGCTAGTCTGCATATCAACAGAAGAGATGAAATAGAGAAGTTAACTTTATGTGGGGAAATACTGCAAACGAGAGACGAGGGAAAGACAAAGAAAGATGTATGTGGAACTCTTACACAGCTGGGCAACAAATGAAAATATAAACAACACCTGCTTATTAAATATCAGATAACAAAGAGGATTGACAAGTTATTTTTGGACAGTTAACTCCAGATCAGGCTCATGGAAGAGAAGTAAAATCTAACCCTGGATATCTATTTTTTCAGCAATTCTTTTAAAATAATATTTAAATACAGTGCAATTCTTTTCAAATAATTATTCAAACACGTTTTATTAATTTAATATTCCTGTGTTCTGTAAGCCTCAGTATATATATACTTCTATATTGGTGCAATTTAACCCTGAATACAGAAGTTGTGACTTAGTCACCATGGAATGTTACAGTTTTTCTATTCTGATGTCTGAAGAAATGTTGGAAGCTCGAAGCATGGCAGCAGCAGCTGTAATTGATTTCCGGTTGTACCTTTGTGGCGGCTACAATGGTTGTGAGGATCTTCAGTCTTGTCATGTTCTGGACACGAAGGTATGCATTTCAATTTGTATTTTCCTCCCCTCTTTGTCATCCCTTTTCAACTGATTGCATGGTAACTGACTTCTCACAGTCTATTTTGTTTTATTTTAAAATGGATGAAACAGTATTGTGTTACAGTGGTATTAATATAATAAATGCTTTACTGATTTATTTCCGTTTCTTTCATGTTTGTTTGTTAGCTAGGGCTGTTGAGATAGCTATTTTTCTAAGCTACTATTTAGATCTAATATTGCTCTGTATTGTACCTATTTTTCTAAGCTACTATTTAGATTTAATATTGCTGTATATTGTGCACAGAAAAAGCTACATGTCAACCAAAAATTATAGTAAACAATGAAGAAATGGAAAATATCACAGACCTTAATCAACAACACTGGGTACTGTCAAAAAGAAGTCAAGTGGAGACGCTGTAGCAATGTAGAGTTTAAACAACAACAGGAGACAAAATATTGTAACATTTCTTAGAACAAGAATCTTTCCAATGGCAGCATACAGATTTGAGCCAAGGACATTTCACATTTGCTAAAGAAGAAAATTGAGACTTTCGAACTTTAATGTTTCAGAAACATTCTTAGAATACCGTGGACCAAGAAATAAAGAAACTTACATTCTACAAGATCTGAATACACATGTATTGTTGGGCACTCATAGAAGTAGGGGTAAGAATTGAGTAGAGGATGCAGGTTTAATATAAAATTCTGAGACCTGTGGTGCTATTTCAATGGTTAGATACAAATTCTGTTCATATTCCATAGTTGTGGGTTCATGTGGATGATAGACCTGGCTAATAAAGACACCTTTTTAGGGGTGTCTAATAGATCATGCGTCGAAGTACACTTGTTCCTGCAGTGAAGTGCTGTAATCATTTGGAGGTGACAGGTTTGAATCCCGGTCGGTAACTATATACTGCGTTCTCTATTCTCTAATTCTTATCCCTCTTTTATGAGTGCCAGACAATACGTGTATATTTATTTATGAACTGTCTTAGTGGCCTCAGAGGGTTCCCCAATGGATATTTATGTGTAATATGTGTACAAGATCTGAACATGGAGGAAAATTGGTTCACAAAAAGCATCACATCTCAGGAACTGAAATAATTTGGCCATATGAAATGTCACAGTGGTTTGGAAGTAAACAGTGAAGGAGGGTATGGTTGTAGGAAGAAGTAACAAAGGTTGACCAGCATAAAGGTGGAAACAGGACATAGAAGATACCTTGGGCATCAAAATGCATAAAGCAGGGGGACTAGCAAAGGATTGAGAATCTTTTTGGCAGGCTATGATGGGAGCAATGTTTGGTACAGACCTGCTGCATGCTGGCGATGAGGTTTACTCTGTTGCTCTCCTCATATATTCTACGAAATTTTAGTAACATGGATAAGCACCAGTCTTGTCTTCATATGTCCATTTAAATTCTGGTCTCCTTTCACAAAGTGTTGGTCTTGTTATTAGGTTCCCATTTCCATTCTGGTCTCCCTTCACAAAGTGTTGGTCTTGTTATTAGGTTTCCATTTCCATTCTGGTCTCCCTTCACAAAGTGTTGGTCTTGTTATTAGGTTCCCATTTCCATTCTGGTCTCCCTTCACAAAGTGTTGGTCTTGTTATTAGGTTCCCATTTCCATTCTGGTCTCCCTTCACAAAGTGTTGGTCTTGTTATTAGGTTCCCATTTCCATTCTGGTCTCCCTTCACAAAGTGTTGGTCTTGTTATTAGGTTTCCATTTCCATTCTGGTCTCCCTTCACAAAGTGTTGGTCTTGTTATTAGGTTTCCATTTCCATTCTGGTCTCCCTTCACAAAGTGTTGGTCTTGTTATTAGGTTTCCATTTCCATTCTGGTCTCCCTTCACAAAGTGTTGGTCTTGTTATTAGGTTCCCATTTCCATTCTGGTCTCCCTTCACAAAGTGTTGGTCTTGTTATTAGGTTTCCATTTCCATTCTGGTCTCCCTTCACAAAGTGTTGGTCTTGTTATTAGGTTCCCATTTCCATTCTCGTCTCCCTTCACAAAGTGTTCGTCTAGTTATTAGGTTCCCATTTCCATTCTGGTCTCCCTTCACAAAGTGTTGGTCTAGTTATTAGGTTTCCATTTCCATTCTGGTCTCCCTTCACAAAGTGTTGGTCTTGTTATTAGGTTTCCATTTCTATTCAAGTCCACCTTATCAAAGTGTCAGTCTTTTCCTCAGATTATTCCTGAGCTCCTTCACAACAGCAACATGCATGCCATCAAAGGGGACCTCTTGTAGTGCAGACCTGACAGATAGCGCAGTAGTTCTGAAGTCTCACCACAAACGGCACATGATTGTTAACTTGCTTTACTATATTTTGTTTTAAAAAGTTGCATATCCTTTACAGGACGTAACAGTCAACCCCAGCATCTTTTGGCTGTTCATAATTCCTGGGCAAGTTTACGTTCAGTAGTTTGCCATTGCTTTCTGAACGACCGGCACTCATACGATTTCATAAAAAACCAACACAAGGCAGTCTTCTGCCAAATAGCCTGCAGCTGTGTTTCGAAAGCATTATGCAGGATTACGAACTCCGTCCTATAGCTTCATACAAAGCACAAACTCCACAGCTTCAGCAGTTACTCCCAGGGTTCTCTAGAAACATTGCACTTGTGGTCAACGGTACAGTCTGAAAATGAACTCAAACCTTTCATAGCACAGGGCAGATAGCTAGACCATTTTGTCACAGAGATCCATGCTCAGTCAGTTATTGTTTAACTGACTCTAAACAATGCAGTTAAGTTATGTTTTGCTTGGTTTGATCATCCCTTTTACTGCATCTTTGATTTTATGTTGCAGTTGTCATCAGGCGGTATCTCCATGAGGTAAAATAAATAAAGTGATTAAAAAATAAGAGCATTTGTTATCATTATTTGTGCAAAGGTCTTACTGTACTGTTTGTTCAGGTGCATCAGTGGTCACGTTGTGCCAACATGTTGGAACCACGATCCCTGCTAGGAGCTGCAGCATTGGCCGGCAGAGTGTATGTAGCAGGAGGATGCAACCAAGATCAATGGTATGCTTTTCAAACATGAATGGTTATTTATATTGAACATTTAAAAGACAGTCAGTTTTAGAAAAATTTCTGCATAATGTACATCTTTCTTAACATGAGGGTGCTAAAGCAAATATATCATTGATGCTGTCTAAGCTGGCCTTGATGAAGATGATCTTGTCAGAATATTTGGCCCTTTTTGGAGTCATAACTTTGCATGTATTTTCCAAATGGTAAACAAGATACACTATGTACATATTAGCAGTACAATAGTCGATGCAAGAAACTTCTTCTTTCTTTGCCCTTTATTTTCCCATTGGTGCATAGACCCTCAACGAACTCTCTCCAACTCATGAAGGAGTTCTGTTCTTGTCCTTCCCATACTATTCATTTCTGTCTCTATTTCTCTTCATCATGTGTTTTTAGGCGTTCCTCTATTTTCATTTGCCCAGTGGGTTCCAGACAGAGGACTTTGTAGTAGTGATACTATTCTCAGGTTTTTGCAATGTATGTCCTTTCCAGCGACATCATCTTTTTCATACTTATTGATTCATTGGTATTTGTATTACCTCTGAAGTCGGAGTGGGTTCACCTTATGGCGAGGGACATTATGAATAAGGAAAGCTAATCCACACACAAAATTCAGTCCAGCCCTACTAGAAGTGGTGTGTATGGGCTATGCTTGAGTTCAAAGCGAGCGAGTGAAAAAACAAACAAACAAACAAACAAAAAAACAAACAAACTGATATTTGTCTAGTTCTCTCTATGAGTTTGCTAAGCCGGTCTCCCTGGTCTAGCGGTTACACGACTTTCTCCGTAATCCCATATACTCTCGTGAGTAATGTGACATGCGCGAGAATTGGTAGCGATTCTCTCCGCGTCAGTAACTTACGGGGTATGTGAGCTGGTTGCTCAGAAAGCAATGGCAAACTACTGAGCGTAATCTTGCCAAGAAATCAACAATTAGCTGAAAGATGCTGATGTTGACAGCGATGTCCTGTTAAGGATATGCAAACGAAGAAAAAAAACAAACAAAAAAATTCATTCTTTGCTATTTGTCTAGTTCTCTCCAAGAGTACCACACTAGTGATTCTGTCATACCATTTTAGTCCTTCTATTGATTGACTGCTATTTGTCTAGTTCTCTCCGTGAGTATCACACTAGTGATTCTGTCATACCGTTTTAGTCCTTCTATTGATTCATTGGTATTTGTCTAGTTCTCTCCATGAGTACCACACTAGTGATTCTGTCATACTGTTTTAGTCCTTCTATTGATTGACTGGTATTTGTCTAGTTCTCTCCATGAGTACCACACTAGTGATCCTGTCATACCATTTTAATCTTATTATTGACTGGTATTTGTCTAGTTCTCTCCATGAGTACCACACTAGTGATTCTGTCATACCGTTTTAGTCCTTCTGTTGATTGACTGGTATTTGTCTAGTTCTCTTCATGAGTACCACACTAGTGATTCTATCATACCGTTTTAGTCCTATTGATTCATTGGTATTTGTCTAACTCTCTTCATGAGTACCACACTAGTGATTCTGTCATACCATTTTAATCCTATTATTGACTGGTATTTGTCTAGTTCTCTCCATGAGTACCACACTAGTGATTCTATCATACCGTTTTAGTCCTATTGATTCATTGGTATTTGTCTAGCTCTCTTCATGAGTACCACACTAGTGATTCTGTCATACCATTTTAATCCTATTATTGACTGGTATTTGTCTAGTTCTCTCCATGAGTACCACACTAGTGATTCTATCATACCGTTTTAGTCCTTCTATTGATTCATTGGTATTTATCTAGTTCTCTTCATGAGTACCGCACTAGTGATTCTGTCATACCATTTTAGACCTTCTATTCTGCGCATGGCAGTATGCGTGGCTTAATGCATTTGCACTTAAACTTCCGGCGCAGTGATGGTGGGGTAAGAGGTTTAACGCCTACTCCAGAGAAACATTTTTTTTAAATTTTGCGCAGGCACCCATTAATGAATGTTTGTAATTTATTAGTAATCACTTTAGTTGTTCTTCAAGTTTCTGATCCATACAATAGTAGTTGAATATTTTTAATTGTGTGGTAAGAATAATTTCTTTTGACTTCCGCCACTATTCTAGTCCTATAAAAGCACCTCTTCTCCTCTTGCTTTTTCTATTCTTATTGTAATATATTTATCTACACAAGAGTCTGCTCAGGTAATAATTTATAATAAGACACAGCATATAGAAGAAGCGTGCTGAAATGTTAATATAGAACCTGTTCTGTGGTATGGCAGTGAATATTGGAGTTTGAACCAACAAGTTATGAAGAGCTTGAAGTTAGTGGAGATGTGGTTTCTGAGATGAATGTTGCGAATACCTTAGGCAGCCAGAGTAACCAACAACAATCATGTGGAGGAGACTAATGAAAGTAGACTATTATACAACTATAAGGAAGAGACAAACAATATTCTTTGGTCATATAATGAGAAGAGAGGCATTAGAGAACATTGTGATGACTGAAAAGATCAGTGGTAGAAGAGGCAGGGGTAAAGTGAGACAAATGATGCTGGATGGCCTAAAATGATGACATGTTGGAATCAATAACATTAATCCAGGACCAATTTCCGTGTAGGGACTTGAGCACAGATGCCATTTAGCAGGGCACATAATGATATGGAAAAAGAAGAAAATAAATAGATTTATTACTTGGTCTTCCATCCCAGTGTGAATAGTTTTGTTTAGTCGACGGATCAACATCACGGCACATGGGTATAACTCATAAGTGCTCTGTTCTACTCCTAACTCAAGCCTGAGTCTAGAGAATCTCAGCTCAGTGCACAAACTCCATACCACTGGCAATGATCCTGAAATACTTTGGGTAGATTTTTAACTCAAAATTTTGCCCCGGCAGTGCCATTAGGCTATTCTTTTTTGATTTCCAACTACCAAGGGATTTTTTTACGTGCGCAACAATACACACGGGCATCCAATCTCACTACCCAGAGACCATGGGGAAATTTTGTTACTAGAAGTCCACGTGAAAAAATCCTGGCTCTCGCCGGGGCCTGAACCCGGGACCTTCAGCACTCGAGGCGGACACCATACCTTGAGACCACTCAGTCCCCTCCAGTGTGAATAACAATTCCTTAGGTGCAAGAAAGTTGTGTCTTTTGTATTTCACTGTTCTGTACTTCATTGGAGTGGGACAGATAGAACTACACAATTTAGATTTTTAAGAGCATGCATCTTTCTCATTGCAACATACGCCTGTGAGACCTGGACACTTACTAAACAAGTTGAAAAGCGCATAAATGCTTTTGAATATAAATGTTATAGACGGGTTCTAAGAATATCTTGGGTAAAGAAAAGAAAAAATGCATCCATACTTCAAGAGCTGAATATTGAAGAGGGTTGGCTATTAAAGATGATAAAACAAAGAAAATTGATATATTTTGGTCACTTGAAACATCATGAAAGTTTGTAGAGAAAACAATAATGGAGGGGTATATGCCTGAGAAGAGAGGAGGAGGAAGGCCAAAGAGAAGATGGGTGCCGGATGTAGCGGATGATCTCCAGATGGGTGTATCAGACGTGGGACATCTTACTTGTGATTGAGCAGTTTTCTGGAGGGTTGATATGGCAGCGAGGTTCTGTGAAGGACATGCTACTGAATGAATGTACTTCATTGGCAGATTACCTGTATTCCCTGCTAGTCTTTGAATGTGAGAAAATACAGAAAATGGAATTTGTATAAGAATATAGTCTCAAATAACTAAGTGAACATTGCAACTATGCAGCTTTCATCGCAAAGACTCAAACCATCATCATCATCCAGTGCATTGCCGGCTGGTGTGGGCGATCATGTATCTCCCCAAATTGCAATCTCCGATGGCATGGATCAATTTGTATTTTGACTCCCATCCGTGCTGTGATACAAGGCTGTCAAGAATTATCTCATGTTGTCTTCTTTTATCTCTCTTTCCACAAATCTTTCCGGTTGTCACAACATGTTCCAGGTTTTGTCTTATCATAATTTGGCCAGAAATGATGACTGCTTCTTTCTATTATTTGTGATACGTTGTCTATGCGACACAGCTTCCCTGAATATTTCCATATTGCTCATTTTGACTGTCCATTTATTTTCAACATTCTTCTATAAAACCACATCTCCAAGGCTTGTAGGGAATTCTTTGTCTGTTTACTAATTGTCCAGGATTTGCAGCCATATGTTGAAATTGGTTCTATGTAACACGCAAGAACTCTTTTTTTAACTTTTAAGGACAAGGATTTATTGCACAAATTATATCAAAATATAAAGCCATGTTGTGTGAAAGAACAATAATTGTGTTTATCTGCTTATGAGCTGAGTCAGAAAAAAAAAAGACTAAAACAATGAAGATGCACTAAATACGTAGGTACCAGTGGACAACAAGTGATGAAACAGATCTAAAAGTGCAGAAAATGAGATCGGTGGAGTGTAAATGAAGCATGAAACAGCTGTGGGATAGGTGAGGAGAGGAGAAGGATACAGGGTTTGTAAGATGAATAGAGAATCACAAATTAGATGGACACTAGGGTGAGAAGAAGGATCATATAAGGAGAGAAAGGGAAAGGTGAAAATAATAGTAAAGTGTGCCATTAACATAGACAGGTAATTGAAAGGTAGAGTGACACAGAGGTAGGATAAGAGGAAGATGAAATGAAAGATATAGAAATGATATTGGTAATTAAGTGAAACTGTGTTAAGTATTTAGATAATATATTGAAAGATAGCCTCTTTGGAAAATATAACTTTTCTCAAGAATCTTGTGATATGTCACATGTCAGATTAGATAACAAAATCATTCACATATCCTTTAGAAGTTAAATGTAATTTTTTTTTCTATAACTACCACATTAACTTGTTTATACATGCTTATGTCACACTCTTATGTAACATTTGTTTCTTATGCAGTTTAAGCAGTGTTGAAATGTTCAATCCAAGTACAAATGAGTGGACACTAGTCAGGCCCATGATAGGCCCTCGCCGAGGCCTGGGCCTCACTGCCCTGGGAGATATGTTATTTGCAGCTGGTGGACATGATGGCAAGACCTTGCAAGGGACCATCTTAAAGTACAATCCACATACAAATGAGTGGTCGTGTGTAGGAAACATAATCACGAGTAGAGGGAGGTTCGGGTTTTTATAGCCTTCTTTTATTCTTTGTACTGTATTGATTTTATATTTATCATAGATTTGTTTTATTCATTATATTATATTGATTTTACATGCATCATTTGTTTTCTGGCCAGTATTTTCCCCAGATGTTTATAGATAAAGAACAATTGCCCAAGTCTGCTTGTGTTTGTTATACATGTTTGTATATAGCATGTCCTGAACTTGGACATTTGAAAGAATATTTTATTATTTATGTAAGCATGCATACAAACTTGTTAGATTTCATACAGATTGTGATTGTTCTCAGGGGTTATATATTGTCACAGTTTTATGAATTCTTTTAGAAACAGCAACATAGCTATATGTACTACAGTCAAACATGCTAAGCAGTCAAGCTGAGAAATGTAATGACAGGGGAAATGTGGTTTCTAAGGAAAATTCAGCCGGTTCTGTGGTGAAGGAGTTACGGACTCAATTTGTCATCCCTCATACCATATTTGAAACACAACTGTGGGCAATTTAGCAGCAGACCACATTGCATTGTTGTTTTTTTTGGGGGGGGGGGGCATTGATATGAGTGCCAGTCATTTAGAAAGCAATGGCAAACAACTGAACGTAAATTTGCCAAGAAATTGCAAACAGCCAAAATATGCTGGGGTTTACTGTGACATCCTGTAAAGGATATGCATAATTATATAACTTAAGGAAAATGCAAATAATACTATGGATGGATAGAAAAACGAATGAGATAGTCTTTTAATAAACAAATGCAAACCATAAATGGATTAGAGAAAAATGACCACTATGGACATAGTTCATCATCTCATATTATCACCAGTCTTGGGGTCAGGTCTGTGTTCTTGTCTTGATCATGCCATGAGGCCATCGATTCAGGTATTTATCTCTTTGTCTTCCACTTGTTCTTTTTCCATCATGTTTACCAGTTGTGACTATGTTTTCAAGTTTATTTCTCCTCATAATGTGCCCAAAAAATCGAATCCTCTAATAAATTTATGGTTTTTACTCGTTTCATGTAGGACTTTTTCATTCGTTTTTCTGTCTGTGAAAGATTATAAGGCTACAGTAAAGAAGGTCATTTGCCATTGTTTTCCTTCTTGTCTGTGACCATACTGGTTAATGACCACAGCAATTGTCTCTATAAAGAGTACCACTGCTTACCATCCAAACTTGGGTCCATAACCAACAACTGTAAGTTGAGTCATCTGTTCCCTTTCCACTCTCTTCTTTCTTCCTAGAAAATGGCCTTGTAGCCATTGTATGGGGTTGAATTGACCAGAGAGCCATATGGCTGGAAAAGAAGTCCTAACTCAGTCGTGAATTGAGCCAGGACCACTATATTGGCAAGCAAGTGGACTAGCCAGTTCTACCACAGCTTACTAAATACTGCTATGCATCAAAACTGACAATATACATAAATAGGCATTGCACGTGCATCTGTGATTAATGATGGTGACTTTTTATGCGTTTGTGGGAACTACAAAAAAACTTGAACCTTAAAGTCATTGAGATAACAAAACAAACTTTGTGTGGCATTGATTGCACGTAGTTGATGTAGGGCTCTTCAGTTTGACACGGTTTACACACTCATTAAAGTTGTTCTCTAGTCAGATTTATAATTAGCTTGCATATTTAAAAACAAATAAAAGCACAGTATGTTTTACAATATAAGACATACCAGTGTAGTGGCCAGTTCATGTTCCTGTTGGCCCAATGGTCCTAGGTTCAAATAGTCTCAAGGTGGGATCTTTTCATGGCCACATGCCACTATGATCAACAAAACCTCTTCAAATGTAATGTTTATAAAGGTGACGTAAGACAGCCAGCACAATACTGACTGCATCAGCCATTGTATCATGAAAATAGTGTTCTAGCACCTTGTGCTAAATATGTGGCAAGCAAAAATGGTCCTTTAGTTTTTAGAATATATCAATATGCCAGATTGACATGAAAATGGAGTCCTTTGTCCTTTATCCACCATATTTTTAAATACAAAACAGCGGTGGTTTTTACATATTATTTATAACAGCTCTAGATGTACAGAGAGGTTTAACGATTGACATGATTTGATTGGGTCTTGAAGGGTGTGTTTGCATGATCACTACCCTGCTAGTTTGCTTGATCTGTTTTTTTTTTTTTTTTTAATAAACATTTTCATCAACTGTCTTTATATTTTTCTTGTCTAACATGATCTGTTAAACAGCCTTGAAGGACATTGCATATTATATTATGTAATAGATGTTAATATATAGTGTACATGTTTACATTTGTTTAATTTGTTTCGGGAGTCTCCGTGGTGATCAAGCCGTCTGCCTTGCTTCAAAGGTTGTGGGTTCAATTCTGGGCTACGTCTTTTGGTTCATGAGTGCATTTTTCTTGGTGACTCCTGGGGGTTGTCACTGGGGCTACAGAGTTTGTGCTTTGTGCAATGCTTTTGATGGGCCGCCCTGCAGAAAGAGACCGAGCCATATGGGATAAAAGCCGGTGCAATGAAGTCGATCCTCTTGACTTTTAAGACTTTTTTAAAAAGACATTTGTTTCAATAAGTAGATAATGTAAATCGTTTTTATTTGTGGCTAAACCTATGAAGGAGATGTGCTGGCATTGGGGTTAGTTCACTTGCTTGCTGAGACGGTGATCCTGATTGAATACCCAGTAGTTGCAGAATTCTTTTTTTACCAACCTTTACAGCTCTGTGGTTGACTCAGCCACATAAAATGGACACTGGATCATTTTAAGAATTCTTTGGAAATTGTTTGGGATGGAAAGTTGTCAAGGAAGGAAACTAGCCACCCGTGCTTCCCAGGGAATTTTCTGACAGCCTTTTTTTAGGCTGGATTGACATTTGGGCCCAGGTCCATGGAAAATATCCCCACCTCAAAGGGGATTCCTCAACACTACATTATTGTATTAAGGAGAAGCATCATTCTCACTTTTTTATATCTGAGATGCCCTTTTAATAATGTAAAAGCTGTTTGTGAATTGTATTTGTTTTAATGTTTGCTTTATGAACAGTTATAACAGGTAGTTATACCCCTGCACGTTTGTTAGTGAGGACAACCATTTTATGTTCTCTTTAACAGAATTTCAAGCAAGTTATTTCCCAATGGTTTCATGAATGTACATATTTTATATATATATAATACACACAGTGGACTACAGTATTATACACATACTTTTGTGTGCTCACTTTCTCCTCATGGATGGTGACTTTGCGTTACATTTCATCATGAACATTTTTGTGAGAAATGTGCACTGGGCTTACAATTACATTGTGTTTTATGTGCACGCTGTGCTTGTTGGTACAAAGTAAATTTATCTCTAACATGGGCAGCTTTTTGACAGTTAAAATTATCCTTTTGGATTAATTGTGTATTTGATATTTGCTTGTCACTTTAGTGATCCTTTACACAAAACCCAAGCATTTTGTGTTTTTTTTATACAAATTGCTTCTTATTCTTGTGTACATGTAAAGTGTGAGTGTAGTTTGATTTCAACCAGTTTGGTGTGTTCTTATAGAAGTATGTCTTAGCAGTCCAGTTATCTTCTATAATGCCTTTGTCTTTATAGTGTTACCTTTTTATGCTTTACATGTTGATAGGTTTTTATGTAGTAGTAACAATGAGTCAAAATGATTTTCCTAAAAGAAGCTAAGATTTAAACATGTCTTCTGAAAGTCGATGCCATACGGCATTGGTCATCATGTCTGTCCACAGCCTTATGTTTTATTTAATGCCAGTCATGTCTGAAACTGATGTTCCTCCAAGACACGTCAGTAGGTTGGCATGGCCGAATGGATAAGAACGCGTGTTCTTTTACATCCGGTGTGCTGATGCTGAGGACAGGAAAGATCATTGAGAAAAGAGGCAGAGGCCGACTGCGAGAAATGATGCTGGATGGACTGTGACAGTGGTTTGGAGGAATATCATTAACCAAGATCTGTGGAAAGTCATGGCCACTGTCAGCGTCTCACACGCACACAGGTACACTAACTACTTCTTACGCACTCAAGAAAACATCAGTCGTGCATAAGGTTATTCTCACACTTTATTCAGGCGAACCTGATCATATTACAATGTGCACACAGGCGGTGAATTCATCACAGATATATACAAAATACCGCCTTACAAAAGCTTATAGCACAGTCAATTATACAAGTCCTACACTCGCTATCTTCAAACTAGCACTCTCGCAAAGCTATACACCCGCTCTAGAAAACACAATGTCCTTCCCCTGAAACTGTCTGAGTCCCGTCTGGCGTTCTCAAGCTGGTCGGCTGGGCTCGTGGTACTGGACCCCGTGCCGCTCGTGACCCCCGTGCGGTCCTAGCAGTCACGTAGTACTGCCGTCCGTCCGTGTTAGGTTAGGTTATTCAGTGTACTGACGTCTAGTCCGTTCAGGGCTGTGTCCCGTGAACTTATATCCCCTCCTATCACTCTGTCCTGTCGCGTCGGTGTCCTGTTTATGACACGTCTGTGTCCCCACCTAAGTCCTGTCTCCACTTTATCTACAGTCCTGTAGATGTCCTGTTTAATGACCGCTCTGTGTCCTGACTTATGTCCTGTCTCTAATCTATCGACTATACTACAGATGTCCTTACCTATGTCCTGTATGTCGTTATCTATGTAGTCCTGACTCTATTCTGTCCCTTGTCCTCTCTATGTCCTGTACCTACACTCCCAACACCCTGACAGCCACCTACACCAGTTTGTAGGGCACATGATGATATATTAAACTCATGTAGACAGGATATTTGCAGCATGTCGCTGTCATCACAGCCTGCGGAAGTCTCCAGATCCAACACTAGTTCTCCTGCTTGCTGCTCCCTCATGTCCAAGGTGTCTGCAATGTCCATGTCCATTTCATGTTGGTTGATCCCTGTCTATTTCATGTTGCTAGATCCCTGTACCCTCTCCCAAGAACTCTATCCTCCATCACTGCTCTGTTCAAGCTGCTGTGATGTTTTGTGTGTGTGTGTGTATGTATATATATATATATGTATGTATATATGTATGTATATATATATATATATATATATATATATATATATATATATATATATATATATATATATATTTGTGTGGACACGCACGCCCACGCATGCACATGCACGCACAGAGAGAGAGAGAGAGAGAGAGAGAGAGAGAGAGAGAGAGAGAGAGAGAGTATAAAATGATCTGTTATTATTTCATGTATTGGATATTTATTTTAGTTTAGTCATATCTTTTGAGCAATTATAATATTCATATTGTGCTCCTCCACCTCCATCATATGGATTTGTGGTGTTATTCTTTCCCATCTCATATATTCTATCATGGTATGTTTCTGGGACCAGTGTAATTATTCTAGTGTGTTTAAAGGCATCTACTGAAGTTGATTAAACGTTTTATTATTATTATCTTGTAGTACGCAATGATGCTAGTTTATTATCTTAGGAAGTAAGTAAGGGACCTTTTTACACACCTCAATGTGCATTGAGCATATTGCGCTAAACCCATATTTGTATAGACCAATCGGCAATCAGTGATTATTGATGTGATCAACTGTGCCGATGTGGTCAATTTAAAAATTCCGCACCTTTGTGAATTCAAACCTAGGATCACTGCACTGGCAGGTAAGCGTCTAGTCACTTCACTACCGCTGCTTCCTTTTATTATCGTGCTGGTAGAAAAAATTTTTTCAGTGTTCATAAACAATGCTGCATTGTAGTTGTAGCATGCTTGAAGTTTGCAGTTTAGAAATTCAGTTTGATTCATTGTTAGTTGTATTGCAAGTATGGGTGGGTGCATTATCATGTATGAGCTGTCAAGTTTCCATTGTCCATAGGTATATTTGTTTGCATTCTTCGAATCTGACTCACACTTTCTTGGCCAAACACAATCATTCTCTGCTTTGTCAGGCTCTCTACTCTCCCAGCATGGCTCCTTGTGATTTCTGGCTCTTCTCCAAACTGAATATGTCACTGTAAGGGATCTGATTTGAATCACAAGAAAACATTTTGTGGAATGTGACGGTCATGCTGTAGTCCATTCACAAAGAGACCTTCCTGACATGTCTCCAAGAATGGTGGGTCAGCTGGGAGGAGTGTGTACAATTCGAAGGAGAGTACTTTGAAGGGGATTAGGATTTCAGACTCCAGATGAGCAATTGTATTATTCCTGGCTAAAATGAACAGAACACATACAGGCACACACAACTCATGTACATAAACACACTGGCAAAACACACACAAACATGCGAGAGAGAGAGAGAGAGAGAGAGAGAGAGAGAGAGAGAGAGAGACACACACACACATGTACACACAGATTGAAGGGGAGCAAGAGAGAAACCTTCACACACGATTCTATTAGTTACTGTTTAGTAAAAGTTATTGTTTCAAACTAGGTAGAAAACTGATTAAGCTGGTAAATATACCATTCTTTGAATGTTACAGTATTGAAAAGCAGTAGCAACAATCATTACAAAGTTACAACAAATCAGGTATGGGAGAGTTTAATCACATCATTCTCTAACAAATATGTTCAACAAAGTAAAGCTCACATATTTACATATTGTGTTGGTTATGAATACTGGTATGTCCAAGTTGTATTTTATGCAAGGTTTTGCGTCACATGATTACATTAAGTAACTATGACTATGAGTATTTGACCCAGATGACATACAACCAGACATGGAGAGATTATTTCTGGATAAGAGAGAAGGAGATAAGGGATGTGTACATTTTCATATCTTTTGTGCGTGTGCGTGCATGCATGAGAGAGAGAGAGAGAGAGAGAGAGAGAGAGAGAGAGAGAGAGAGAGAGAGAGAGAGAGAGAGAGAGAGAGAGAGAGAGAGAGCATTATATAATCAAGATACATACATTGTCCTTATTCACAACACATCATCTAAGAAAAAACTAACTCTGTTAGTGTCTGTTAACCCTCTCTGCCACAGAACTGAAGAGTGCTTGAATTAGCCAAATCTTTGTGAGTTACCTTCTATAAAGCCTAATTTTGTTTAGTTATTTTCACATTTTGGTAACTGTATGATAGAAGAGTAACAGTCATGTATTCCAGAAGAACAAACATCAATCAATCAATCATGTGCCATGCCGGAAAGCGTAGGCTGTCATGACTCACCATTTCACTTGATCACCGGAGTCGTGGATCAGCTCAGTGTTCCTGTCTCGTCCATGCCATGTGGCCAAGCCATCCAGGTATTTTCCTCTCGGTCTTCCTCTTGGTCTGTTCCCCTCGATCTTGCCAGTTGTCAATAAGTTCTCCAATCCATTTCTTCTCATAACATGTCCAAAATATTTTGACTGTCTACGTCTAATTTCTCTAATCAGTCTACAATTTTCATTTGTCTCCTGTAGTACTTGGTCATTGGTTTTTCTGTCTGTCGATGGTATTCTTTGCATTTTCCTCAGAAACCACATTTCTGCAGCCATTAGATGTTTTTCAGCTTGACTGCACATTGTCCAAGTTTCACATCCATACAAAAGAACAGGCTCTATGCATCCCCTCAACACTCTTTTTCTCGTTTCAATTGACATCTTTTTATTGGTCAGAATGTCTTTCATCTTGCTAAAGGCTACTTTTGCCATGGCGATTCTTGTTCTAATCTCTTCAAGGCATCTCCCATCAGATGTTATGACTGTTCAAGATAATTGTATCGATTCACTTGTTGCAGAATATTCCCATTTACTTGTATATTGCATTGTGGTCTCATTGCTAGTCAAATAATATGTGTATGTTTTATATATAAATATGTCTGGGTAATCATCTGCCTGCTACACCTAAAGGTACTACTAATTTTATTGGTACATTTGTAGATCACATTTGAATCCTGTCCAGATAGCACAATGGTATACACTAAATAGACTGCAAGATTTTGGCAATTTTGATTATGCTAGATTATGTTTCTTGATATACAGTATTTCTGCTAGAATATATATAAATTATGTTTCTTGATTGTGTACAGTATGTCTGCTAGAATGCATTTGCATTATGAAACATTTCTACCTGTTAAAGCATATTTTACAAATCAAAATCATGCCTATTTCATGTCATTTTCAATTCAGAAACAGCTGAATCATGATATTCATGAACTTTATGTTGTTTAGTTAATAAACAGATCAGAATCATTATGATAAATGTGACAAATGTCATATTTGAGTATCTCTCTCATCTTTAGCATGAGAATTTAAAAAAAATCTCTTTTTTGTATATATAGTACTTTGCGGTGTTTGGCAGGGGGTCTTGAGCCTGAGGAATTAAGGCCACTTGGTGGCTAGTGCAATCACCGTGAACTGTGCAGGTTAGGCGCCCCCCCCCCCCCCCCCCCCCCCCGAAAAAAACAAAATCCACATATCCACTTTTTTTTCCGTTACACTGTATGGCAACATTAAGGAACATATTTGGAGAACCTTGGAAGCAAAGGGGATATGGTTTATGAGACATATGTTGCAAATACCTTGGACTACCAGACTTTTTTTAAGCTTTGATTTGGAGTTTGAACAAACACTGTACAAATAAGTTAGTGAAAGATGAATGTTTCTTTAGGGTATTTTTTAAATGTTGATGCTCGATAAAGTCTTATGAGAATTAATGTTATATTATTATTGATTGATTAGTATAACCATGTGTGATTATGTGTTTGTCATGAAAACTTTGCTTAAATCCTTATGACATATATTAATATATGAAACAGTTGTGAGACAGGCATATGGCATAATTAACATCAGTTAGTCATTCAAATGTCTCCACAGTGATGGTTGGCAGCAATGAATCTCTTGCTTTGATCATCATAACCATCATTATGTGCCCTGTGGGTTGGTGTACATGTTCATGTCTTTCCACAGATCTTGGTCCTTGGTATTCTGGACCAATTCTGCTGATGATATTCCTCCATCTCACCATCTTATTCCATCCACCATAATTTCTCTTGATCTGTCTCTGCCTCTTTTCCCACTGATCTTTCCATTTGTCACAATATTCTCCAGTGTCTCTCTCATATCATCACATGACCAAAGAATACTTTTTGTCTCTTTCGTATTGTTGTATATAATGTTTTAGTTTCATTAGCCTCTTCCAGACAATCATTTTTAGTTACTCTGGTAGTCCAAGGTATTTGCAACATATGTCTCTTAAACCACATCCCCTTTGCTTCCAAGTTTCTCCAAATGTGTTCATTAATGTTGCCATACAGTGTAACATTTCAGCACTCTCTTACATTCAGTGATAGTGAATTATTGCATAAGATACTTTTCATTGTTTGGAATGCAGCTTTTGCTTGATCTATACTGCTCGTAATCTGTCATGTATCTTCCATCTGATATTTTAATTGCACTTAGGTATTTCAAGTTATCAATTTGTTTATTAAGCATTTTCTTTCTCTTGTTATCTCATATTTAGGTGTCATCTTTTTCTTTGTTATAACCATTTTTTTCTGTTTTCTTGATATTCAATGAAAGTTTTTTTTTTCAGTCTCTGTTTCTTCAATGACCAACAGTTGTTGCAGATCTTTTATATTTTCCGCCATCAACATTGTGTCATCTGCATAATGTAGATTGTTTATACTGTTTTACTTTTTCTCTTTTCCCCTCCACTAATCTTACCATTTGTTACAAATGTTTCACTTTATTCTTCTCATAAGTGGCGACAGACTGTTAGCAGCATCATTCTGATATTTGTGCCTATTTTTGACATATTCGTTGTAGTTTAAACATTCTTTTATAAAAGAATATTTCTGTTTGTATATTTTTCTAATCATCCAGGATTCACAGCTATATGTTAAAATTTTTAACATGCAAGATTTCTTTCTGTGACATCCAATGACTGGGGCTCTTTGTATAATGCGTTCTGTTATCAGTATTACAGATGAAAGTTTGGTTTGTGAAAGATCACATTAAATGTACACGGATGCCTCCAAAAGTGCTGCAATCTCCTCCCATAGATCACACAAGGAGAAGCTCATCACAATTCACAACTCTGTAGTACTGGCAAGGATCCACTTGTTAATCACTTATGCTATAAATATTCTTTTCTGGGTGCATTTTGTAATTTTGAAATTAATCAAAGGCAGCGGCCTAATTAGCCTGCCCTTTTTTATTTCCAACTACTGAGAGATTTTAAACTTGCTCATCATGCACACAGATCATATTCAATGTTTGCCTTATCCAAGAAGACTAGCTGTCTGATCCACTGCTCCAGGATCAGGGAGGAGTTTATTATTGTTTTCTTAACTTTAAGACTATAACCTGATATCTTTATAGTCTAACCATTTATATGTTGAATTACAACAGGTTGTGAGAATATTGCACTTGTAACAAAACCACAAAATCCACTTTATTATATGATAGTGTTTCGTTTATGTTAGTTCTATTAAATAAAATTATGCTGTGTCTGTAGATGTTATTTTAACTTTTATGGATACCATGTAATAAAGTCTTTAACTGTTGTAAAAATTAATTTCTGGAAGACATTCACTCTCATACACTGTTTCTTTTTTTTTTTTTTGCTGTTTCACTGTCTTTTAAGTTTTGTGAGTGTGTCTGAGAAATGTTTTGAAATAAGATTTTGTACTTATAAATGTATCAGTGTTAACAACATTATAATGGTGTTAAAAGATGCATGCATCTTTTATCAGATACCTCTGCATGGGCTTGAATTACTGAGGATTTAACATTTACTCGATTAATTATATGCTAATTAACATAGCATATACAACATACGACACCATATTTCAATATACAAAACCTAGTTTACCACTCAACATTAAAAGACATATTGTTATTAAATCATACTTGATTTAAACTTCTGGAAGTCTGTTTTTCTAGATGTGGGCAACAATATAAGTAAAATAAGTACAAGAAATACTTCTTATTTTCTGGAAAAGAAAAGTGGAAATGAAGGGAACTGGTCAGATAATTCCATTATATATGATCAAGTAAATATGCAAGGCTAACTTCAGATATGCTAGTATCAGTTATAGGATTACAATTACCTTTGGCTACTTTCTATAACATTTATCATTACCATTGAATTGCATACTGATAAATAATCTTCCAGTAGCTTGTCTTGTGCAGAACTTTGCTCCTATAATAGTCTTTCTCCATAGTTCCTCTGACTGTATAGTTGTATAGAACATTTCCCCCATAACAGACTTTCTCCATAGTTCCTTTGACTGTATAGTTGTATAGAACGTTGCCCCTATAACAGTCTTTCTTCATAGTTCCTTTGACTGTATAGTTGTATAGAACGTTGCCCCCATAACAGACTTTCTTCATAGTTCCTTTGACTGTATAGTTATATAGAACGTTGCCCCTATAACAGACTTTCTCCATAGTTCCTTTGACTGTATAGTTGCATAGAAAGTTGCCCCTATAACAGTCTTTCTCCATAGTTCCTTTGACTGAATAGTTGTATAGAACGTTGCCCCTATAACAGTCTTTCTTCATAGTTCCTTTGACTGTATAGTTGTATAGAACGTTGCCCCTATAACAGTCTTTCTCCATAGTTCCTTTGACTGTATAGTTGTATAGAACGTTGCCCCCATAACAGTCTTTCTCCATAGTTCCTTTGACTGTATAGTTGTATAGAACATTTCCTCCATAACAGTCTTTCTCCATAGTTCCTTTGACTGTATAGTTGTATAGAACATTTCCCCCATAACAGTCTTTCTCCATAGTTACTTTGACTGTATAGTTGTATAGAACGTTTCCCCCATAACAGTCTTTCTCCATAGTTCCTTTGACTGTATAGTTGTATAGAGCATTTCCCCCATAACAGTCTTTCTCCATAGTTCCTTTGACTGTATAGTTGTATAGAACGTTTCCCCCATAACAGTCTTTCTCCACAGTTCCTTTGACTGTATAGTTGTATAGAACATTTCCCTCATAACAGTCTTTCTCCATAGTTACTTTGACTGTATAGTTGTATAGAACATTTCCCCCATAACAGTCTTTCTCCATAGTTACTTTAACTGTATAGTTGTATAGAACATTGCCCCTATAACAGTCTTTCTCCATAGTTACTTTAACTTTATAGTTGTATAGAACATTTCCCCCATAACAGTCTTTCTCCATAGTTACTTTGACTGTATAGTTGTATAGAACATTGCCCCCATAACAGTCTTTCTCCATAGTTACTTTAACTGTATAGTTGTATAGAACGTTGCCCCTATAACAGTCTTTCTCCATAGTTACTTTAACTGTATAGTTGTATAGAACATTTCCCACATAACAGTCTTTCTCCATAGTTACTTTGACTGTATAGTTGTATAGAACATTGCCCCCATAACAGTCTTTCTCCATAGTTACTTTAACTGTATAGTTGTATAGAACGTTGCCCCTATAACAGTCTTTCTCCATAGTTACTTTGACTGTATAGTTGCATAGAACATTTCCCCCATAACAGTCTTTCTCCATAGTTCCTTTGACTGCTATAGTTGTATAGAGTTGTTGCATTTCCTTTACAGGATGTAGCAGTCAACCCCAGCATGTTTTTTAGCTGTTCGTGATTTCTGGGCAAGTTTATGTTCAGTAGTTTGCCATTGATTTCTGAACCACCGGCACGATTTTATAAAAACTAAACGTAAGGAGGTCTGCTACCCAATCGCCCACAGCTGTGTATTGAACGTGGGTATGCAAGATTATTAATTGCGTCCGTAACCCCTTTGCCACAGAGCTGTATAGGCATCTCTAAAGGTGGCAGTCTGCCATTGATTTCCTGCTTTTCAGTAACGATGCTGGTTGACGACCATAGCCATTGTCACCATAAAGAAAAGGGAGATGAGAGGGGGATGAAAAGGGCAGATAAAAAATTTCAGCATCAGGAAATGCAGAAAGTCCTGTATTGGCGTCACTTCTGATTTCTTGTCTGCTTGTTATTGGTAGACCTTGGTAATAACCATGTTGATCTGTGACCATAGCCCTTATTTCCATAAAGAGATACTCTGCCTACCTGTTGGCTGCTTTCAAGCTCAAATTGCCACATACTACCATATTTTCAATTTACCCTGTTTTGGGGGATAAACGGATACACCATCTTTCCCAAGGGTGAGCTATAGGGTAGCAAACGGAAGGGGGTGCTAATTTCTCTTTTGATAGGGATATATCTCCTACCCGACATCCCATACTGATAATCAGCTTATGTAAATAGTGCATTTGTTTCATCTTCACAAACATGACAATCACATGGACTAATTAACATCACGGACACCTCACAATTATGTACATAGGAATCGCAAACCAGACTTGTATTAGTTATAGCTACTTTATACAGCATAGAAGTGGAAGGTGGAAATGATAATGGGGATCACATGTATATAACAAATACACCAGGGGAAAAAACAGGTGTTTTTCAGATAACAAAGTAACAGTAACACACCGTAACACAGCCTTCAAGCAACATTGTTATTAACAAATTCAATGCCAAACAAAATGTAGGTTTGGACCAAACAAAAATGGATGGCGGGAAATGGGAAGTAGGGGTGTGTCACAGTTATGACTTACAAGTTGCTAATATGGTAGCAGACATGGTTTATTATATATCAAATTAAAGAGGTAGCATAAGGAAAATTATTGTATATAAGCCTATGGCAGATATGGGAAGTCACTTAAGACGATTAATCATCCCATGGCAAGTAATCAGTTAAGCTATAAAAAAAAAAAAAAAAGTAAAAACCAGTTTTCAAACCTTGAAAAGTTTTGGGTATATGGTGTTAGATCAGTGGGCACTCTATGGGTGAAGTGGTCAGTATCGTACTGACCTTCTTTACTTCCCAGAACATGTACTGGTACCCACTTTAGGCTGAGTCAGCCTGGGAGTCCAGTTCAGTTTGTAAATCATCCCTGCCTTGAGGGGATTCAAATACATGACCCCTGGCTGGCAGGTAAGCATGCTAGCAGCTATGAGTTATGAGCAAAGAAGCGACATCACTCACTCAGGACATTCCCACATGTGCTCCGTCCCCACGTTCAACAGGTAAGCATGCTAGTAGCTGTGGGTTATGAGCAAAGAACCGATATCACTCACTCAGGACATTCCCACATGTGCTCCGTCCCCGCGTTCAACAGCCAGTGAAGAGTCATACTACTAATCGTTCCAATCGCCATCTGATTGAAAGTTCTCATGGTCTTTCCTCTCAGTTTTGAGATTTGTCCAGAACCTCTGCCAATCCCCCGACATATCCTTCTCTCCACAAAGAGGTTCTCAGTCTGTTCCATCACTTTCTCCAACAGGCTAGCAAGTACACTACCGTGGCTCCCAATATTCTTATTGCTAACTAAACAGTCATTGACTTCAAACAAATTTGTCAATTAAACTCAAAAACAGAAACAAGAATCAGAGCATGATGATAATAGATTAATGCTGACAGCAAGGGTTAATCACACTTTGCTTGTATTCAGTAAATTCTGAGGAGTGCATGGCCGAAAGATTAAAATTTCCATCTGACACTTCATGGTATGAGTTCAGTCCTTGGTTAAGGCTCGAGGTTTGTGAAAAGAAATCTCAGTTTTTACATTATCTGGCGAATGCTTGGGCAAATGGTCTATAGTCTATATTCCTCAGCCTAAAAAATAAAAGAAACTCTTCCGTCACGCACCAGCAATGGTAAATAAGTATGCCTTAATGAAAGGAAATGGCAATTGTTATATTATTAGATGTTACATATTTGGACATAATATGATACATTTATGAGTTTGTAATGGATAGGAAGAAAAGAGAAAATTAACTTTTAGAACCACCCAAGATTAGTGCACAACTATGGATGTTAAAATGACATAAAAAGGGGAAATCACACTTGTTCAAATATCAACATTATACTTCAGGGGCAACATTTTTCACAATATTAAAAAATTTGAATGCGGTGGTTTTCCCTGTCACTCACAACTACATTTCCATTGGCTAATAATGCCAGTCCCTCCAAACCTTTAAAATGGCCATTTTCACTGCCCCAGCTGCCAAACATGGTATAAAAGCGGCCGTCTGCTCGAAAAATTTGTATACGATTGTTACCACTGTCTGCAACAACAACAAAGCCTTGGTTGTCCACGGCAATACCTCTAGGAAACTTCATCTGTCCACGCAGGACTCCGCAAGTTCCAAAGCTGAAGAGAAAATCACCATACATGCTGAAAACCTGGATCCTGTGGTTGCTGCTGTCACTAACATAGACTTTATTATCAGGACTTACAGCTATATAATGTGGGTTCTCAAACTGTCCAGTTCTGTTACCAAACTGACCAAACATACGTACAAATGTTCCATTGGACTGGAATACTTGGATGCGATGATTTTCTTTGTCACATACATATATGAATCCCATGTTATCGCAAGCAACACCCCAAGGGTAGTTCAGTTGACCTTCTGCTGAACCTTCGCTCCCAAAAGCATTCTGAAAACTTCCATTTCTATCAAAGATCTGGACTCTGTGGTTGTATCTGTCAGCAATGATCACCTGGCCCAACCCATTTATGGCAATTCCAGCCAGACAATCAAATTCGCCATCTCCCTGGCCATAACTTCCAAACGATTTTTGGAATCTTCCTGTGTTATCAAACACTTGAACTCGATGATTGCTGCTGTCAGCAACGTAAATCTTGTCCTCCAAAGGAGACACCGCCACACCCCTTGGCCAAGTAAATTCTACCGTGCCGCTGCCCCTCTGTCCAAATCTAGCCACTGCTGTACCTTTCTGGTTGTACTTGTTTCGAGGGGTATTTACATATATGCTGGGGTTGTTGCCATTGGAAAATGACAATGAGCCATTTGTTGAATCGATACTATTTTCATCAGATTCTGTAGCGAGAGCACTGAAACGCAAAGATGGAGGAAGAAAATCGTTAGATCGAGCACCAGGAAATGTTGCAGAAAGTCCTGTACTGGCATCACTTCTGATTTCTTGTCTGCTTGTTATAGGTAGACCTGTAGGGTAGGGTTCCGGTTCTGGGCTCTCTTCTTCAAGGTAATCAGTGGCAGCTGGTAGAGCACCAAGACTGAGGTGGCGTGTTCTATCTCGTGCCAGCTGGGAGATATCCAGGGATCTAGCACTAGCAATGCGCGCTATTTCTGTATCAGACCGTCTCTCCAGCCTGCTTCTTCTATGTAAGTTTGCGCTTCGTAGAATAACCCCGATCCTTGAGTTGTCCGCTGGAGGTTCTGTGTCATCAAATCGAACCTGTTAGAAAAGAGAAGGCACAGTTCATTACACATGTTAAAGGATATGAATTTTATTGTTATCTATCCACCGTGGTGTGTGTATGTGCCTTAAGTCTGGTCTATACAAACATGTGTCTGGTCTATACAAACATGTGTCTGGTCTATTCAAACATGTGTCTGGTCTATACAAACATATGTCCAGCAACGCTATGTGCCTTAAGTCTGGTCTATACAAACATGTGTCTGGTCTATACAAACATGTGTCTGGTCTATACAAACATGTGTCTGGTCTATACAAACATGTGTCTGGTCTATACAAACATGTGTCTGGTCTATACAAACATGTGTCTGGTCTATACAAACATGTGTCTGGTCTATACAAACATGTGTCTGGTCTATACAAACATGTGTCTGGTCTATACAAACATGTGTCTGGTCTATACAAACATGTGTCTGATCTATACAAACATGTGTCTGGTCTATACAAACATGTGTCCAGCAACGCTATGTGCCTTAAGTCTGGTCTATACAAACATGTGTCTGATCTATACAAACATGTGTCTGGTCTATACAAACATGTGTCTGGTCTATACAAACATGTGTCCAGCAACGCTATGTGCCTTAAGTCTGGTCTATACAAACATGTGTCTGGTCTATACAAACATGTGTCTGGTCTATACAAACATGTGTCTGGTCTATACAAACATGTGTCTGGTCTATACAAACATGTGTCTGGTCTATACAAACATGTGTCTGGTCTATACAAACATGTGTCTGGTCTATACAAACATGTGTCTGGTCTATACAAACATGTGTCTGGTCTATACAAACATGTGTCTGATCTATACAAACATGTGTCTGGTCTATACAAACATGTGTCTGGTCTATACAAACATGTGTCTGGTCTATACAAACATGTGTCCAGCAACGCTATGTGCCTTAAGTCTGGTCTATACAAACATGTGTCTGATCTATACAAACATGTGTCTGGTCTATACAAACATGTGTCTGGTCTATACAAACATGTGTCTGATCTATACAAACATGTGTCCAGCAACGCTATGTGCCTTAAGTCTGGTCTATACAAACATGTGTCTGGTCTATACAAACATGTGTCTGATCTATACAAACATGTGTCTGGTCTATACAAACATGTGTCTGGTCTATACAAACATGTGTCCAGCAACGCTATGTGCCTTAAGTCTGGTCTATACAAACATGTGTCTGATCTATACAAACATGTGTCTGGTCTATACAAACATGTATCTGTCAGGTCTTAGTCAGATATGACTGAGCTACCGTATAACAGTAGACAGTACTACCTGCTTTCTGTTAGCGCCGAACGTTGGACGGCGCTTACCAAAACCCGACACCCCACATTGTGCCAACGGCTTCGGGCAGAAGAGTGCAATTGGGAGGGTACAAGCCTTACCCTGGTGCGAGGAAATGCAACCTAAAGACAAAATGTCATGGCAGGGCAGACTAGGCCCTAAGCCTTGGTTAGCGGCTTATCTAGGATCGAAGCTCCGACAGGCGGACAGTTAGAGCATTGCTTTGCTGATCTGGCAGCTTCTGCAGCTTGTCTTGTTCCAGATGTAGAGGTGTTACCTTTCCTCTGGAGTGAACTAGGCAGGCCGAGAGAGGGATCATGCTGCATGGGCAACACATGATCTCTATATTTTAGCCCAGGCTTTGTGCTATGGAGAGGCAATAACTACATCCCTGACAGCGCGAATTGGCCTTATCAGTCACATTCGCTACCATCATAGGTAAAAGTTATTATGCCTTTTTAAAGCACAAACTATCGTCTGTCAAGACGAAAAGGTGCCAGTCATATCCACCGTGGTCCACATTTGATGTTAAATGTAAATACAGGTTGAAGCTTCGGATCCTGAACCACATGTGCGCCTGGATTGTATTGAGTTTGTGTTGTATACTTCAACTTTTTAACCTTTAATCGGGGCACCTTCATAGCAAACAATGAGGTTGGGCGCTGCAGACACAATACTATATTCAAGCGATCATCCTTTGCATGAGAAAACAAATCGATGACCACATGCGGCTACAACTGATGGAATCAGGGATCTGATTTGTCAATAGCAGGAAGGAACGGGATAGAGAACTGAGCAGATGCGTGTGTAATCAATGGGCTACGGAAACTGTACGTATCCATCCATACGTTTCATCTTCTGAAGGAGGCGTAACATATAGGGACCTGTAGTGAGTTCTCAGACGTTGGGTTTGGATAACAAATTATGATAGAGTCATCATCATCATCTTCATCATCAGCTTCTGCCGATGTTGCTGCTGTCTTGTATCTCCCAATGGAGAATATGTCCTCAACGAACTCTCGTCAAGTACTTTGGAGATTTGTTCATGAATGGGTGATTTTGCAGCTAAAGTGTTTTACAGGACTAGGTAGCCAGTCCAGTACCTCGCTAACCCTCTTTAGACGCCCCCTATGACATGCTTGACTGGTTACAGTATTACTCTTCTTTGCTTCCCTTGTGTGCCCCGTTAACACACGTGAAATGAGACTATATCCATGTACTTCTTGGTCTTCCTCTAACTCTGTTGCCAGAGCAAATTTTTATTATTGTAAGCAAAAAGTGTTAGCTGATAGGGCTTGCTTGGCGCAAAATTTCCGAACCACTTATTTGTTGTCTCTCTGCACAATCAATATTTGCCGTTTGACCAATTAGAGCCGCAATAGCGTAGTCGCTACATGATTGCAAAATGAAGACAGCGGCATTATATATTGACCACTTCACCCTTGGAGTGCCGACTGGTCTATACGATATAGGTATAGTACCACATGTCCAATACACTTAAGGCCCGTAAAAGGGACCTATCCTTTACGTGTTATCAATATTTCCAATGTTGTAATTTCCAGTTCCGCTTCTTCTGGTGAAGCTGCCAGCTTTTCACCAGCATTTTGTTCACCATGTACTGTGTTTTCTGCCCAGAGATTTAGATAGTGTCCTGGCAGCAAAATGATGGAAGTAACATTTATGATAAATAATCTATATCTCATCGCAGTAACATTTATGATAAATAATCCATCTTTTGTCGCTTGTTGTACAGATGTCTGATTAAGGGTGATAACTGGTAAATTACTGTGTTTGCCCGTTGCCATATTGTTTCCGGTTCTGCAACTATGGATATAAATAAAAGTCACGGCGCTCATAAGCACACCCTTTAAGTGCTCAGCCTTCCTCAGCAGAAATCCAAGTGTGTGGATGCTAACTATTCCCAGCGCTCATTGACTAACATGTCCACGTCATCGACATGCGTGTGAAACAGTACAGTTGAGAAACATCTAATGACAGGTGTAATGTACTTTATGAGGACAATGCAAAGGAACATTATGAACGGAGAGGAAAAAATAATGAGCAAGTCCTACACGAACCAAACGAAAACCGTAATTTCATTCGAGAAATTAGATGTAGACAGTCAATATTTTTTTGGCCACGCTTTGAGAAGAAATACACTGGAAAACTTAGTGACGACTGGCGAGATTGATGGGAAAAGAGCAAAGGAAAGGCAGAGAGATAATGATGAATGAACATGCAATACTAGAGCCAGTCTCTTTCATGTTTTGTTGTTGTTGTTCTTACACTTGATGCCCTATTGAAACTGGTTCCAAACAAGAACTACAAGAGTAACTGGTTATCCAAGAGACGACAGTACAAATAGAGCATATTAATAAGCGAGCGAGCGAGAGAGAGAGAGAGAGAGAGAGAGAGAGAGAGAGAGAGAGAGAGAGAGAGACAGACAGAGAGAGAGAGAGAGACAGAGACAGAGAGAGAGCATTGTAATAATAAAACTATGGAATACCTGTGATGCTCTAACAGCCGAGCCAGGGGACAACTGTCTTCGTGTTGCACTCGGGGAAATGGAAGATGCCCTTGCTTCAGCCTGTAAAGCATTCGCATGTCTGCTGCTGAGCTGCTCTGTCTGGGGAGATACAAGTGTCCATTCTCTGTTCATGACCTCAGGCCGTCGAAGTGGGTCACCAGGCTGAGCTTGACTTTGTGCCTGGGTTAACCTGGACGTTATTATTAAATCTCCGAAATTACTGATTGTTGATGTCAAAAACGGACTTTCCAATGTGGCTTGAATGTGTTTCAGAGCTGGTGGTCTGATGGTACCATCATCGTAACAGTGAACGGTCTCTAGATGCTCTTGGCACTGGCCTTTCATCTCAACTAAGTCTCCGTCAGGAATGGGGCGACTCATGCTCAATACCGACTCCGCCGAGTCACAGAAGCTGGCCAAGCTAGCGATCTCTACTTCAGCATTTTCTTGGTGGGTTCTTAAGTTCCTTAGCTCTCCGGCCAGAAATGTATCCACATCCTCCCGTAAAGCCCTCTCTCTGGCTTTAAGCTCTCTGATATGCTTTTCTAGAGCGTCCGATATGTCACCTTTAACACGTTCACAGTTGTTCTGCAGTTGTGTCCCCTTTCTGCCAATGGCGATGATGAATTCAGTCATCTGCGGTAGTCCTCGTCTCACTTGGTTGATCATTCTGGTCACGTCAGATCGCACCTGATTGTTATCAAAGTGGAAATAAAATGTAATTAAAGCATAGATATATTTAATCCTTAAAGAATATAACTAGTATTGTGGTGCTGATGACATGTGCAAGCTTTCATTATGAGAGGGTAGTCGAAACTTTTAGCGAACTCTTGGTTTCATTTTGTACTGGTTCTATTTAGTAAATATTCACCGTATGTCATCACCCGGTTTCTTGCCATCTGCTTAACCCCCCCCCCCTCCCTTCCCCCCTCCCCAATAACATTTTTTTTTTTTGCAAATGTCTATCATAAGCGCCGGCTCTGTGGTGAGGTCGTTACGAATGAAATTCGTAATGCTGAATTGCTATGTAATGTAAAGGATATGCAACTAACTAACTATCATAAGCCACTATGTGTCGTCTCTATTACTATCATATTTTGAATCCATTACCCCCGGGAAGGTTAACTGGTCAACAAATTCCCGCAGAAGTCGGATGTGTCGGCCTAACGGCGCAAGAACGCAGCTCTGCTGTAAACAGGCACAACGCAATCACATCCGGAAAAAACAACTCCGGATGAACGCAGAAGAAGTAGAAGAATCCATTACACATATGTTTGTGTCTGTGTTTGCGAGTGCACGTACACACACAGATATTTGTGTATGTGGGTGTGCGTGAGAGAGAAATAGAGATAGATAGATAGATAGATAGATAGATAGATAGATAGACAGACAGACAGACTGACAGACAGACAGATAGACAGACAGATAGACAGACAGACAGATAGATAGATAAATAGATAGATAGATAGATAGATAGATAGATAGATAGATAGATAGATAGATAGATAGATAGATAGATAGATAGATGGATGGATGGGTGGGTGGTTGGATGGATGGATGCATAGCTAGATAGATAGAGAGAGAGAGAGAGAGAGAGAGAGAGAGAGAGAGAGAGAGAGAGAGAGAGAGAGAGAGAGAGAGAGAGAGAGCAGTAAATTTTATTTGTCGTTATCTGAAATCAACTTAATCTTAATAACACTTTATAAAAAGTACTTTTGTTAGAGGTCGAGATTATCATTAAGCTTGTTGACAACATATTGAAATATTCCACCCTCTACGAATGTGTCCCGAAGAGAAGAAGACTATAATATAGTAGTACCTTGCCTAGATGTAATCTCATCATCATCTCATTGTGTTTAATCTCATCATCATCTCTCTTGTTCCACTTGTACCTTGCGGTGTCGAGTTAAAGCGCAAACAGCGGGAGAGTGCCCGTTTATGGGCTTCATACATCGAGATTCTTATGGATTTTGTTATTCCTTCTGTCCATCTTTTACATGGTCGACCTCTTCCTCTGGCTCTTCGCTTCTAATCGGTGAAGTAGTATCATTGGGGAAGCTCATAACATGTTTGGCATTTGCTGTCCGAACCCTGTACAAGTTGGGGCCATTGACTGCACTTAAGAGGGACGCGGCATCTGATAATGATGGGGAGACAACGATTGATGAAAAGCAACTATTGCAAAAGCAAGTGTAAGCTGTAGAATCAGTTGTGGTACTGAAGAGAGTGAAAGCAATAAGGGGGACGAACAAGATGTGTTCACAATGTGAGCAGTTAGTGGATTATAAACACACAAACACACACACATACACATACACACACATACACGAGATATATATATATATATATATATATATATATATATATATATATATATATATATATATATATATATATATATATCATCTCATTATGTTCCTCTTGTACCTTGTGGTGTCGAGGTGAAGTATAAACAACGGGAGAGTGCTTGCTTCGTGTATCGATATTCCCATGGACTCTGTTATTCCTTGCGTCCATAATTTACGTGGTCGGCCTTTTCCTCTACTTCCCTCTGTTCTGTACACCATTGCTTGTTGTGGTATACTGTTAGTTGGTAACCTACTTGCATGGCCAAACCATTTGACTTGCTGCCTTATAATAAAGTCTAGTGCAGCTATAACCCCCACTTTAGTCCTGATTTCTTCATTTCTGATATTATCTCTTCTTAATACATTGGATATTCTTCTCAGGAATCTCATTTCTGTTGTTGTGATTTTTTGTTTTTGTTTTGTTATTGTCCAGGTTCGGCATTGGTAACATAGAATTGGCAGGAAGATTGTGTTGTAAAGTGCTTTCTTAGTAGTTATTGATACATGCTTGTTCTTTAGTATTGGTGCCATTTGTCCAATGAGTTGATTTGCCTTATTGCATCTATTTTCAATCTCGCCTTCTGATTTGCCATTTGATGATATTATACTTCCTAGGTACTTGGAACTCTTTACTTGTTTCAAGGGATGTTCGTTTAGGTGAATCGTTGTTGCGTTTTCTTCTTTAGTTACAGTCATTACCTCTGTTTTACTTCTGCTAATTTTCATGTTATGTTACCTACACATTTCGTTTATACTATTCATGTGGTCTTGTAATTCAGCTTTTGATTTTGTTTGGTCTTCCGCAAACAGGAGTTCTCTAATGGTGTAATTTGTAGATCGTTCTTCTTCCGTGTTCTCGTCATGCGGTGTTCTTGCGATCTCTGGTTGGTTTCTTTACATATTTTGTCTATATATGTTATAAACAAGAGAGGGGACAGGACACAACCTTGTCGTACTATGGATCTTATGGTGAAGGGTTCTGAGTATCCTCCAGTTGCTCTCACTATGCATTCACTGTTGTTGTATAAGCTTCTACATAGGTTTGTAAGATGTGTACTCACTCCATATTGTTTAAGGATTTCCCACAGCTTGTTTCTATTTACTCTATCAAATGCCTTTTCTTGATCGACAAAGGCTAAGTATAGTGTTTCATTAAATTCGATTAATTTTTCTATAAGTTGTTTAAAAGCAAAAATGGCATATGTGCATCCTTTGTTTTTCCTAAATCCAAGTTGTGTTTCGCTTAGCTGGGGTTCTATAGTAGTAGTTCGTAATCTTTTCTCAAGAATGTTGCAATATATATATATATATATATATATATATATATATATATATATATATATATATATATATATATATAGAGAGAGAGAGAGAGAGAGAGAGAGTACGTTTAAGTCTTTATTTCCCATGCATTGGGGTTTAGGTTGAATGAGTTCTAAAACGATCTTTCATCAATCAGAGTGAGACTGAGGCAGAGACTTCCCTCTCGACCAGATACCAAAACACCATCTCCGCGTGGACTGTCTTGCGGAAACCCCCTTCCCCTTTCCAAGCTCAAAAACACACGGGGTGTGCAAGACCTGGAACTTCACATCTGCATAGACGGATACCAGGATGTAACCAGGTCGTGATTCAGCACAGCACACACGCATTGACTAAAACCCAGACGATGACAATGAGGCTACAACAGACTATACAGATTTCTAGGTGTACTAGCCTGCTCCATATGACTATGGCGACAATCTTCACAAACTAGCTGGTCACAGTGGCAACAGCGTATGATTCTCCCCTCGTTGTGGCAAACGTAGCACCCTCCGCCCTCTGCTCCAGCTGCGTCTTGCGGGACAAACTGTGGACTGGCCGCTCTTTGAGGTTGCAGAAACTCTCTCGACGGTCTTGCATCATTCAATTCGCCTCTTCCTATGCTCTCGATAGCTCTCCCAGCTGCACCCGAAAGTTCTAAGAAACCAATAATGGTCAAGTTATTAGGAAAGCTTGCAGGACCGTTTCTGGGCACGAAATGGTCAGCGCGGCATTCGGGGCATCGGATAGAACGCGTCCGTCTATCCACCAATCCTTCTAAACAAGGAGTCAAACAAAACGTGTGCTGGCAGGGTAGAAGTTTGGGCTGCTTGAATCTTTCTAAACACACGGCGCACTGCAGGAGGCGCTGCACATGCTCAGAAGCCAAAGACATGTCCGAACTAGTCATCTTTGATAGTGCTTGAATTGTCCAGAAATGTGCAGAGTTGATGGGTCGTAGTATCACATAATGATTTCTTTGTCAGCCATTCTCTGGGGACAGTTAAAGTTACACGTTAGGTTTTCTTGTCATTGAAATATACGAAGAAGTCATAAAGAATAAAGGGAGTCGTGTAGGTCATCATGGCGGAATGGATAAGAACGCGTGTTCTTAAACATCCAGTGTGCTGATGTTTAGGTAAGGAGTTCAACCCTCACATTGGACTAAAATGTTGACCTGTCGTCATTGGCTTGGGGACGTAAATTACAAGTACCTCTGAAATAGGAGTGGGTTCGCCTGATGGCGAGGGACACTGTTAATAGGGATAGCTAATCCACACGCAAAATTCAGTCCAACACTAGTCTCCATGGTGAAGTGGTCAAGCCGTCTGACTCGGGCTCCGAAGGTTGTGGGTTCGATTCTGGGCCGCGTCTTTCGGTTCATGAGTGCATTTTTTCGGAGACTACTGTGGGTCATCGCTGGAGCTACGGAGTTCGTGGTTTGTGCGACGCTTTCCCTGCTGTGGAAAGAGACTGAGTCATATGGGATAAAAACCCAGAGCAATAAAGTCGACCCTGTCGACTTTTAAGCGACTGTTAAGCAACTGTTTTATAAGTAATGTTTATGGACTACGCTTGAGTTCAAAGCGAGCGAGCGCCAAAAAAAAAAAAAAAAAAGGAGTCGTGATAGCGTAGTGGCTAGTGGTGGTCGTGGGTTTGATCTGTATCGGCGCGGATTCGAATTTTAAAAATTGACTTGAGCTCCCAGGTTTACCAAAATGAGTTCCACGAAATGTTCTGGGAAGTAAAGGAGTCTAGTGTGAACTGACCACATTGCCCACCGAGTGGCAGTTGGTCTATAAAATGATTGGTCTAGCGCAGTGTTTCCCAACCTTTTTTGTGCTATGCCCCACCTAAGCCTTTCTAAAATTCTTATGCCCCCCACCCCCACCTAACATATACATTATTTTTAATATTCAAAAATTGAAATGTTCACTAAAGAAACTTGAATGATAGGTTTTAGGAAGAAATGAATAGGAAATTATTGAGCAAATACGGTAAGTAAATTTTCAAAACATATAATAGAGAACTGAAATTCAAGTACAAAATAATTTTAATGAAAGATTTTTCTATATTATTTTAATTATTAGTAATTATTTATTATTTAAATATAGTGAGATCCTTGCGCTTGATGCTTGCTGCAAAGAGATTTTATGTCAGGTTCCAATTTAGTTAACTTCAGTCTCAAGTCTGTCTGTTCTGTTATATCCAGCCGATTTCTTCCATTTTCGAATTGCCCCCCTGTTGGGCTTGGGCCCCAAGTTGGGAAACACTGGTCTAGCGTGGTGTCTTCAATGCGCCGCCTCAATGCGTATAAAAAGGTCTTTTACTTACTCCATCCGTCCATCATGTGCCATGCCGGTAAGCGTGGGCGTTCATATTCTGCCATCTCACTCGATCACCAGAGTCGTGGATCAGCTCCGTGTTTCTATCTCGACCATGCCACAAGGCCAAGCCATCCAGGTACTTGCTTCTAGGTCTTCCCCTTGGTCTGTTCCCCTCGATCTTACCAGTTGTCACCAAGTTCTCCAAATCATTTCTTCTCATAACATGCCCAAAAAATTGTGACTGTCTACGTCTAATGTCTCTAATCAGTTTACGATCTTCATTTGTTTCTTGAAGAACTTGTTCATTGGTCTTTCTGGCTGTCCATGGTATTCTTTGCATTTTCCTCAGAAACCACATTACTTACTACTTACGTACTAAACAATGCGTTGCACAATGTGTTGCTTCGCATCTTTAGCTGCAATTCTTCACGTGCACACTGTAGTTGTATACTGGGCGTTTGTAAAGTCTCACTAATCTTTGTATGTAGAACAAATTTGAAAAAAAAGGAAGTACATGATGTCATTAAAAAAAATGTTCTGCACAGTCCATCGTGAAGCAAAATGTAGTGAATGGCTGTCATCTGCTGGAATAATTCTTTGCACTCCAAACAAAATGGTGTTACTAACGGAAGAAATTTTTTTTTTATTTGGTGGTTGAACAAGTGTTTAGAAATGGCGGATAATACATATGGATGGTTGTTCAAATATTTATAGCAAGATTTCTGATAAACAACCTCCTCATCGCATTACGGTTGCTTGAAAGGACATGTTTACAATAATAATGCACACCCAATTGAGCACCTGAAAGAAGCAATTACAATTCAAGAAATAACAACAGACACGTTGCTGGAGGTATTTGACAATATGAAGAAAAGTGTACAGTCATGTCTTATATATATATATATATACTAGCTGACCCTGCCCGGCTTCGCCCAGACCCTGGTGGGGAGCATCTCATTTAATTTATATAAGTAGTCATATAAGTTCCTGTTCCCGACTGTCTATCTGTCTGTCTATCTGTCTGCCTGACCCTGTCCGGCTTCATTAAATTCATACAACAAAAAAAAAATGTAACTTAAAAGAACGTTCTACCACACACCATCCATTATTTTTAATGAAAACTCTTTCTAATCACCTGCATGACTACAGTAACTTCTTAAGCAAAAAAAGATGAGTTACAATGTTATGCATTGTGCATCATTTTTATGAAAACTTTGAAAATGCCTTACAGATTGTATCATTATTTATTATAACTCATATGCCGGTACATAACTATGGACAAAGAGTTTAAAAATCTTTGAAAACGATGCCACAATATGACTATAAGTTATACAGAAAAGTTATGCCCCTTGAAATAACTTTTACAGAGTTAGGTCCCCTGAGATATATGAAATTATGATGAAAAATGAAAAATGAAATAATACTGGGTAAGCAGGCGATTTCACACTAACAAAATATCACAGTTGACAGCTCTGGAATGAAAGGAAGGCGTGTAGAAAATTTCATCTCAATCGGATGGGCCGTTCGCGAACAAATAAAGGACATACATACATACATACAGAGATACGCACATCCTAATTTATATATAAGATATATATATATATATATATATATATATATATATATATATATATATATATATATATATATATATATATATATATATATATATATATATTATATATATAATAAAATTTCCTTTGATGGACTTGTGATATGCGTAACTGGCGGCCATTAAGAGTTTAGATTAATTTTTTTTAGCCCATCCAACAGTGTGGAGTAAGTAGAAAAGAGTTTTCCAAGGAGAGTTCTGTTGTAAACCTAGAACAACATAGACGCACAATGACGCAAGCCAGTCTATAAGTTCCAACAGAAAGGCAGAGTTAAGAATAAATGAGCGGGCGAAGGACAAGTTTAAATTTGGTTTCATCTTTCTTGTCTGGAACATGCGAACTTTATCGGCCTGTAACGTAACAAAACACAAGCAGAGTAGTCTGAGCAAATCTAACCCTGTTGGTTTTCACAGCGCTGTGCAGTGCCAGACTTGTGTGCACACACTGAGCGCTATATCTATAAATAGCTGGCTTACGCAATCGGAATGCCAACTGGGCGTTTTGAGTTGCACAAATTGAATGAATGAAATTGTGTAGTCTCTTTTACAGCAAATATAAGCACCGACTTGTTGGAAGAAATATAATTTAATTCTGCTCCCATTATACACCTACAAATACAACTGCGAGCACTCACGTCTGCAATAATTGTACAATCTGTGTTCATTGGAAGTCTGTGTCTAACAATATGGGTTGCCAGGTGACAAAACTATTGAAAGAACATTTACCACGCCGTCAGCACAACAGAAGTGAAGCACAAACCCTTTAAGCCTCGCTGCCACGCTGACCTCTTAAGAACCAACACCTTTCCTTTAATATGCGTCAAACTACCCGTTGTACTATTTCACACGGTGGGCATGTCAAATTATGAAGCTACAAGTTACTGTGCGTCCAACAACTGTTTTTTTTTTTTTTTGAGCGAGGCGCTTCTCGTCATTTGTTGAAGTTGGGTTCGAATTCCGGAATTTCGTGTGATCACTATAGCATTACATTTGTGTATTGTCTAGAGCAGTGGTTCTCAGTCGGTGGGGAATTCCCCCCACCCCCCACCCAGGGGGAATTTTAGGGTTTCCAAGGGAGGGGGGAATTAAGATTATTTCAAGATCGCGTTAATACAAGAAACGATTACGTGATATTGTTTTTCCCTGCATACTTTACTGTTCTGTACTTCTCGCCCTTCTGAAACGTATGACGTAAGTATACCCGCAAATCATGTTTTATGTAGACGTCTAGACTTGTTGTAGTATGTGTTATATAATTTAGCTTCCACTTTTACATATACTGTGTAAAAAGGGGGGGGGGTGAGGGGGGGGGTTATAAGGAGGAAATACGAAAGGGGGGGGGGGATGACATTCTGAACATATGGCGAAGAGGTGCATGGGCCAAAAAGGATTGAGAACCACTGGTCTAGAGGTCCTCTGCCTGATCCGTGGCAAATTGAGTTACGGACGCAGTTCCTAATGCCGCATACTGGCATTCGAAACACATCAATTCTTTTTTAATTCTCAGTTTTCTAAAACTTCTGTATTTGATTGTTTTGTCTCCACGGAATACGACATATTCGTCCGTATATCCACATCGCCAGGGGCCTCTATTCGACTTTATAGTAGTTGCTTGTTCAATGTCCATGCCCCATATAGCAGTGCTGGATAAACACAACATTGGACAATTCTCATTTGTAATGCGCTGTTAATATCTCTAGATGTTAATACTGATTTCATGTTGTTGAAAGCATATTTGGCTATTCCCATTCTTCTTCTTTTTTTATATATATATATATTTCTGTTTCACTTCTGCCATCATCTGTTATTACATGTCCAAGATCAGATAGCGGTGGGAACGATTAGTAGTATGACTCTTCGCTGGCTGAGCACGTATGGGAATGTCCTGAGTGCAGTGATGTCGGTTCTTAACTCAAATCAAATCAAAATTACATGTCCAAGGTAGAAGAAACTTGTTACTTGTTCTAGTACCCCTCATTTGCTGTGATGTTCATTATGACCTTTCCTTTCCACTGATAATAATCATAGTTTTCATCGTTTGGATATTTAAGCCACATTCTGCACTAGGTCTGTTTACTTGTTCCACCAGGGTTTTGTATCTCTTGTTCGCTTTCTGCTAGTAACAATGTATCGTCAGCATGCCTAAGATTGTTTATGATTATGCCATTGATATTAAGTCCAGGCAGTTCTCCAACATGTTAACAATTACTTTTTATTTTTTTATTTTAAATATAAGTTGTAGAAGCTTGGGGACAAATGCATCCTTGTCTTATTCGATATGAATAATTTTTTTCCGTATCTAATTGTCTCCACTTGTTTTCAGTACAGGTTGCATTGTCACTTATCGTTTAAGACAGAATTAATGTTAATTATCATCAAGCAAAAGTAGCATTTCACAAGACGAATGTTCTCAGCAATTTAACTGTGCCAAACGAGATGAAGAACAGAGTTCTTAAGGGTTATACTGAACTAATTATGATGTACGGAAGTGAATCATGGACATTTAGCAGACAAATAATGAATTATGTGGTAGCTGCGTAGATGTGTTTTTTTTTTTTAGAAGAATGGCGAGAACATCTGGGAGGGACAGAAAGAGTATTGAAGGTATCGTGAAAGAAGCTGACTCAAACAGAGAAGTGGTTACTCGTATCAGAAGAAGACATTCTTTTCATGAGAAGAGAAAAATTACAGTATGTCGTCACAACGGGGTAGATAGAGGGGGGGGGGGGGAGGCGAGGGGAGATCAAGAGAGAAGATACAGAACAGTTTGAGAATGGCATGCTAGAACATCAATATTAAAAATGAATAGCAGCACTCGAAACCGAAGGCCGTGGACCGACATGATCAGCAACGCTACACGGCATGGACCATAAGAAGAAGATCTTTACATATGCAAATGTGCATTTAAAGTCAATGTTGTCTTAATATGTCTATGTAAAATGTACTCACAAATCAAGAGTTACCTTACATTTCCGCACCAGAATTCTTCCAAAGTATATTTGCAACTAAAACTATATACTAAAACATTACAACTGTAATAACCTCCGATTTCAATAAGAAAATGAAAGCTTACGACGAACGTCCTGCAACTTCCCTAGACCACCAGTGCTTCCCTGATGAAAGTAAACAAACGGGCTGCCACTACGTAGTGCACAGTATTCTACAGCATCAATCGCAAGTCCTCTTTGTAAGACGGTATGCGCAGATTATACATCCCATGGCCTAGAACTCTAGCACCATCTAGCTAAAAGGAGATTTGATTTGCTGCCAGCTAACTGTGGGAATCGTGTTCTTTTGGCACAGGTAGAGAATGACGCACTGGTGAATTTTTGTTTGCCATTCCCGCTAGTCTGTATGTTGGTTGTATATGCACGCACGTGCATGTGTGCTTGTGGCGAATTCCAGGTTTAACGCTGGTATTTTTTAAGCGTTCCAGTATGAGGTATTTTTTGCATATTCCAAATTCGAGTCGCCTTTTTTTCAGTTGAGTTTCGCTAATTCTATTTCATATCTAGTCTTGATAATGTGTGGGATTTTCACCCAGCACTACAAACGTTATGTTTTGAAAACAGCGGATGCTGTCTTAGTTTGGTCACATTTTAAGACATGAAGAGACATCGAAGAGAGTCTGTGAAAGCGAGAGGATCGGCTTCAATGCATCGGGTTTCATCCCATATGGCTCTAATTACTAAGAATCCCCATGACCGACAACTGTGAGGGGAAAACTGGCACAGAATATATTTACCCATTTTACCGCTCGATTTCAAAATCGTGTCAGTCTCATGCGCACAAACCTATTTACTGTGAGCTACCTGCCCAGTTATCTGCTTAATGTCTGTTTCTGTCTGAAGTGAAACAGTGTCACAAGTGCTTATCATGTGATGGGGCCGTTGGTGGCAATGATTATGTCTACAACACATTTTCCACATTGTCCTGTTCACGGAGAGATAGATTATGGATACAATTGGTGGAACTGTTGCGTAGCACATTTTCTTCATTTATTCATTTTGATGAAGAGCGGCTGGTCGAGTGGCGAGATTGTTGGATTTTCCTTCGGGAAACTCGGGTTCGAATCCTTGGTAAGGTGTGTATTGTCGGGGGGCAAAAAGAAAAACCCTAACCTGAACAGCTCGCGGCTACTGCTCTAGCCAGGCGGCCTTAATTCCAGAGGCTCAATATTATGTCCTACACTGCAAGGTACTGTAGGCAGTAGATGGGAGACGACAGTTCATTTTGTATCAGTTATTCTCATTTCTTTCCATTCTTCTCGCTCGGTAATTATGCCTTAATATAATCAATGTAGTGTCTTTCTTGTGTTTATATTGTGTGTATTTGTTTGCAGATGATGACTAGTCGTCATAACGTCCTTTGTTTTCCGTAACTATGCCCTGTAAAGCTACATTACTTCGTGTTATTTTATTCTGTGAGAAGTCTCCGTGGCGAAGTGGTTAAGCCGTCTGACTCGGGCTCCGAAGGTTGTGGGTTCGATTCCGGGCCGCGTTCTTTGGTTCACGAGTGCATGTTTTCGGAGACTCCTGCGGGTCGTCGCTGGAGCTACGGAGTTCGTGCTTTGTGCGACGCTTTCCGCGCTGCGGAAAGATACTGAGCGTATGGGATAAAACCCGGTGCAATGAAGTCGACCCTGTCGACTTTTAAGCGACTTTAATTTATTCTGTGCACAGTAATGTAGTCCAGTTTAGTTTAGTCGACGGATCAACATCACGGCACACGGGTGTAACCCATTAGTGCTCCGTTCTACTCCTAACTCAAGTCTGAGTCCGGAGAATCTCAGCTCAGTGCACGAACTTCGTAGCACCGGTGAGGATCCTGAAATACTTTGGGTAGATTTTTAACTAATTTTGCCCGGGCAGCGCGTTAGGCTACTCTTTTTCGATTTCCAACTGCCAAGGGATTTTTTTACGTGCGCAACAATTAGTCCATTTACAGAAACTGCCGTCCAGGTGTGAACTTTTACGTTTTCACTTATTGCAGTCTAAAACTCATGAAAAGTAAACAGCTGCAATCTTCACGTACCGAGACGGCCAGTCAGTTGCCATACAATAGAGGTTTAACAGTGGTCAGTGGTCAGAGACCGCATTCATACTCGCATTGTTCGATTCCGTTGCAGTTGGAAGAGAGTTGTCAGTTTGATATATAAGTGTATATTCGACACTACTAGCTGGCACGGAAGCCTGGACAATGAACAAGCAATTAGACAGTCGAATAGAAACCCCGGAGATGTGAATATACAGAAGAATAAGTATTTCGTGGAAAAAAAAATTAAATACAGAGGTTCTAGAAAAATTTGAAATGAAAAGAGAGTTGATGATTAAAAAAAAAAAAAAAAAAAAAGAGGCAAGTGAATTATTTCGACCACATTAAAAGACATAACACTCTTACAAAAACCACACTGGAAGGCAAGGTTGAAGGCAAGAGGTAGACAACGATGCAAGTGGGAAAATAAAATCAAGAGATGAACGAACAGCAATCTGACAGAATGTAAAAATCAAGGCGATAGACAGAGAGTGTTGGGGATCCATTGCAGCCAACCTTCATTGTGGAGACGGCACCTGATTGACCCACTGAATCTAATCGCAGCAGCGGTGCATTTTAAACTAGACAGACTGTGAGTGGTGCCAGAAGTTAAAGGCGCAAGTGAAACCAGCAAAACTTCATAATAAGGTTCTCCCTGAACATCTCATAGTCAATGCACTCACTCCGGCCATCAGATTTGGCGATGTAGACATCGACAGATCGGACACGTGAAGTGTCTCATCGCTGCCTTTAACAGATGCTTCTCATACAAGCATCACGTAGACAGTGGATTAATTAGAGCCGGGAGAGGTTTCACAGCGCAGACAGTGATGGCAACAGCCGATATTGAACAACACCTTCTCTTTCTTCTCTGCTAGGGACTTGTGCTAAGCGTCTGGACTACGACCTGGGTCTACTCAGTGTCAGCAAGAATCAGGAAGACAAAATATACAGGACACGCAAAATGAAACAATCAAAAGACGCAAAATGAAACTCATACTCGGTTGTACAAAAGATACCTCAATTAACCGACAATGACCAGCGGGCTGAAGTTGCACAGATTAAGGAATATATGAGAGTATCTCTGGACAACCTCCACCCATCCCATCCTTTTTCCTCACAGAGCTATTGGCGACACAGGTGTCTAGTTGGTCATGCGTCGAAGTACACCTGTTCCTACAGCAAGGCACTGTCGTCATTTGGAGGTGACAGTTTCTAATCTCGGTCAGTAACTATAGCTTTCAATGTTTATGTTGTCTAATGCGTCCTCTAGTCTCTACTTCATTCTTCTCACTTCTATGGGCGCCAAACAATACTATGTATGTTTATTTATGAACGACAGAAAGGGAATGCGACTCGACAGAGGTCGCTCCTGGTTAGTCGAGACTGAAGAGGTAAACCAGCAGATCTGTAAGAACACAAGCATAGCCTCTAGAATGTGACTCGTAGGCATGAATAAACACTCCCAGGTTATCATTGCACTAAAAGGAAATTACCAGGCAGCACAAAAACCAACCTCATCCGACAACCAGAGCGGAACCAATAAAACCAGTTCGAATTTAGGACTAACAGTCCACACAACTACGGATCTCAACTCTAACCAACGCCGCGGAAGCAGGTTGAACGAGACCGAATTTGAAATTTTTGTTATCAAAATGATTGATTGGTTGATTGACATCGCACTAGGTAGGTACTACAGAGATAGGCTTCGACACTGAGATAACAAAACTATAGAGCAGTATTCACGCTCAGAAGGCACCGTCATTTACACAGATGGATCCGCGAAGCGCGATTCAAGGTCTGCGTGGGCGTATACAGCACAGATAACAGGTAAAACAATCAAAGAGGATAGCAGGGCTGTGCAGACAACTACGCCAAGCATGATTGTAGAGATCACGGTTGCCCCCAGAGCACCCGCATGTTCAGCAGAACAAGTAGTGACACATGCGATAATCGTATCAGAATCCATTAATATGCTACTGAAACTCGCAATCAACATTCTTCGCTATGAATGAATAGATAGCATTCTGAAGTCGCTGTTCACTCACCTGAATGTGCACACCCAGATATGTCGGAATAAAAGATGATGAACGAGCATCAACGCACAAGTACAAACGGGAAGAACATGTTTTTAAAAAATTCACAAGTTTGATTTTCGCTCGCCAAAGCAGAAGAAAGAAGTAGAGATTAGAGGACGAACCTGACAACATTAAAAGCTATAGTTATCATATGGCAACGAGAAGAAGCATGAACATGGATGATATAGTAAATGCAGTACGGACTCGGCTAGCGAATACTGACGAGCCCCTGACACTAGCCCGACTAGTGACACTAACACGACATGGGGTGAGGCTTGGCCAAACATGTCGATGTAGTCTTCGAGGTCAAGAGAGGATACATCATAACCATCTCCCCATGGAAACAGTGATTAGATGTACTTAGGGATGGCTGCTGCATTGGAGTACTGAGCACACATGACATTGCCCAATGTGAAGTGACGTCGTTCGTGATAACATGACATGACATAATGTAACATAACATAACATAACATAACATAACATAACACGAATACTGTTAATAATCCCGTGGTATATTGAGGTTTAAAGCTTGGCCCATTTGTTTAGACCAATTGTCACTTGATGGCTGTAATGGTCAGTATGTCGCCAGCAGTCTGTATTTTATTCAGAACATTTTCTGGTACCCACTTTCATGTGGATGGATCCACCCTGCGATAGTCAGTTCCACTCCTTTTCGTCTTTGTGCACCACTAAAATTGGAAACAAAAAGTCTAAAAATGACTCAGTACTTGGAATATAAGGCTGGGCCGACCCCAGAGCCGTACAGTCCAGAAAAAACGAGAATGCCGGCACTGCAGGGAATTTAACCCAATCCTCTGTCTTGGCAAGCAAGCACATTATCCATAACGCCATCATGGCTAGTGGGATTGTATATCCAGATCAGCTTAGGTATAATACACCTCTCTCCGTCTTCTGGTATTTATCTTCCATTGAAGTGTGTCATGTTTAGGGCACCTCCGTGAAGAACGTCGTGGGTTCGAATCCGGATTCCGTCATTCGGGTCACGAGCGCAATTTCCTCGGAGACTGCTGGGGATCGCCGCTGCAGCTGCGGAGTTCCTGCTTTGTGCGACGCTTCCGCAGGCCGCCATGTGTAAAGAGACCGAGCCATATGAGATATAACTCGGTGAAATGAAGTCGACCACCTCGCCTTTCAACTCTTTATATCCCAGTTTATTGTGGGTCAAGAATGAATGACCAACAGAGTTGGGAGATGAGTGCAGTATAGTTTGAGAGGTCCATCCCTCCAACCAAGACGGTGTGCAACTAAAGGGCCAGAGACAAGTTATATGGTGGTCACAGAGAATAGTCTTCTTGTCTTTGTCTTCATACAACAGGTGAAATGTTATTTGCTAAGAATTGTATAACTTGCTGTGTGATTCAAGGACGACATCTGTCTTGTATCTGCAGAATCTCTCTCTCTCTCTCTCTCTCTCTCTCTCTCTCTCTCTCTCTCTCTCTCTCTCTCTCTCACACACACACACACACACACAGAGAAGTTAATAAGTAAGTTAGGACTCCTTTACACACCTTAAAAGGCGCATTGGAGATACAGCCTCCTTCTGTCTTGGTTGGTGGAGTTATTCTTCTGTCCTTACCTTTAGACTTGTTTAAGATTGCAGCTATATATTTGTTTACGGAATGGAACAATAAGCCCAACGTCAAATCTCTTTAGTCGCCTCTTGTGACATGCATTTCAAGTTGCAACATTGCTATTCTGTTTTCCTTATGGGCCCTAGTATCACATGAGCGCGATAAACTCTAATCTGTGTAAATTAAGAAAAACCAAAGTCTGATGCAACTCGTGTATTTTTAGTGACTGAATTGTTTGTCTTACATCTCCCTATCAAAGGAGCTCTAAGACGCCTTCTATCCTCCGTTAGTTTCGGGGTACCCTTGAGCAAGCTGAAGTACCCGTTTATCCCATATCACTCTCCCCAGGGTTACGTAAAGCCATGGAAGCAGGTGATTCATGGAGTATGAGAACAGTCGACAGATTGTTGCAGGTTAAGGTCTGCACTCTGCGGCGATAGGCAGAAGCTCTCACAGTAGAGACAATGGCTATGGCCACCGACTAGTACAGTCACTACCCAGAAGGAAAGCAGCGGCAAACTACCTTCTGCAAAGCATGTCAAGAACCCTAACAACTATGAAAGGAAACATAATAAGAAAGAGATCTGGCTGTGAGACTCCTAGGCCAGGCAGATTAGATAACATTGGGGAAGAGTGTGACGCAGGGGCCAGTACTAGTAATTGTGATGCGGAGATAAGCCTGACGGTGTTACCAAGGAAATCCAATGTGCCAGTCTAAGAAGCAGAGTGAGACTAGGAACGTGGAATGTGAGAAGCCTGTATGAAGGAAAACTCAAGGTAGTATGTGATGAGATTGAGAGATTACATATCCAAATTTTAGGAATTAATGAACATAGCTGGAGAGGCAAGGGACAATTTAACAGTGAAAATTTAAGTCTTTCATATATTCTGGTAGAAGTATCGAAGGCCAGAGTGGAGGGCATTTTGTTTAGATAAAACAACAGCAAAAGCTTTAATTTGATATAAACCGGTTAATGATAGAATTCTTACTATACCACCGCCCCCCCCCCCCCCCCAAAAAAAAAAAAAAAAATAAAAAAAAAAATAAATAAAAATAAAATAAATAAATAAAATAAGTAAAAACATAATAAAAAAACAACACACACACACACACACACACACACACACACACACACACACACACACACACACACACACACAAAACTCTCAAACAGATATATGCACATACATCAACAGCAGAAGGGGATTAATTGAAGATGTTTTTGCAGCACACTGCAAGACACATTAGATAAGATTGATCATAATGACATAACAATAATAATGGGAGATTTTAATGCCAAAGTAGGTACAGGAAGAGCTGACAATGAGAGGCACGTGTCAGGAACACCCAAGAAGACTCTTCACATGGAAGTCTGGAAGTCCTCGGACAGTACTTAAAAAAAATCAAATAGATTATATTTTAATACAAAGAAGATGGAGATAAAGCATAACATCAGCAAAAACAGTACAAAGTGCAGATTGTAATACAGATCATCAGTTATTAGAAGCAGATATGAAAGTAAAATTCAAAATACGTATCAGCTGAACTAATTAAAGCGGAATGAGAATAAAGCATACACATATATCATGCATTAAGTAAAAAGATATGGAAATATGGTACATGGCGAAAATATTAGAATAGAACTATCTTCACTCCAATACCAAACAAAGGACAACCTGAAATTAAGCACCAACTATAGAACTGTTGCCCTGACCAGTCATGCAAGTAAACTTCTACTAAATATCATAATGGGAAGATTTTGTAAGAAAATAGAAGAAGATATTAACGTGGTTCAAGTCAGATTTAGACAAGGAAGATGAACAACAGATCACATACTCAATATGCGTTTAATAATAGAGAAGTGTAGATAATTTTAAGTAAACCTATTCTCATGTTTTGTGGATAATTCAAAGATTTTGACTGTCTACAGCATCAGAATCTTTGGGAAATCATAAGGACAATTGGCTTTCCCTCGCTTGTAGTTCAACTCATAAAAATGCTCTATCTAGACCAACAAGCAGCGGTTAGAATAGATGGCGAGACATCAAATTGGTTTGACATCAAGCAAGAAGTCCGTTACGCTGTGTGCTGTCCCCCTATTTGTTTAACCTGTACGCCGAAAATATAATGAGAAATGAAAGAGATGATATAAACAGGGAGCAGTATGATGCCCTAGATATCGGTGGTCATGACATACCAGAGATTCAATATGCTGATGATACAGTACTGCTATCCACGAAACAGAATGGTATAGAAAACCTAATAACCTCAGCCCAATCGAATAGTGAAAATCACAACTTATATCTTAACATAGCAAAAACAAAGATAATGCGTACAGACAAAACTATTATGGAGAAAGAAATATGTGTTAATGAGGAAACATTTGGAGATGGTGGAAAATTTTGAATATCTTGGGTCATTTATTACCACAATGGTAGCACAATGAAAAAAAAATAAAAGACGAATATCTATTGCTCCTAAAGACGATAAAACAAGGAATATTGAAATATTGTGGTCACTTGAAACGTCATGAAAGTTTGGAGAGAACATTCATTCATTCATTCATTCATTCATTCATTCATTCAGTAGCATGTCCTTTGCAGAACTTCGCTCCCATAACAACCGTTCGGAAAACACCTCGGTCATAAGCAAGATGTCCCGCTTCCGATACACCCATCTGAAGATCATCCGCCACATCCTGCACCCATCTTCTCTTTGGACTTCCTCTTCTTCTCTCCCCTGGCATATACCCCTCCATGATTGTTGTCTCCAAACTTTCTTGGACATCCAAACTAAGTAAACTGGACATTCTGAGGTAGGTTAAGTGGCCTAGACAACTTGTCACGAACATCAGAAAGATGCAGTCATAATTTTCTGGCCATATTATGAGAAGACGAAACCTGGAACATTTGGTGACAACCGGAAAGAGAGACAGAGGAAGACAGTAAGAGATACAATTCTTGACAGTCGTGTTTCATGGCACGGAAGGGAGTCAATACATGAACTGACCCATGGCACGGAAGGGAGTCAATACATGAACTGACCCATGGCACGGAAGGGAGTCAATACATGAACTGACCCATGGCACGGAAGGGAGTCAATACATGAACTGACCCATGGCACGGAAGGGAGTCAATACATGAACTGACCCATGGCACGGAAGGGAGTCAATACATGAACTGACCCATGGCACGGAAGGGAGTCAATACATGAACTGACCCATGGCACGGAAGGGAGTCAATACATGAACTGACCCATGGCACGGAAGGGAGTCAATACATGAACTGACCCATGCCGTCGGAGATGGCAATTTATGGAGAAGCAAGATCGCCCACTCCAGTCAGCAAGTCACTTGATGATGATCTTCTTCTTCTTCTTCTTCTTCTTCTTCTTCTTCTTCTTCTTCTTCTTCTTCTTCTTCTTCTTCTTCTTCTTCTTCTTCTTCTTCTTCTTCTTCTTCTTCTTCTTCTTCTTCTTCTTCTTCTTCAGCGTTCCGAGCCATTGAGGTTGTTTGCAGCAGATACAATCCGTCTCCATTCATCTCTCTGGTTGACCTTCTCTTGCCAGTCGTTGATTCCAAGTGCTTGTAGGTCTGTATATATATTATCTCTCCACCGTCTTCTTGGTTTACCTCGGGGTCTACGGTCATTTATTTCCTGAGTGTACGCGAGTTTTGTTTCCCTATTATCTTCCATTCTTTCTATATGCCCCAGCCATTGTAGTCTATTAGCCTTCATGATACCAGTGATTAGCGGGGACTTAAACAGATCATAAATGTCTTTGTTACTTCTTCTTTTCCACTCTCCACTTTGTGTATCCCTAATGGGTCCAAAGATGCGTCTTAAAACTTTGTTCTCAAAGGTTTGTAACAAGGCTTCGTCTCCTTTCGTTGTACTCCAGGTTTCAGAGCCATACAACACAACTGGTCTGATCAGTGTTTTGTATATTGTGATCTTGGTGCTACGAGATAGCGCCTTTGATTTTAGTAGATGTTGTAGTGCATAGTATATCTTCTTCTTCTTCTTTCGTTCGCTTGAAATATGTCTATATCTGCAATGTCGTCTCTTGCATGAATTGAACTGTTTTTTTTTTCAGTTCACACAGTGGTCCATAGAGTTTATCTTCCACCGTCGTCTCTCTAGGCCAGAAGGTTTGCCTAGATATGTTATATTTTGGGCAGTCTTGGAGTATGTGCTCTGCTGTCTGCGACGCCAATCCACATGTGCACATGGCTGTTTCACCAATCTTGAATTTTGTATACATGTGGTTGCGTAATCTATTGTGTCCTGTTCTGAGGCGCAGAATAATGACTTGTTCTGGTCTGTCCATAATGTGGTAGTCATCTTGAGCAGGTTTTGGTGGCTTTCTGACTGATTTGATCATTCTTTTCTTTTGGTGGTATGTAACGGGCACATCAGGCTGTTCCTCTTTGGCTCCTTCCTTAGCCAATTGATCAGCTCTGTCGTTTCCGGGTACTCCACAGTGGGATGGTATCCACTGTATGGTGACTTTATGCTGACTGCTAAGTTCAGAAAGTAGTGTCCTTAGTACTGGCAATTTCCCAGAGAGGAGCGCCTCGAGTACTGATTTTGCATCTGTTAGTAGCACCACAGGTTGTGTACCATTGCTGTTATTTAGTAATTTCTCTGTTGCTATCTTGATTGCCTCAATTTCGGCATCATAGTTATGGCAGTACTTTCCTGTCGGTACTCTGGCTGTGTCCCTAGTATTATTTGGGTATTCTATGTACACTCCCGCTCCTCCATTTCGAACAGCATTTTGTGCTGACCCATCTGTGTAGACTCGGATCCAGAGGTCCTGTGGGTATTCTTCATCAAGGAAGCTGAGAGTGGCTGTTCTGCGCTGCACACTGTTCTGTTCTTCCTTGTCAAATATTCCTCTCACTTTTGTCTGGATTTGTAATGATAGTCTATGCTCATCTTTCCATGGAGTTCGCTCTGGAATAGTTGTTAGGGGGATACAAACTGTGGGCAGATCAGTGGTTTCTCTGCAGAGTCGTTTGGCCTGGTGGATAAAACTACTTCTTTTCAACCGCCCCATAGCTAGGTTTTCAAATCTGTTCTTCATAGGGTGGCCTGGCAAGCTGAGGAACTTTTCTGCTTGTATTAGCGTTTTCGTATCTCTGCGCTCACTCAGTGCCTGTGTCCTCCCCATCTTCTCCATTTCCACTATAGGGGTTGATCTCATCCCTCCTGTGGTGACTCTAAGTGCTTGATTTTGCACCTTGTCCAGCTCTTGTAGTGTGGTATTTGATGCTGAACACCACGCAGTTGACCCATATTCCAGGTGTGGTCGTATGCTCTGTTGGTAAACTTTGCTAAGTATTTTCGTACTGGCTCCCCATGTGGTTCCACTTAGCTTTCTCAGGATGGCTATTTTCCTTCTGGCTTTTGCTACTGCTTTGTTGATGTGCTTTCTCCATGTCAGCTTGCCATCAAATGTTACTCCAAGGTATGTTGGTTCTTTATCTTCTCTTAGGGGTGTTCCATTTATCTGGATGATCCCTGCCTTTTGTTTTGGAGAGAGGGTAAATAGGGTGGTGCTGCACTTGTCAGTGTTTATGCTGACACACCATCTATTTGCCCATGCAGCAAATGTATCTACAGCTCTTTGTAGCAATCTGGTGGCCACTGATGCATATTCATTTGTGCTCCATAGAACCAGGTCATCGGCGTACATTGCCGCTTTAATTCCATGCGGTAGGTGAGCAACAAGATCATTGATGAAGATTAGAAAAAGTGTGGGGGACAAGACTCCGCCCTGGGGGACACCGTGACGCAGTAGTACTTTCTTGCTCTTGAGTCCGTCTATCTGTACTCGGGCTCTTCTGTTGTGCAAGTATGCTTTCACCCATTTGTACATTCTTCCATTGACTTTGCAGTTTCTCAGTTTCTTCATCAGACCTTCTTTCCAGACTTTGTCAAAGGCTTTCTTCAGATCTATCCATGCCGCAAGCACCAGCTTCTTCTCTTGGAATGCATCCTCAATTTCTTGAGAGAGGTAGGTTGTCTGATCTTCCGTAGAGTAGCACTGCCTAAAGCCAGCCTGCTGTGGCACAAGGATGTTTTTACTTTCAATGTACCACTGCAGTCTGTGATTGATGATGCGCTCCAGTGTTTTGCAGAGACAGCTGGTGAGGCTAATTGGTCTGTAGCTAGAGGCAATGGAACCATCTTTCCCTGATTTTAGGAGGGGTATCATGATTGCTTCTCTCCAGGCTTGTGGAACACTGCCTAAGGTCCAGCTGTTATTGAAGATCTGCAACAGCTTTGTTTTGGCCTCTGTTCCTAGGTTCCTGATCATTTCATTGGAGATACCATCAGCTCCTGGTGACTTTCTCATTTTCAGTTTTGATATGGCTAGCTCCAGTTCGCTGATTGTGATGGGTGCCTCCAGAACCTCATGTACTATTTCCTTCTGTCCTGTATGTTGTCGTTTCTCTCGAATCTCTTGTTGATTCTCTGGACTAATTTTGATATTGCTATCTTGTGCGAACGAGTCCGCAAAATGGTCAGCTGCTTGCTTTCTTGTTAAGATTTTTCCATCTTTATGTAGTGCAATTTTTGAGTTTCTCCCTGTGCCCTCGTCATTAAGCTGTTTTATTAGCTTCCACAATTTCCTTGTGTCTCTTTCAAAGTTCAGAGACTCCGTTTTCTCCTGCCAGCTTTTCCGTCTAGCCTGCAGCTTGGCCCTTTGAAATTTGGCTTTTGCATGCTGGAATTTATTGTGGTGCTCTTGGCTGGGTGTGGCCTCTGCTTGCTTTCTACACACTTCAACATCATTATGCAACTGTTCCAGTTCACTACTCCAGTAGGGTTTATATTGTTTACGGGCTCCTCTTGGTACTGTTTCTCGCGCTGCCTGTAGTATGCATTTCCCAAACTCTTCAACTGCTTTATTTATGTCTTTCTCAGTGTTCAGGTTTCTAACCAGTATGCTGATGCGATGCTTGTACATTGCCCAGTCTGCTTTCTTGTAGTTCCACCTCGAGAGGGTGCTGCTTTCACTTACAAGCTCATTTTCTACGGTTAGAAAGACTGGCCGATGGTCACTGCCACCAAGTTGTTTCCCAACAGTTCGTGTAATGTTCCACCCCAGGTCTGGTGAATGAAAAGCCAGGTCAGGTGTAGTTGAAGAGTGCCATGATCTCGAGTAGAAAGTATGTGGGTCGGACGGCTTGTTAATCAACATGAATCTATTCTCATCTTGCCAGTCTTCCAGTCTCTCTCCTCTCTGGTCCATGTGATCATAGCCCCAGCTCTGCGAGTGGCTGTTGAAATCGCCACACACAATCATTTTTTCTTTTAGTGGTAGAGTGTCCAGTGCCTGTGGGCGGTCACTTGGACAGTAGTAATTGATCAGATGTAGATCTGTATTACCTGTCTTAAGTTTAAGTGTCTGATACTCAGCCCCTTCCATGTAGACTTTGATTTGGGAAGCCATGATGTTATTTCTTACAAGGGTCAGTATCCCACCTTTTCGCCTGTTCTTTCGGTCAGATCGGTAACACTGGTAGCCTCTGATTTTGAAGGCTATATTTTCATTGAGGTGAGTTTCTTGCAAGCAACATATGCTTACTTTCTCTTTGTCCAGGATGTTTTCTAATTCAACTTTTTTGTTGCTGACTCCCTCCGCATTCCAGTGCATTATTTTAAGTCTTAGTTTAGTATGGCCAGTCGTCCTATTCTCATGTCCCCTGGCTCCACAGGACATCTGAGAAGGACCTCCAGTAGTTGGGGTTGGACCCTTTCGAGACATAGGGCCCGGCACTGCACCTGCCTGGGGGTCCAAAGCAGGGCGAGCACCATAACGATTAGCAGTAGTCGACATATTCCATTTTGCGTGATTGCGTGGCATCCTGATTTCTGTGGTGCGCCTCTTGGCTGGTTGCCTCCGTCTTCAGCACCTTTCTTTGCTAGAGCAGACTGTGGTCTCACTCGAGTGTAGATGTGTACGCGCGCACACGCCTGTCTGCGCATGCATGTCCGTGCATACACATCTAGAGCATACTGGTTATTTTCCGGCGCCAGAGACTCGCCGTCGCCCCTTCTCCTGTTAGTTTAAACAGGCCCGCCACGTGAAGGCCAGGAGTTGGACTTTTGCTGCATAGGTTATGTATTCACGAGCCATTGAGGTATTTGAGCAATGTTGGGCGCTCACCCCAACACCGCGCCTCGGCTACATACAGCAACATTTGGAACCCATAGTATATCTTATTTCCAGAATTGATTCTAGTTTGTATTTCTTCCCTTATGATGTTGGAGCAGTTGAAGATTGTACCCAGGTATTTGTATGTTTCCGTTCTTTTAATGGTCATATTATCTATTTGTATGTGGCCAGAGTTTCTAGCCATTCCGTCTCTTGAAATTACCATATATTCTGTCTTATCTTGGTTGATAACCAGCCCCATCTGTTGGGCTTTTCCCTTTAAGTGAGTCAATATTTCCAATGTCTTTTGTTCACTTTGCCCTATAATATCTATATCATCTGCATAACCAAGCAGCTTGGATGTTCCTCCAATATCACATTCCTCCTTTACCCTCCTTACAACTTTCTCTAAAGCCAGATTGAAGAGTAGCGGCGATAGTGCATCACCCTGTTTCAAGCCAGATGTTATTTGGAAAGGGTCTGATTTCCTGCCTTTATATGTTACTATATTATAAGTATCTTCCATGCATAGTCTGGTCATGTTGATTAACTTCCTTGGTATTCCAAATTCCTGCATAGCATTCCATAGACTATTCCTATGGACACTATCATAAGCCTTTTTAAAATCCAAATAATGTTATGGAGATCTCTTTTATATTCCCAATTTTTCTCGGCTATTTGTCGTAAGATAAATATCTGATCTATTGTTGATCTGTTTTGTCTAAAACCCGCCTGGTAGTCACCTAATATGTATTCTGAATATGGTTTTAGTCTATTTAGTAATACTGCGGATAGTATCTTATAGCTTGTGGACAGTAGTGATATTCCTCTATAATTTTCACACTGGAACTTGTCTCCTTTCTTAAAGATAGGTATCAATAATGACTCTTTCCAGTCATGGGGTACTTGATCATCTTGATGATGATGACCCACAAAAAAGAGAATATTCATATCATATGGGATTCTGATATACACACATGTGAAACATAGCTAGTGTGCGGGATTTGTGCACTGTGATGAGATTCCCGTTATGTGATCAACGGGAGAAGACTAGCACACGCATGAAGATGTCCGTGTGTAATGATATTTGTTGTCCTTCTTACAACGCCAGAGCTGAATATATTTAAAGAAAGCAGCGGTTAACCTGGGGCTGTTAACATTTTAATTAAGTTTGTCTTCAAATGGAGATGGCGTAGCCCAAAATACTTTTCTGAAAGTGATTCTTAAAAACAAACTTCCACACCTTCTTGTTTGTAAATGGTTGAATGAATTGTGCAGCTAAAATCTTTCTACGGTCTAACCCCCTTCACCGCTTCTTACGACATGTAAAGCAGGATACAGTATGTTACCATTATTTGCTTCTCTTTAATAAGGTTCTCGGTAACACACAGGCGGAAACTTCTTAGTCGTCTCTAACGAATGTACACTGCTAATACTGTTATGTCGGTCTCGTGGAATGACATATGGCGTGTGCCGCCGTTGAGAATAAGCTTCGTTATCAGAGCACTTTACTATCTCCTGCCATCAGCTGTTAACCTGATCAGCTGGGGTATATCCGACGACCCAGTATGTCCCCTGTGTAGCATCACGCAGACCAAAAAGGCTCAGACAGTACAGCGTATTGTCCGCATGCAGGGCGGCCCTTGGGCAAGGCCGATTCACGTAGCGCCACAGCACAGTTCTTACCGAGCTGACAGCCATCGCTTGTTAAAAGCTGGACAAAAGCCGAACAGCAGGGTCGACTGCCCCGACAGCCTGTCATCTTTTCTCGGGGGCGCTGGAGACTGGGAGATGACAGGAGATCCGCAGGACCGTGGCAAATACCCAGCAGAAATCCTTAAGTTTCAGTTGCGACTAGACATTGTAGTGTGCGCTCCATTGACTCAACAGTTAGTACTAATCTAGCTGAGTGTTCCTTTCGAATCAAGAGTCGAGGAATACAGTGACGTGGTCGCAAGCCTTTCTTCGCCGTTGAGATAAGCGCAAGAGGCCGTGTTACCAACTCCGCACACAATACGGTGAAACAACTAGTTGTAAAGGGACAAGCAAGATTACGGGCACTTAAAAGACTGGGCGAGATAGCCGAGAAGCCCTCGCGCTAGCCATGGAGCAAGCGTAATGCGGGGTGGGACAAGGATACGCAATAAATGGTTCAACTTTGATTGCAATGTTAGCCACCGTCTCAAAAGAAGAACAACCTCGGTAACTCAAAACCTCTCCAGAACATTGCAACCTCACAACGAGAACGAAACAACAGCTACGGTCCTGTGCCGACCAGGGAGCCATTCCATCAGGGAAGAACAGGGCATCCAAGCTGGGTGTAGCGATCACTCGAATAAACATGTCAGCCAAAGTGACCAAAGTCGAACCGCTGTAGCCAAGCGCCGGCATCGACAGCTTGTGGTGGAATAGTAAGTCTTGCAAGGACCACGCCCCGCAGCGAAAGCGAGGGTCAGGGATGAGGCCCAAACCTTAATAGAATGAGCTCGAGGAAGAGCTGACTTTCGTGGGAGCGTGCAAGAGGCCGGACCCGCAAGCCGTGAACAGGGCACGAAGAAGGCAACGCGGCAGCAATGGCGTCTACTGTCATGGCCAAAGCTAGCCACCATTACAAAGACAAAGACCGTGGCCACCTGCCAGGGGAAGAAGCTAGCTTTCCAACGGTCAGTTACAGTGCAGTGTCAACGTTGGTAGATGCACCGGGTGCTCAATGTTCGCCCGCGGAGTGTGGGATGGCCTCTGGGCAGTCACACGTAGAGATATCGACACAATGTTATCTGGATGAATACGCATGACAGGAGAAAAACGTCCGGGTGTCATGACCCAGACCGTCCCCCACCATGAGAGTGTAAATAAGGTTAGTTAGTTAGTTAGTTAGTCGCAGATCCAACTTCACAGCAACGGGTCGTCTCCATTATGCTCCGTTCCTGTGCCAGTGAATATCACACAAAACTCTCCCCACTGCCCAATATGAAAAGTGGAAAAGACAGGAGTCTCGACAAACAACAGCCCGCACAAATACACTGTGCATAATGCCGCCATCAGAATGTCAACACACCAGTCCCCCACAAAACACCCAGTTCATCTCTGATGGAATCGACTGTCATTTTCCTATCTGAATGTTTCCTAGATGTTCACCCACACAGTCCACGAAAATACAGTTCATCGCTGATGGCAGTGGCAGTCAACCAGAAGACCAGCAGCCACGCATTTCTGCATAAGGCAAAAACCGGTCAACGCTGGGACATAGCCACCTGCCATCACTCCGAACATGCAGTCACGTTCCAAAAAACCTCAGGCAGATTCAAAAGCATTTCACACGAAACTCACAGCTCACAGTGTCGCGCCACGCACTCACTCAGTAGCAGGGCGACGGAACCATCAAGCCTCCTTAGTCGCCTCTTACGACAGGCGTGGTAGGCTACAGTGTTGCTATTCTTTGCTCCCCTTATGGGCCCCGGCAACACACGGGAGGTAAATAAGGTAAAGGAGCCGAAACATTCGGCGAGGGAGGGGGGGGGGGAGTTTACTTCTGATGATCCTGTCGTGCTTTCCCCCCGGCGGAGCTTTTACCACTCATTGCTGTCTCCCAGGGTACAGTTAATTTAAACACAGGGGACACCACCAAACAGTTGAGAATAAATAGTAAACCAAAGAATAATCAATATATTCAGGTCAAAATTACGTCGCTTTGTGATAAATGCCCTGTTATCAGCTGCGGTACTTGTTCTTCTCTTATGTGAGCGTTTCTAGTAGACATATAAAAACTTTAACACTGTCACCCCCTGTCGCGCCTCATGTCACTTAGTGCTTGTCGTGATCTCGTCATCGAGAGATCAAAAAGTGACCGGATGTTTATCAAACAGCCTGCTGGCGAAACGAGACCCACGAGTCTCAATGGGATAGGCTGGGGAGTTTCTTTCCTCAGTTAACTAGCGATTATTGTAAGTCAAGTTCCGATTAATATAATGCGTTGAATTATCATCTCGTAGAAGTCGGAACTGTGTCTTCGGGTGGCCCAGCGGGTCGATCAGATAAACAAACAAGGCTGCGAAAGGGAAAGTTTTTACAAAACAAAGTAAGTCCAGAAAAAAGTGCAACTACAACAAAACAAACCTGCTAGAAATAGAAGTCTCAAGTCAGCAGCAGTCAGTGAATCCGTGGTGTGAAATGCTGTAGATTCGGAGATGGACTTTACATAAAATAGGTGTGATGGATAAAGTTGTGGTACTGGAATATAAGTTGATTTCTCTTCGCCGCTTGTATTTTTTTTTCCAATAAACTTGGAAAACAAAATCCAGTCTTCATCCTGACTCCTTAATGAAGTTATTCCTTCTCATTTCTCCTAATACTGAAATTACAATACATTACAGACATAATTTACCCCTATTAGATGTTTATAAGTTATAAGAAATTGTAATTGGTTTCACATAGGAATGGACATTAAAATCCAGCCCTATATATACTGAATGAGCTATGGACATTTTATTACAAATTCAAATATAGTTGAGTGGTATGAATGAAATGCATGTATGATGGTTGGAGTGGTATGGCCTTGGGAAATTCCAAAAATATTGCACTTGGGTTTGACATATATTTATAATTTGTTGTGTTCCAATAATCGTATTACTATATATGAGCAAAAGAACAGTGTTGGTAAACCTTCTACTATAATCAATCACAGAAGAAACCACATTTTCAAATAAGACAACAGGTATTTATTGCTAAATATTTTAATAATTGTAAATTTTTTACTAGTAGTATTTTAATTAACGCAATGGTTAATAAATACTATTATTTTAAAAATGTTTCTGTCCCAGGAAATTATTGATTGAAGGTAAATAGCAGACAGGGCCTGAAAGAGTTAACAATAGTAAGTTAATACCTGGCTGAGACTTAAGAACTTATTAACAATTACCACAGTTGATAAAAATATAGTTGTCTATCATTATCATAAAAGTTAATGTAATAACTATGACAGAATTAACCTTCCACAGGAGTGTTGTAATTAGTGTTGACTAGATTACTACAGTGCTGTAGTTAGAGAGTTAGTATTGACTAGATAACTACAGTGCTGTAGTTACTAATTTCATGTTGACTAGATTACTACAGTGCTGTAGTTACACATTTCATGCTGACTAGATTACTACAGCGCTTTAGTTACAAAGTTAGTGTTGATTAGGTTACTACAGAGCTGTAGTTACAAAGTTAATGTTGACTAGATTACTACAGTGCTGTAGTTACAAAGTTAGTGTTGACTAGATTACTACAGTGTTGTAGTTAATTCAAAGTTAGTGTTGACTAGATTACTACAGTGCTGTAGTTAATTCAAAGTTAATGTTGACTAGATTACTACAGTGTTGTAGTTACAAAGTTAATGTTGATTAGATTACTACAGTGCTGTAGTTACAAAGTTAATGTTGACTAGATTACTCCAGTGCTGTAGTTACAAAGTTAGTGTTGACTAGATTACTACAGTGCTGTAGTTACAAAGTTAATGTTGATTAGATTACTACAGTGCTGTAGTTACAAAGTTAATGTTGACTAGATTACTACAGTGTTGTAGTTACAAAGTTAGTGTTGACTAGATTACTACAGTGCTGTAGTTACAAAGTTAATGTTGACTAGATTACTACAGTGCTGTAGTTACAAAGTTAATGTTGACTAGATTACTACAGTGCTGTGGTCACAAAGTTAATGTTGACTAGATTACTACAGTGCTGTAGTTACAAAGTTAGTGTTGACTAGATTACTACAGTGCTATAGTTAATTCAAAGTTAGTGTTGACTAGATTACTACAGTGCTGTAGTTATAAAGTTAATGTTGACTAGATTACTACAGTGCTGTAGTTAATTCAAAGTTAATGTTGACTAGATTACTACAGAGCTGTAGTTAATACAACGTTAGTGTTGACTAGATTACTATAGTGCAGTAGTTAATTCAAAGTTAGTGTTAACTAGATTTCTACAGTGCTGTAGTTAATTCAAAGTTAATGTTGACTAGATTACTACAGTGTTGTAGTTACAAAGTTAGTGTTGATTAGATTACTACAGTGCTGTAGTTACAAAGTTAATGTTGATTAGATTACTACAGTGCTGTAGTTATAAAGTTAGCGCTCACTAGACTACTACAGTGCAGTTGTTACAAAGGTATAAGCTAATGTTGACTAGATTACTACAGTTACAAAAGGTATGGGACACTGTGTTAAAAAGTAGAGTTTGAAGTATGACATCATGACTACCAGTGGGAGTGGAGGCTATAATGGCAGCTTTCTGATGGTTGGAGAGTACAGAAACACAGAACAACATGCTGTGTTTGTGACAGCCACACAATGCATGATATATATAAAAGAAAGTAGTATGTTCAGTGTGGAGTGGCTTGCAACATTCAAAAAGTTGTTTTTTTTGGCACTAGCTCTTTAAAATCAAGTGCAGTCTGTACACACTGCTTCTGCTAGCACTGGACTGAATTTTGTGTATGGATTAACTTTCCATATTAACAGCATCCCTCGTCATCAGGCGAACCTACTCCGACTTCAGAGGTACTTGTAATTTACATCTCCAAGTCAAGGACGAGAGGTCATCATTATAATCCAACTGTCTGGTGTAGGGGTTGAACCCCTTACCTTGGCATCAGCACACCGGATGTTTAAGAACACACATTCTTATCCATTCAGCCATGCTAACCTCTATTAAAAAAGATGGTCAAGTGGATATGCATTTTCTGTCCAGGACATGCAGGTGTACTAGAAAATTAACAGGCTGATTGTCTGGCTGTTACCACTCAGGTGAGATTGATCATTGCTGAGATGTGTCCTGCATAACTTCAACAGAATAAGCTCAAATAAAAAAGGTCCAGGGTTTGCAGAAACAATCCAGCAATGTCAACGAAGCATCAATTGAACATCAATGAAAGGACTCGAAGGTCGGCAATCTAATTGATGAGGCCAAGTTTATTTGCCCATATTCTCGTGCTGCATGATCAATCAGAAAATTCATGAAATTATAATTGGTTTCGACCGTGTCTGTTATTTCCAGACGGGACGGTCATAGTAACATTAATTATAAATCATTAACTGTTGAGCAGAGTAGCTACTAAGAACTATCAAGTCCGTATCACAGTTCTTCTGTCCTTTGCAAGGTTGCCAAAGTGTCCTTCTGCTGTGACATTCTAAGTTTTATTCTAATATTCCGCATGACATTTCGTTTGTCATGTAAGATGCCATACTATTCTGGTTCTCCTTTCTAATATGAGTTGGCCATGAGTACGGTTGTCCTGCCAGTAAATATCTTTCTAAGTTCCAGACAACTTCAACGTGCTGCTTCTCTGGTGGGGCTCTGTGATCCAAATGTTTGTTGTTGTTGATAATTCTCCTGACGTGTTCTACGTCAGCCCATTCGATACTCCTAGATATTGGTTTCGCGATTTCGTCGCAAATTTACTTTTGCGTCATATTCTCTGTCCTGCCACTTGGCAATCATGACAAGGCTGATGTGGCAAAGTATTTCTGGGATCACATGGAAAGTACATCAGAACAAGGGACCCACGTTTGGAAAGACTGATTCAGCATGAGTTGTCATTTATCAGCCTCTGCACAGACACCTCTGTCTCACCTGCTGTCCATTCCCGACACCCTCGGTCCTGGGTAACTATGACTTGTCTATAAAAGTCACAAAATTAACTTAAACATTTAAGACGGAACAACACAAGCATCTGATCAAGATAGGCATGAAGATACCATGTAACATGCCATGCCAGAAGAGAGGAGTGAACAATTATGTTTTAGTTAGTTAGTTAGTCGATAGATCACCCTCGCTGCACATCGAACTATTCAGTCCATAAGTGCTCGATTCCACCCCTCAGTAAATCCCACAGCATGTAGCGGCTAATGACACCAGTTCTGTGTTGGTTTCTTTGGCTTCCTGCATAGTGTTCTTGTTTGGTCACACCTCTTTTAACTTGCTGTTCTTGCAGTATGACCATGTTGTAGATTCACAGTCATCACTTGGTTCTCGCAAATGACTTACTTCATGTAGAGTATTCAGTATATAATCCTGGTCCATTGCTCGTCCGCCCTCCACAGTGGCCTTACCTGCAAGCCTGTCAGCCCACCAATTCCTTGTATACCCTGGCACAAAAATGAAACTAATGTTTGCCAGCCGTGACAGCTCCAGAGACAATCATTGTCTTCAGACCCACCCCATCTCTATTTTCCTGAGCATACTCATTGAGTCACTATGGACACATGCCCGAGTGAAGGTCTGTGTCTCGAGGCATGCTTTACTTACTGCCATGACTTCCATAGACTACTTGTGGTCAAGACAAAAGCATCAGAACCTTCCTTCACAATTTTCCCTCCAGCCTGAGTCGTAAAGGCCCATGAACTTCTCATATGCAGAACGACCAACCCATCTGTGTAAATGACAGCATCACCCGCTAAAGAGTTCTTGAAGATCAAAGCCTAATTGTCTGCCTCCACAGCAGCCAAATTTTCTTGTCTGAATTTTCTGTCTAGTCGGATGCAAAACCATCATGTTTTAATACATGCAAGCACAAGTCTGCAGTAAATCTATCAGGTGCTGTCTTCACAATGAAGATTGGCTGTAGTGGATCTCCATCTCTCTACTTCTTGCATTGACTATACACTTTGATATACTGCTGTTTGTCCATCTCTTGATGTTATCTTCCCACTTTTATCACTGTTTACCTCTTGCCTACATGCCTTCATTTTGTCCCTCAATTTTGATTTTTATATGAGTGTTATGTCTTTTAATGTAACTAAAATATTTAACTTGTTTCTTTTTTACTTTTTTCATCAGCTCTTTTTTCATTCGCATCCTCCCTAGGGCTAGTGTCACGGTTCTGGGGTTTATGTGGGCTAATGTTTGATTCTTCGGCTAATGACTGTTTACCCCAACAGGACAGCACACTTCATGTTAATCCATCAACAAGTCTCTGACGCTATATGAGGAGAACGACAACGCCTTTATTGTTGGCAAGCTTCAGAAAACGACCATTAATGATGCGGTCACTCGAGTCTTCAGGCTCTTGCATACTGCTCTCATTCTCGCACTGAGCTCACAAATCATACCTGCATACATGGCAGGACTGTTAGACAACTGAGTGTGATATCGCCTGCATTGGAGGTGTCATGATGTCTAGGTATAAGTAAGATGGCCCAAACCTCCTCGCCGTGTTCTAAAGTCGTTGCGTATGGATAATATCTACCGACGTGTATCGAACATGATATTTGACTGCAACTCCTACAATCATTGACAAGATGTGAAACTACCTTCCTATGTCTAAACTATTGAAGGAATCTAAGACGATCCTTTCTGTGTGTACGCTGATGGTGGAAGCTGGTTGTCGAACGCCTAAACCTACCGTCTATTGTAGAAGCTGGTGATAGAATGCCCCAAAACTACAGTTGGGTTGTTATCCTACGTACCGTGTGACGTGGCATTCGTTTATTATAGGTGCCACATTGTGCACCTTTCTAAGAGTTTCCTATTTCTAAATATTGATGCACTCGCTCATCAATTTAACTCATCTACGCTGTCATCAGCTTCATGACAGCTTTGCCCCCTTCATAAGAAAAAAATGTTTATAAAACATTTTTCCACTCTTAATAACCTACGACATGTATGCAAATGATGGACGCGACGTAAATTACTGTAAGTTGTGATCGACTACGAATCTATCGTCTCTGGAATATGAACCAATATAAATCGTGGGATATCAAACACTGGACTAAAACCACAAGCCCCGATCACCGTCACCTCATACATTCTAAAAATGATCCTCGAGATGTTCTTAGCGTTAACATGACCGACTACTTGCAACTAAACCAAGGCTCAAACACTGCCAGTAAATATAATTAAAGTACTGTTATCGCGTATCAATGTTGACCCCTTGAAAACTACCTACAGGCCTCTGTAACCCCGAGTGCCTTAGGTTAAAATAAAAACACCATCCCGTGTTGTACACCCGATGAACTTATGAGACATACTATGCCACTGATCGCCGTTAACTCAAGAGATGTATGTCAACTTCACTCTAAGCCAATATATAATTCCATCATTCGTCTTATCTATCTATCATGTCGATGGTGGCAAACTATTTTCTATATACCTAAGTACTATATCTGTAATGTGTTTAATATATATATGTGTCTATTACTTAATATGTCTGTTTGTATATACTATTTATCTTTCATTCATTTCTCTTCATTCATCCATCATGAAATGAAACATATGATGTGTAATTAGTTACCACAGAACATACTACTCACATTAAGAACAAAATAAATCAGTGTCAGGATATTTAAAATAATCAATAGCACCAATCATAATAGTTCAAAAACCAAACAAAATAAATATAATAATATGAGCGATCGGCGTTGCCAGTAGTGGGTTGTGCTCAATATTTAAATTTCAAATCCCGAAACAACCACATAATCAATTGATTATTGCTCACTGGATTTAGGAGGCCTGGTGTTCCTTGCCAGTGAGAAGTCCTGATCGTTCGGGTCCCATCGATTGACGGACGTCGGTCGCGGCGATTATGCAATCTTGAGCATAGCCTACGATGGGTAGCGTTGTGATGTTCTGTTGTGATAATTTGGTGTGTCCAGTGTGTGCCGCGTGGTTACACACCCGCTTCACACGCGTGATCCGGGACTGTTTCCGGATCCAGTCAGGGATATGCACTACTGACGAGCTCAAATGAGGGCGAAACTCGAGTATAGTGCTTCCATATTGACGTGGATAGGCCTTAGGTTCATACCAGAATGCGATCGGCGTTGCCAGTAGTGGGTTGTGCTCAATATTTAAATTTCAAATCCCGAAACAACCACATAATCAATTGATTATTGCTCACTGGATTTAGGAGGCCTGGTGTTCCTTGCCAGTGAGAAGTCCTAATCGTTCGGGTCCCATCGATTGACGGACGTCGGTCGCGGCGATTGGGCAATCTTGAGCATAGCCTACGATGGGTAGCGTTGTGATGTTCTGTTGTGATAATTTGGTGTGTCCAGTGTGTGCCGCGTGGTTACACACCCGCTTCACACGCGTGATCCGGGACTGTTTCCGGATCCGGTCAGGGATATGCACTACTGACGAGCTCAAATGAGGGCGAAACTCGAGTATAGTGCTTCCATATTGACGTGGATAGGCCTTAGGTTCATACCAGAATGCGATCGGCGTTGCCAGTAGTGGGTTGTGCTCAATATTTAAATTTCAAATCCCGAAACAACCACATAATCAAAATAATAAACGTTTTCATTTATGCGCCAATAATATTACTTAACTTAAATATAACTACTTAATTAAATAATACACATTTATAATATCCTATTACGGTAAATCCACTATACACGAAATCACATCAATCACTTGAGCTGTCAATAAACAACCTATATCGGGTTTATTCTTACACACTGTATAATTTCTATAATTCCTATAGAATATATCTGTTCATTGTTTCACGAAGCAAAATATGAAAATTAATACCACCACACTTGATTGACAATCAATCAGGTCTCTTTGATTGTCTCTGCTGCCTCCAAGGTACAAGAATCTAATCAAGTGAAACTGTTCACCTGTCTACCTGAAACATTAATAATAACAAGTGACTAACTTATATCTATATAATATTTTAATAAATATGTGTCATTTCAGAATGTAGCCACAATCATAATACTGTAATATTAATTTTACACATTATACTATTCTAACTTAACTCACAATAAAGAAATCTATATACAATATTTCCATAGACTGTTTACAAGCGACTGAGTAAATCAGCTAAATTATTTTCACTGCTGGAGATATGAGCAACAGTGAAATCAAAATCCTGCAATAAAGCCCACCTATTTGATGCAGGAATTTGTAACTATCACATCAGATATTTCCCGAGCAATCAAACTTTCTTTTGTTGCAGCCATTATAAATAATGTAAAGTCAATCAGTAGGTAGTCGGAGTGGGTTCGCCTGATGGCGAGGGACACTGTTAATAGGGAACGCTAACCAACACACAAAATTCAGTTCATTACTATTATAAATAGTGTGTATGGTCTACGCATTGAGTTCAAAGCGGCCGAGCGTTAAAAAAAACAAAAAAATAGGTTTCCTATGTTCATGACATTACATACACCCATTTGTAGACTATTTATAAAATTTCCCTGCATTTACGATGATAAATAAGAGTAATTATTTAAATATTTATGACATTTTTTTTCTGTTTTTTGTTTGACTAGTTAAAATGGATGAAAGCATTGATGCGTTAGTGGAAATCAGATTCGATGACCTCATATTTTATGAGCGCTGTGGTGGAGGAACATTTGGAAGTGTCTACAGGGCTTTGTGGCAGTCACAGAATGTGATAGTTGCCGTCAAACGGCTGTTAGTTTTAGAGAAAGAGGTAAGAACTGTAACTGTTTTGTGAATGTTGTTAACAAATTATAACAATAAAGACAGTTTAAAATTTAAAGCTTTACTATTCCATTTTATTTTCATTTGCATATACTATATATGTTGTAAGAATGCAGCTTGAAGCCATTAAAAGTAAAGAACTGGTTTACATATCTTGAGCCATACTTGGCATATGGCACTACATCCTTGGTTTTATAGATCATTTGGCACCTGGTGAATGATGTGGTCAGTATAACATCAGCCGCCTCTACTTTATAAGATGTTTCCCGGTACTCATTGTAGGCAGGGTCAACCTGGGAGTGCAGGCCAGTTACAAACATATGCCTTGATGTGGATTCAAACCCGTAACCACCAGGTCGGCAAGTGAGCATCTATCCACTGTGGCTCCATTAAGTACCATTTGTAAATATTAAATGCAGCCAAGTACTAAAATGGTCCTTTCTTATAGAGAATTTCATAGGCATTTGAAAGTGTGAGATTGCGATACAGTTCCAAAAATGTAATATTTAAAATCATTCTTCCTTTGCCCTTTGTTCCTTATTGGGGTCTAGGCTCTCAACCAAACAACGCGAAGCCATTCTATATTTTGCTGTCTCCTGCATGTCTTCCCAGTATTATTCATCTCTGTAATTCTATTCTTCATGCACATTGTCAAAGAACATTTTGAGCCAAAATAGGCTTTATCAGCCATCTTAGAACTCACGGCTCCATACTTTCAACTCCACTGGATGAAATGAATGGTCATCATCATTCTTGATGGACAAACAACAATTCTTCATGTGCTTTTAGGGCTCCCTTTTTGTAGTTTATTAGTAATTCTATTAGTTGTTCTTCATACTTTGTAGTACTGATTTAACACTGGAGTTAAAAATTCTGTTTGCTATTAAGCTCAACTTCCACAAAATTCCCAGTGCCATGAAAGCTCCTCTTGTCTTTTGCATTCTTATTTTAATATTTCTGTCCATTTCCCCATTTTATTTGTCCACATTGCATCTTAAATAGGCAGCTGATTAAAATCATTTGTTAGTTTTAACATCACAAAAGCATGCACAGACTTTGGTATACACACTTATGTTGAGCTGATGAGAGTTGCTAAGAGCAGAAAACAGCGGCGAGACATTATCAGGTGACTTCAACACTAGTCTTCAGATTAATTGAATGAGTCTTAGAGGTTATTATGATGTAGAGGTTAGTGCACTCGCCCATCAACAATACAGTGGATGTAAGTTCAATTCACAGTGTTGACATTTATCTGACCAGTATGGTTCTGGTGCAAGAAGTCAGACCTTGAGGTTCAATGAATCTGAGCTGGTAAAGACCTTTCTCCACCTCTAAGTAATGGTCCTGGAAACTGGTTCAGTCAATCTGAACTTGTTAAAATCTTTCTCCACCTCTTAGTAACAAAACAGGTTCAGTAAGTCTGAACTTGTTAAGATCTTTCTCCACCTCTTAGTAATGTTCCAGGAAACAGGTTAAGTAAATCTGAGCTAATCAAGACCTTTCACCACCTCTTAGTAATGTTCCAGGAAACAGGTTCAGTCATTCTGAGCTAGTCAAGGCCTCTCTCCACCTCTTAGTAATGGTCCTGAAAACAGACTGCTTTGCTACAATCTGACAGAGAAAGTATGCATTGAAAAGGAAAGATAAGTTCTATTACAAAGAATCCTGAGATGAAGACTGACTGATATAACAGCCAAAATGCTCAAATATTGCAGCTGCTGTGTAAACAGTCACATTACAAGCATTGTTCTTTTCAGAACCATTGAAGAAGAAGAAGAAAATTTATTGTACATTTGATTTGTTGGTTTAATTTCAGGCACAAGTGTTAAGCAGTCTTAGTCACCGTAATATTATCAAGTTTTTTGGAGCAGTGATCCAGGACCCCAACTATTGTCTAGTGACAGGTGAGGTCTCTGAAGCAATGGAAGTTGTAGAGTGCAAGTTGCTCATGTCGTATTGAACACCTTTTACTATCATGTATCGGCTTTGCATTCACGGAAATCTTACTTTTATGATGTAGAATACCCATGTGCTTCCTCTGCTTTCCAATGAGGGCTTCAGGGCATGCATGTGGATATTCTGAATGGGCCTCCTGGGGTGCACCACCTGTAAATGGAATGGCAAAGATGCTGTTGACACTCTGAGGCATTTGAATGTCCTGTGAAACTACATGGAGAGGGTAAACTGGTTACCACAATCTGTGCTGTAAGGAAGATGAAACATGCCGAGGACCATACATCTTACATGCTTCAAACCTGAATGACAGTCACAGAATATGTCCACGATAATAGTAGTAAATTGTAATGATTTGCTGAATGAATAGGCTAGCAGGAAAAAAAAATGAAAATGGTCATACTTTGTAGGGATAAACCAGAATGAATATGGACACTGGACATTGCAGACACCTTGGGCAAGAAAATGTATGAGGCGGGAGATTTGGCAACAATTGGAGAGACTTTTTAGCTGACCATGATGAGAGAGATATTCAACAAAGAACCTGCTGCATGATGACATATTACTGTTTTAACAGTATACCAAAAATAATCTCACCAGTCTTAGTACCATAGTACTTTTATGTTATGAATGCCACAAGAAGGCATCACTAAGGGCACATGCAGCAGAGGGACACATGCAGAGACCACTTCATGCCACTAAGTCCTGGGACCCTCATCATCATGTAACATGTCCTTTGTAGAACATTGCTGTAATCAAGCCCCACCGAAAAGTCACTCAGTCTCTTGCCGTTTCTCCTGTCTCATACACCCTCATGCCCAAGGTGTCCGCAATATCCTGTGTCCATCTTCTTGCTGGTCAAACCCTGCTGTTTCTTCCAGAAACCGTCTCTTCCTCAATCATTAATAACAGCAACAATGACAATAACATTGTTGAGTACCATGTACCACAGGATCTGTAAAAAATAAACTGTCATCTACTGCCTGTGGTACCTTGCGGTGTAGGGCAGAGGGAGGTCATGAGACTGAGGAATTAAGGCCGCCTGGCTAGTTCAGTTGCCACAAACTGTGAAGGTTAGGGTTCTTTTTTGCCCCCGACAGAAACAAAATTCACATCTTACCAAGGATTCAAATTTGGGTTCCCTGAAGGAAAACTGAGAGAGAAATGAAAGAGGATACAGACTAGTAGAGTGGGCAAAAGAACAGGAAATGATTGTAGGAAACACCTGGTTCAAGCAACACCCTAGAAGATTATGGACCTGGAGGAGTCCTGATAGCAGGATTAGAAACCAGATTGACTACATTCTCATTAGCAGAAGATTTAGAAACGCCCTAACAGTAGCAAAAACAGTTCCCAGTGCTGACTGTTATAGTGACCACAGATTACTCACAGGAACATTGAGGATAAAGTTGAAGAAAGTCAAGTATACAACAGGGAACACTAAATATGATTTGTGTACATTGAGTAATGACAAGGAAATACAAAACAAATTCAACATAGAAGTACAGAACAGATTTTAAATATTGTCTGATCTAGAGATCCTATTCCAGGATGTGGATGATCAATGGGAAATGTTAAAGAATTCAATCAATATGGCTGCAGAAACAACTATTCCAAAATTAAAGAAGGTGGGTCGTAAGAAATGGATGACTGAGGAAATTTTACACTTAATGGAAACAAGAAGACTCAACAAAAATAATCCTGCCAAATATGAAGAAATTCACAGACAAGTCAGAATATTATGTAGGAAGGCAAAAGAATCATGGCTTGAGGAAAAGTGCTTAGAAATTGAAAAACAACACAACAGTCAAAATACCAAATTAGTGCACAAAAGGATTCAGGAACTTACTAATAAAAGAACAAGTACATCAACAGGCTGTCTAAGAACTAAAGATGGCAAAATCATAATAGAAAAAGATCAGATTCTACATGTATGGACAGATTATGTGAAAGACCTGTATAATGATAACAGAGAGGAACAGTATGCTATTAGATTTAATAATGAAGGACCAGCAATTTTAAAGATGGAGGTTCAAAATGTTCTTAAGCATATGAAAGCTGGCAAGGCCCCCGGTGCAGATAACATCACAACAGAAATGATTAAAGCTTTAGAAGAATTTGGACTAGAGCAAGTCACTAGACTGCTGAACACATTATATGATACTGGAGATATACCTTCTGAATTATGTAATTCTGTATTTATTGCAATCCCAAAGAAATCAGGAACCTTAGAATGTGATCAACATAGAACAATTAGTATAATGAGTCACATCACAAAGATTTTGTTACGAATTATCATGCAAAGAGTGAGGAAGAAAATACAACCTGAAATAGGGGAAGAACAATGTGGTTTTGTAGAAGGAAAGGGTACAGTAAATGCTGTGTATATGCTGCGAACAGTTATTGAACGTGCTTTAGAAGTAAACAAGGATATACATCTTTGCTTTATTGACTACACAAAGGCTTTTGATAGAGTAAGACATGTCAACATTGTGGATATGCTTGCAGATCTACAAATTGATGGGAAAGACATTAGACTTATAAAAAACATATATTGGAAACAACAAGCTGCCATAAGAATTGATAATGAAGTAGGACAATACCAACCTATTAAGAGAGGTGTTAGGCAGGGATGTGTAATGTCTCCAGATCTTTTTTCCTTATACAGTGAAAATATTTTCAGAAATGTAGAAGACCTAAATGGAATCAGCATTGGAGGACGAAACATAAATAACATTAGATATGCAGATGATACAGTATTGATTGCAGACAATGCACAGGATCTGCAACAATTAGTAGACGCTGTGGTTGTACACAGTGAGCAGCTGGGGTTGGAATTAAATTGTAGGAAGACACAGGTTATGGTCGTCACTAGGAAGAACGAAGTACCACAATGTAATATACAAGTAAATGGGAATATTCTTCAACAAGTGAATCGGTTCAATTATCTCGGAACAGTCATAACATCTGATGGCAGATGCCTTGAAGAGATTAGAACAAGAATCGCCATTGCGAAAGTAGCCTTTAGCAAGATGAAAAACATTCTGACCAATAAATTGATGTCAATTGAAACGAGAAAAAGAGTGTTGAGGGGATACATAGAGCCTGTTCTTTTGTATGGATGTGAAACTTGGACAATGTGCAGTCAAGCTGAAAAACATCTGATGGCTGCAGAAATGTGGTTTCTGAGGAAAATGCAAAGAATACCATGGACAGATAGAAAAACCAATGACCAAGTACTACAAGAGACAAATGAAAATCGTAGATTGATTAGAGAAATTAGACGTAGACAGTCAAAATTTTTTGGACATGTTATGAGAAGAAATGGACTGGAGAACTTGGTGACAGCTGGCAAGATCGAGGGGAACAGACCAAGAGGAAGACCGAGAGGAAAATACCTGGATGGCTTGGCCACATGGCATGGACTAGACAGGAACACTGAGCTGATCCACGACTCTGGTGATCGAGTGAAATGGCGAATCATGACCGCCCACGCTTTCCGGCATGGCACATGATTGATTGATTGATTGAAGGAAAACTGCGCATTCTAGCCACTCAGCCACAGGGATCAGCCTGCAAAAAAGCCAGCCACTCCTCACCACAGGGATCAGCCTGCAGAAACTACTGTTCTTGTCCAGACTTAACTACCTGGATGTATGTACATATTTTGAGTAATGACATAGAGTAATGGTTGTTCTGTGGTAACTTTTTTCTCTGTCAGAATATGCTCCAAATGGCTCGCTGTATTCATATATGAGAACTCCAGAGAATGCCTTGGATTTCAAGCAGATTGTTAAGTGGGCCATTGAAATAGCAAGAGGTGAGCTTATTTCTAATTTATAACATTAGAAGTTGGTGTTGTTGAAACATTTTGTGTGGATTAAAGCAGTATTGACTGTAGTTTCCCTTTTTTCTTGGCGTGTTGTTGAAGCTAAATATGGTTAAGTGAATGTGCAAAAATCTGATTACATTTTTCATATTAAATTGACTAAATTGTGTATAAACAGTAAAAAAAACAACATTAGTTTATATTTTGTTTTGTTATTTTCTTCTTTTAAAGCATGTGGGTCCAGTATTCATGGCCAGTAATGGTTATCAAAGGTTTAGTTTCATTTAGCCCTGGTTTATTATGTTTAAATATTTCCAGTTAAAAAAATGTTTGGCGCATGTCCTTTATAGTACATTGCAGCCAGCCCCAGCATTTATTGACTGTTTGTGAATTACCAGGCAATGTTAGTTCAGTAGCTTGCTGCAGCTTTCTGAGTGGTTGACGCCTCATTCATGGAAATCAACCCTTGGCACAGTATGACAGGAAATTATAAAACTGTGTGTCTCACAATCCTCTAAGCCGCATCACTGTTGTTCTTTGGGCGCTCGCTGGATTTGAACTCAAGCATAGTCCATACACACCACTTCTAATAGTGCTGGACTGAGTTTTGCATGTAGATTAGCTTTCCCTATTAACAGTATCCCTTGCCATTAGGTGAACCCACTCCGACTTCAGATGTACTTGTAATTTACATCCCCAAGTCAAGGATGATAGGTCAACATTTTAGTCTTATCTGTCCGGTAAAGGTGTTAAACCCCTTACCTCGGCATCAGCACACCGGATGTTTAAGAGCACATGTTCTTATCCATTCGGCCATGCTGACCTGCGCCGGTTATATTTCTATTACAAGCATTTACATCGTCACATTGAATTGAAACTTATAAATAACTCAATCTTTAATAGTGTATGGAAAGTCACAAAAGCAAGGCAGATTTGCACCAGACAAAGGGATATCATCATGTCCTTCTGGAGTTAAAATAGTATTTGTTTGTTACTGTTGTCTTTTCATTATTTCCCTTTGTTTCAGTTGTTCTTCTTTAGCTTGGATGTAGAGGAAAATTAGATGTTTTGATCCTGCATATTTGTCATATGTTAATACATGGTATCTTGGTTTATGTGACCTGTGTGGGTTAGTGGGTTTACACCTCATACATCTACAACATTAGGTGAAATGTCTACCTCTCTGCCACTGACATGTTTGTTATATTTATTTGTTCATAATTGGAGACTACTAGGGGTCATTGCTGGATCTATGGAGTTTGTGCTTTTTGCGACGATTTCGGCAGACCTCCCTGCAGAAAGAGAGCAAGCGAAATAACATAACAACCAGTGCAATGAAGTTGACCCTCTTGCATATTAAAATCTTTTAAAACCTTTTATTTGTTCATAAATGACCATGATTTAAGTTCATAGACTGTCTTATCTAAGCATGAACAATGCATGCAATGTTTGTGATCTTGTAGCTTTCTATGACTAAATCCTTTTAGGCATGAACTATCTGCATTGGGAAGCACCAGTCAAGGTAATTCACAGAGATCTCAAGTCTAAGAATGGTAAGTTGTGGATATGAGCGAGGGGTTTTTGTTATGAGTTATTTTTTTGTACAAGAGGCATTTTACTTTTATATAAGTTAGTTGCATATGCTTTAGAGGAGTGGCTGGTCGAGTAGCTAGAATCCTGTGGCTCCTTCATGAGAATTGTGTTTGAATCCTCAGTAAGGTGTGGATATTTTTCTGTCTGGGGGAAAAAAGAAACCCTAACCTGCACAGTTTTCGGCGACTGAACTAGCCAGCGACCTTAATTCCTCAGGCTCAAGACTCCCTTGTCGTACACCGCAGGGTACTATAGGCAGTAGATGACAGTTTTGTTTGTTGTTGTTGTTGTTCACAGTTGCATATCCTTTCCAAGATGTTGCAGTCAACCCCAGCATTTTTTGGCTGTTTGTGATTTCTTGGCAAGTTTACTTTCAGTAGTTTGCCATTGCTTTCTGAACAAACAGCACTCATACCATTGTATGAAAATCAGTGCAACGCACTCTGTTTCCCAATCTCCCATTGCTATGTAACTCCTTCACCACAGCACTGGTTATAAAAGTTATATAAATTTATTGAAGGCAGCATTCTCCCCTTGTAAATTTGAATAATGAAGACACAAACAATAGATTGCAAAATGTATTGGCTGATATATTTCATTGTATCTCATTAAGTGCAGCAAACATTCAACATAAAACAAGCAAACAGTGAATCCTTAAAGTTTAAATTTGCAACTCACATATTCCCATGGTACGAGGGTAAGTTAATAAGAAGGTCACAAATGGCTGTAGAAAAATAACTAAAGATGATAACTTGAAACCAGTTTATTTTTATAGATACACTGTCCCTTTATTTCTCAACATAATTTCCACCAACATTGATACACTTATCCCATCGTTTTATCAGTCCTCCCAAACCGGCTGCATAGAACTGCGTGCCATGTTATCATTTACCTGCCATCCTACAGAACTGTGTGACTTACATATTGACTTGCCCTCGTCACTTTTTTTTAACCAAGCTATGCACCGCTTTACGGGACAAACATTTGTCAGCATAAACAGGAAACCCACCTTGGTGGGAGACATTTCGCGAATGACGCCGAAGTTGAGTGTGAAGTGAAAATGTGGTTTAGAAAACAGAGCACGCAGTTCTATGCAGCCAGTTTGGGAGGACTGATAAAACAATGGGATAAGTGAATCAATGTTGGTGGAAATTATGTTGAGAAATAAAGGGACAATGTATGTATAAAAATAAACTGGGTTTCAAGTTGTTATCATCTTTAGTTATTTTTCTACGGCCATTTGTGACTTATTAACTTACCCTCGTACTTAAAACTGACTACCATGGTAATTTTAAACTACTGTCTTTTTTACTCATGAAGAAAAGGCTTGGCCATTTGAATTGAAGTTGCTTCAGCATATATGAACTTTCATCCATTTTGTATATTAACCAGAAGTGAAACCTTTGTCTCTATCAATCACATTTTGTGCTGCAGCTCCAGTTATTAGATACAAACCCCCCGGGAAGGTTAACCCGGTCAACAAATGCCCGCAGAAGTCGGATGTGTCGACCTTACGGCTCAAGAACGTAGCTCTGCTGTAAACAGGCACAACGCAATCACATCCGAAAAAAAACTCCGGATGAACGAAGAAGAGGAAGAAGAAGATACAAACCTACCCCTTTCCTCACCCCTCATACTTGTTGAAGGGAAAATTCCAGCTGAATTTCCAAGTGGGGGTGGATGACAGTAAAGCAAATACAGCTCTGGGGTTCGGGTATCTACTTGTATAAGTGAACAACTCTGCAACTGAGCAGAACAGGGTACTCACTTATCCTGACAGCAAGGCAAAGGTAACATACTGCTAGATGGATGTGGAAGACAAGGGAAACCACCACATTATGCTCCCAAGTCTTCATGGTTTAACACAGAGCAGAGTCAGAGAACGATGTTAATGGCTGTCTTAAGACATCTGGTAGGGACTATCACGAGCCACAGGTGATGCCAAATCATCATTAAGCTATGGAAGGCAAAACTAAAAAAAAAAATGTAAATGAACAAATTAGGAAGAGCTTTGAGGCACTGGAGATGTGGTTTCTAAGATGAATGCGGTAAATATTATGGACTGCCAGAGTAAATACCAATGACTGTCCGAAAAGGCTAATGAAGGAATTAATGATTGTCTGGAAGAGAGGCTAATGAGAGTTGAGCATTATCATCATCATCATCATCATATACCATGCCTACAAGCGTGGGTGTCATGTCTCGCCATCTCACTTGATCACCAGAGTTGTGGATCAGCTCAGTGTTCTTGTCTCGACCATGCCACGTGGCCAGGCCATACAGGTATTTACTTCTCTGCTTTCCCCCTGTTCTCTTCCCCTTGATCTTGCCAATTGTCACCAAGTTTCCAGTTTATTTCTTCTCATAACATGACCAAAATATTGTGACTGTCTACGTATAATTTCTCTAATCAGTTTACGATTTTCATTTGTTTCTTGTAGGACTCGGTCATTGGTTCTTCTGTCTGTCCATGGTATTCTTTGCATTTTTCTCAGAAACCAATTTCCACAGCCATCAGATGTTGTTCAGCCTGTTTGCTCATTGTCCACACTTCACATCCATACAACAGCACAGGTTCTATGCAGCACCTCATCACTCTTTTTCTCGTTGCAAATGACATCTTTTTATTGGTCAGTATGTTTTCCATCTTGCAAAAGACTACCTTTGCCATGGCAATTCTTGTTATACACAACTATAAGGAAAAGACAAACACTATTCTTTGGTCATATAGAAGGAGAAGAGGGGCTTTGGAGAACACAGTGATGGCTGGAAATATCAGCGGTACAAGAGGTAGAGGCAGACTAAGAAATCATACTTGATGGTCTAAGATGATGGCGTAGGGGAAGATCATCAGGAGTATTGGTCCAGAGGCAGGATGGGAATATCAGGAGTATTGGTCCAGAGGCAGGAGGGGGGAGGAGTATCATCAGGAGTATTGGTCCAGAGGCAGGAGGGTGGAGGAGTATCATCAGGAGTATTAGTCTAGAGCCAGGAGGAGCTGAGGCTGGGAGGTGACAGTGTCTACCTCATGTTCGGAAGTTACAGGACAGAGTTCAATCCCAGCATACAGCTGGGAATTTTCCCAAGAGCCATTAGTATCTATTGATATCACATATCCCCCTGATCTCTTTTATAGTGAGATTTGATACTGAACCTTCCAACATAATGGCAAAAAAAACAGATGGTCATGCGGACAAAGTGTGCATGTAAAAAATCCCATGGCAGTTGGAAATCGCAAAGGGTAATCTGTAGATCCTTGTCCTGGCTAAATGATTGGGAATGGAAACCTACCCATGGGTATGTAAAGCCTTGAATGGAATCTGTTTAGAGGAAGGAAACCATACACACATAAATGCATGCTGAAGTTGTACACACCAAACTTTTGAAATGCATAAAACTAGGTGTGATGTCCTCTTCTCAAAGAAGGAACGAAGATGAAGAGGAAGAAGATAACGATTCGAACAACATAGAGGACCGAGATCTGTGGAGAAACATTAACGCCTGTGCCACTTTGCAGGGCATATAATGATGATCATCACAAGAGCTGCCCTACTATCCAGGAAATAGTCTAGGATCAAGTAAATCTAGTTTTAATTGTGATATCTTATACACTAGTTACTGTGTATCTGGTTGTGTGTTTATATTTTAAGAATAATTATGGTTAAATTGTCTTCTTTTTATTGCAGTGGTTATTGCGGATGACTGGTCCTGTAAGGTAAATAAAACAGTGTTCATTATTTATCATTTTAAATTTGTTTTACTATCATCATTGCTACTTTTCTTTGATGGTCTGATTGCATAGAGGGATTTTTATTTGATAAAATTAAAGAATGTTAGAAATTAGAAGTGCAGCAGACATTAACAAAATATGTGTATGCCTTGATTTTGTTGCTTATCCTTGATTTACATTTGATTTAATAAATAATAGATATATCACAGTTTTAAGTTAGTAAATGATTGGCAGTACACGAAACAGAAGGCTGTGCACAGACATGATCACCAATGCCACATGTCATGGACTAAGAAGAAGCCAAAGCAACATTTAAGAAAAGGCAGGTTAACAATGAAGCAGTTAATAAGAGAGAAAGTTTGGAAAGAAAACATGGATAAATATAAGCAAAATAATATTAATATCAGTAGCAAAATAATATTAATATCAGTAAAGACAATTTAAAAATTAGCAAATCTGGCATTAACATAAGCAATGGTAAAGGAATAACAACAAATGAAAATAATTTTTTAAAAGAAGAAATGAAAAGGAAGAAAAAAAACACCCTATTATTATAACTGATCATGTCTTCATTCAGGGAGAGAAACTTGAAACAGTGAATAGTCTAACTAGGAATTGCAAAAGAAGACATGGTATTAGAGAGCAATTGTTGATGAAGAAAGGTGAAATGATGATAGAAGATGAAACCAAAGCATTTGGCACACCTCAGATATCTGGTCTTGAACATGTACGTTTTGTTGCTAAAGATGTTCAATTCATGAGGCATCTGCCTGCGAAAGAGACACACTTCAGCAATTATTGTGGCACTATGTTTCATAAGGGATAAAACTGATTAATAATTATCCATACCATATTTTAAAGACGTCCCAGCATCCTTTTCAAAAACAATGTACATCATGATTAGTAATACTTCAGCATTAATTTAAACTGTCTGATTATGATGAAGAATTGACATCGTTGCACTCAGGACAAACCCTTAATTGCTCAGTTTCCCCCAGCAGAAGATGAAATATGTAGATGCTGATTACCCACTTGCTGGGGCTGTCTTTGTCGATGGTCATTGCAACCACTTCCATACTGAATTCCCCACTCCAGCAGCACTAATTCAGAAGCCTCATGCGGAGATGTTAAAGGTGAAAGGATAAGCTTCATTGCACCAGCTTTATCCTATCTGGGTTGGTTTCTCTCCGCAGAATGGCAAGCTACCTACCGAGATAATTGCACAAAACACAAACTCTGTAGCTAGCTCCAGTGATGACACCCCAGGTCTCAGGAAATATTTAGCTCCTGGTGTGAACGATGCAGTCTAAAAACAAACGAACGACCTCCAGAGCACAGGGCAGATGGTTTCACTAACTTTGCCGTGGAGACCCCCCAAGAGAGAGATATGTCACTTGCACCAACTTGTCATTTATTGTGCACAGGATATCACCTTCAATGCCCCAGTGAACTGTCTGAAACATTTGCACCTACAGATTTTAACACATGTTGTTGGCTGAGCTGATAATGAAACTTCTGTGAATTAAGTCATTATTTCTCTGTAACAGCTATGTGACTTTGGAGCATCAAGATTTATTGGCAGCACAACCAAAATGTCTCTGGCCGGCACTTTCCCATGGATGGCACCAGAGGTAAATATGTTTATGTTACACAGGTCATAGATCGTGCTGTTATGTCATATTTTCTTTCTACACCAGTGGTTCTCAACCAGTGGGGAATTCCCCCCTTGGGGGAATTTTAGGGTTTCCAGGGAGGAATTAAGATTATTTCAAGATCACGTTAATACAAGAACCGATTACTTGATATTGTTTTTCCCTCCATACATTACGGTTCTGTACTTCTCACCCTTCTGAAATTAATTTTATAACGTAAGTAGACCCGCAAATCACGTTTTATTTAGATGTCTAGACTTGTTCAAGTATGTGTTATTAAATTTAGCTTCCATTCCATTTTTACATATACTATGTAGGGGCTGGGGGTGGGGGAGGGGATTTATAGGAAGGAAATACGAAGGGAGGGTGGGGGAATGACATTCTGAACATATGGTGAAGGGGTGCATGGGCCAAAAAATATTGAGAACCACTGTTCTACACCCATCTTCTGTTCATTATCCAGTAAGTGCCTAATGGTCTATAGAAATATGGGGCTAGCACCATATGCTGAATATGCCTCAAGGTGTGGAAAAGGGTCCTTGTTGTATCCATCTTCTATGAATTGTGATAATTTAAAACAATGCCCTTGTGTTACCAGGGCCCTTAAAGGTAGTAAAGAATAGTAGCATTGTAACTACCATGCATGTTGTAGGAGGTGACAAAAGGGGGTTGTTGTGGGGTCCGGATACTAAATCCCATAGAAAACTAACTGCAAAATCCAACCAACCGTGAGCAAGTCTAAAGAAATGGAAAGGAAAGTAACTCATATAGCTTGTCTTGTTCCAGACATATTGGTGTTTCCTTTCCTCTGGAGTACACTAGGCAGACCGAGAGAGGGATCATACTGCATAGGCAACACAGTCTCTCTAAATTCAGCTTAGGCTTTGTGCTATGGAGCGGTATAACTCCAATTTACAAACTATCGTCTGTCAAGACGGGAAGGTGCCAGTCAATGGAATGGAATTAAATTTTCTTGCATTGCTAGTTTAACCAATTTTATTTTGCCTTATGCATTTATCTCACATTTCTGTATTCACCTTATCATATTCTTCTTTAGCATTTTTACTTTGTCTTCTTTCCAGTAATGTCTCTTTGCTTATTTGATGGATACAGTTTTTTTTAGCATTCTGCATTGTTGATTTATGCTTTGTATTTTAGGTATTGCATTTTTGCATCAGTTTCTCACAATCAGTCTGTACCTTTCTTGAATTTCTTAATAGAATATCTTTGTTAAGTCTAATGTTCTTAACCTATTTTTCTTTTCAATCTTTTATGTTGTCCACAAAGTAGGAACATGATCACTGTTACAGTCAGCACAGGGATTGGTTGTCTTAGTTGTCCTTTGGATTCTAATCATTTTATTAAGTCACAACATATCAATGGCCTCTAGTTCTGTCACTGTCATAAAACTGTAATTTACTGCCAATATAGTACCTTGTGGTGTATGGCGGAGGGGTCTTTGAGCCTGAGGAATTAAGGTTAGTTAGTTAGTTAGTTAGTTAGTCGAGGTTCGAACTTCACGGCAACGGGTCGTCCCCATTATGCTCCATTCCTGTGCCAGTGAATATCATACAAAATGCTCCCCACTGTCCAATGTGAAAAGTGGAATAGACAGGAATCTCGGCAATCCAACAGCCCGCACAGGTACACTGTGCATAATGCCGCCGCCAGAATGCCAACACAAAATTCATCCACGAAAACCACAGTTCATCATCGATGGACTCGGCAGTCACCAGAAAGACCTCATTGACCCAGGTTTTCTCACATGGCTCGGTCTTTTACCACAGGGCGACCCGCCGAAAGTGTCTCATAAAACACAAACTCCGTAGCTACAGCGCCGACTCCCATGAGTCTCCTGAAAAATGCACCCGTGAACCGAAAAGGCAAATCAGTCAATTCAGCAACAGCCGGTAGCCATTGTTCCGAACATGCAGGTCACTGTACAGGACAGATGTAAAAGCATTCCACAAGAATTTCATAGCTCACAGTGTCGCCCACGCACTCACTCAGTAGCAAGGTGACGGAACCATTGAGGAATTAAGGCCGCCTGGCTAGTGCAGTCGCCACGAACTGTGCAGGTTAGGGTCTTCTTTTTGCCCCCGACAGAAAAAAATCCCACACCTTACCGAGGGATCGAACCTGGGTCTCTCTCTGCTATAATGTAGTCAGTGCCCATGATTCACACATATTTAGTAAATTGTGTATTAGTCAGTTATCAGATTATCCTCATTATACTTCAGCCCATTCAGTTCATAAATGCTTGGATGCCCTCCTCAGTATCTCCCTCAGTAAAATGGACATTACATAACATCTTAATGTAAAGGTAAAGTAAAGTAACATAAAAGACCCTTTTCCACGCATCTTAATGTAAAGGTAAAGTAACGTAAAAGACCCTTTTCCACGCCCTGAAACATATTGGGAATATGATACTAGCATTATATTTTTATTCACCAATCAGCACTCGATTAGTGATGTCATCAATATCACGCCAGCCACCATTTATTTCCTTAACATTTTCTGGTATTCATTATAGACTGTTAACCGGGGAGTCGGGTAAATTAAAACAATAATCCTTGTCTCGAGGATTTAAACACATGACCACTGGGCCAACAGGCAAGTAAACTATTCACTACAGTGTCGCAGCCATTCGGGAGTCTCCGTGGCGAAGTGGTCAGGCCGTCTGACTCAGGCTCCTAAGGTTATGGGTTCGATTCTGGGCCGCATCCTTCAGTTCATGAGTGCATTCTTTCGGAGGTTCCTGAGCGTCGTTGCTGGAGTCGTGTTTGTGACGCTTTCGGCAGGTCGCTGCGGAAAGAGACTGAGCCATATGGGATAAAAACCCGGTGCAATGAAGTCAACCAGGTCGTTCTCTAAGCGACTTTTTTAAGCTCATGATCCTCTGGTGGATCTTGTAAAATAGTTGGGGGTTGCAGACACATTTACAATTCTATAAAAAAATGAATAAATATTATAACTCTTAGAAACTATTGATTTTATAATAGAGTGAGGGAATCCTAAATAATTTTATGAGTGAAACACGATTTAAAAGTTTAAGAAGCTTTGATCTAGGGCAGTATCTACGTATTCTACAGGAGGAAAAAATATGATAATTTACACGTTTGAAATAGTAGTAAGATAGGTAAGTTCTTCCCATTTTCATCTTCTGGCATTCAGCTAATTTTCTTTCTCTGCATATCACAGCACAAATGTAACAGAAGCATGTATGCATTTATGAGTGCATATTTGTAGAGATATAGAGAAAATGACACTCCTAATAATGAACATATCAGTAACTTTTGAAGTTAGCAGACAAGTATTTTCACCTGCTAATTTTAACGTATCATTTGTTAAATGTGATTAAAATTGTACTTATTTTGATAATGTTAATTATATTTCATTTCCATCTTTTTCTTAAAAAATGATCAAAAATAGGTAATCCAGAGCTTTCCTGTGTCCGAGTCCTGTGATACCTGGTCATATGGTGTTGTAAGTAGCCTTGTATAATTAATTTATAGTTGTTCGGAGGTCAGCATGGCCAAATGGATAAGAGAGTTTGTTCTTAAATATCCGGTGTGCTGATGCCGAGGTAGCAGGTTCAACCCCTACACAGGTCAATTTGACTAAAATGTTGACTTCTCGTCCTTGACTTGGGGACATAAATTACAAGTACTTCTGAAGTCTGAGTGGGTTCGCCTGAGGTCGAGGGACACTGATAATAGGGAAAGCTAATCCACACGCAAAATTCAGTCTAGTGCTACTAGAAGCGTGTATGGATTACGCTTGAGATCAAACCGAGTGAATACACAAAAAGGCTGTTTCTGCCACCAAAATGTGATTCAACAGTAGAAGGGAAAATGCTTAATCAAGTTCCTACAGGCAGTCAGAGCAACAGATGAAAGATGCATAACACAGATTAAGAGCAGAATAAGTCAAGCAATAGCTGCATTTAAGAAAATGAAAATGATCTTATGCCATACTTCACATCACTATCATTGAATGTCAAAAAGAGTGTACTGAAAGATTATAGAGAACCTGTTCTGTTGCATGGCAGTGAATCAAGGAGCTTGAATGAACACATTAGGAAGAGGTTGGAAGTAGCAGAGATGTGGTTCCTGAGATGAATGTTTTTTAATATTTTGGACTGCCAGAGTAACTAAGAATGATTGCCTACAAGAGACTAATAAATGTAGAACATTATATACAACTAACAAAAAGATGCCGGTCTCTCTGGCTGTGGGATTACAACACTTTCTCTCTGTAATCCCGTTTATCACGCAAAGTCTCGCAGCGGAGCGAGAACTGAGGTGGTTCGACCCCCGCTCGTGACTTGCGGATACTGAGCCGGCCGCTCAGAAAGCAATGGCAAACTACTGAGCGTAATCTTGCCAAGAGATCAACAGACAGCTGAAAGATGCTGCTGTTGACAGCTAAGTCCTGTAAAAGGATACGCAAAACAAAAAAAAAAAAAAAAAAACAAAAAGATAAAACAACGTTCTTTAGTTGTATAATGAGAAATTATAATTTTCCATTCATATTTTCAAAAACTTTATGATGTATATTTTTCCACTAGATATTACTAATTTGAGGGAGAAAAGTTAACATTCCCGGTAACATATAAATATGAGAGAGAAAGAAACTGACTAAATTAACTTACTTATAGGTAATTTTTGGTTTATGATGATAGTAACATTTATATGTTGTCATCGTTTGAGAAGTTGGTAATATTTTGTCTGTTTCTTTCATAGGTTTTATGGGAATTGCTAACAAAAGAAATTCCTTTTAATGGAATTGAAGGTTTCCAAGTGGCTTGGCTTGTAGTGGAAAAAGGAGAGGTTAGTGAGTGACTATGTTTATATGTCTAAAATGAAAGAAATATGCAAGATTGAGCTACATGCAAATCTTTATATGTCATTCTATGAGTATACCATAGATTATAGTTGGCACCTTTGATGCAGAACTCTTAGGTTCTTAATCCTAAAGTATAGAGCACAGAAAGCTGAATTATTTACTCATTTTATACCATGTTTATCTCTTATTTTTGCACTTATGTTGGCAACTAACCTTACAGTGAGTGTTAATATTTTCTTTTGAAGATGTTTCTTTTTCTTCTTCTGCGTTCATCCTGAGTTTGTTCCCCCGGATATGATTGCATTGTGCCTGTTTACAGCAGAGCTGCGTTCTTTCGCCGTTAGGCCGACACATCCGACTTCTGCAGGCATTTGTTGACCGGGTTAACCTTCCCGGTTGAAGATGTTTGTTATGTGGTCTCCAAATTGATGCACTGCCTTCTCAGTGACATTCTCAGTCAGGAAGACTTTCTGTCTGGCAATATTCTATTAGCAGATTTGTACAATTGACCCAGCCTAAAATGGGTACCAGAAAAAGTTCTGGGAAGAAAAGGCTGTCAGAGGCATGTAAAAGTATCCCTGAAGTATTCTATCAAGGATAGTCTTCATGTTCAGAGGCATGTTAAAGTATCCTTTAAGTATTCTATCAAGGACAGTCTTCATGTTCAGATGCATGTAAAAGAATCCTTTAAATATTTTTTCAAGGATAGTCTTCATGTCTGGTCCACCTCAGAGTAGATTAATGTTTTCCATAGAATAACATGGAAGATAGAAGTGCTACCAGATGAATAGAACAGTCCTTTAGATGTTATAATCAGATAGTTAGCATTCATTCTATGCAAAACAAAAGTTCTTAAACTATGACATTTGTCTTTTCTCTCAGAGACTTATGATTCCCAGCTCTTGTCCACCAAGCTTTAAGAAAATGATGGAGCAGTGCTGGTTGCTTGATCCTAAGCAAAGACCAACATTTACACAGCTCTTGCATAGGCTGAAGACCATGTCCGAAGATGGTGAGAGAAGCTGAAATAGTTTAAGATTTAGAGAATAAATCTTTGATGTCCTCCCAGGTGTTGTTTAAGGTTTATTGTTTCTGTTATAAAAAAACAAACAAACAAGATCCAAAGCAGGAACCTGGGGTCTGTGATGTGATAGGGCCATTCCATTTTGTAGGTCTGAACGTACAGAGGACTAGGTGGCCAGTCTTCCCTTCACTTAGCCAGATGACAAACACAGGTGTCGAACCCTTGTCCAATTGTGCTTACGACATTATCATCATAGCTGCCATTACAACGCTAACATGCTCGCTTGTTTCTGTTATAAAAAAGTTAGTTGCAAATCCTTTACAGGATGTCGCAAGCAACCACAGCATTTTTTTGCTGTTTGATTTTTTGGCAAGTTTATGTTCAGTAGTTTGTCATTGCTTTCTGAACGACCGGCACCCATACAAAAAAAAACCAGTGCAAAGCGGTCCTACTGCCAAGTCGCCCACGGCTGTTTTGAACATAGAATACTGGATTACGAATTGTGTTCGTAACCCTTTCGCCACAGTACAATATGTTAATAGCATACCAGTGTTATTTTAGTTTCTGTTATAAATTGTTAATAGCATACCAGTGTTTTAGTTTCTGTTATATTGTGTTAATAGCATACCAGTGTTATTTTAGTTTCAGTTATAAAGTGTTAATAGCATACCAGTGTTTAAGTGTCTGTTATGTTGTGTTAATAGCATACAAGTGTTATTTTAGTTTCAGTTATACTGTGTTAATAGCATAACAATATTATTTTATTTTCTGTTATATTGTGTTAATAACATACCAGTGGTATTTTAGTGTACATCCTGCATACTCACAAAAAGAACTAACATGTATCAAAGGTACAACTCACATTCTCCGGACATGTCTTGGGTTGAGTTGAGTCAAAAACTGACATCACAGCACTCAGGATATTTCTGTACATGTTCCATCCTCATCTTCAACAGCCAGCGAAGAGTCCCAATACTAGTAGTACCAGTTGCAGTCTGAGTATGTGTCCGTCTGGCCTTTCATTGGAGTACTGAGTATCAGTCAGATCCTTTGGACACTCCCTGCTGAACCATTCTGTCCAGGCCTTGAGGGTTTATCTATACCTTGTTCTGTCAGGTAAACTGGAAAATATCATGAGAACAAGCACGTTGGAGGGAAGGAGATATAAGGGAAGACCTAGAGAGAATATGCTGGACAGGATGATATAGTGGCAGGAAGAAATAGTATCAGAAATGACTGGCAACAGTTGAGACAGGAGGTTGTGAACAAACATGTCAACAAATGCCAAATGGCATGGATTAAAAGAAGCAGCACATTTACAGATAATGAATAAGGGATGTATTCCACAACAAATATTAGTACAGTCACCACTGACTAAACCATCAGGTACAGCTTATAGGGTGGAGTTGTCATTGTGACTACCATTACATTAATGTTTTTAAAACAATATTTGTTACAAGTGAGAGTAAAAAACCACACGCAGATCTCTGTTAAAAACACAAAGAAGGATGGTGTAAATTGTAGTTTGAATATTCGTACCATGCATTTCTTTTCTGTTACTTCATATTAAAGTTGTATACAGTGTCCAGAACATCATGTCAGTCAGATTAGTCATACCCATGCTCTCAATATAATCTCTGAATGTCAGTTAGATTAATCGTACCACATACTCTCAATATAATTTCTGAATGTCAAGTCAGATTAATCGTACCACATGCTCTCAATATAATTTCTGAATGTCAAGTCAGATTAATCGTACCACATTCTCTCAATATAATGTCTGAATGTCAGTGAGATTAATCGTACCACATGCTCTCAGTATAATGTCTGAATGTCAGTCAGATTAATCGTACCACATGCTCTCAATATAATGTCTGAATGTCAGTCAGATTAATCGTACCATATGCTCTCAATATAATGTAAGAATGTCAGTCAGATTAATCGTACCACATGCTCTCAATATAATATTTGAGGTTCCAGTACTGGCTTGCGCACCCTACAAGTTTCTGTTCCTGGAGAGGGGAAAGAGAAATCTGTAACGCAGTTTGGTAATGGGTCATTAGAAAAGTCTCCACACAAACACCACTCCAGTAGGAGTTCCTTTCAGAGCTCAGATGACCTAAATTCCAGTGCATCAGACTTAAAGAGTTCTAAATGCCAGTGCATCAGACTTAAAGAGTTATCACTCAGTTTTTGTTAGGATACAAAAACCAACGAACCAAATGGTGGTGGTTAAATGCAGTACCATTAAAATACACCTACTTGATGAAACTAGACACATTTAGAGACAGAAGGGTTATTAAGAATAAGATCACTATGATTGTGGCTTTGATAAATGCTGATATTGTTTGCAGACACAAAACTATTTTGTTAGCCCTCTTACGGAGACCACATTTCTGTCCTTTCTTTTATTCAGAATCACTGCCAGAGCTTACAAACTCCTTTCTGGATCACAAAGGTGTATGGAAGTAAGTAGGTGTATACCATATTTGATTGATTTTGTTGTGATTGCAATATTTTGGAGCTATGGTGGCATAGTGTTTAGTTTGCTTGCTTACCAGGAATGTGGTCTGGGTTCAACCCGCAGCAGTGGCAAGACTCTTTTTGACCAGTATAGCCGTGAGGTCAACTCATTTTCATCATAAAGTGTGTACTGCATAATTTTAAGAATGTTCAGGGGTTTGTATGGGAAGGGGAGATGGTGAAAGATCCAAAGGGGACTGGGCATTCAGTCTCATTATGTTGTGGTGTACATGAAGGGGGCTAACACTTCACACCTAAATGGCAGTATACGTTACCGGGCGACTTTATCTTTGTTTTAAAAATGACATTTGTTACAAGTAAGAATGAGAAAGCACACATCTTCTTCAACCTTTCTTCTTCCAGTGGAGCATCGGCTCTCAAACACTTCACACTAGGCCATTTGTAGGCTTGTTCATGATTGGTTGGGTTTAGAAGCTAAGGTTTTCTGGAGCTTGAGGTTACCAGTTGCACACCAACCGTCCTTAGTTTCCTGTTACAACATGCGTTGTAGGTTACAGTGTTACTATTATTTACTTACCTCATGAGCCCTGGTAACACAGGAGCACAACCACACACGTGCGTGGGCACGCGCGCACACCACACACACACACACACACACCCCCACACACACACACCCACCCACCCACCCATTAACATCGCTTAGTTCTATCTAATTAAGGAACATTTGTGTAAGCAGAATGAATATTTTCTTCAATTAATAAGCCATGTCAGTTTAGTGTGTATATAGTTTGTTCGATGAATTAGCCATGCTAATTTAGTATGTGCATTGTTGTGTTCCATATTTAGCCATACCAGATTAGATTGTACACATTTTGTTCCATTAATGATGATGAATAAGCAGTGTACATTTTTTCTCAAGGAAAGAGATTCAAGTAACTCTTGAGCGCCTAAAACGTGCTGAAAGAGATATTAGTCACAGAGAGCAAGAGCTGCAGGAGAGAGAGATGAAGATTCGAGAAAGGGAGAGGTCCTTAGGACATCAGTTTAATGTTGTGGTATGTTAAATAATACGTGTCTGTGGATGTAAATATTCATTGCTTTGAAAGTAACCACATGACATATTAATTATCATCATCATTCTTTGTAGAATGTTGCTTACATCAAGATCCACTGAATAATTTCTCAATCACTTGCTAGTTGTCCTGCCTTAAGCACCCTCATGTCCAAGGTTTCGGCAATATCCTGTGTCCATCTTCTCACAGGAACCAAGCCTTCCATCATTGACCCTTCAAAGTCACTGCAATGATCAATATGGCCAAAGTATTCCAATCTCTGAGACATGATGCTGCCCATTAGCCAGTTCTTTTCGATACCCAGATCCTGTAGAATGTTGGTATTTTTCTTCTTTTTGATCGAAGATGCTCTAAGAAGTCCTCTGTAACGCCGAAGTTCAAAAATCCCAACCTTCCTCTTTAGTGACTATGAAACAAGAGGTCATAAGGTCAGTATAAGATCTGTATCGTGCCAATCGCCATTACTTCTCCAGAGAAATCTCTGGTAGCCATGTTATGAGACAGTTGACCTCAGAGCCACCAGGTTGCACAACAATGCAATCTGGCAGCTGGGGATTACACCTGGGGCAGGGTAGCTGTGGCTGAGAGGTGATGGCGTGTGCTTCAGGTTCAGAAGGTGCAGGATTTGACCTTGGCCCAGAGCTGAGCATGTTTCCAAGAAACTGGTGTCTAATGATATCACATGTCCCCCTGTTCTCTTGGGTAGTCAGATTGGATGCATAGCTTTTTCGAATAAGGATGAAAAACAGTAGGTCCTGTGTGCATGTTGTGTGCATAAAAAATTCCACGGCTGCTGAAAATCGTAAAAGTGAGGCCACAATTGATCTGGAAAGTAAAGGTGGTTGGTATTGTATTGACCACATGACCCATTGAGTGCTGATTGGTCTAAAAATATGGGGCACCATATACCCAACATGCCTCATGGCGTAGAAAAGGTTCTTTTACCTGACCCTTTTCGTGATTAGGAAGCAGACTAGCAATCAAGACAGAAAGATAACTGTTGTGTTCGACTGATCATCATCAAGTGCTGTCTCTGTATTGAAGATCAGCTACAATGTCTCCAACATCCTTCAGTATGAGTCTTTATGGTACACTCAAACTGTGCTGGACTCATTATCATCTTGTGTCATGCCCATGAGCTTGGGCTGTCATGGTTTGCCATCTTACATGCCCATGAGCTTGGGCTGTCATGGTTTGCCATCTTACATGCCCATGAGCTTGGGTGTCATGGTTTGCCATCTTACATGCCCATGAGCTTAGGCTGTCATGGTTTGCCATCTTACATGATCACTAGTCTTGGATCAGCTCTGTGTTCTTCTCCCAATTATGCTGTGTGGCCAAGCCATCAAGATATTTATCTCTCTACTTTCCTCTTGCTTTTCCCCCCATCAGTTTTACCAGTTATCACTAAATGTTCAAGTTTGTTTCTCTGCTCCTATTCACAATCCTACATACATATACACATCTTGGGATTCTAAGGTAAGTAGGAACACTTTTTAAAATCAAATTTTTCATTTTATCGTCATTGCTCTCATTTTTTTCATCGTTTTATTCTTCTCATCCCGTCGTTACGCCTTAATGTAGTCACCGGAGGGTCTTTTCCGTGACTATATGGTGTGTTTTGTGTATGTATTTGTTTGCTGATGAAGGCTAGTCGCCACAATGTCTTGTATGTGTTGTAATTCTGTTATGTAAAGCTGTATTACTTTGTGTCATTTTATATTGTTTACATTTTCACAGCTTTACCACAGTTCCACTAAATTTTATTCATATTCACAATCCTGCATACTGGGTTTGAAAGGAGTGAGGAGAAAGGGAAAAGGGGTGGAGGGCAAAGGTAGGGAAGAGAGATCGAAGGGGAAGGGAGGAATCAATGGATGAATAAATGAATGAAGAATTGAATTAATGAAGAATTGAATGAATTTATTAAAATTTTGTCAAAAAGTTTCCATTTATGAAGTCCTGAATCTATAACCATGTAAACCTGAAGTTGTAGTTGTGTATATGACCTATGATTAAACAGGTTCATAAAGAATTCCCTTTATATTTGGTGAATGTTTTTTTCAGAAACTTGAAGATCATGATGTGAATACATGGCGTGATGTCGATGTGGTAGGTACATTTATAAACTTACTGAAGCTTCTGACTTGTAGTTTGTGTCTGTCATAATTGTTTGTGTTTAGATTGTTTGAAATGTCATCTGTTATTTTAATGTTGCAAAATCCAAACTGTTTGACATTCCATGTGTTTAAGTTATGCACACGTCAGATTGGGAGCTGCAGTTGTGTAGTGGCTAGATGCTTACCTGCAGTCCTGAAGGTCATGGATCTGTAAAGGTTGCTGGTATGATTCTGCTCACACCACCCTTGGAGTCCCATTTAGTCCATAAAATTATGGGTCTAGCACCATTAGCCCAGTGTGCCAGGCATGTAAAAGGATTCTTTACTTTTACTTACATACAAGTCTGACATTCTACGTGTTGTTTTAGTCATGCCAAACCAAGATTGTCTGACTTACCATCTTCTGTTTTAGTTATGTACCCCCTAGATTACCTGACATTCATTTTAGTTATGTAAATCCCTAACCTTAATGATTTCTATAACTGGTCGTATGTTAACACTTTCCTTTTTTGGCAGCATGTGATGCTTGATGGATTCTTTCACTTGAATCCCAGCCCCTAAACCTTCTGGGATTAAAAGTGTTAATGTGCATGAAAGACACATTTCTGAAACTGATGCCTGAAATTTCTGAACAGTTCCTAAGTGCCATGACTCAATTTAGCAGTCATGGCATAGTTCAAGAGTTAAAGTCTAGTCATGCAATAGACTGTGTAAAGTGACTCTGTTGTGAACGCTTATCACATGGCGTGGAACACGCTGGGAGTCGCTGAGCAGGGAACAAGCATCTCCTTGAAGGACACTCTGTGGTCGAGTGCGGACCCGGGGGCAGACTTGCTGTGGCAATGGCCAGTGCATACGGCCACCACGTTGTGGGTGATAGGTGTACAAATGTAGTTTCCGAGTGTTTTAGATTCATTATTTTAGTAAGGAACAATCGTGTGATTGCCTGATATGTGAAGTGAACAAGATGATAGATTATGACAATATAAATATAATAGAAAACCACACCGACGTTTGGTTGCAATAATTATCTGTGTAGTCACGTCGTTCGTCTTTTGTTAGTTAATTAGTTAGTTGCAGTTCCAACTTCACAGCAACGGGTCGTCCCCATTATGCTCCGTTCCTGTGCCAGTGAATATCATACAAAATGCTCCCCACTGCCCATTTTGAAAAGTGGAAAAGACAGGAGTCTCGACAAACAGCCCACACAGATGCACTGTGCATAATGCCGCCGCCAGAATGTCTACACAATAGTCCCCCACAAAACCCAGTTCATTTCTGATGGAATCTGCAGTCATTTTCCCATCTGGATGTTCCTAGATGTTCACCCACACAGTACACGAAATACAGTTCATCATCGATGGTAGCGGCAGTCAACCAGAAGCCCAGCAGCCACGCATTTCTGCATAAGGCAAAAACTGGTCAACTTTGGGACATAGCCATCTGCCATCACTCCGAACATGCAGTCACGTTCCAAAAAACCTCGGGTAGATTCAAAAGCACTTCACACGAAACTCACAGCTCACAGTGTCGTGCCACACACACACTCAGTAGTAGGGCGACGGAACCATCAAGCCTCCTTAGTCGCCTCTTACCACATGCGTGGTAGGCTGCAGTGTTGCTATTCTTTGCTTCCCTTATGGGCCCCGGCAACACACGGGAGTGTGTCGTCTTTTGTGTCAGAGGTGAAGCATCATGTTATAAGCACTCAATCTGGGGATCGAGCCACATCAGTAATTCTACGAGCCATTCCACTATGAGGACATCATGTCAAACCAGGTGGTGACACGAACACAGTTCGCCTACTAAGAACCAGCTTGACTAAGTAGAGTCAGGCCATATCTAACTATTATCATAAAAGTCATAGACTCGCACAAAGAGAGATGCGTGGCAACATGGGAGAGGATTTTCTAGAGTAAACACAACCATAATCACGCTGTGGCACTAAGCCATGTAATACCTGGATAAGATGCAGATGTATTGAGTTCTTGCTATTTTTGTATGGATGATATCCGTTGTTTTTGAGGTCTGGGAATGGTAATCCAATGCAAATTCTGCTATTGGGGTGTGAAGTATTAGGTTTTCACATTTTCTAGACTTAGGGCTTGCCATAATGAGATGGAGTGACCAGTTTTCTTCCTCACCACCTGACCTTCTCAGACAATTCCCAGAAAATATCAAAATAAAGGTGATCCTGGGATGCACTAGGATTAGCAGTGTGTATGAGATAATCCTAGCTGTGCCAACGATAATTAGTTTATTATTGACTGTTTTAGTCATTCTCCATGTTTCTGATCCATGCAGCAATACTTATGTGACTTAAAGGGTTAATTATTTTAAGTTTAGTTCTAGATGTAATTTCTTTTGATGGCTTCCACAAATTTCCTAGTGTTTTGCAGGCTTCTTTTGCTTTTTGTTTTCTTATTTTAATGTCTCCTTCTATTTGCCTAACTTGAACTACGACCTACTTGCTACCTAAATAGGTGTATGATTCCACTCTTAAAGTGAGGCTTCACCAAGTTTGCAGATCTATGTTAATGAACTGATTATATTAATGGTATTTTGCTCATCATCTTCACATGCCTTGCCCACATTAAAGGGTGGCTTTAACGAGTCTCCAATACACACTGCCTTGCATATTCACACTGTATTCACACAGGCTTCTTCCAGTCCACCTGTTGATGTTGGCTACTTTTGATATACTTCCTCTCCGGAACATCTTTTAATAATGACCTATGTCTCTTTATGCGGCCAGAGTACCATACATGTCTGACATTGTTCTCATTTAGTTATGTTTTCTGCAGTCATAGTTTCTGAAATGTATCCATGTTTGTGTTTATGTTTCCTTCTGCCATGATATTCTTCTGATGTGTCTACCAAAGCACATTTCAAAAGTTTCAATTTTACCCTTGCATTGTTTATTCATTGTCCATCTTTCTATGTCACTAAATAAAAATAGAGTAAATGTAACACTTGGTAACTATTAGTTTAATTCATAACTTAACCAAGAAATGTTTCATGTCATTGTCTAGTAATTTGGTAATTTCCCATTCTCTTTATTATTTCTGCCTTACACCTGCCATCATTTTTTTTATTAGCTGTTACTGAAAAGGCATTTAATAAACATTTGATTCAAATTGTGGAGTTATTTCCCCTCCCCGCCTCCCACAACATTTTCTGTTCATTGTGACGTTATTTCCCTTTAATTTTGTCCTCAGTATCAGTGGGTGATGCAGCTGAGATCATCAGGTAAGCGAGGCAACAACTATTCTAATAGTTTATATCTGCATTATCGCCACTACTACACTAGTTTTGCTGCATACATCAGTCCTAAGAGCTGTCTCTCTGTCTTTCACTCTCTTTGTCTTTCACTCTCTTTCTGTCTCTCTGCCTCACTCTCTCTATGTCTCTGTTTCCTTTTCTGTCTGTCTTGTCTGTCTGTCTGTCTGTCTCTCTCTCTCTCCGTCTGCCTGCCTGCCAACCTGCCAACCTCCCTGTCTGTCTCTCAAACAATTATCTTAATATGTGTTTTTAATTGCCTGTCCTCTACAGGACGTCACGGTCAACACCAGTATGTTCTGGATGTTTGTGATTTACTAGGCAAATTTGCGTTAAGTAAGGTTGCCACTGCTTTCTGAATGACCAATACTCATACCATTGTATGAAAACCAGCGCAAGGCGGTCTGCTTCCATATCGCCTGCAGCTGTGTTTTGAACATGGTATGCTGGGATTGTGAATTATGTTTGTAACCCCTTTGCCACATCGCCTGCATTATAATTATGTTAGTATTAGAAATTCATGTTGATGAATTAATCATTTTCGAAAACAGAACTCTGTGATAGTAACACTTTGAGTTTGCAGTCTGTCCCTGTTGCCTAAAGCTATATTCTATAGAAGTGGGTGTATTTATGACTCCGGTTGAAGTACATTTATTGTTTAGTATAGCTTTTTAACTAATCCTGTGTTATTGTTACTATATCAGTGCAGCTGCGTTGTCCCCACTTGACATGCTTCTACACCCATGCTGTTCCTTTTGTCAAGTTTCTGAGTCATATTTTGTGTTTGTTTGGACTATGTACAGGTTAGTTAGTGTTGTCTAGGGTGCACAGTGGGTTGACATCAGCATTGGGAGAACATTATTGATGATGTGTCTTCTTCTTATGTTGTTTATCCCTCAAAGGAGCATAGTCTTCTGCCATCTCATACCATGCCCTCCTATAATTAAATCAATTTGTCCCGAAGCAGTTTCCTGTGATGGATCTGGGAAGTGATAAGGGCCATCACATTTTGTAGATCTGAATGCATGGAGGATTAGGTGGCCAATCTTTCCCTCACCTAGCAGGTGATAGCTAAGGTGTCCAACCCATGTCTGACAGTGCTCATTATCATTATCAGTGCAGTTCCCCTTCAACTTCGCTAATAAGCTTGATTTGTCCTTCAGTGCTATATTTTGTTTGCTTGTGGATTCCAGAGGAACAACTTCTAGTTACTCTATTGACTGATTGTCTCATTGTGTGTCATATTCCCACCAGTGTCTCCTCTCTCTCTCTCTCTCTCTCTCTCTCTCTCTCTCTCTCTCTCTCTCTCTCTCTCTCTCTCTCTCTCTCTCTCTCTCTCTCTCTCTCTCTCTCTCTCTCTCTCTCTCTCTCTCTCTCTCTCTCTCTTCCTTCTCCCCCCCCCCCCCCCCCCCCCCCCCTCAATAAAAAAAAATTACTGACATTTGTCAAATTCTTTTAGTGAACTTCACACTGGTGATTATATTATATTATTGTAATTCTTCTGTTCTGCACAGCCAACTGTTAGTGATTATTTTAGTCCCACTCTGTGTCTGTCATTTATACAGTAATACTGATTTGACATTGGAGTTGAATATTCCAAGTTTTATTTGGGTTTACTTACTTTTTGACTTTTGACTTCCACACATTTTCTTATGCTATGAAAGCTGCTTTTGTCTTTTTGTTTTCGTATTTTGATATTCTGTTTTATTCCACTTAGTATTGGTGAATGATTTGTTGTGATATTTATTTCTGTACTCATGAAGCAGTCACTCGATAGTCAGATGCATGCAATAGCATACTGGATAATACAGTCTCTTATCAACACAGGGATTGTGGATTAGACCTTCAGTGGAGTCAGGGATTACCTTGTTGCAGACTAGAATGGCCCTGATATGTTTCCAGCCTCATGTAAGGTTACCAGAAATCTGTGGAAGTGATGTAAACCCATAGTATGCCACATGTGTGATTGAGGCATTGAAATATGGGCTTAACACCATATCCTCAATGTGCTTTATGGCATCTACAGGGGTTTTATTTCATTGACCTAAGCTCTCAGGCTAATCCAACCTACAGCGGGTACCAGAAAATTTTATGGGAAGTAAAGGCATCCAGCAGGACATTAACCCCAACATTCATCAAACACTGATTGGTCTAAACATATGGAGCTAGCACATTATACTCACATTGCCTCATGGCATGAAGAGAGGTCCTTTTATTCAGTAAAGACTTTTAATGCATGCAGGTGATACGGTTGATCTGGTTCAGTATGCTGAATTGTTCCTGACAAATAACATAACGGGTCGCCGCTTGCTACGCATGACAGAGAAAGATCTGAAGCAGATGGGTATTGCCAGTGTTGGACATGTGATGGATTTTCAGGTACTTGTAGTCGTTATTGTGGTTATTTTGTGAGAGATGTTTTATGTGCAAAGAATGGAACAATCTAGAGAACCCTGTTGTAAGGTATATATGTGGTGGCGCAGTGGCTAGCAAACTTGAATGCCAGCCTGGTGGTCATATGTTTGAATCCCCTGGACTACCAGGTTGACACAGCCTAAAATCAGGCGTCCTTCGGTTCACGAGTGCATTGTTTCTGAGACTCCTGGGGGTTGTTGCTGGAGCTACAAAGTTGTGCTTTGCGCGATGCTTTCTGCGCTTCAGAAAGAGACTGAGCCATATGGAATTAAAAACCCGGTGCAATGATGTCGACCCTGTCAACTTTTAAGTGACTTGTAAAATAAGTACCAGAAAATGTCATGGGATGCAAAGGCAGCTGGTGTGACACTGACCACATCACTCACCGATTGCAGATTAGTCTATAAAAATATGGGTCTAGCACTGTATGGCAGATGCACCTTAATGAATAAAAATGGGTCCTTTACTTTATTGTAAGGCATGAAATGCCTTGTGCTGCTCCGTATTCAAGCTTTCAAACCAGACTGTCCCCTATGAGGTTGTTGTGAAGGGGTTAGAAAGGAACCATCAACTTAAAGATAAGACTTGACACCATTTGCTTAATTTCATTGAGTTTGTAGAATTTTTTTACAGCCTTCGAACATATCTAGATCGTTGTTATAATTGCAGAGTAGGAAAGTATTGGGTATTGGCTAAAACATCTCTACACAAGCAGCAGTCCTAGCTAATAACAAACTAACCATACCTCTGCAAGAGAAAAGGGTATGAACAGACAAAAAAATCCCCATGTGTACAAATCAAATCATATGTACTGTTTGGCTGTTCTCCATCAATCTGTCATGTGATAATGTTTTGTCAGCACATGCCCTGTCAGCATATCTACCTGTAGTTAGTTAGTCGCGATTCCAACTTCACGGCAATGGGTCGTCCCCATTATGCTCCGTTTCTGTGTCAGTGAATATCACACAAAATGCTCCTCACTGCCCTATGTGAACAGTGGAATAGATAGGAGTCTTGGCAAGCCAACAGCCCGCACAGGTACACTGTGCATAATGCCGCCACCAGAATGCCAACACAAAAGTCCTGCACGAAAAACAGTTCATCGTCGATGGAATCGGCAGTCACTAGGAAGACTTCATTGAATCAGGTTTTATCCCATATGGCTCAGTCTCTTTCTGCAGGGTGACTCGCTGAAAGCGCAGCACAAATCACGAACTCCGTAGCTCCAGCGACGACTCCCATGCGTCTTCTGAAAAAATGCACTCATGAACCGAAAAGGCAAATCAATCAATTCAGCAACAGCCAGCCGCCATCGTTCTGAACATGCAGTTCACGCTACAAACAACCACGGGCAGATGTAAAGGCATTCCACGTGAAATTCACAGCTCACAGTGTCGCACCATGCACTCACAGCTCACAGTGTCGCACCATGCACTCACAGCTCACAGTGTCGCACCACGCACTCACTTTGTAGCAGGATGACGGAACCATGCACTACCAGTCCAACATGAGGAAATTGTGAATGCAAACCGTAGCCACAAGCTTAAACACTCCAGAGGCCTTAACGGTTTAAATGCCTATCCGCCATGTTGGGGACCGGAAGTCCCAATAAACTGTAGACTAAGTCTCTGCCCAAAGCCTCCTTAGTCGCCTCTTACAACATGCATGGAAGGCAACAGTGTTACTATTTTTTGCTTTCCTTATGGGCCCTGGCAACACACGGGCCATATCTACCAGTAGCTTGTCCTATGCAGAACTTCCCATATGTTGCCTGATTGATGAATGCATGTTAAGGATAATGTTTGTGTATATATATATATATATATATCTGTGTGTGTGCATGTGTGTGAGCGCTCGTGTATTTAAAAAAAACAAGAAAAAAAAAAAAAAAAATAGACACACATGAGGGGACTTCAAATGAAAAATATTAAGAACAAATGTATCATTTTTTAATGTAGTCACCACTGGGCTCAATGCAAGTCTTCCAGCGCAGATAAAGTGCTTGGATTCATGTAGAAAAAAATTCTCTTTGTTGCATGTCTTACCACATGCACCACCTGCTGTAACTCTTCATCGGACCGAAAAGTTTGAAACTTCCTACTCCATTCATACACTTGCTGGATTGACAGGCATGCATCACCATACTGGATCTTCATCCACCGATGAATTTCTATAGGTTTCATCCCTTCACGTATAAAAAAAAACGGATAACAGAACGCTGCTCTTATTTGGTGCATGTCAGAAGTGGGGCGGCAATCTTTAAACTGTCCTTATGACATCACCATGTTTATCTGCACCGTGATGTCACATGTTTAACACTCTTGACATCCTTAACAATATTGGCAGGTTACAAGACATTGGCATGGTTACTGTAATTTCTCTCACACTTTTAATGTTTTAACCCTTTACAGGGCAGACGCTTGTCCGTTTTCTAGCCCTGAACGGGCAAGATTTTTTCAGGTTCGGTAAAATTTCGGGTCGCGTTAGTAAAAACATCACAAGTAAGGTGTTAGTCAACCGATTTTAGTTAAATAAACAACACAATGAAGGGAAAAGCATGTAGAATATGTTACTCACGTGATTGTTGTCGGTAATCCATATATGAACACAAATATTTACGAAATACGGCATGTTGCTTGTGATTTTCCGTCATCTATACGGCAATTTACAAACACATTTTCAGAATCATAATCACTTTCTTTAAAGTCCGACTCAGACTGCTAATGCAAAGTAACGCTTTGCACTGCTATCTAGCTCCGATTAATAGTCAACTTCGTGCCCTTTAATGTCATTTAAAATGAACCTAGCGAAATCTCGGCTATCACTTGAAGAATCGCCGAAATCCATTTTGAAAAACAGCGTAAAAATCCCGAAAACTATCAAAAATTGTCCTTAAAAGTCCGTTCAAATTCATACTATCACATTTACAAATGGCGGCCACGTTGTCAAGCTGTCGGCGAAAGCGAAAGTAGCCGTCGGAAGTGTCGGAAGGCCGAGAGATCGCGATTTTACAATGCATAATAGTGTCGGCCAGAATCGGACGCTACGATCGTTTTATGGCATCGGCCGGAATCGGACGCTGTGACCTGTAAAGGGATAATATATTCACATGCGCGTGCACACACGCACGCATGCGCATGCACACACACACACACACACACACACACACAAACACACACACTTACACACTTACTGACTGACTGACTGACTGACTGACTGACATACTTACTTACTTACTTACTTACTTACTTACTTACTTACTTACTTACTTACTTACTTACTTACTTACTTACTTACTTACTTACTTACTTACTTACTTTTCCACCAGATTTTAGTCATCCCATAATGGGTGATCACATTTTCAAATGTTTTTTTCAGCTTGAAATTGAAATGTTGAAGGCTCAAAATTTCCGCCTTTTGAATTTTCCACCTCTAGTAAAACCCGTAAGTAACAATTTTGTAATTGCTGTCAATATTTTGGTTGCTGAATGATCAGATTATATCCTTGTGTTGCTCATGGATTATAAAATATTATTTCACCGGTGGAAAAGGGATGGCTGCAGATTTATATTTATCCAGAACAATCCTGATAAGTGAGGAATTGTGTGGAAGTTGCAGTGATGTGGTTTTATGGAAGAATGATGAGAACACCATGGATGATTAAATAAAGATATTGTGAAAGAAGTTAACTCACGCAGAGAACTGTTTACTCGCATCAGAAGTTGACTGTTCACATTCTTTGGGCATGTTATGCGAAGGGGGAAGTAGGAGTACACCTTAACAACGGGAATGATGGAGGGGAGGAGAAGCAGGGGGAGACCGAGAAAGTAGATGCTGAACAGTTTGGCATCACAGCAATAAGGAACAATGGTTTCAGAAATGTTTGGCAGTATATGAGACAAAAGGATGGATAGACATGATCACCAATGCTATACAGCATGGACTTTAAGAAGAAGAATGGGTGGTAAGATGTAATGTTCAGTGGATGAGAGAGAAGCAAATGAGAGAATATATGGCAGAAGTTACAGTGTAAAAAATATGTTAAAGACCAAGTTTCCACGCCATGTGGCATAGATGAGATATTTTACCAGGCCCTTATGTTTAAACCATCCAGCGAGGGACGCAGAAGTGTTTCCAAGGCACCAGGGCCGGGTTATATACTGGCCAAGACATATTGACGTGTCCTCGTCGAGCGTCCTGGGCAACAGGTCCCTTCAGGGTCCTGGCTAAAGTCAGTAGGATCGCTGATTGCTCCGAAGTCGGAGAGTGTCTGCCTGTACGGCGAGGAACCACCAGTCTGCACACCAATAAGCCAGACATGGGACAACGGATACTCACGCAAACCTCAGGTCCTGTATGACATCACACTGATGTTGGACAACAGGATGCCTTCATCCAACATACAGGACTTTGTGCTGGAGCTCAAGCCAACGAACACAAGCAAGCAAGCAAACCATCCAGCACTCAATAGGTGATGTGGTCATAATGGCCATCTTTAACTACCCAGAAAATGTTATGGTACTGCTTTTAAGAGGGATCCACTCCATTTCCATGTAACAGAAGGTATGGGAATGGACCCTTACACATGCTTAGAGGCATATTATTAATGTGGTGTAAGTCCCACATGTTTGTAGACCAGTTGGCACTCAATGGGTGATATGGTGAGTCACACCGGCCACCTTACCTTCCCATGACATTTCCTGGCACCCATTTTTGGCTGGGTCGACCTAGGAATCTAGGTCAGTTAAAAAATGCACCTCTATAGGGATTCAATGGCTACCCATAGTCAAGTGGTCATGAAAAATACCCCTGAGTGGGATTTGAATTCAGCACTAGCAGTGCATTAGCCAACTCCGTAGCTATCATACTAATGTACAGACAAAAGTAGTCTTAAGTTACTAAACAGTACAGTAGTGATTTATTTATATTTAACGATGTCAGTAGTAATATTGATAAGGGTCTAGAATGGATTATACTCAACTTTTGTTTTGATTAATTTACTTAATTCTGGTTTGGTTACCAACTCATGTTTCTGTGCTATTTTGCCTTTTTGCTGTATATATTTTGTCCTGGAGATATATTACCGCCAGTCATCTCATCTCATCTTGTTCCTCTTGTACCTTGCGGTGTCGAGATGAAGTATAAACAACGGGAGAGTGCCCGCTTATGGGCTTCATGTATCGATATTCAAATGGATTCTGTTATTCCCTGCTTTCATCGTTTACGTGGTCGGCCTCTTCCTCTGCTTCCCTGTGGTCTATACATCATTGCTTGTTGTGGTATAGTGTTAGTTGGTAACCTGCTTGCATGGCCAAACCATTTGACTTGCTGCCTTCTAATAAAGTTTAGTGCAGCTATAACCCCCACTTTATTCCTGATTTCTTTATTTCTGATCTGATCTCTTCTTGATACATTGAGTATTCTCAGGAATCTAATTTCTGTTGTTGTAATTTTTCTTTTCTCTTTTTCTATCATTATCCACGTTTGGCATTGGTAGCAAAGACCGCCAATATCCTTTTAAAAATTCCATTTACATCTCTTCCGCAAATCTTTCCTAAATCTAATCTCCGTTAGCATGTGTAACTTTTTCATTTCATTTGGTTTGTACTATCACTTACTTGTAGTTCCTTTTTTTTTTAATGATTAAATAAAAGCACTACAACAGAAAGGTGTGCATGAACTGTGCATGAACAATGAAAACATCAATGTATACATTTTTAAAAATATCAGAAAAATATGCGTAATCGTATCTATTATCAAAAACATAATTTGTCTGGATTTACGAACTAACACCTACACAGAAAAAAAAAGAATATATTTAAATATCAGAATTCATAAATTGTAAAATTTGTACAGGACATGGTGGGTAGTATACCATTAAAAGAACGGAAACATACAAATACCTGGGTACAATCTTCAACTGCTCCAACATAATAAGGGAAGAAATACAAGCTAGAATCAACTCTGAAAATAAGATATACTATGCGCTGCAACATCTGCTAAAATCAAAGGCACTATCTCGTAACACCAAGATCACAATATGCAAAAAACTTATTAGACCAGTTTTGCTGTATGGCTCTGAAATCTTTAGTACAACTAAAGGAGACGAAGCCTTGCTACAAACTTTTGAGAACAGTCTTAAGACGCATCTTTGGGCCCATTAGGGATACACAAAGTGGAGAGTGGAAAAGAAGAAGCAACAAAGACAGTTATGAAGTCCCCGCTAATCACTGGTATCATGAAGGCTAATAGACTGCAATGGCTGGGGCATATAGAAAGAATGGAAGATAATAGGGAAACAAAACTCGCTTACACTCAGGAAATAATTGACCGTAGACCCCGAGGTAGACCAAGAAGATGGTGGAGAGATAACATACATACAGACCTACAAGCACTTGGAATCAGCTACTGGCAAGAGAAGGTCAACTAGAGAAACGAATAGAGAGGGCTTGTATCTGCAGCAAAGAACCTCAATGGCTCGGAATGCTGAAGAAGAAGAAGAAGCTGGGTAGTATATAATAGGACAGCTTTAGAAAATATGATCAGAAAAACTAAACAAACAGGAATATGTTTTTCAGTGATGTGATATGCTTGGTACGGTAAAGTACAGTACAGTAACATGCGTGGTACATCACAGAGTAAGCTGGCAGAAAAAGATAAAACAATTGCATAAAGGAAATGCCGGCTTCCTGGCCTAGAGGTTAGCAACTTTTCTCCATAATTGCGTATACTCTCGTAAGTAACGCGGCGACGGTGAGAATCAGCAGTGGTTTGAATCGCATCGGTAACTTACGGGGTATTTGAGCCGGCCACTCAGAAAGCAATGGCAAACTACTGAGCGTAATCTTGCCAAGAAATCAACAATCAGCTGAAAGATGCTGATGTTGACAGCGATGTCCTGTAAAGGATATGCAAAACGTAAAGGAAATGTGTGAATATGTTCCAGAGATATATTTCTAAGTAGATTTGTATAATTTGTAGCATTCTCTTGTGTTGAAATTTAAGAGTTCAGTCCCCTGTGGTAGCAAGATTTCTATTTTTAACCAATAAGATCACTGAGTATGTGAGTCTAACATCACTTACCTAATATTTCTTGGCATTGTCAGTAGGTGTTGTGCCAAGGAGAATGGGTACTTCAATTTTAATTCACCGCAAACAAACTGTCGACTACAGTGAGGGCCCTATGGGCCCGAAACTAAAAAAACATCCATCGATCGGTCTAGCAGTCCACCGAACACTAAACCGGAAAATGATTGCCAGACCGATGCAAATGAGGCTCGAAGGGATTCTTCTTTGTTGCGGTGAATTAAAATTGAAGTACCGGAGAATGGACAGTCATGCTTCTCCACATCTCATGATCTCCAACAGATTGTATCATGTTCTGACATTTTTCTATGCCGTGATAAAAGGCTGTTAAAAATCTGATCTCATTGTCATCCTTTATTTCATATCATCCTCTGTTTCTTATTTCCAATAATCTAGCCAATATATTTATATTTTCCTCTTCCTATGATGTGGCCAAAAATGCTGGCTGTCTCTTTCTAATGTTTGTGATAAATGTCTTTTGTGTTTTAACCTCTTTCAAAACTGTTAGATTACTCATTTTGGCTGTTCAACATATTGTCAGCTAACTTTTGTTAAACCATATATTCGTGGCTTAAAGGAGGGATAACACACACACACACACCCCCCCCCCCCCCTCCCCTTTTTGTTTGTTTTTGGTTTTACTAGTTGTCTAGGATTTACAGCCATATGTTAAATTTAGTTCTATATATGTGCATGAATTCTTTTTCTAATTTCCAATGACAAAGATTTATTGCATAAGATGTTTTTCACAAATCTTACACTTTACTTTTATTATATTACATGTTCTAGGAAACCAGAAACATTGGTTAGAAATTGTTTTGTCCTCGTTTTGTTTTGTTTTTTGTTTCAGTGTCTTTGAAAATTTGCATTATTGAATATATGTCTAATATTTATGTCATCAGAATATTGAGAAGAGTGTTTCAGAAAACATCTATGTAGTACATACTGTATGGATGTTTAAAGCACATTTAGCAAAGAATACCAGTTGTTTGTGGATATTTCTTGTCTGCTCTTGTCTGATTTTATTTGCTGACTTATATTTATCCAGTGCATTTAATTCTGTTCCTGATATTGCATTTATTTATGGTTAGCTTATGAGTTTATTGTTATTTTATATGTTTGCTCCTTTTCGATCACACTCTGTCAATATTTGCATTGATAGTAATAGTTTCAGTAATACTTTTGTAATACTTTTTGGAATGCTTTCTTTATTCTTCATAGACAGATCAAAGCTCTGTTTCTCAAGACAGAGAAACAGTCTCAATTGTTTTGATATTTGGTCACCATTTGAGAAAAGGCTCCACCCCAGAGGTAGGTCATATATTGTGTGAACTGTAGGTAACTGAATATAAACTTAGGAGTTCACTTTGTGCCCTTCCGTAACTCACCATTGTTACTGTTAAAGAGGGAGTACATTAATTTGCTGATATGTGGTGATACAAGTGACATTTATGTAGCGTTTTAAACCCTTACTGTAACAATTGTTTATTGTTAAATTGAAGAAAAAGAAAACAATTGTAAGCAACACGAGGTTATATATTTACAGTTATTGTTAACTGATAACATTTCTGGAGACAAGAAGGTGTATAAAAATATGGAACAATGTAAACTGTGAAGCCAGAAGTGTGCATGCTTTAATTGCCTGGCATATTTTGCTGCTTCTCGTCAAGCACATAACAAGTTAGTCGCATGTTCTTTACAGAATGTTGCAGTCAACGCCAGCATTTATTGGCTGTTTCTGATTTACTAGGCAGTGTTAGTTCTGTAGTTTGCCATTGCTTTCTTATTGGCTGACTCCTCATACCATTGAAAACAATGCAAAGGGGTCTGCTTCCAAATCGCCCAGGGGCTGATTTTGAACCCTCGACTCGGTTTGTGGGGAAATTGTGAAACTGAGTTTTACTATCTCCTAAATCACAGTGCCTGTTGTCAGGTGCATACAGCAGAGTTATATATCATATGAAGTGAATAAATGAATTATACTTTGTCTGAAATACTTCAAACACATGCATTACAATTTAGTTATCCTTTGACCAGAATTTCAAAACTTTTCAACACACTCATACTTTCTTTCAGGACTTATAATATACAGAATCGGTCAGGTTAATCTCTGTTGTATTAATTGGTTATGTTGTGTTTAACATTGTTTTAAATATGCGATGTTGAAAATTCTGTATATCACTTCACAGAAATTGAGTTGCATGCATTTTATTTTTCACTTTGTGTATCTTATTGTGTCTTGTGTAAATTCATTACTTGCCAAGATACTTAGAATACAGTTTGAATATTGCATTTTGAAATAAAATTGTGTAAAAGTGAGAGGATTGACTTCATTGAAACAGGTGTTATCCCATATGGCTGTCTCTTTCTGCCGGGTGACCTGCAATAAACGTCGCACAAGGAACAAACTCTGTAATTCTAGTGACAACCTCCAGGAGTCTCAGAGAAAATTGCACTCATAAACTGATTGTGAAATGTGAAGTTCAAATTGACATGATAATATAATTTACAACAAAGAGGCAATATGTCAGTGAAAATGCAAAGCTTTCAGTTTAAAAGTAGGGCAAGATGATCAGAATTTTTAAACAATGGAAAACTCCCGAGACACTAATGCAGGAAAACTCCTGAGACACTAATGCAAAGGGTTAAAGATCTGATAGTTTTTAGGTAATAATCTATGACTTCTCAGGGAATTTGACATGATTATGAGGTGCAAAGCTACATCTGCAATCATGTGTGCTTGTTAATTGTTTGTTTGCTATTAATTTATTTGTGTAGATGTATTGTCTGCCGGTTTGATTTTGTTACATATTTCATAAATAGTGTTATGGAGGTATAATTCACTGCATTATTACAGCTTTGAATTGCAGATCCTAGTTAATGAATAATTTGGACTGATGAAAATATTCAACATTGAACAGTCTTTTTTACTGTCATGGACAGATAGGTGGCTGAGGAGTTAACAATACTGCCATCACAATTTGATTCCAAACCCTGGTTAGGCAAGGGATTGTATTTCATGATGATCATCCAATGAAAGTTGGCAGCAATGAACCTCCAACAGTTTCTGCCCTTACTAATTGTTGTACAAGCTACTGGATTTCATCCAGACCATCTCTTGATGTCGTCAGTCCATTTATTCTTTGATGCCATCTAGCTCTTTTGTTCTCAGTTTTTAATCCATTACAGTTTTCAGTAGATTATGTCATTTGATGAGACCAAAGTACCACGTCTTTCTTATTTTTATCCCCTTCAACATCATCCTTTCTCTATTGAGTTCTTCTAGAACTGCATTGTGTGTCTTTATTATTTTCTATGAAAGAAAATTTTTAACATCTTAGAACCCTTAACAATATTTTGCTCCATCTTTTAACCAGTCCATGTTTCCTCTCCATGCAGTAGTGTTGAATACATACAACATTTGACGATCCTCAGCTTCTATGATATTTGTTTTGGCCATGTGGCATTGTCGAGACAAGAACACAGAGTTGATCCATGACTCTGGTGATTGTGTGGGATGGTGAAATACGACCGCCCACGTTGATTGCCATGGCACAAAATGATGATGACATGTTTAATGTTGTTGAATGTGCAATTTGCCATTTGAAATTTCTTCATGATTTCCACGTCACGTGGGTCATTTTTTGTCAGGGAGATGTAGATAGTTTGAGGTAAAATAATACAAATTCTGCGCCTGAACATTTCATGGTGACTGCGTTGGCAAACAGCAGAGATATCCTCAGCCCTCATGATTATTTTCCCTGCTCTTAACAGAATGGTACTAAGTGCTGCAGGCTGTAATGTTTACTTTCAAGACGATTTTGACCATTGAAGGAAAAGTAAATCATATTCTCTCTATGTGTGATTCACTGTAAAACCAATATACCATGACTTTGTATTTAAGAAAAAATAATCAATCTGTTATTTAATAAAGACTTTTTGCATGCCTTGAAGTGTATTGGATCACAGTCCTATCCCCACTACCACTTGAAGAATCGTCGAAATCCATTTTGAAATACAAAGTGTAAAACCCCCCAAAGCTAAAACAAAAAATTCGTTCAATTTCAAAGTACACGCTTGCGAATAGCAGCCACGTTGTCTAGCTTTGGCGAAACCGAAAGTAGACAATCAGAAGCCCCGGAAAGCCGCAAGATCACGTTTTTACAATGCATAATAATGTGTGGTTTGGGACGCTTTGCCCGTTCGGGCATAGAAACGTTCTGGGACGCTTTGCCCGCTAAAGGGTTAAGAGGCGGGTTGACCAGCTCTTTCGTTTACTATCTATTCATTCCCAAAAAAGGCAGGTCCCTCTTTCATAATCCCATCCACTTCGAAACTGTAAAATGCTGATTATGCCTGGATTAGTCTGAAACTGATTCAGTGTGGAGCAGCCCATAACTGAGTGTGTGTGTACAGTTTTGAACTGAAGCTATTGTAAAGATAACTGTGCAATTTTGTGTTGATGATGTTGATAGTGACTGGTTCCTCTGTTTGCACACTTGAGCATATGACTTGTATGTAGTTGGTGAGAATAAAAAAAAATTTCTTTGCAGAAATATAGGACTCCCTCATTTGAAACTTAGTCTGTGTTTTAAAAATTTTTTAGAAAAGTGTGTTTGTTTTGAGTTTTCCTAGTGGAGCAGGAATAGAAACATATCTAGTATAATGTACACCTGTGTTGATGAAAACTTCTGACTGTTTAGTTTGTATGCCTTTGTAACAGTAGTTTGTATGCCTTTTTAACAGGAAACCAAATGGAAAATGTACCTGGATGTCGATGTAGAAGAAGACCAGAATAAAAGTGCGGTGACATTAATAAAAGATGTTTCATTTACCTGTAAGATGCCCGCATATGGAACTTTAAAACTGAATCAGGTAAGATATGTGAGGATTTTGTTACATTCAAAAGCTGTTCTTAAAACCACATAATTTTCTGCACCTTGAACCATGCTTTTAGAAAGGACATTATTGTAGACATAACAATGCATTTGCTGCAGATTTTTTTTGGCGTGGGTTGGCAAACATATAGTTCATGAATACTGTCATGCTAAATGTCAACTCACACGTTTCCAGTCCAGGAAGTTATCTATGAATTCTGGGAATGCCCTACAGTCTGTTACTGATTATGACAGAACAGCTGAAGGTTGGGTGTCTCCCATGTTTAAGTAATTCTGTATGATCCTTCATATTTTCATTGAACTGCACATCGAGCTCAATCATTATGAGAACTTTTGGTCCGCAGCCAATGCCAGCTCTCTTTCAGAATACACTTCAAAGCAGTTGCATGATAAAGCAGTTGCCGAGCAAACTAGCATCACTATGCTTCTGTCAGCACCAAACAACTCATGCATACTAGAATATCAACCACGTTGTACCATGATTGACTTGGTCATCCTCAGGGAACGTTGACACATCCTAGTTCTCCACCAGTGCATCACATCATTTTATCTGACATGTAATAATATCATATTCACTTACTGAGAATTTAGAGCAAATACTCACGTTAATACTGCACAGTAGACTTTTCAACTAGAATACTTGACATTGATTCAGTGATGATAGAACATTCTTCCTTGATTAAATGCAGTATAAACTTTTCATAACTGCTCGCTTGGCATCAAAAATTCTGCTCACAGTTGACATCTAACCATTCGTTTATTTCATTGTTGACAGTAATTTCAGGCCTTTAAACTAGTCAGTGCCCAGCTTTGCTCAGGTGCAGACTTATCCATTTATTCTGATAGATATTGTCCCTTGAACTGTATATTCCAAACACTTGTGCATTGCTCATTCTCCAATAATACGAGGTATTATTTGGAGTTTCCCTTCATCGAGCTGAGACTCAAATGGCATTTCTCATATTTCCCAGTACTAAAGATGATACATTATATGACAAGAAAGAAATAATGTGGATATTTGAAAATTAAATGATTATGGAATTGCATGCAAGCTATGAATGAATTAATTATAAAACAGCAGTCACAGGTTGAAGAGAAAGCTATCGGTGAATTAATTATAAAACACGAGTCCAAGGTTGATGAAAAAGCTATAAATGAATAAACTATGAAACAGGAGTCCCAGGTTGAAGGGAAAGCTAGGAATGAATTAATTATAAAACACGAGTCCAAGGTTGATGAAAAAGCTATAAATGAATAAACTATGAAACAGGAGTCCCAGGTTGAAGGGAAAGCTAGGAATGAATTAATTATAAAACACAAGTCCAAGGTTGATGAAAAAGCTATAAATTAATAAACTATGAAACAGGAGTCCCAGGTTGAAGGGAAAGCTAGGAATGAATTAATTATAAAACACGAGTCCAAGGTTGATGAAAAAGCTATAAATGAATAAACTATGAAACAGGAGTCCCAGGTTGAAGGGAAAGCTAGGAATGAATTAATTATAAAACACGAGTCCAAGGTTGATGAAAAAGCTATAAATGAATAAACTATGAAACAGGAGTCCCAGGTTGAAGGGAAAGCTACCGGTGAATTAATTATAAAACAGTTTCATAGCAGCAGCAGTAGCCACAAACTATTGTTTAAATAAACATTTAAAAAGCCTACCAAAACAAACTGAAGCACTGTGTTGTTGTGTGTGTTGTTTGTCCATCAAGAATGATGATGACCATTCATTTCATCCAGTGGGGTTGAAAGTATGGAGCCGTGAGTTCTAAGATGGCTGATAAGGCCTATTTTGGCTCAAAATGTTCTTTGACAATGTGGACAAAGAATGCTTGACGTTTCTGGAGGAGAATTTCCTGCAGTGGATGTTAAACTGAAGCACTCCACACATAGGCACATACAGGAAATAGAACTGTTGGCTGATAAGGTCAAAGTTTACCTTAACCAGTGGCAAAAGTTGTAGAAAAGAACAATAATATAAAGTGTGTTGGTTGATAGTGCCTGAGGTGGGGGGGGGGGGGAGAAATTACATGTAGTGTGTTTGATCTAGAAGGAGCTTAGTAAACCATCAATAATGTTGCCTGAATTATTAGTTAATACATCATCATCATCATCATCATGTGCCCCGCCCAGTGACATAGGCATTCATGTCCCTCCTCAGATCTCTGAGCCTGGTGTTCTGGATCAGTTCCATTGATGATACTCCTTCGTGCCACTGCCTTAATCTAGCATCATTTCTCTGATCATTTCTCTGAGACTGCCTTTGCTGCTAAATCCATTTGGTGCAGTGTTTTTCAATGATTCTCATCTCATTATGTGACCAAAGAATTCTTGTGTCCCTTTCTTACAGTTGCATATAATGCTCTATTTTCATTAACCTCTTCCAGCCAGTGGTTGTGACCTCCACCTTTGATAGCAGTTTTCGGCTGTCAGGACAAATGACTGCCCTACTCTGCTCAGGTCCAGAATTGTCTACATCATTATGTGGATGTTAAATCCCATGTACTGCATTTGCCACATATTTGTGTTGCCCATCCTCTTCTGTGTAAAGCTGCTGTTGGGAGTTACATACGTTATACATTAGGTGATACACATGAATGATTGTTGTCTTTGTTGTCAAGCAAAATTGATCTTATATTCCAACTTCTGTCTTCTCCAGCCTCCATTTATTATGGGCACCTGGTGTCAGGGTGTTGTCACTGATATGACAATTGAGTGCAATGTTCAGTACGAGGTAAGAAGTCTTTGAGATATAGTGAATGTTTATTCTGTCATTGTGCCAACCATTTGTCATGTCAAATCATTCGGTCTAAGGAGTGGAATACAGTTCCAGAACATATCACTCTACAACACATTTCCCTTGGAGAGGGTACTTTGGTACTGGGTTGGGAGGAAAGCCACTGCACCAACCTTACTCCAAGGAGCCCTTTCAGGTTTCAGATGACCTGAATGTCAGTGCATGGGACAGGTTAACACTCAATATTCCAGAAGGTTCATAGCCAATCAGCCTATGTTTGATGCTATCAAGAAACAAACAAGTTAAAACTCTTACGTTGGGCATGTGGTGTTAAGACCCATACTTTTACAGCATCAGTGGGCGATGTGGTCAGTATTATACTGGCCGCAGTTTCTTCCCAAGACATTTCCTGGTACCCATTTTAAGCTGGCTGAACCTGGTCATTGTTAAAAATCTACCCCCATGCGGATTCAAACCCTTGACCAATGGCCCAGCAGGGGACATCTAGTCACTAAGCTAACTTGGTTTCCTCCATTCTATTTTTTGTTTGTTTTGTTTGCATATCCTTTTATAGGACATTGCAGTCAACACCATCATTTCTGCCATTGTGATCTCTTGGCAAGTTTACGTTCAGTAGTTTGCCATTGCTTTCTGAACGACTGGCACCAATACCATCGCAAAACCAAGGCAACACAGCCTGCTGCCAAATCGTGTGCAGCTGTGTTTCGAATGTGGGTATACAGGATTACGAACCACGTTCGTAATCCCTTTGCCACGGAGATCTGCTTCATTCTATCAGGTAGACTTAATTGGCTGATCACTTTACTGTTTAACACAGCAGATGAGCTCTTAGTGTGCATAAACTTTGTAATTGTCTCTCCATGCATTGCTTAACACGGTTTGTTACAGTTTTCACAGAACTCTTATTCAGCATGCTTGTCTGTCTTCACTTTCTTTGATATGTGTCTTAAATACACTTTATGTATTTAAGCATATAAGCATGCTATATGGTACATAGTTTTTGTACTTGTTGTGGCATTGAATTATATGCCAGCACTGTGATCCAGTACAGTATTTCTCTGCTTATTTACTATTGTAATGCTTTAAGCTTTTATTGTGTCCTTTTATATGTTTCTTAAAAATTAACAGCTATAGAGGAAATTAAATTGTAAATAATTAAGTACAGCAGTCATGTTTGTTACTGGTATTACATTGAGGCGATGAAAACACAAAAGATCTGGAACTACTGTTAAACATGTTAATAAAAAGAGTGCAAAATAGAACTCTTCTTGAATATCAAACAGAAATAGTGGTTATATGAAGGGAAAAGAACAACACAATGTGATATTACAATAGAAGGAAAAGCGATTAACCAAGTCTTTAAATTCCAATATTTGGGGGTAATAATAACATTAGATGGAAGCTGCATGATAGAGATTAAGAGCAGAATTCCACTTTTTCTTCTGTCTTTTATCTCCCAATGAAGCAAAAAATAATCGACCAACGCAGGCCAATCCATACTATTCTTTGCTGTCTCTTGCAGCTCCCTCCATGTTCTTTCCATATTATTCATCTGTCTCTAATTCTCTTCTCGAAGCATTTTTATGTCATCTTTTATTACATTGGAGCTATGGGTTCCAGTGGAAGGTCTTTCTAGTTACATTAATAGGCGTTCACAATGTGTATCTTGTTTAGCAGTACATTAATAGGCTTTCACAATGTGTATCTTGTTTAGCAGCAGCGTCTTTTCCTCAATTCTTGATTTACAGAGATTTGTTTTGATCGGTCCATGAGCTCCACATTTGTGATTTTGTCGTGCCATTTTAATTATTCTGTGTAGCCACTGATTAATGTATTTGTGTAGTTTATTAGTAATTGTTTTACTCTTTCTACACGTTTCTGATCCATGCAGGAGTACTGATTTAACCTTAGAGTTTAAAATATTCTTCTTCTTCGTTCATCCAGAGTTTTTTTCCGGATGTGATTGCGTTGTGCCTGTTTACAGCAAAGCTGCGTTCTTGCGCCGTTAGGCCGACACATCCGACTTCTGCGGACATTTGTTGACTCTTCTATTTTTGGCTTTAGATTTAATTTTTTTTACTTTTGTAAATTTTATAGTGTTGAGAAGGCTTCTTTTGCCTTTTGATTTAGTATTGTAATATCTCTATCTGTTCCCCCAACTTTGTCTACATTGTAACCTAAATGTGTGTATGACTCCACCTCTTGAATTGAGGTTTCACGAGGGAAAAATAAGTTATTTCATGTTTGGGATAGGAGGACATTGTCACCAGCGAAGTTCAGATGATCAAGCTGCTCTGTGAGATTGCACTGAATTCTATTTTTCATGGTTGCTGTTGTTGTCATCATAATCCAGTCTATAGTTCATCCTTAAGTTGTTTGTCAGTTGGATCTCTTAATCTCTCAAGAATGATCCAGCTGAATATTTTCTCGTGAACCAATAGAATTATTCCTGTAATTTTCATACCCCTAGAGATCTCCTTTCTTTGGCTTTCACAGCTTCACAGCTTGCTAATATTTATTCAGTCTCCTAGACTCTGCTAAATAATTTTCCAGTAATCCATTGAGGTGTTTATATTGGCTGTAATAGCTTCTGCTGGGATACCATTTCGACAAGCAACTTTCTCATCCGTCAGAAGTTTGATAGTTAGTTGATATGCTAACTCGAAAGAGAACAAAGAAAGGAAAGAATATAAAAATTCACCAAAAAAAAAAAAAGGACTTTAATTATAACTGAGCTGCAGAAGCAGGTTGAAGGCAGCTGAAGTTTTATTCTTTTTTTCCCCTGTAAATATTGGATTGGATTGGATTGATATCAAGCTCCACTTTTGCAGTCTGAATAAAAACACAACATATAATTAAGAATCTCAACGAATGGAAAAATGCTCACAAACACAGGTGCACATTTCTACCAGTCTTTATCAAGAAAAAAAAAAATAAGTGACAAAAAAATAAGTGACAAACATAACACAAAAGAACTCTTATCTCGACATCCAGGAAGTAATCTGATCAGTAAAACTGGGAATGTAAAACATTTTCCTAGCTGAAGTAGTCAGCCCTAATTGTCACAGTAAACTTTACATCATGCTTGAATTGAATGTTTGATCTGGTTCTTTTAAAGCCAACAGTACACAAGCCAAAGTCAACTCATTTCCTGTATCAGCTTGACGGTGAAAGCCAATCATCAAGTCAGAAGTCAGTGGTGCTGACTTTAAACAGGTAACTATTTGCATGACTATAGAGTTAATTGAGCATGATCCAAAAAGCTGAGCATGCATAAGTGGATTGAATTATTGTAAAGTTCAACAATTAAGTTACATTCATCGTCATACCAGGAAATGTGAGCATCAAGGGAAATGTCTGAAATGATAGGCTGGCTGGTTCTGCCACTAAATCGGAGGCTCAACCGATATTATGAATGTCCTCAGAGAGCTGGGTTGAAGTAAAGACTTCCATCTAAGTAAATCAATGTCAATTGTCAGAATGGAAGAGTTCGGATTCAAGATCAGCATTGATCAACACTGAGCTGGAACTGTACAGTGAAAGGTTTAATATGGCGTTCAGAGCACCAATGGACTCGGCTGGAGTGCAGTGATGATTTGAACTGAGCTCATTAGTGTTATCACTGACATTAGCTCTGTCAGTATTATTGTAAATAAACATGATTAATTACTTCTACCCTGCATTTTGTTGTCTTCATTATCGCACGTGTGTACTATCAAAGATCTCACCAGATTTTGGAAAGTTAGTTGAACATTTAATTGTATGAAGCTAATATTAAGGTGTTTTATTTTGTTTACGTCAGCACTATCGTTTGAGGGAGCCACAGTAGTTCAGTGGCTAGCATACTTGGCTGCTAGCCTGGTGGTCATGGATTTGAATTTGCATTGAGGCAGACTTAAAATGTACCTGGGATCCCAGATCTATTCAACATAAAATGGGTACAAGGAGATGCTGTAGTAAGCAAGGATGGTTGGCGTGACATTGACCATATCACCCCTCGAATGCTGATTCATTAATAAAAATGTGTGCTGATTACACCATAAGGGTTTCTTTACTTACTGTCATTTGACCTTAAAAATATGACTGTGGCTACCATCCACAGGTAAGAAAGTCAGTCTTGAGGCTTTTATATTCTCCCAGTATTATTAAAAAATAGTCAACTAACGTAAAAATATATAGTTTGTAAGGATTTCATTTAGTCATTTGCGAGTCAGAGGGAGATTGTTTTAATTTGGTCTTTGGTACATTTGTTGTACTTGAGGACATGACCTGTTAACCATATTGGAAAACACATTATTGGCCACAACGAGAAACAGCTAATAAGATAGACAGGACATTGTCTTATATGTATGCTGCCTGAATATTTTTTGCAACAACTGATGAATCTCATTTCCGTTGTTATCAGAAGGTTGAAAATCTGTCCATTCAGAAACAGGAGATATATTTTTGAAATCGCTGTCTCCAGTGCTGAATCATCACGTAGCCAGTCCTTTACAGAACATCGCCGTCATAACAGCCCACTGAAAAGTTTCTCGATCTCTGGCACTTTCTCCTGCCTTATTCAGCCTTATGCTGTAGATATTTGGCAATTTCTCCTCCTGCCTTATTCACCCTTATGCTGGAGATATCTGGCAATTTCTCCTGTCTTATTCTTATGCAGGAGGTGTCTGCAATATCTGGTGTCCATCTCCCTGCTGGTCAACCCCTGTCTCTGTTTCCAGGAGCTGAATAAATTACCATCTCCATCAAACCACTCAACATTATCACTGTTATTGGCAACAAGAGGCATTAAAACCTGGTAAGACATAATTAAAATTGATAGCATGAGAAATAAATTAACAGGTATTTGTTGGCGCTCATAGAAGTCCTTGATTTGAGAACACCCTAGACTCGAGACACACTAGATCAGTGTTTCCCAACCATTTTTGTGCTATGCCCCACCTAAGCCTTTCTAAAATTCTTATTCCCCCCCCCCCAAAAAAAAAAAAAAACAAACAAAACAACATATACATAATTTTTAATATTCAAAAAGTGAAATGTTCACTAAAGAAACTTGAATGATATGTTTTAGGAAGAAATCACTAGGAAATTATTGAGCAAACACAGTAAGTAAATTTTCAAAACATATAATTGAGAACTGAAATTCAAGTACAAAATAATTTTTATGAAAGATTTTTCTATATTTTTTAAATTATTAGTAATTATTTATTATTTAAATTTAGTGAGATCCTTGCACTTGATGCTTGCTGCATAGAGATTTTATCTCAGGTTCCAATTTAGTTAACTTCAGTCTCAAGTTTCCCGGTTTTGTTATATCCAACCGATTTCTTTTTTTGTGTGTGGTTTAGCAGCAAATCATTTATGGCACTAAATCCGCATTCATTTAAACATGAAGATGGAAACAGTAACAATAGTTCTCTTGCACATTTGGTTGCATTTGGATATTTGATTTCAGTTTCCTCACAAAGCCATGCCATCGCTCCTTTTATATTAAATAAAGTTTTAATTGACTCATCCCTTTGTATTTCTACGAGTTCTTCTTGATACTGCATATTTGAAATATCAGACAAATCCACTAACATTGGCTGCATCATCCAAGTTGGGAAGTCAATTTGTTTTAAATCAGAAAATCTTTCTTTTAAATCCGCCGATAAACTTTTCAGATGATTGACAATAACATACATAGCGGTATCAGTCTCTTCACAATTTTGGAGCCAATGAAACTTTTCAAAATTTGTGTTGTAAATATCTGTCTGACATAATTCAGTAAAGGTAATGAAACCAAATATCTTCGCTTTTGCATTGACAAGAATTTTATTTGTTCCTTGAAGTTGTTTATTTAATATATTTAGTTTTTCAAAGACATCGGTTAAATAACTCACAAATGCCTTACCATCGACCGTTAACTGATTTTTCATTTCAGGTTTGTCGCTTAAAAAATCACTAAGAGTATCAATTAGTTCCATGAATCTTTTCAAGCAATTCCCTTTCGAGAGCCATCTTACTTCAGTGTGAAGTATTAGTCTCACATGGTCGTATTTTGTTCTTCACAAAAAAACTTGAAGAGACGTTCACATTTGGCACTAGCTTTAATAGCATTGATGCACTTTATAACTAAATTTAGTACTTCATTTAGAATAGGCAAAATGTTTTTAGCTGCCAGGTTTTCCCTGTGAATAACACAATGCACAAGAAGCAATCCTGGATTCTGATCTTTCATAAATTTTAAGCAACCATTTTTCTTCCCCATCATATTAGGTGCACAGTCTGCAGCACAAGATTCATTGGTATATTATTGAGATCTAAGTAATTTTTTTAGCTTACAATATATATCTTTGGAGGTAGTGGTGCTTTCTTATTATTTACATAACAACATTTCTTCAGCAAAATCACCTTTATCAATATATCTTACATAAGTTATAAGTACGGCTTCACTGTCTCTCAAAGTAGATTCATCCATTTGCACCGAGAATTTTCTTGTTTTCAGCTTTTCAACAAGTTGTATTTCAATATCCTCACTCATTTCGTCTATTCTTCTGCTAACAGTATTGTTACTTAGAGGCATAACTTTAACGTCTTTGTCATCTTTTTCCAGAACCATTTTAAGAAATGCTGATATTGATGGTTTGATTAAATTCTCCCATATAGTATGACTTTTCCCAGATTTAGTGATGAGTAATGAAATCTGATAACTAGCCTCAAGAGCACGATTGATAGTTGCATTATGAGCACTTAATAGAGACTTTAATGTTACTCTTTTTTCAAAATTGTTCTTTAAAGGTTGAAAGTAATTCAAATCTGAATTAATATGAGCATTATGTTTCACCTTCAAATGTGCCTCAAGATGACCTCGTTTCATTCAGTCGTTGCTCAAGCATTGTTGGCATAAAAGACAAAACGGTGACCGTTCATCGTGGACAGCGGGTATGAAACCAAATTTTAAATATTCCTCCGAATACTGACAAATTGTTTTCTTGCTTGTCCCACTCATTTCACTGAAATAAATAAATATAAGATCAATTAAATACTAAAAAAAAAAAATTAATATGAACTGGAGTAAACGTAGGCTAAAAATGCATATTTAAATATGTATGGCACATTTACCCCACCACAAAAAACGTACTTTTTCATTTGACAAATTTGTCTGGAAAATTATGCTTCTAAAACTGAAATTAACCAAAATTACCAATTGAATTTACATACCATTTATATATCACTTATATTTATACAATGTATATATATTTTTTTTTAAAACAACAAGACTTACAACAATTTAACGGACACTTATTTCAAATTAACACCAACGGTGAATGCTGAGCGTTACTGCAAAACACTGCTGAAACTGAGGTCCCGGCACTAAGCATTTCGCGCCATTCAGAACAAATAGCGAAAATGCTTAGTGCTGGCCCAGTATAACTAGTAGTTCAACTCTAATGTCTAACAATGAATACACGGCTACTACCGTGGCGGACAGAAGTTACTTATACTGGATGTTTGCCCAGCTCGAGTAGCGACTGAGAGTCGCCATACGGTTAACTTAAACTCTGGATGAGTCCATTTTTGAATTGCTCCCCTTAACAATCGAATTGCCCCCCTGTGGGGCATGGGCCCCACGTTGGGAAACACCACACTAGACTGTAGACATACTAGACAGTGTGGGTGGAAAAGAGAGTTTATCTGTGCAGTCGACAGGTTATAAAATGCTGGGCTCTGCGATTTATCAACACCCCATAAAGTGTGGTCATAGAGTTAACAAAGAAAAATGTGTTTCATATACTGTATTCAACAAACAATAAATGATTGCTAAAATATAGTGAAGTCTTAGCAATAAGCAAATATGGCCAGATTTGTGCAAACAGAAAGATTTCGTTTTAATTTTGAGATTACCATGGGAGATAACAAATACTCCATTTTCGAACAATACCGGTGAGAATGTGTTTTAAGTATTTCTGCCAAAATATTCATTCATTCATTTCCATGTACTCACTACATATAACTGCAATATGCACTTGACAATATACTGCAAAATATGCTAGGCAATACATTGTGTAACAAATGTCACTGCCTCACTGAACTAAACAAGTGTACTTCAACTCATGGTCACCTAGACATCCCTAACTGTATACATATAGTTGTAAATCTCCCTGAGAATTCTAATATTTGCTGAGGCCCTACAGATTGTGAGGACCTAAGCTGTGGCCTGATTAGCTTATGGCTTAATCAGACACTGAATTGAGTTGAGTTGAGCTAAGAACTGACATCACTGCACTCAGGACATATACGCTCCGCCCCCTTGTTCAACAGCCAGCGAAGAGTCACACTACTAATCGTTTCCACCGCTGTCTGATTGAATGTTCTCCTGATCTTCCCTCTGTTTTGAGATTCTTTCAGAACCCTTGCCAATCCCCTGCAATCTGATCCGTTCAGTCTGTTCCCCCACCTTCTCCACCTGGTCCCACAGGTGCATGACCTGTAAGTAATCTACCACCAAGAGGTGCATTCCCTGCCAGCCAAAATCAGACACTAATTACTGGTGATTGCCTCACCTGTTTAGTCTGTAAGTAATAAAATGAATGTACTGAAGCAGGACCCTGCATGGGTCTGTAATGTTGTAATAGGACTAGCACATTTTATAGGTCTGAATGCACAAGGAATATATAGTCTAAATAGCTATTACAAAAAGATTTTTACAGGGTTATTTCTTCGTTAATTAGTTATACATAACACACCAGTACATCCCTTATTATGTACAATTGAAGGTACAGTCTATTTTTGCCATTAGAGTTCCATAAAATGTTTTTATTAAACTGAATGTTAATTGTCCTTTTATTTTATGATTACATTGACAGTTTGAATTAAATATTCATTGCTTTTTCTGATCTGGCAGACTGGTCTCAGAACCTACAAGCAGTGTAGCATGGAGTGAATTAAGCTCAGATTCAATGCCTACATCTCCTGTACATGCTTCTACCACTTATGCATCCATTTTGCGTGCCAATTTCCCAACTCTGCAAGGAGCCTGGTCAAAATCTTTTCATCCCGTAGACTTACCACAATCCAAGATTGCAGGTATTGTGTTGGATTTCATTATTTTCTTAGACATTAACAAAGCCAGTTATATTTTCATTTTCTTCTGAACCCTTTGACTCAGAGATCATGATTTATCAATGCATGGGAAAAACTCATGCTCTGAGGTACTGATTTTTTTGGTATGAGGGCACTACCTCAAATTGTGGAACTAATTAATCAGCACAAAATCGTAACAACAGAGATGAATAGGAGGACTGGGAGTAAGTGTGAGAAATTTAGAAATGAGGACAGAAGAAGCCAGTCTGAAACCAGTCATGTAGGTAATTAAAATGTTTTGCGTATCCTTTTACAGGACTTAGCTGTCAACAGCAGCATCTTTCAGCTGTCTGTTGATCTCTTGGCAAGATTACGCTCAGTAGTTTGCCATTGCTTTCTGAGCGGCCGGCTCAGTATCCGCAAGTCACGAGCGGGGGTCGAACCACCTCAGTTCTCGCTCCGCTGCGAGACTCTGCGTGATAAACGGGATTACAGAGAGAAAGTGTTGTAACCCCACAGCCAGAGAGACCGGCAGGTAATTAAAGAACACAATTAAATGGTTTGGCCATCTCACAAGAATTCCCTGGTGCCATCTACCACAAAGAGTCACATTGAAGAAATGTCATAGATACAGAGCAAGGGGAAGAATACAGAGCAAGGGGAAGACCATGTAAACGATGGCATTAAGGTTTCATTAACAACCTTCGAGAAATGAATACCAACCTACAAATCAATCAATCATGTGCCATGCCGGAAAGCGTGGGCGGTCATGACTCGCCATTTCACTTGATCACCAGAGTCGTGGATCAGCTCAGTGTTCCTGTCTCATCCATGCCATGTGGCCAAGCCATCCAGGTATTTTCCTCTCGGTCTTCCTCTTGGTCTGTTTCCCTCGATATTGCCAGTTGTCAATAAGTTCTCCAATCCATTTCTTCTCATAACATGTCTAAAAAATGTTGACTGTCTTCGTCTAATTTCTCTAATCAGTCTACGATTTTCATTTGTCTCCTGTAGTACTTGGTCATTGGTTTTTCTATCTGTCCATGGTACTCTGCATTTTTCTCAGAAACCACATTTCTGTAGCCATCAAATGTTTTTCAGCTTGACTGCACATTGTCCAAGTTTCACATCCATACAAAAGAACAGGCTCTATGTACCCCCTCAACACTCTTTTTCTCATTTCAATTGCCATCATTTTATTGGTCAGAATGTTTTTCATCTTGCTAAAGGCTACTTAACCATGGCGATTCTTGTTCTAATCTCTTCAAGGCATCTCCCATTAGATGTTATGACTGTTCCGAGATAACTGTATCGATTCACTTGTTGAAGAATATTCCCATTTACTTGTATATTACATTGTGGTACTTCGTTCTTCCTAGTGACGACCATAACCTGTGTCTTCTTACAATTTAATTCCAATCCCAGCTGCTCACTGTGTACAACAACTGCATCTACTAATTGTTGCAGATCCTGTGCATTGTCTGCAATCAATACTGTATCATCTGCATATCTAATGTTATTGATGTTTCTTCCTCCAGTGCTGATTCCATTTATATCTTCTACATTTCTGAAAATATTTTCATTGTATAGGGAAAAAAGATCTGGAGACATTACACATCCCTGCCTAACACCTCTCTTAACAGGTTGATATTGTCCCACTTCATTATCAATCCTTATGGCAGCTTGTTGTTTCCAATATATGTTTTTTATAAGTCTAATGCCTTTCCCATCAATTTGTAGATCTGCAAGCATATCCACCATGTTGACATGTCTGACTCTATCAAAAGCCTTTGTGTAGTCAATAAAGCAAAGATGTATATCCTTGTTTACTTCTATAGCACGTTCAATAACTGTTCACAGCATATACACAGCATTTACTGTACCCTTTCCTTCTACAAACCCACATTGTTCTTCCCCTATTTCAGGTTGTATTTTCTTCCTTTCTTTTTCAACCTACAAAGCATATTGGAAATAGTCACAAACGATTCTTACATCTCAGCCCAACATCTCTCAGGAAGTATGAATAATTTGTGGGAAGGTAAGACAAATTGAGGTGTTGAAATGAGAATATTCTTAATTTTGTTGTTTATTTTCATGATAAAAGGACCTGCTGAAACTCAAAGAAATGGCTCAACTACGAGACTAACAACAGAACACTTGTGCTAATTAATTTGTTGGATTATTAATTAGATTTAGATTGTGATTATTCTGATGATGGCATCAAAATTGAGCCTGATGATTATTTGAGTGATGGCACATATGATTCAGATTACAATCATGCTAGGCTAGTGTTTCTCCTAGCCCTTCAAGGTGCAGCCTTCATTACCAGTACAGGGTTGTGAAAGAGGGTGTTTCCAGATAATGTATCATGTACATTTGATGCAGGCTTGTCCCCTGCAAATATATTCAGGAACGATGGAGATTATTTTTTAGATAAAACATTTACAACTGTTATACTAACTTATTTTCCACATGTGTACATCGTTTGCATGTTTGTGTGCTCTGGCACCCAGATAAATGTTTTTTGTGTGTGGAGTGGATGGCTAGGGTTCAAAGGGTTAGCAGACAATGAGGAAAGCACATATCCTCTTCACAGTGATTCTTAACTATTCTTAATTATTACTGTAACCACAATTTATAGTTTTGGTTTGTTTCTTCAGAAATGTAGCACCAGTTTTCTGTGGCCAACTACCTTTTTTATTAGCCCATGTTTATCTCTTCATAATGCCACAATAATCACCAAAAAATTGATTATGTTTCATATACAACAAAAGCATCTTACTCGCCAGAAGTTTAAAAAAAAACTGCAGTTTACATACTGCATATCCTGGCTATCGATGCAAGTTGTACGGGCCAACTATCTGTTTTACTTGTTGTAAAACCTTTCAATGGATAAAATGTTTGGCTTACCAGGGTGAAAATTCATATAACAAAAATTTAGAGACCACTTGATCACTCCCCATCTTCATGTCTGAAAAAATTACAGGAATGTGTTGTATTACACATATTCTTCTCTGCAATCCTATTCTAACGCTATTCACTTTCTTCCTATGTCTAGAACTAGTTTTATGCTTGTTCTTGCTATAAGCAATCTAATTGCTGCGTGTAATTATTTTCCATACTTTTCTCATTTTTGACAGCATGTTTTCTTTGAAATGGTAATTTGGTTACATGCTTTTGTGTTTGCTTATTATCATTATCGGGTGCCATCTTCGCATTGAAGCTTGACTGTAACAAGTCTCCAGCACACTGTGTCTCAGATCTTTGTTATATTTGTACTGCCTTCTCCCAGTTCATCTCATCCACCCCTTGTAATGTCTTCCCCTTGTAAACTTCCCCTCCACTTTTCCCTCCAGCACATCATTCAACAAGGAGCTTGTTTCTTCATAGGGCTGAAGTACCTTAACTGTCAGACCTTGATCTCATTGTGTCATATTTCCTTCAGTCCTAGAGTTTGTAGTGTTTCTTTGTTTGCTTTCTTCTCCTGCCGTATTATTTCTGTTTGTCTGTTTAACCACTTGTCAAAAGCTTCAGTGTTGTTCTTACATGTTACCAATTTACATTATTCTTTAATTGTAATCATGACTTTAGTCTGTTTGTATATTCACAGTGAGACCAGATTTGTGGACCAGTGTTGTAGCCGGAAGAAAGTCATCGCTGACAAAACCCATCCCTGGGACAACTAACTATATATTCCCTAGATTAATGTCATCCAACCAGGTTAGCTCCAGCTTCAGTCAGTCTTCTTCAAACAGCAGAGCAAGTCAAACTACATCTAGTTCATCATTGACTGCAAATCACTCACACTTAGACAGTCCTGCCAACGTATCCTCCTCACAGCTCAAGCCAGACAGTATGGTTAATTTGGATAGAGAACACAGTAATTCAGACAAAATATTTGAATGCACCAGCTTGAAAAATTGTATAGCTCAAAATGCTGCAAATTCAAAGTCTCCTGCAAATGATACAGCGTCACATTCAGTCACGTCCAACAGCTCAGAAAGTGGATTTAGTGAGCATGCAGGAGGCATTAGTTATGCTGATGCCTGTCGACCTCTTTCTAACCATGGTAACCTAAAATCATCTCATTTGAATAAAGATACAGAACATAAACACAACACTGCTGGCGGTGGGCTTCAGGCACAGATGAGCTCAGTAAAGAATAGTTCCAGAGGAAAGGGAGATGTTCGTGGAGGAAGAGGCAGAGGTAGTCGGAATATCACATATTTGGAACCTCAAGAATCTGGTCTAGTTTATCGAAATGGTCATGTTAAAAGTGAACCAGAATATAAAGCAAAGGAAAACCCAGACAATTATCAATACAGAAGAGCCTTTAGTGGAATTGAGCCCAATTCAAGGCAGAGAGTGCTAGAGAAGATGGAGCATCCCCCAAGAATACTGAATGTATCAAGGCAAGAGGGGGAGACAAACAGAGGAAACAGGCCATTCAGAAATAGTTACAGTAGGGAGAAGACCCAGACAAGAAGTAATAACCCTCATGACAGAGGCTTTTCTTCTGATTTAAGACATCGGGATAATATTGGTCATCATGTTCCACATGCTAAGAGAACTGAGCAAGGGAGGAAATCAGCAGCAAAAGAAAGTTATACTGGTCGTGGCAAAGTCGATACATCTTCAGAAACTGGTATTGCTATTCTGGATGTTTCTTACAGAGAAAATGAGAAGCTGGGTGATGTGCATTGATGGTAACGAGATTATAGATGTCCAATTTAGGAAAAAAAAGTGAATCCACCTGCCAAAGTAGACTTGTAACAAAGTAGATACATTGTTAGAATATCTTCTTCTTCTTCTTAGAATATCTGATTTTGAAGATGATTAAAATAAAAATTACATTTAATTCAAAATAACAGACAGTGAGAGAGCCATGCTAGTACAGTAGCTGCCACACTTGCCTGGTGGTCATGTATTCAAATCCCCTTTAAGGTGGATTTTAAAAATTGACCTGACCTGGGCTACTAAAATGGGTATTAGGAAATGTACTGGGAGGTTAAGGTGCCCAGTGTGATATTGACCACATCACCTGTCAATTTCTGATTGGTCTTTAAAAATATGTGGCTAGCACCATATACCAAGTGTGCCTCAAGGTGTGTAAAAGTCTCCTTTAGTTTCTTACGAGGGTAAGTTAATAAGTAAGTCACAAATAGCTGTAGAAAAATAACTAAATATGATAACTTGAAACCAGTTTATTTTTATAATACATTGTCCCTTTATGTCTCAACATAATTTCCACCAACATTGATGCACTTATCCCATCGTTTAATCAGTCCTCCCAAACTGGCTGCATAGAACTGCGTGCTCTGTTTTCTAAACCACGTTTTCACTTCACATTCAACTTTGACACCATTCGCGAAATGACTCCCGCCAAGGCGGGTTGTTAGTGTTTATGCTGACAGATGTTTGTCCTGTAAAGCAGTGCATAGCTTGGTAGAAAAAGTTACGAGGGTGAGTCAATAAGTAAGTCACACAATTCTGTTGGCTGGCCGGTAAATGAAAACGAAGCATGCAGTTCTATGCAGCCGGCTTGGGAGGACTGATAACACGATGGGATAAGTGCATCAATGTTGGTGGAAATTATGTTGAGAAATAAAGGGGCAATGTATGTATAAAAATAAACTGGTTTCAAGTTGTTATCATGTGTAGTTATTTTTCTACAGCCATTTGTGACTTACTTATTAACTTACCAACATATAATATACCTAGTGCACCTAAAGCTATGTAAAAGTCTCCTTTAGTTACTTTTAATATACCTAGTGTACTCAAGCTATGTAAAAGTCTCCTTTAGTTACTTATCACTTACCCAAAACATTACAGGGTTTATAAAAGGGTCTTTTTCTTACCAGACAATCATGTCTGTGACAATTGTTGACAATCATATTCAGTTTAGTGCAGATGCACTCCGGACATGACAATTGGTGTACTGACCTACTTTGTGATAAAACCATCGGTGTACTGTCACTAATTTTACCAGTTCAGTATGGATTGATCATCATAATCTTCCACTTTTGCTATCAAGTGTCATGGGGAGGAATAGTTGGCGCTCCAGTGCCCATTGGGTATCACCAGATAGTGTCATTCCATGTGATGTCATCAATCCATTTTCTTCTCGAGCGTTTTCATGTTCTCATAGCAGATCTTTGATGTAGGGCTTGTGTTGGCAGTAGATGGTGTTGCATTCTAATGAGATGGCCAGACCATTTGATCTTCTGTCTTTTTATATATGTGGCACAAGTTGTTGATTCCCACTGTCTGTCTTATAACATCATTTCTTATTCGGTCTCGGTTAGCTAGGTTGGCAGCTCAGCTCATGCATCTCATCTCACAGGTGTTGATTTTGCATACGTGTGATTTGGATAATGTCCAAGATTGGCATTGGTAGCATAGGGTTGGTGTGAATATGCTATTTACTATCTGTCATATTGCAGACATGGGTATGTTTGGATGTTTCAGATTGGGTGATAACTGATATATAAGTGCACATCTCATTTCAATTTCTCTGTCTATTCTGCCATCTTCTGTGATCATACTTCCAAGACACTAACTCTTTTACTTGCTTCAGAGTTGTGCTATTTAGCAGTATACTTAGTGGACTAGGAAATCTGCTAACTTGCATTACTTCGGTTTTGGCTGTAATTATAATCATATTGTATCTGCTGCATGTTGAACTCAGCTTATTATTATGATTTCGTAGCCTACTCTCATCACTATAAAATGGTCACTGATCGTCTACAAATAAAAGCTCATTTATTGCGGATGAATCTGTTGTGGATTGTTGAGTTTACTAATACACTTGGTATTTCTGGCCTCTGATCCTCAGTCCAAGTTTTTGCATTATAACTATTGATGTCTATTTATTTAATTGAAAGGTTTTATTCCGGCCCATTTCTCTAGTGGGTGTTCATAAATGTTGTCCCATATTCATGAAAGTTAATAGCATCCTCTCGTTTGATTGCTATAAATTCTCATTGTCAAAAGGTCTTGTCGTTAAAAGTTCTCATTGTCAAAAGTTCTCAAATAGTTTTTGGAGAATAAGAAGGGTCATTAACTTGGCTTCTAACAGAAGTTAACTTAGCTGTAAATATGTGATTTATCATCATCATGTGCCATGTCAATAAGTGTGGGCGGTTATGTTTCACCATCTCACATGATCACCAGAGTCGTAGATCAGCTCTATGTTCTTGTCTTGGCCACATGGTACCTTGTCTTTATTTTTGAATTGCTGAAATATCATGCTCGAGCGCCCAGAAGCTTCTATGATTATGATGGAATTTGATTTTCGCAGGAGAAATACAACAATCCCTACCAGTTAAAAGCATATGAGACTAGAAATAGTAAAATGTAAAAGACCTATTTTCATGCATTTAGGCCTATATTTTTCATAGACCAATCAGCACACAAAGACATACCAGCTGCCTTTATTTCCCAAAGCATTTCCTGGTACCCATTTTAGACTGGCCCGACTGAGAGCCCAGGTCAGATTTTAAATATTTCCCTGCCTCAAAGGGGATTTGAACATATGACCGGTGAACCAGAAGGCAAGTGTGCTAGTCAGTGGCTTCCACAACTAGCAATAACCCTGAAGAAACATGTAGATGGTCACTCATATAAAACTCTGTGCTCAGTTTTAATTATTCTCTCTCCATTTGTTTGACCAGTATATCTTCAAAATTCATGCTTGCTTTGTCAGCTTGAAAAATATAGACACTTTTTATAAGTACTCACACCAAGAATCTAGGATAGGTACTTTAATCAGAAATATTGATTCCTACTGGAACAAATTACTTACTTGACTGATGATTTCCCATCTTTGTTTTTAAAGATGAATGATAATATTTCAGTAGGTATGTACTAATGTTGCCCGTATGATACCAGGACCCTTAAGGGAAGTAAAGAATAATAACAGTGTAATCTACCATGCATGTTATAAGAGGTGGCTAAGGAGGTTTGGGGTGAGATTGCCTACCACAGGCCACAGAGAACTAGCGGCAGAATCCAACCAATCATGAGCAAATCTACAACGGGCTTGGGTTTAGTTAGTTGAGGGCCTTTGCTCCATTGGAAGATCAAAGGCAGCAGAAAAGGGGGATGTCCTGATGTGTAGCTAAATGTGGTTTTTATTGGTCAGAGAAAAATAATTCATTTACAAGCTGTGTGTTTCGACCATGTTGCGGTTTTTAAAATGTATACTAGCAAAATGGCTGTGAGGAAGGGAGCTGGTAATCTAACATTATAACACCCAGTATTCTTAAGTATCTGGATGGCTTGGCCTTGTGGCATGGTCGAGACAGAAACACGGAACTGATCCACGACTCTGTTGATCGAGTGAGATGGCAGAACATGACCGCCCACGCTTACCGGCATGGCACATGATGGATGGATGGATTCTTAATTTTCCTAGCATTTCATCTCCAAGCAGCATTATCTGCTATGTTGTTATGTTTTCACTAGCAAATTTATATATGGATACAAGAATTTGTTGTATATAAATTTGCTTTATCATACATGTGATATTTATGGTTGTCAGTTGTTTTTGAGTTTGTTTTGCATTTTATCAGACTTGATTAAAGATGGCAGCAGTAATGCCAGCTCAGATAATCATTAGTTAATCATCAGTAGAAGGTCACTGGTTTTTAATGTAAACATTTAAACATCACTAGAGAACAGTTAGTTACCTTTGTATAGTAATAATATTTAGAGCAGTGTTTTTTGCTGATATAATTATTTATTCATATATAATTATTTAAACATTACTAAAAGTTAGTTGCATGTAATTTTACAGAATGTTGCAATCAACCCCAGCATTCATTGGTTGTTTGTGATTTACCGGGCAATTTTTACATTCAGTAGTTTGTCATTGCTTTCTGAATGGCTGTCTCTCATACCATCAAAATCAATGTAAAAATGACAAAATGATCTACTACTGAATTGCCTATGGCTGACATTGAACCCTTGACCAGATATGTCTGGAAATTGTGGAACTGCAATCTCTAACCCCTAAACCACAGATGTTGACTTACACATTAATAGGAAACAGTCCATTCTGTACGTTTAACATCATCATCATCATATAACAGGCCCTCTGACTGCAGAATCTCACTCTCATCACTGCCCAACAAGTTTCCTCATCCTTTGCCATTCTCCCTGCCTCATGCACCCTCCTGCACCAGGTTTCTACAATGTCCTGTGTCCATGTTTAGGCTAGTTGACCATTGCCTCTTCTTCCAGGAACTATGCCTTCCACCAACTCTTTCAAAGTCCCTGGAACAGCTAATCCATCCATCCATCATGTGCCATGACGGTAAGCGTGGGCGGTCATGTTCTGCCATCTCACTCGATCACCAGAGTCGTGGATCAGCTCAGTGTTTCTGTCTCGACCATGCCACGAGGCCAAGCCATCCAGGTATTTGCTTCTAGGTCTTCCTCTTGGTCTGTTCCCTTCGATCTTACCAGTTGTCACCAAGTTCTCCAATTCATTTCTTCTAATAACATGCCCAAAAAATTTTGACTGTCTGCGTCTAATATCAACAGCTAATATTGGTAAAGTATTTAATTTTCTGAGACATGATGATATTTGATAAGCCAGTGTTCTTCAGTATTCAGATCTGGTAGAATGTCAGGATTTTCTTCTTCTTGGTTAATGATACGGTAAGACCTTAATTTGCTGCATTTAAGTTCAAATGCCTCCATATTCTTCTTATGAAATTTTCCTTGTCTGGCATCCGTTTGTTGTCACAAGAATGTCAATGGTTACTATCTGACAAAAGAGAACAGTTAGCAAGTTCTTAAAATGTTTACTTTAATTTGTTTGCTGTTGTTGTGCCATAAGTTGTTAATACTTATTTAAGTTCTGCATTGCTATGGCCTGTGTATGTCTGACTTGTTATGAACTGTTCATATTGTTGTTAATTATGTAGGTTTTAACATCAGCTGCAACTACATGATATATCAAATTAAAGGAGATGGCACAGGGAACATGACAATGTTAATAATTAATTGATAGGTTAGAAATATAATGACAATAATGAGAGGTTTAGTAATAACAGTTTAAATTAAAGGGGTGACAGTTATGACAAATTTCCATTTATCAAGGCGTTATTTTGTATCCGATACAGCTAATCCAGTTAAATTTGCTGAATAATGTTAAATACACCACTTTTGTTCAGTAATATCACACGAACTGCACCACAACACCAATAAAACACAATGAAAACATATTTTTAAGCACATAATTTTCACACAAAATGGAAAATGTCACACTAGGCAGATTGTACTGAGAAACAAGAAACACACTATTTTCTATTTAGTTATAATTATTATTCTTTTAAATTTAATTATTTAAATACTTTGTGATAGGCAAAGCAAATTTAGTGGCACAAGCGTGGCCCATTAGTGCAAGCATAAGTCGGCTTGTGCCATCATATTATGAGGAACTGTCACTGTTAGATTTCTTTTTAAATTATGACCGTCTTCTAAATAATTAACTGAATACTGTATGTGGTATTAGCTTTAGAATCTTTCACAAAGTCCTTTAAATCACAATAACTATAATATAAAATTGTTTAAAATGGTAATTTTATTAAAATATATGAAGTCTAGAACCAGAAGGTGTTGTCAATTTGAAATTCAAATCACAACAATCATTTCGAATCAAAACAAACTTGTTTTCTTTAAAAAAAAAATGGATGCTAACGCCTTGTTTCACACTGCAAAATCTTTCTGTCTCAATTTTAAGTTACAGAAGCACTAAAAATTGTGGAAACATACAAGAACTGGAACAAATAATGCACTATACCGAACCGACCAGTCGGTTCACAGGTGCCAAGACCGTTCCATGGAACCAACCTATCGGTCTGCGGCAGAGAATCAGTTAATTAAACTTCTATAGAGAACTGTTAGTTTCAGATTTTTACAAGTCAAAGCTATTAAATAACATAAATTTTACAAATACCTTTTTTTTACAATAGTGCAAATCAGAAATTGTGTGTGCGTTGTTTCTCAGAATAGCCAGGTAACACAGTTGATTCACATGTTCACTCGCTTGTTGATGCCTTCTAGGAGAAAGTTTTGGATGTGGCCTTAAACCAAGTTTGCACTGCTTCCATTACCTCATTGTGATGTGCAAACCTCTGACCCTGCAAATATTCTTTCAAGGGTCCAACCAAGTAAAAGCCTGATGGTATCATGTCTGGACTGTCTGCTGGATGTTTCAAGACCTCCAATTTCAGAGCACATAGTGTATCCGCTGCATGCATAGCCATATGAGGGTGGGCATTATTGCCACACTTGCAGGTCTTCCACTACGTGGTTCATCAGTGATGTTTTGTTTTCCAGTTTGAAATCTTTCTGCCTGTTCACACACTCCTGAAACAACTGTCATCATACTGAACCTTCATTCTTCTGTAGCTGTCACAGGGTTTCAGACCCTCTGATCACAAAAAGCAAATAATGCTTCATTCTTTCACGGTGCAAGTCGATAGTGGGGCATCCATTTTGTAATTGTTATTGCGCATGCACAAACTGCTCGATCCCCACAAACCTCTAAATGGTGTATTGCTTAAGGGCCAGCTTGTGTCCTAAAATAAAAGTTTCTGTTGTGCATTTCTTCACTGCTCTTTATAACATTACTTCTGTTACTTAATGACTTTCCTTGTTGTATTAACATCCAGAGCAGCATTTGTACTTATATCATCATTTAAACATTACTAGGAAACAGTTTCTGTTCTATAGTTCTAACATCAGGAGCAGCATAATTTTGTTATGTATTCATTGAAACATCAGTTAGAGTTGTTGTGTTATGGTTTTCAGATCAGTTTTCTTGTATAATCAGTTAACTCTTTGGGTACCAAACAATTCAACTACACATTTATTAGATACTCCGTATGTAATGTAATTTTTTAAACTTCTTTGGCATCATCCAGTTGTTACAAAAGTCCAGTCATTCCTAGATGTCACTTTAATTCTTTCTGTTTCAAAGTAAGTAAGATAACTCCTTCATCTCATCTCATCATGTTCCTCTTGTACCTTGCAGTGTCGAGGTTACGTATAAACAGTGCAAGAGTGCCCGCTTATGGGCTTCATGCATCGATTTTCCCTGGACTCTGTTATTCCTTGCATCCATCGTTTACTTGGTTGGCCTCTTCCTCTGCTTCCCTCTGGTCTGTACATCATTGCTTGTTGTGGTATACTGTTAGTTGGTAACCTACTTGCATGGCCAAACCATTTGACTTGCTGCCTTCTAATACAATCTAGTGCAGCTATAACCCCCATTTTAGTCCTGATTATTAGGATTTGTTTTTGTTCAGTTATTGGCTGTCTTTTTCGCTGTTAATTATTTATGTTGTTTCAAAGGGTTCTCCTCTGGTTCTCATTGCACTTATCTTTTTGTAGAAGTTTCTAGTTGCCTCCGTGTATGACATTAAAATGGCTACTATTTGGGATAGAATTATTACAATAACAATTGTTTAGGATTGAAAGAGTTACTATAACAATTCCTTGGAAAGGAAGAATTACAATAACAGTTATGTGGGATTGAAAGAGTTACAATTATTGCTTGGAATAGAAAGAGTTACAATAATTATTGCTTGCATTAGAAAAAGTTAAAATAACAATTGCTTGGGATAGAAAGCGTTACAATAACAATCGCTTGGGCTATGAATAATTAAATACAGTGACCGATTGCCTGAGACAAAAAGAGTTAAATATGAAAAGAGTGCAGTTTTCATTTGATAATTATCACATCTTGAGCAGCGTTTTTTTTTTCTTATGTAATCATTTAAACATCAATAGAGAAATCTGTGTTTCTGTTATAAATCATTTGAATGTCAATTGAGAAGTCTTAGCTTCTGCTGTGATAGTTTCAATATCAAGAACTGTTTTAACTTCTGATGTAATCAATTAAGCATCAATGGAGATGGCCAAATTGATAAGAGCACTAGTTCTTCTGATGCCAAGGTCATGGGTTTAACCCCTATCACCGGTCATTTAGACTAAAATGTTGAACTTCTTGTGCTTCACTTGGGGATGTAAATTACAAGTTTCTCTGAAGTCGGAGTGGGTTTGCCTGATGTCTAGGGACACTGGTTATAGGTAAAGCTAATCCACACGCAAAAATTAGTCTAGTGCACTAGAAGTAGTAGCATGTGTGTGGACTACGTTCAGGTTCAAAGCGAGCAAAATAAAATATACAGAAGTCTTACTATCTGTTGTAATAATGATAATCTTCACTAGATAATAATGACTTGTAACAGTTTATACATCAGGGGAAGTGATTGTCTCTGTTGTCACTATTTACATATCAAGGGAAGTGTTAATGTTGCAATTATTGTTTGATATGATATTAGTATGATGCATTTCAACAGCTTAGCCATCTTAATACTCGTAATATGTTTTTGTGTGCGCTCGCCCACTTTGAACTCAAGTGTAGTCCATACACACTATTTATAGTAGTGATGGACTGAATTTTGCACGTGGATTAGTTTTCCCTATTAACAGTGTCCCTCACCATCAGGCGAACCTGCTGCGACTTCAGAGGTACTTGTAATTTACATCCCCAAGTCAAGGACGACAGGTTAACATTTTAGTCCAGCTGTCCGGTGTAGGGGTTGAACCGCTTACCTCGGCATCAGCATAACGGATGTTTAAGAACACGCACTGAGCGTAGCGGTCTTACCCATTCGACCATGCTGACCTGCACACGTAATATAAATTTGGTTGTATCTTTTTTATCATGGATCAGCTGATGGTAAAGGCCCCGGATATGTTTTTACTTTATCTAGCACCTTTTTGCCACATGATGCTCTTCACTGAATTACAGAATATCATTTCCTGCAGCTCAGTTTTTCAGCACAGTGGTGGTCATTGTAGCTTGTGGTGGATGAATCTAACTTGTGGACTAGAATGTTCTTGAACATCGTTTACATTCCATATTTGAAACATACTTCAGTTATCCTGTTTTGGGTTGTTTTTAATGTTGCCAGTACTATATCCTAACACATCCTGTTCTTCATGATTCACAGTAGCTATGGAGTTAGTCATCAAATTTTCCTCACTACACATCAAACCATTCAGTCTATAAATGCTGGAATCCTCTCCTCAGTATTTCACTCATCGTGTAGAGGTCAACAACATCAGTTCTATGTTGGTCCCCTCTGTATAGTTCTCTTGTCTGGCTTCACCACTTTTGACTCTTGTGTTCTTAGTCTGATCATGTTCTTACAGTCTGATCAAGGTTGCAGATTGACAGTCACCACTTGATTCGTTTAATCATCGTGCCTCTCTGAGGGCATTCACTATATCAGTCTGGTGCATTGCTCGTCCGCTTTCCACGGTAGCCTGGCTCATAAGCTTATCAGTATGTGTTGTTTCCTCTTACACACAGGCGGCCTGGCTCTTTTTGTACTGAGACCAACAAATGACAACTGTCTGTTTCTGATGTTTATGATAAGTTATCTTTGTGTTTTACCCTCTTCCTAAACACTTAGATTACTCATATTGACTGTTTAAGTAATTTTCAACATTCTTCTGTAAAATCACATTTCTGTGGCCTCAATTATTTTTTTGCTTATTTACCCATTGCCCAGGATTTACAGCCATATGTTTAAACTGTTTCTTTATAAGATGCAAGAATTCTTTTTCTATCAGTGACAGAGATTTATTGTGCAAGAATTTCTTCATTTGATAAAATACAGTTTTTGCTTGCCCTATTATGTTCTTTATTTCTGTGACACATCTCCCTTTTGATGATATCCAGGTACACAGATACTTCTAATTCCGTACCAGTCCCAAATTAATACCATTAGCTTTGTTTGTACAATTAGGCATGATCCATTTATAAAATATTACCATTATTTTTGTCTTCCTGTTGCTCTAGCTGAATCCCATTTCCCACTTCCAACAACCAATTAGACATTTTATTGTTGTCCTTTCTCACTTGTTGCTATCAAAACCATGTCGTCAGCATAACCTGACTTATTTATATTATGACCGCTGATTGCGCTCCCTAGCACATTTTATGACACTGTTCTGAATGTTCCTTTATGGTTGTTTATTTTTATAGCTGCTGTTTGCTGCCAATATATATTCTTTATTATTCTCAGATCTTTACCATATTTAAGTTTTCTTGTAGTTTATTTCCTAATGTGTCACACCATCAAATACTTTTGTCGTTAGTGAAGTATAAGATAGATGAAGGATTTTTATCTGGTAGAGGATGAAGAAGAGGAGCGTGTAACCAATTGGCCACTAGAACAATTGGCCACTAGAACTATAAGTATCCGATCTCTTCAACATCTGAAGGAGAAGAAGTACAAATGGGCATGTTCTGAATGTTGTGATGTTGATGTTGGATGTCGATTTCTGTGACACTTATACATATCATTCATATTTACATTATATTTATGTCTTTACTTGCGGGTCATTTATTTTGTAGATATAATTCTAAAAACATTAAAATACACACACTTACATTGTTTCCTTAACTTTATCTCAGTTTTTGATGACAATCAGATAATTCAAAATAATTGTCGAGTAAAACTGTAATGGTTAATACAAAACTGACATAATTGTGCTCAGCAAATGACTCAAGTTGTAGATGTTGATCATGATATATTAATGTGAAAGGAAGATTTTGATGTTAATAATGTATTTTTTTTCATTTTAAAACAATATTTCAGTAATATGAAAATGTGTTGATATCTTTGTTCGATGTTCATATCTGAGTGCGTATGTGTGCATGCATTTATTATCACACAGATGATAATTGTCCCATTTAACAGAAATAACATTTTTAAAGTGTTTTTATAAACAGTGGATGTCTTTATGTTTGTGATCATTTTTTTTTGACAAACGCATTCCATTAAATTGTTGTAGATCTTAAAAATAAAATTAAGTATGTTGAATTGTAAAGAAGATAATATATTTTAAAGGACAAGAAATAATCCCAGGTGTTTCGCAAACCATGTTGTATTATCTTTTCAGAATATTGGCAATCTTTCTTCCATTTTTCCTCATTCCTCTTCCGAGGGAAGTGAGTCACACCAAGTTATGTATCTCAGAGGACAGTGTGTCCGACTTCGGCATGCAATTGTGTCAGGTTTGCTTCCTCTAGACCAGTGGTTCTCAACCTTTTTTGGCCCATGTACCCCTTCACCATATGTTCAGAATGTCATTCCCCCCTTTCTTATTTCCTCCCTATAAATTTCTCCCCCCCCCCCCCCCCCCCCACATAGTATACGTAAAAATGGATGCTACATTTAATAAAACTTACTAGAACAAGTCTAGACATCTACATAAAACATGATTTGCGGGTCTACTTATGTTATAAAACAAATTTCAGAACTGCGAGAAGTACAGGACTGTAGAGTATGGAGGGGAAAACCATATCAAGTAATCGGTTCTTGAGTTAATGTGATCTTGAAATAATCTTAATTCCCCACTGGAAACCCTAAAATTCCCCCCTGGAGGGAATTCCCCACCAGTTGAGAACCATTGCTCTAGACAGATTCCATCCAGGGTAAGAGGTTCTATCTACCTGCTGGTAGCTTTTCTTTTGTAACAATTGTGTGATTTCCAACTTCTGTGGGGTTTTTAACATGCGTCACTTGCACTCAGAATCTCCTGTTTTTTGCCCTTGTCAGAGAAGGCTAGACATCAGATGACACCACCCAAGAGATCAGAATAGTATGATAGTTCTGCTAATAATACAGCATCAACACTAATACACATTAGTTAACCTCAGCATTCTTTCATTTTCACTTCTGTTGCTTCCCATGTTCTTCAAGTAAGATTGATACACAAATAAGAGTAATGATATAATGGAGACTGTTGATAATCTACAATTTAATGAAAACTATACTGTAGATTGTCCTCAGTTCATTATAAAGACATGTTAAAGAGTTAATCATATTTTATATCGCCTTCTTTTCTTAACGAGAATTGCTGGCAATTTATTACTAACCTATTGTCCTTTGTGTAATTGTTATTCTGCAGAAAATATGTTCATGCATTGCATTTTAAATTTGTGAATTGGTTGTATAGTGGTTAATATGCTGGCTTATCAATACAGTGTTCTGTGGTGCAAACATCAGTGGTATCATAATGGCTTTCGGTTCAATTGAGCCTCATAACAAAGGTACCAGATTGTTTTTTTCTCTGGAAAAACGCAGGTGGCCAGGTTATCATCCCTCTCATGTCATTTGGCCACAAGATATGTCCCTTGCACTTGGTCAGAAATATGCCTTGGTCACGTGGATTGATAAATAAATAGAAATGATTTGTTTCCTTGCTTTGAGGCACATTGGTTAAATTGTGCAGGCCCATATTTGTATGGACCAGTTAATTGTCAGTGAGTGATGTGGTCAGTATCACACTTCCCAGAATGTTTCCTGGATTCACATTTTAGGCTGGATCTATCTGGGAGCCCAGGTTAATTAAAAGAATTCTTACGTCCATGGAGATTCAAACAGGTGATCACGGGTATGGCAGGCAGGCAAGCTAACCAATGTACTACTGCAGTAGTTTGGTACTTGTCTTTATTGTGGATTTTTGTTTTGATTTTTGTGTGTGCTCTTTATTCTTTGTGAGACTGAAAGTTTGAAGAGCCAGAAATTTAGTACAGTGATTGTTGGGGATGTACATCAGTGATTGTTGGGGATGTTAACATGTATGATGTGAGCTGAGATTTTATGTTGTTCTGTGATATTGTTCCCTTTGTAAAGTAACTTTTAAATTAAATGTGTGATAATTTTGATATTGATTTTTGAATTGTTAACAAACTGAGATTTTTATTTTGGGAAGTTATTATACCATGTTATTATATGCACATTGTATGTCATGTTAAAATTGCATGTTAATTTAAGATATACGTGTAAATATAGCCATCTGGCAGAAATTACTGTTGGGGTGTGGAGTATTAGGGTTAAGATATTTTAAGCCTTGGCGTAATGACGTGGATTGGCCAATTCCCTTCCTCAGTGCTTTTCCTTCCCCAAACAAAATCCAATAAAATTATCCAGAGCTTATCTGATTAGGCTGGGTTGACATCCAGATTCATAATGGGTGGAAACTATCTGGATAAGCAAGAATTTAAATGACTGCCGCAGCTTTTCCATTCAATATATTCTATACATATGATGTTGTTGATAATTTCATTACTTGTTGACATTTTGTCAGGGCAGTGTCCTATACCATCTACTAGTGGAACCTAATGTAAGTTAGCATCATCATCATCATAGTGTTGTTCCCTGTTAAATGGCTTAGGCATTGATGTCTCTCCACAGATCTCAATCATTGGTGTTCTGATTCATTTCTATTGTGGCAAAGGGATTACGGACGCATTCAAAACACAGGTGCTATTTGGCAGCAGGTCGCCTTGCATTGGTATGAGTGCTGGTCATTCAGAGAACAATGGCAAACTACTGAATGTAAACTTGCCCAGGAATCATAAACAGCCAAAAAATGCTTGGGTTGACTGCTAGATTCCGTAAAGGACACGCAACAAACAAACTGATGATATTCCTCCCTGTCATCATCTTAGTCCATCCCGCATCATTTCTCCTGGTCTGCCTCTTCCACCATGATCTTTCCAGTTGTCACAATGTTCTTTAATGGCTCTCTTCTCATTTTATAATAAAAGAACTCTGTTGAAGTCTGGGTACCTTTTCCTGTAGTGGGATTGACTGCCATGACAGTTGTGATCACTCCAAAACCAGATCATAGCATCACTTTGGTGCACTTCACTATGAATTGGTTGTATTACTTTGGTGTCAGTTGGAAGGTGGGAGGGGATGGTGAGCAAGGGAACAGGTCATCTCACTTCACAAAGACATGCAGTATTGATTCAGTATTTAGCATTTCACATCATATGTTTATGATGAGATTACCTTTGCCGGTGGTCAATTGATTGATTGATTGATTTAGGAACTGACATCACTCGGGACATTCCCATAAGCGCTCCGTCCCCATCCTCAGCAGCCAGCGAAGAGTTCCAACACTAATAGTTCCTCCAGTGGTCAATGAAGTCATTCAAAGAATCTTTACATGCCTCAAGGTGCGTGGGACATATGGTGCTAGAGCTATACTTGTATAGACCCGTCGGGACTCGGTGGCTGATGTGGTCAGTATCACATCACTGCCTTGACTTCCTAAAAAAATGTCTTGGTACCCGCTGTAGGCTGGATCAATCTAAAAAATGTCTTGGTACCTGCTGTAGGCTGGATCAATCTAAAAAATGTCTTGGTACCTGCTGTAGGCTGGATCAATCTAAAAAATGTCTTGGTACCTGCTGTAGGCTGGATCAATCTAAAAAATGTGAAAATGTCCCATTACAGATGAAACTCATGACCAATGGGTCAGCAGGCGAGTGTCTAGCCACTACACTGCTATGTCTCCTTACCAGCTGATGCTCTGTAAATATAAACAGATTAAGAAAACACCTCATAGTTGTATGATATATGCTGTGTGAGAACACCCATAAGTGTCACCTGTGCTGTGTGAAAACACTCCCATATATCTAATGTATTTGTTGTGTTAATCTATGTATTTAAGATATATGATGTGTGAGAACCTTTCCATATATCTTATGTATTTGTTGTGTTAGAAAACTCTCTATGTGGTTCTCAACCTGTTTTGGCCCGTGCACTCCTTCACCATATCTTCAGAATGTTATTCCCCCCCCCCCTTTCGTATTTCTTCCTTATAAATTCTCCCCCCCCCCTCTCCTCGGCCACTACACAGTGTACGTAAAAATGGAAGCTAAGTTTAATAATACATACTAGAACAAGTCGAGACGTCTACATAAAATGTGATTTGTGGGTCTACTTACCACTGATTTAAGGTATATGCTGTGTGAAAGTCCTCCCATTCATCACATATTGATATATTTGTTTTTGAGAAATCTCTATGTATTTAAATGATATGCTATGTGAGAAACCTCCCATATATCTAATGTTTTTGTTGTGTTAGAGAAATATCTATGTATTTAAGGTGTAAGCTTAGTGAGAAATCTCCCATATATTGAATGAATTTGTTGTGTTAAAGAAATCTATATGTATTTAAGGTATATGCTGCGTGAGAACCTCCCATATACCAAATGTATTTGTTGTATTATAGAAATATCTATGTATTTAAGGTATATGTTGAGTGATTAAAAACCTTCATATGTTTCAGGTATTAAGTTAAAAACAATTACATATGTACTGTATATACTGTGTTTAACAATAAATATATATGTAAGGTATATGCTATGTAAATAAAAAGCTGTGTATTTATGTCGTTAGTTTTTTTTTGGTTTTTAATTGCATGTCATTTTGCAGGACGATGTGATCAACCTAAGGTTGATTTTATAGGTAATTTTATGTTCAACAGTTTGCCATTGCTTTCTGAACTAAAAGTCAATGTTCAAGTCCAACTGACCGGTGTAAGGGATGAACCCCTGACCCCATCATCACCACACTGGAATATTAAAAGCAAGAGTGCTCTGATCCTGTCGGCCATATTGTTAGTGAGGTGTGTAAACTCTCATGTGTGTCAGATGTCTCCTCAGTAAAGAAGGACACAAGTATTGTACATGTAATAAATATATTTACTTGATAGGGGAAAAAAGTCTGTGGATAGCTAAGTGAAGATAGTTATGTTGACTAAGTGCCTTAGAGACCACTTGATTATGCACAAGCTAGAAACAGGTTCAAGAATTGTTATTTGTTAATAAGGTATTGTAACTTAAATTGTATTGTTTTTGTAATTACAAATTTTAAATATATGGTGTGGACATTTGTGGTTTGTTTAAGTGTGTCTCCTAGCTTTAAATTTCAAGTCCAGACTCTGAGAATATAGTTAATGAATGGACACCAAGTGTGCTGTTGAAAATGTTTTCATTATGCTTAAATACAATTTGTATTTGTAAGATCCTTAAGCCCGTTTACCTGCGTTTGAAACACAGCTGCGACCAATTTGACAGCAGACCACGATTCGCTGGGTTTTAACGTGTTGGTAAGGGAGCCGGTCGTTCAGAAAGCAATGGCAAACTACTGAACGTAAACTTGCCAAGACATCAACAACAGCAGTAAAATGCTGGTGTTGACAGTGATCTCCTATACATAGGATATACAGTAACACCAAAAATAATTCATAGGAATAGCCTGACAAAGCTGTATATGCTCATAGATTTCATAATACATGACAGAAACATGAATAAAAGCAATAATTAGTCCCGTGTGCGTAAAAGAAAGATGATAAATGAGATTGATCAAACTATAGACCGCATGCGTCAAACACAAGGCCCGCGGGCCACATCCGGCCCGCCATACAATCATATCAGGCCTGAGAGGTCTCAAGCGACGTACACATATATTCAGCTCAAGAGAGAATTTTAGGCAAAAATATTTTTTTTATGGTCACGATATAAAGTGCAAATCATATTCCCTAATTAGCAGCCTTCCGAATGATAGGCTACCTAAGAGCGTTCTCGCTTCGATTAGAATAAGCGAAAATAAAAGTTGTGTAGCGAGTTAGTGTTTGTCGTTATAGTTACCTAGCAACTTTCAGATGCTCGTTTTGGATTGGCGCATACAAAATGAAAGTAGTGTAATGCCTGGATATTACATCACCTTTTCCTGCTACGGCTAACCTGATATCAATCAAGTGTCTGTCGGTAGATGCACAATCTTTTAAAATCAAAGCTAGCCTTTAAACTCTAGTTTGAATGTTACAGAAGAAATATGTGGACATGAAATCCATGCATGGAACAATGACAGGAAAAGACATTTTTGACAACGTATGTCAAAGTTTAACCAACATAAACCTGCCTTGGGACAAACTTGTTGGACTGACAACAGATGGAGCACCGGCGATGTGTGGCGAAAAAAGTGGACTAGTTGGAAGGTTGCGGTTAAAGATGCAGGAAAACTGTACTGGTGAATTGATAGCATATGACTGCATCATACACCAAGGATTGCTGTGTGGTAAAGTCCTCAACATGGAAGATGTAATGAGCATTGTAACACAAATCGTCAACTTTATCAGAGCCAAAGGTTTAAATCACCGCCAATTTCAGTCTTTTGTGCAGGAAATACTGTCGGCGTTCAGTGACATGCCTTACCATACAGAGGTGTGGTGGCTAAGTCGGGGAAAATTTCTCAGTAGATCGTTCCAGCTGATCAAGGAAATCTGTCAATTCATGGACAGTAAAGGAAAAGGCTCCACAGTTTTTCGTGATAAAAAGTGGAAATGTGAGTTGGCGTTTCTGTCTGATATAACCACTCATCTCAACGACTTGAACTTGTAGCTCCAGGGTCGGGATCACATTATCACTGATATGCATGATGCAGTGAAGGCATTTCAAGTGAAGCTGCGCTTATGGGAGACATAAATGCACCAATGCAACCTGTCTCACTTTTCTTGTTGCCAGGCAGTGTTAAACCAAGTCAACGCTATGGTGTTTACCAATGCAGACTTTGCTGAAAAACTTAGTTTACTTCGCGCCGAGTTCGCACGGCGCTTTAGTGACTTTGAAGCACAGACAAGTAATTTCGAGCTGTTTCGTAATCCATTTGCCATAGATGTGGAAACTGCACCTGTAAATTTGCAGATGGAGTTAATAGATCTGCAGTGTAATGGGACACTAAAGGCAAAGTACGACACTAGGGGCCTGCACAGTTCACTCGTTGCATTCCTGAAGAGATGCCCCGACTTCGTCTACATCCGGCTCGAACCTTGAGCGTGTTTGGTAGTACATATCTATTATCTGTGTGAGCAGTTGTCTATGATGAAGATTAACAAAACATCAAGCAGGAGTTGTCTCAATGATGAACTCTTGATGAACACTGCAGTCCATCATGAGAATCTCAATGACACAAAACATTACTCCCAACATAAACAAACTTGTAGCCAAGAAAAGATGCCAAACATCGTGCTCTAACAAATTGACATAAGAGTGAAAATGTGTAATGATGTTTTTTTATTAATTTTTTTTTCTATTTTAATTTATATTAATGTTTAAAAAAGGTTTAATTTTTGGCTTATTGAATGTTTATCCTGTCCGACCCGCAAACTTACGTGTGATTTGAGTTTTGGCTAGCCGAGCGATTGAGTTTGACACCCCTGCTATAGACGAATAATTCTTCTGAAACGGTGCTGAACAAACTGCTACAAGTATATTGAAATATAACTTTTTATTAGTAAGAATAGCCAGACAGTGGAAACTATATACTCTCGCATAGATTAAATAAGAAACGGCAGAAACATGGAGAAATGCAGTAAATATTCTCATGTAGAAAAGGAAAGATGGTAAATGAGATTGCAACAAATTTAGAAGAATACTCCTGAATCATTGGGGATTTACAGGACACAGTCAACTCCAGCATTTATGGGCTGCTTATGATTTACTAGGAAATTTTTGTATTCAGTAGTTTGAACGACATACGCCTCATACTAATGAAATAAGTGCAAAGCGATTTGCTTTCAAATCGCCCGGAGCTGATTTTGAAGGCTCAGTGAAAAAATATTGTGTGTGGGCGGGTGTGTGTGTATGAGAGAGAGAGAGAGAGAGAGAGAGAGAGAGAGAGGATTTTTTGAGGTATCTAAAAAGACAGATGTCCCATCAATTAACTTCAAAGATGGGCATGCCTGGCGGTTGATTACTTGAAGATAAAATTAAATGAAGGTGAATATATTCCGGTACAATGGCGACAAAATGAAGCGTTACTTTTCAGAGGGATACTATTCAGTGTTATCCTTTGGATTTCGTGTGATTTCCTATGGATTTCCTGTGAATAGTGTATTCCTGTGGATTATGTGATGTTATTTTGTGTTCCTTTTATTGGAAGTTTTCAAAAGAAGCCACGGAAGGCAGGTGGTGGATGAAATTTCGAGGGCAGCCGACAGATATTGTGGGTCATGGCCTCGAGCTTCACGACGGCAGGCAGAGGAACTCTTCTTGAGTCAATGGCTGCGGTCTCCGACCAGTAAGGTCACTGCCATAGAGGAAAGCAACGGCAAACTACCTCTTTAAAAGTGCCTAGTATATCATGATTCGCTTAAAGACTGATCATCGCAAGACAAGGACAGAGACGTTAAAATTAGCAACTTGGAACGTTAGGACGTTAAACAACGACGGAACATTAGAGAACATAAAACAAGAAATTGAAAGGGAAAAAATTAATATTTTAGGTATGTGCGAAACGAGATGGACAGGAGCAGGCATCAAGATAGAGAAAGATTTCAAGATTATTTATTCTAGAGGTGAAGATCGTCATAGAGGAGTGGCTATTATTTTGGACCGGAAAACAGCAAAATCTGTTCAAGGATATTGGGCCGTGTTGGACAGAGTTCTACTAGTTAAATTAAGTGGCAAACCTTTTAGCATAAATATTATTCAAGTATATGCCCCAACAGGAGAATCCAGTGAAGATAGTGTAGAAGAATTTTATAATGACACAGAGTCTGCCTTAAAGAAATGTAAAAATTCAGAAATAAACATAATAGGGGACTTCAATGCAAAAGTAGGAAATCAAGGGGATAGATACACAGTAGGAAACTATGGTTTAGGAGAGAGAAATGAAAGAGGATACAGACTCGTAGAGTGGGCAAAAGAACAGGAAATGATTGTAGGAAACACCTGGTTCAAGCAACACCCTAGAAGATTATGGACATGGAGGAGTCCTGATAGCAGGATTAAAAACCAGATTGACTACATTCTGATTAGCAGAAGATTTAGAAACGCATTAACACTAGCAAAAACAGTTCCCAGTGCTGATTGTTATAGTGACCACAGATTACTCACAGGAACATTGAGGATAAAGTTGAAGAAAGTCAAGTATATAACAGGAAACACTAAATATGATTTGTGTACATTGAGTAATGACAAGGAAATACAAAACAAATTCAACATAGAAGTACAGAACAGATTTGAAATTTTGTCTGATCTAGAGATCCTATTCCAGGATGTGGAGGATCAATGGGAAACGTTGAAGAATTCAATCAATGTGGCTGCAGAAACAACTATTCCAAAATTAAAGAAGGTGGGTCGTAAGAAATGGATGACTGAAGAAATTTTACACCTCATGGAAACAAGAAGACTCAACAAAAATAATTATGTCAAATATGAAGAAATTCACAGACAAGTCAGAATATTATGTAAGGAGGAAAAAGAAGCATGGCTTGAGGAAAAGTGCTTAGAAATTGAAAACCAACACAACAGTCAAAATACCAAATTAGTACACAAAAGAATTCAGGAACTTACTAATAAAAGAACAAGTACATCAACAGGGTGTCTAAAAACTGAAGATGGCAAAATCATAATAGAAAAAGACCAGATTCTACATGTATGGACAGATTATGTGAAACACCTTTATGATGATAACAGAGACGAACAGTATGATATTAGATTTAATAATGAAGGACCGCCAATTTTGGAGATGGAGGTTCGAAATGTTCTTAAGCATATGAAAGCTGGCAAGGCCCCCGGTGCAGATAACATCACAACAGAAATGATTAAAGCTTTAGAAGAATTTGGACTAGAGCAAGTCACCAGACTGATGAACACATTATATGATACTGGAGATATACCTCCTGAATTATGTAACTCTGTATTTATTGCAATCCCAAAGAAATCAGGAACCTTGGAATGTGATCAACATAGAACAATTAGTATAATGAGTCACATCACAAAGATTTTGCTAAGAATTATCATGCAAAGAGTGAGGAAGAAAATACAACCTGAAATAGGTGAAGAACAATGTGGGTTTGTAGAAGGAAAGGGTACAGTAAATGCTGTGTATATGCTGCGAACAGTTATTGAACGTGCTATAGAAGTAAACAAGGATATACATCTTTGCTTTATTGACTATACAAAGGCTTTTGATAGAGTTAGACATGTCAACATGGTGGATATGCTTGCAGATCTACAAATTGATGGGAAAGACATTAGACTTATAAAAAACATATATTGGAAACAGCAAGCTGCAATAAGGATTGACAATGAAGTGGGACAGTATCAGCCAATTAAGAGAGGTGTTAGGCAGGGATGTGTGATGTCTCCAGATCTGACCAATAAAAAGATGTCAATTGAAACGAGAAAAAGAGTGTTGAGGGGATACATAGAGCCTGTTCTTTTGTACGGATGTGAAACTTGGACAATGAGCAGTCAAGCTGAAAAGCATCTGATGGCTGCAGAAATGTGGTTTCTGAGGAAAATGCAAAGAATACCATGGACAGACAGAAAAACCAATGACCAAGTACTACAGGAGACAAATGAACATCGTAAACTGATTGGAGAAATTAGACGTAGACAGTCAAAATTTTTTGGACATGTTATGAGAAGAAATGGATTGGAGAACTTAGTGACAACTGGCAAGATCAAAGGGAACAGACCAAGGGGAAGACCGAGAGGAAAATACCTGGATGGCTTGGCCACATGGCATGGACGAGACAGGAACACTGAGCTGATCCACGAAACTGGTGATCGAGTGAAATGGCGAGTCACGACCGCCCACGCTTTCCGGCATGGCACATGATTGATTGATTGATTGATTGAATATAAACGTCTGTTGCACGATCATGAACAGAAAAGAACAGCCACGAATCTGAGACACTAAAAAACTATTCTGTCCATCTTGGCAGTGTTACAGAACATGGGCAGAGAGAGAGAGAGAGAGAGAGAGAGAGAGAGGGGGGGGGAAGAGAAAGAGGTACTATTTGACAATAATGTATTGGTTTGTCTGTCTTTTCATCAGTCTTATATGTGCGTGCGAGCCTGTGTATATCTGAATGTACGCATACGCATACATGTATATGCACATACTGAAGCGTTTTAAAATATCAGCTGTCTTAACAAACCGGTGTGCTAGAGAATGAAGCCCTGCCAACAAACAGCGAAATGCTAAAGCCCACAACGAAGTGGCACATGTCGCAGATTTACTAACAATTGTCTCAGACAACATGCCCGTGCAGTGAGAATATGCCCGGAATAAAAAAAGCTGTTGAAACAGCTCGACTATTTATGCTCGAAATGTCATGGCTGACTGAAGTCGCCTGCCACCGAGCAAATGGCGTCGATGAAGTGCTTGTTGAGTACTGGCACATACTCTTTAGCATATTATGTTCGTAAGCCTGGCTGAACCATTCAGAACTCCTCCTCCTCCTCCTCCTCCTCCTCCTTTCGTTCCCTTGAAATATGTCTATAACTGCAATGTTGTCTCTTGTATGAATCTAAGTCTATTTTTTAGTTCACTCAGCGGTCCATATTGTTTATCTTCCACTGTTCTCTCTCTAGGCCAGAAGGTTCGCCTGGATATGTTGTAGTTTGGGCAGTCCTGGAGTATGTGCTCTGCTGTCTGCGACGCCAAACCACATGTGCACATGGCTGAGTCACCAATCTTGAATTTTGTATACATGTGGTTGCGTAATCTATTGTAACTGTTCTGAGGCGCAGAATAATGACATGTTCTGGTCTGCCCATAACGTGGTAGTCCTTGAGTAGGGTTTGGTGGCCTTCTGACTGATTTGATCATTCTTTTCTTTTGGTGGAATGTAATGGGCACATCAGGCTGTTTTTCTTTTGCTCCTTCCTTAGCCAATCGATCAGCTCTGTCGTTTCCGGGTACTCCACAGTGGGATGGTATCCACTGTATGGTGACCTTATGCTGACTGCTAAGTTCAGAAAGTAGTGTCCTTAGAACTGGTAATTTCCCAGACAGGAGTGCCTCTATTACTGATTTTGCATCTGTCAATATCACCACAGGTTGTCTACCATGGCGGGTATTTTGTAATTTCTCTATTGCTATCTTGATTGCCTCAATTTCAGCATCATAGTTATGGCAGTACTTTCCTGTTGGAACTCTGGCCGTGTCCCTAGTATTATTTGGTTATTCTATGCACACTCCCGCTCCCCCATTTCGAACAGCATTGTGTGCTGACCCATCTGTGTAGACTCGGATCCAGAGGTCATGTGGGTATTCTTCATCAATGAAGCTGAGAGTGGCTGTTCTGCGCTGCACACTGTTCTGTTCTTCCTTGTCAAATATTCCTCTCACTTTTGTCTGGATTTGTAGCGATAGCCTATGTTCATCTTTCCATTGAGTTCGCTCTAGAATAGTTGTCAGTGGGATAGCAACTGTGGGAAGATCGGTGGTTTCTCTGCAGAGTAGTTTGCCTGGTGGATAAAACTACTTCTTTTCAACCACCCCATAGCTAGGTTTTCAAATCTGTTCTTCATAGGGTGGCCTGGCAAGCTGAGGAACTTGTCTGCTTGTATTAGTGTTTTTGTATCTCTGCATTCTCTCAGTGCTTGTGTCCTCCCCATTTTCTCCATTGCTACTATAGGGGATGATCTCATCTCTCCTGTGATGACTCTTAGAGCTTGATTTTGCATCTTGTCCAGCTCTTGTAGTGTGGTTTTTGATGCTGAACACCACGCAGTTGACCCGTATTCCAGGTGTGGTCGTTTGCTCTGTTGATAAACTTTGCTAAGTATTTTCCCACTGGCTCTAAAACTGGCGATAGACGTTTAAGTGGGGGACTTATTGATTATCACCTTTGCACATCTTCAATTCGTGCGGAGTCACATAGCGAATCTTTCACTTCGGGATAACAACACATAGCAAACGTTAATCGGAAGAAAGGGGAAAAGGGGGGGGGGGGGATTTATTTTTAATCGGGCAACCATACGAAGCAAAGTATTAGAAAAAATTAAGTAGGGAAATCCTTCACTTCGGCAAGCCATACGGAGAAAGCAATAGTGGGAAGAGGTAGGAAAATCCTCCACTTCGAGCAGGCAATATTTGAAAAAGGTAGGGAAATCTTTCACTTCGGGTCAGAAAGAAGTAGGAAAACCCTCCACTTCGGGCAAGCAATATTGGAAAAAGGTAGAGGCATCTTTCACTTCGAGCCAGAAAGAAGAAGGGAAATCTTTCATTGATATACTGTTTCCTTATTATAAGTGTGTCCTCTAATATCCTCGCCGTGTTCGTCGTCATCATCTTCATCATCATCATTATATGTGTAGTAGGAGGTCAGCATGGCCGAATGGATAAGAGGGCTCGCTCTTAAACATCCAGTGTGCTGATGCTGAGGTAGTAGGTTCAACCCCTCTTCTGGTCAGTTGGACTAAAATGTTGGCTTCTCGTCCTGGACTTCAGGACGTAAATTACAAGTACCTCTGAAGTCGGAGTGGGTTCATCTGATGGCGAGGGACAATGGTAACAGTAAAGAAAAGCTAATCCACACGCAAAAATCAATCCTGTGTACCAGAATTAGTAGCAAGAGTATGTACTACGCTAGAGTTCAAAGCGAACGGACCTAAACATAAAGATTTGCTCAGTCAACTGGTGTTGGCTTTCATGTCTCTCCACATATCTCGGCCCTGGTGGTCCTTGGCCAACTCTGCTGATGATATTCTTCCATTCCACCGTCTCATTCCATCCAGCGTCATTTCTCGTGGTCTGCCCATTTTCCCTTGGATCTTTCCAGATGTCACAATGTTCTCCAATGTACAGTAGTATGGAAAGTATAATAAGTAGCATACTACTCGTAAAACTTGCTAACTTAATTCAATGATACATCTTTTGTCCCACTGGTGTTTCATGTCGTCGCAATGTTTCCCTCTGTCTCTCTTCTCGTTATATAGCCAAATAATGCTGTTTGTCTCTTTCTTATAATTGTATATACTTTTCTAATTTCATTATCCTCTTCGTTGCTTCCAGGCTATTCTGTTTTCTTAATTTACAGTCCATTTTCACTGCCATACAGTAACACGGGTTATAAATATCATTTCGGTATTCTCTTTAATATTTTTAGTTATAGTGATCAATTGCTTAAGTTACTTTTAATTAATCTCTGTCTCTCATCTTCTATCTGATGTTATGATGGCCCTTATATAAATACATTTATCATCTTAGTTAATCATTTCCCCTTCTATTACTATATCACATGTTTGTGTTATTACGAACCCTAGCGTTTATTGACTGTGATTTATTAGGAAAATGTTATGTGGAGAAGTTTTATATTTCAGTGTTGCTGTCCTTTTCTTGTGACGTTCTGTGATTTGACGAATCTTGATAAACTAGGCAATTCTAAAGAAGGTAGTTTGCCGTTGCTTTCCTTCCTGGCAGTGACCATACTGGGCGGTGACCGTAGCCATTGTCTCGTGAAAGAGATCCTCTGCCTACCGTCGTGAAACTTGAGACCATAACCAACAACTATCTGTCGGCTGCCCTCAAAATTTCATCCAACACCTGCCTTCAGTGGAATGAAGAGTGATATTGCTTCCTCAACAGGCGACACTCATACTATCGAAATCAACAACAATAAATACATCAATATCATCATCTTGTGCTATGCAGATAAGCGTAGGCGGTCATGTTTCGCTTCTTACATTATCACCAGAGTCGTGGATCAGCTCTGTATTCTTGTCTCGACCATGCATCTGATCAAGCCATCCGGGTATATACTTCTCTGCCTTCCCCTTGTTCTTTTCCCATCAATCTTGCCAGTTGTCACCAAGTTCGCTAGTTTATTTCTTCCCATAAAGTGCTAAAAAATGTGACTGTCTGCGTCTAATTTCTCTAATCAGTTTACGGTTTTCATTTGCTTCCTGTAGGAGTTGCTCATTGGTTTTTCTGTTTGTTCATGGTATTCTTTGCATTTTCCTCAGAAACCACATTTCCACGGTTGTCTACGTTTCACATCCATACAAAAGTATAGGCTCTTTAAAAACGTCTGATGGAGGATCGACTAAATTGCCCCGGGTTTTATCCCATATGGCTCGGCCTCTTTCTGCAGGGCGGCCTGCCGAAAGCGACGCACGAAGCACAAACTCCGTAGCTCCGGCGACGACATCCACGAGTCTCCGAGCAAAATGCACTCGTACATCGAAAGACTTAGCTCGGATTCGAACCCACAACCTTCGGAGAGCGAGGCAAACGGCTTGACCACTTCGCCACTGAGACTCCCGTATGTAGCATTTCTTTTTCTCATTGCAATTGACATCTTTTGATTGGTCAGTATATTTTCCATCTTGTAAAAGGCTACCTTTGCCGTAGAGGTTCTTGTTCTAATCTCTTCAAGGCACCTCTAGTCAGATGTTATGACTGTTCGGATAATTTACGACATTAAACAGCGGGGCAGAGCACACATGTTGTGAAAGATTGTCGACTTCGTGAATATTGCAGGTCCTCAAAGTGACCCAACCCAACCCAAATGAGAAAGTGGTTGGGCTGTGAACTTTACAAAAGTGGTATGCTTTATTGTTTATGAACGGACGAAGAAGAAAGCGTCAAGGACGATGACCGTCGACGACGACGACGATGTCGAAGAAGAAGAAGAAAAACAACAACAACCACAACAACAGGATGAAGAGGAATAATAAGAAGCATAAGACGAAGCAGAATAATAACAATAATAGTAATAATAATAATAACATAATAATAATAATAATAATAATAATAATAATAATAATAATAATAATAATAATAATAATAATAATAATCTCCATTGGCACCTTTCCGTCTTGACAGACGATAGTTTGGTACATCGTGCTTCAAAAAGGCTTAATAACTACGATCCATGGCGGTGGCGAGTGTGGCTGGTAAGGCCAATTCTTGCTGCAAATGTTTGCCCACAGTAGGTGCATGTGAAAAGATGGTCATTTCCACCATTTTGCACCATCTTACGTCTCTCACGCTCTGTGTGTGCTTTATCTGCAATCATTTTCTCCTTTGTCTTTATTCCATTTCTGATAGTTGCCCTCCATGCAACACGTTCAGCGGCGACGTGCTCCCAATGTGCATTATCAATGCCTGTATCAATCATGTCCCGCTTACACACATCTTTGTATCGTAGTAGAGACCGACCCTGAGATCTCCTACCCGTCTGTAATTCACCAAAAAAGATGTCCTTTGGTATTCTACCATCATCCATCCTCCTAACGTGTCCTATCCATCTAAGTCTACGAAGACTGAGCATGGAATACACCGTCACACAACCTGATCTTTCCAATATTTCAGTATTTGTGATTTTGTCTTGCCACTTAATACCAAGTATTCTTCGCAGACACCGCATATGAAAGCTGTTTAAACGTTTCTCTTGGCGTGAGTAAGTTGTCCAGGTTTCACTGCCATAAAGAAGAGTACTAAGGACACAGGCTTGGTAGACGAGAACTTTTGTTTTGGCAGTAAGCTTCCTGTTCTCCCAGACTCTTTTTGCTAACATGTTCATTGTTGTTGCTGCCTTGCCAATCCTGATGTTGATTTCCTGATCGAGGGATAATTTGCTATTTACCTCTGATCCTAGATATGTAAAATGATCTACTATCTCCAGTTTGGCGTCGTCAATAAAGATTGATGGTACACCATGTGCACCTTGTGACATTGGAGAATGCAGATAGTAGATGTTGTAATTCTTCCTCAGAGTGGGTCGTATTAACTTAATGAAGACGACGGGGTTAATAATAATAATAATAATAATAATAAGTAAAAGAAGAAGATGAAGAGGAACATCAAGAACAACAACTTAATGAAGACGACGGGGTTAATAATAATAATAATAATAATAATAATAATAACAATAATAATAATAATAAGTAAAAGAAGGAGATGAAGAGGAACATCAAGAACAATAACTTAATAAAGACGACGGGGGTGGGGGTAATAATAATAATAATAATAATAATAATAATAATAATAATAATAATAATAATAATAATTCATACAGTAGAATAGTTACCTTTCAGTAACTAACACTATATATCTCTCAATAATAGCCAAATATGATTTCACAGGATGTTTTCCCCCAATGTTTAACTTAAAAGAGTACCCACATATGTACTGGAAGGAGCGGTCACGCAGTGTCTAGCCCGTTTGCCTGCCGGCCCTGTGGTCATGTGTTCGAAACCTATCCGAGGCGGGCAGTTTTCTTAATGACCTGGGATTCCCGCCTAAAATGGGTACCAGAAAATACCAAGGAAAGTAAAGACAGCTGACGGGGTATTCACCGCATCCACCAGTGAGTGCCAGTTGGTCACTAAAGATATGTGCCTACCACCAGATACCTGCACATTATTATAGACCAAACAGCACTTGTGGGTGAGGTATATCCTATGGCCGCCTGTACACCCGAAGACATTTCCTGGCACTCATTTAAGGCTGGGTCGACCTGCAAAACAGATAGTCTAGCTCCATGTGACCAATGCGCCTTGGGCGAGTAAAAGGGACCTTTACCACACAGTACGCCCACAATGGTCCACATTACGCCCACAATACGCCCACAGTACGCCCACAGTACGCATATAATACGTCCACAGTACGCACACAACACGTCCACAGTACGCCCACAATACGCCCACAGTACGCCTACAGTACGCCCACAATACGCCCGCAGTACGCCCACAATACGCCCACAGTACGCCTACAGTACGCCCACAATACGCCCGCAGTACACCCACAATACGCCCGCAGTACGCCCGCAGTACGCCCACAGTACGCCCACAAGACGTCCACAGTACGCCCACAATACGCCCAAGGTAGGCTTGAACAGGGGTCCTTATAATTAAATTGTAAGAACACATGTATTATGACTATCTCGGTGTGAATGAAATATTACAAAGTAACATCAAAGTAAATGGGAAATGTATTGACTACTACTTTTTGGAATGTCAAATTCTCCCCGAATTTTGTTCTCTATGGAAGTAACGACAGTCTGAAAGAGGCTAATGAAACTAGAACATCATATTCAACAATAAGAATGAGGCAAACGGCTTTCTTTGGTCATGTGATGAGAAGAGAGGCACTGGAGAACATCGTGACAACTGGACAGATCAAGAGGAAGAGAGGCAGGAGCAGATAAAAAAGAATGATGCTGGATGGACTGGGACGGCGGCTTGGAGGAATATCAGCAGAGTTGATCTAGAACACCAAAGATCGAGATCTGCGGAGGGACATGAACACCTACGCCAGTTGTCAGGGCACTTGGTGATGATGGTGATGATGATGATGATGATGATGGAAGCACCCAGCAATAGTTCGCGAAGGATAAAAATGCACACCAAAAATTATCCCTCCATTTTCTAACGGCGTGCGGACAGAAATGAATGCAAGTTTGTGGTCGCAGAATCTGACGTCAAAACAAGGAGGGTAGTAACGCTGCAGCTTGTGAACAATGGAGTGTTGAATTCCAATTCCCTTTACATCTTATAATTACATGAGCGGTAAGGTTTCAATATCATCGCATAAGAAAACTGTAAAACAAACTTTTATACGTACTGAAATAATCATCATAATCACCGCGTGTGTTGCCAAACGGCGTAGGCGTTCATGTCTTTGCTCAGAATTCGACCCTTGATGTTGTGATTCTAGATCAATTGATGATACTCCTGTACACCACCGTTTTGGACCATCCAGCATCATTTCTCTCAGCTTGCCTGTGCATCCTCTACCTCAGATCTTTCCAGTCGTCATGATGTATTCCAGTACCTCCCTTCTCATGTGTTCAAAGATAAATGTTTCTCCCTTTCTTGTTCCATTTTCATCAACTTCGCCCAAGATGGTCCATTTCTTACAATTGTGTACAAGTATAAATTGTTCCATTTGTATTAGCTTAGCCCAAGTTTGTCCTTTCTTACAGTTGTGTAACATTATAACGTTCCGTGTTCATTAGCCTCGCCCAGGTAATCGTTGCCAGTTACTGTGCTAGTCCACGGTATTCGCAATGTACGTCCCAGAAAACACATCCACGTTTCCCCCATGCTCTTCCTTATTTGTTCGCTCACAAGATTCACTGCCATGCAGCAGCACAATTTCCATAACATTTCAGTAGTTCTCTGACATTCAATGAAAGTGAATTATTACATAAGTTACTTTTCACATTCTAAAAAGGGACTATGAAAGTTCTGCAACGGTTCCGTATCTTTATATTTATTGAATATGAACGGGGCTATAATTCTAGTCTGTTCCTTCACTGTAGTGGACAGTGACATTTTGTCACAATGAAATACGTTTTATTTTTTCTTAATTGTGATCGAATAAGCCAGTTGTCCAATGCACATACATAACGAAATGCTGATTTGATCTCAGTCACGAAGGGAAACTCCAAACTGCACCGATGCCACCATATAAATGTGAACACTATGATGTGGTTAACGCAGTTACGAGACCGGAGTATCACCAATGCCTTGTCGGCTGGTGTGTGCGATCATGCCTCTCCACAAATTACAATCTACGACGTCATGGATCAATTCGTGTGTTGACTCCCTTCCGTGCCATGACACAAAACTGTCAAGAATCTTCTCACGCCGTCTTACTCTATCTCTCTTTCCGCAAATCTTTCCGGTTCTCACAACATGTTCCAGTTTTTGTCTTCTCATAACGTGGCCAATAATAAAAAAAAAAAAAAACGATGACCGCCTCTTTCTGAGGTTTGTGATAAGTTGTATTTGCATCTGAGCTTCCATTAAATCGTCCTGATTGCTCATTTTGGTTGTCCAATTAATTTTTCAGCATTTTTCTAAAAAACAACATCTCCAAGGCTTCCTGAGATTTTTCTCAGCTGTTTACTAATTGTTCAGGATTCGCAGCCGTGTGTTAAAATTCTTTCTATGTAACATGCAAGAAGTCTTCTTTTAACTTTACAAGACAGTGACTTATTGCACAAAACATTCTTCATTTGATAGAATGCAGTTTTTGCTTGTCCTATGCTGCTCTTTATCCCAGTGATGCATGTTCTATCTGAAGTTATCCATGTGCCTAGATATCTGAATTTCTGCATTTGCCCCAAAATAACGTCCTGTACTTTAATTGCACATTTAGGCACAATCTGTTTCTTTGAAATCACCATGACTTCTGTCATTCTATTCAAACTAAGGCCCATGTTTTCACGTTCTACAACCACTGTATCTATCATTTCCTGTAGATTCTTCTGACTTGTTGCTATCAAGACGGTGTCATCAGCATAATGTAAGCTATTTATATTATGTCCACCAATCAGGATCCCTGACATATTTTCTGTAGATCTCATTATATATTCACTGCACAATGAGAACAAATTAGAAGACAATACACAACATTGTCTGACAACCTTCTTTATACACTGAAATATTCTTACTAGGTTGTTGATTCTTATCGCTCCTGTTTGCTGCCAATATATGTTCTTTATTATTCGCAGATCTTTGCCGTCAATGCTCAGTTGCTTTAGTCCGAGTATGTATCAAGATAAATGGTTAACTTAAAATATTCATATTATTTAGACAGAAGCCACAAGGTGGTCTACTCACTTACTCTAGCAACGTAAGATGAGACTAAGTGGGTGTGCGAATTAAGGGGAAACCACATTATCTTCAAAGAGTTAAGGAATGGAGCTGTCGCTGTTAAATAACACTTTTTTTTCTCATATCCTTTACATGACTTTGCAGTCAACACCAGCATTTTTCAGCTGCTGTTGATGTCTTGGCAAGATTACGCTCAGCAGTTTGCCGTTGCTTTCTGAGCGACCGGCTCACATATCCCGTAAGTAACCAACACGGTGCGATCCGCGGCCGAATCTCGCGCAGTTGCGTTGCTCACGTGGATATACGGGATTGCGGAGAAAGTCGTTAACCGCTAAGCCAGGGACACGGCTTAAATAACACTTTTTTTTTAAAAATTCGCATATCCTTTATAGGACATCGTTGTCAACAGCAGCATCTTTCAGATGTCTGTTGATTTCTTGGCAAGATTACGCTCAGTAGTTTGCCATTGCTTTCTGAGCGGCCGGCTCAGTTATCCCGGAAGTCACCAGCGGGGGTCGAACCGCCTCCAGCTCTCGCCCACTACGAGACTCTGCGTGATAAACGGGATTACGGAGAAAGTGTTGTAACCCCTCGGCCAGAGAGACCGGCTAAATAACACTACCGACAATTAAAAGAACACTACCGACAATTGAAAGAGAGCCACATGACTGATAACTGTGGAATTGAAAGATCAAGAAGCTTCCCGACCTGCCTAAGGGTGTAAATACTTGACGATAATGATGGCGATGTTATATAAACAATTGTACCAAGGACCTACAAGAACTATGCTTCTATGTATACAGAAAGTTGTTAGAGTCAGATACGTCGAAATGATAAAACTGCTTGCAGATTTCCAAATTTACTGGAAAGACCTTTAACTTGTTAAGATCATATAATGGATACTGCATGTTGATATAAACCTTAATAATGAAGTAAGTCTATGCCAGCCGATCTAAAGAGGTGTGCGACTGGGATATGCAATGTCTTCAGATCTTAATTACCTCTGTAAGAAACTTATTATGAGAAACGTAGAAGATATGAGAGGAATCATCATCGGAGGACATGCCATCAACATTGTCAGGCATGCAGTTGGCGCAGTATTGATCGCATGCAAATTACATGATTTGCAACATGTATTGAATGCTGTTAGTGTTCACAGTGAACACATAGTTATAATTAAACTGTAAGAAAACAGATATTATGACCATCTTGGAGATGGGAAAAAAAAGTATCACAATGCAACAAGTAAATGGGAAAATTATTTAATAGATGAATTGGTACAACTGCCTTGTAACAGTCATAGTATCGGACGGAAAATGCACTGCATAGATTAAAATAAGAAGTGTCATGGGAAAACTAGCCTTTTTAAGACAGAAAGCATACTCACCAATAAAAGCTGTAAATTGCAGTGAACATCAACACTGTTACAGTGCTATATGAAACCTATACTGTTGTATGCATGTGAAACATGGATAATAGGCAGACAAGCTGGATTTAGATAAGGAAGAGGAACAAGAGATCACATACTCAACATGCGTTTAATAATGGAGAAGTGTAGAGAATGTAATGTAAATCTATTCTCATGTTCTGTTGATTATTCAAAGGCATTTGACTGTGTACAACATCAGAAACTTTGGGACGTCATGAGCAAAATGGGCTTTCCATAACTGTAGTACAGCTTATAAAAATGCTCTATCTAGACCAGTTGTTCTCAACCTTTTTTGGCCCGTGCCCCCCCCCCCACCCTTCACCATATTTTCAGAACGTCATCCCCCCCCTTTCCTATAAAAAATTTGGCCCGTGCCCCCTACTGTCTGTTGATTTCTTGGCAAGATTACGCTTAGTAGTTTGCCATTGCTGTCTAAGAGGTCGGCTCAGTTATCCCGCAAGTCACCAGCGGGGGTCGAACCGCCTCCAGCTCTCGCCCGCTTGGTCCTTCATCGTATTTTCAGAACGTCATTCCCCCCCCCCTTTCATATTTCCTATCTAAAAATTCCCCACCCCTATACAGTATACGTAAAAATGTAAGGTAAATTTAATAGCACACACTAAAACAAGTCTAGACATCCACACAAAACATTATTTGTGGGTGTACTGACTTTATAAAATGAATTTTAGAAGGATGAGACGTACTTAACTGTAAAGTATGAAGGGAAAAACAATATCAAGTAATCGGTTCTTGTATTAACGCGATCTTGAAATGGTCTTCATTCCCCCCACCCCCTGGAAACCCTAAAATTCCCCCCTGGGGGGGGGGGGAGGAATTCCCCACCGCTTGAGAACCACTGATCTAGACCAACAAGCGCGGTTAGAATAGATGGCGAGTCATCAGATTGGTTTGACATCAAGCAAGGAGTCCGCCAGGACTGTGTGCTGTCCCCTTATTTGACTATCCTGTACACCGAACATATAATGAGAAATGTCAGAGATGATATAACCAAGGAGCAATGAGATGCCCTAAATATCGGTGGTCATAAAATATGAGAGATTCGATATGCTGATGATAGAATATTACTATGCACATCACAGAATAGCATAGAAAAACTAACAACTTCAATCCCATTAAATAGGGAAAATCGCAACTTATATCTCAACATAGCAAAAACAAAGATAATGCATACAGATACAATTAATATGGAGACAGAAATGTATATTAATGAGGGAAAATTGAAGGAGGTTGAAAATTTCGAATATCTTTGGTTATTAATTACCAACAATGGTGACGCAATGAAAGAAACTGAAAGGCGGATATCCATTGCTCTTCAAAAACTGATAGAACTACAAAAATTCGAATTTTAAAAGCATGCATGTTTCCCATTGCAACATACGCCTGTGAGACCTGGACACTTACTAAACAAGCCGAACAGCGCATAAATGCCTGTGAATATAAATGTTATAGACGAGTACTAAGAATATCTTGGATACAGAAAAGAACAAATACAACCATACAAGAGCTGAAAGCTGAAGAAGGTTGGCTACTAACTACAATAAAACAAAGAAAATTGTGATGGAAATATTTCGGTCACTTGAAACTTCTTGAAAGTTTGGAGAGAGTAATAATGGAGGGGTAAATGCCCGGGAAGAGAGGAAGAGGAAGGCCAAAGAGAAGATGGGTGCAGTATGTGGCAAGTGATCTCCAGATGGGTGTATCGGATTCGGGACATTTTGCTTATGACCGAGAAATTTTCAGGAAGGTTGTGCAAAAGACATGCTACTTAATGAATGAATATGTTTGCACCAGTACTATTGGTCATGGTGCAGGGAGTCATGAGATAAGTACCACACATTGTTTTCATTGATTCCATATTTTTTTTTTTCATACAGCTAATTGTGCCGTAATGAAGTTACTATAGCATCATTCCGTATTTTATATGTTGTTGTTCTTTTTTTTGTTTTTTTTGCTTGTGAAGTCTTACCGCCTCACTGTCCTCTGTTTTCTATAAATGTATCTTGTACTGCTCTGCACTTCCTATTATTATATTATAAAACAAACAGTAGGAGACTGAGAGAGCATTAACAATAGCATGCTCTTTTGTAGCCATACTGGACACATCAGCCCATTGCGCTATGTTTTGGTTCTCGATGTGCCCACGGTTTGGAAGTGTGGAAAGAAAACAAAAATTAATTATGCCATAACACCCAGTTATCATTCTCCACTTCCTTGTGCTCGGTCTACCTTTAATGACCCTTCATCATTCAGTGTCGCCTCCTCAGTTAAGGTTTGCGGTAATTAATCTCCAGCAATTTCTGTCCTGCGTAGAACAATCATCAGAGAGGGCTCATTCAACGGCCAAGTAAACATTCAAGATCTACAACAGATAGCAGCGAACCACCAGGCATGGAGAGCCATGACTTCTGCCCTATGCCATGGGCTCAAGAGGAAAGACTAACTAACTAATGTCTGTCCTGAGTCTTTGTTGCTCTTTCTACTTGAATTGGGAGTCTCCGTGGCGAAGTAGTCAAGTCGTCTGCCTCGCTCTCCGAAGGTTGTAAGTTCGATTCTGGGCTACGTCATTCGGTTCACGTGTGCATTTTTCCTCGGAGATTCATGGGGGTTGTCGCTGGAGTTACGGAGTTCGTGCTTTTTACGACGCTTTCGGTAGGCCGCCGAAAAAACCCATGGCAATGAAGTCGATCCTCTCGACTTTTAAGACTTTTTCTACTTGACTGCATCCTGACCATATGTTGGTGCTGCTTGTCCATTTACATCTCTGATACCCCCTAACTCTTTTGCCTTCAAATTTTCCACCAAGTAACGTTTTTCAGTAGATCATGTCCTTGATATGATCAAAATAGCTGTGTGTCTCATATTTTACAGTTAGAGACTAGCAGTGATTTAACTCTCCTGTGTCTGGGGAAGTAAAGACACATGGTGTGACGCTCATCACATAACCCTGCGTGCTGATTGGTCTATACAAATATGGGACCAGCACCATTTGCTTCAAGCCGTCTACAAGGCTTCTTTACCTTTTTCACTTTCTAAAAAGAAGAAGAAGAAGAAGAAGAAAAAAAAGAAGAGAACAAGAAGAAGAAGAAGAAGAAGAAGAAGAAGAAGAAGAAGATGGAGAAGAAGAAGAAGAAGAAGAAGAAGAAGAAGAAGAAGAAGAAGAATAAGAAGAATAAGAAGAAGAAGAAGAAGAAGAAGAAGAAGAAAAAGAAGAAGAAGAAGAAGAAGATGGAGAAGAAGAGGAAGAAGAAGAAGAAGAAGAAGAAGAAGAAGAAGAAGAAGAAGAAGAAGATGGAGAAGAAGAGGAAGAAGAAGAAGAAGAAGAAGAAGAAGAAGAAGAAGAAGAAGAAGAAGAAGAAGAAGAAGAAGAAGAAGAAGAAGAAGATGGAGATGGAGAAGAAGAGGAAGAAGAAGAAGAAGAAGAAGAAGA
>OY992878.1:129533879-129556379 GCA_963921405.1 Cepaea hortensis | reverse complement strand
CATGCCCCACTCATCCACCAAATCCCCACACCTACACATCTCCCCACCCACACACACTCCCACCAATTACACATCCCATCCACCCACACCCCAATCATACATACATTTCCCAACCCACACATCCCCCACCCACACACATCTCCCCACCCACTTACATTACCCACCAACAATCACCCACCCACATATCCTCCTTCACCCATACACATCAAACCACCCAGCCAAACACACATCCCTCAACCACACATCCCCCACGCACACACACATCTCCCCGCCATCTCACATATCCCGCACCTACCCACACACAAATTCCGCATCCACCCACATAATCTCACATCTCCCCCAGCCCACTCACAGAGGCATGGGTCGACCACTCTCCGCACTCTATTTTTCTTTTTTCTTTTCATATCCTATTTACAGGACATCACTGTCAACATCAGCATGTTACTGCTGCTGTTGATGTCTTGGCAAGGTTGCGTTCAGTAGTTTGTCATTGCTTTCTGAACGACCGGCTCCTATACCAACACGTTAAAACCCAACGCGACGCCAAATGGATGGCAGCTGTGTTTCGAATGCAGATAAGCGGGCTCAAGAATCGCGCCCGCAAGCTCTTAGCCACGGAGACCGGCGCACTCTCTGTTACTGTGTGTGTTGTTTATCCATCAAGAATGATGATGACCATTCATTTCGTCCAGTGGGGTTGAAAGTATGGAGCCGTGAGTTCTAAGATGACTGATAAGGCCTATTTTGGCTCGAAATGTTCTTTGACAATGTGGACAAAGAATGCATGACGTTTCTGGAGGAGGATTTTCTGCAGTGGTGTTTCTGTTCTGTCTTTTCTTCACAGCTTTTGCAGTCCTGGTTGCCTCACAAGTGACTGCACCCTTGCGTAATGATGCACGCCACGAATTTCGGTCCCTGGCCGCAGTCTCTCAGGTGTCATGATGAATTCCAAAAGCATTCAGTAAGATTTTCAGTGTCTTTAAAGCGTTTCCTCCGGCCGCCTTGGGAGCGTTTACCACGACGCAACTCGCCGTAAAAAATTCGTTTAGGGAGCCTGTGATCTGGCATGCGAGTCAAGTGACCAGCCCAGCGAATCTGATTCTTCATTAGTAGAGTGTGGATACTGGGCATGGACGCTCTTTCTAGGACTTCAGTGTCTGGGATCTTGTCTTGCCATTTAATCTTCAGTAACTTTCTAAGGCAGACTGTGTGGAAGTGGTTTAATTTCCTAGCATGTCGCTGATAAACAGTCCAGGTTTCACAAGCATAGATCAGTGTAGATAATACAACTGCTTTGTAGACTTTCATCTTTGTTTGTAGGCTTATTCCATTTCTGTCCCATACATTCTTGTACAGTCTGCCAAAGGCCGCGCTGGCCTTGGAGATTCTTGCATTCACTTCATCATCAATTGTGGCAACTTGTGACACAGTGCTGCCAAGATAGGTGAATTTGTCCACAACACTTAGACTATGACCATTTACTTTGATATTCGGCACAGTGTGATTATTCCCTGGAGCTGGCTGGTACATAACTACAGTCTTCTCCAAGTTGATATTGAGCCCAAAGGTGGCACAGGCATGTGAGAAAGCTGTTGCATGTCCGCCTCTGAGTTGGCGTATAGAGCGCAATCGTCAGCAAACAGGAGCTCTCTGACGGTGTCGCTGTCAATTTTGGTTTTAGCTCTCAGCCTTCTGAGATTGAATACTCTCTGTTACTACATATTACACAAAAGTCTTTCAATTTTATATTCATTGTAATTGCTACATAATTGTGATCTGAACTTACGTCAGTTCCGGGTTTGTTATTCCACGCGGACTTCATGCATAAATCTTGCGTTGGTTATTGTAGAATCAGCCTGGTTTCTTCTGCAATCTCAAAGGCTTTTTTCAAGTACAGTATGCCCTTAGATTTTGTTCCAAAAGTGTGTTACAAATGACATGCCTGCTGTCTTCACCATCAGTTTTTCTCCTCTTTCATTTCTCGCCACTAATCCATAATGTCCAAGTTTTCTTTTCTGATTTTGTTTTTCAATTCTCCCATAGCGATTAGAATGTCTGTAGACTTCACAACCCAAAGAGATTCCTGATGTTTATATTCATCTATGGCGTTACCACTGTGATCTGCTGTTGGTGCCTATGTCTGTAGAATGCCACCGAGTTCAATGGTTTTTGCTTTTAATTTTGATAAAAATATCAAGTCACTATGTACCGAGTTTGCACATTACTATACTATATAACTTTATTTTAACTGATTCAGTACCAAGCAAAAAGTAGGTTTAGGCCAAAAACGGTACACAATCAAAGGAACAAATATTTTAATGTAAATTTCCGTTCATTGAGCATTGAAACTGCGGAAGATATCATGACACAAAACATATAACACAATGGCCCTAGTATGGCCATATATCATCCTTCTGTCCATTGGGAGGTCACGTGTGGTGATATATTATCCTTCGACACTCAATCATTTAATTACATGATGATAATAATGGTGAGGATGAAGTACTAGGGGTGAGCAAGATCTTTCTCTGGATTTCTACTGTGTTAACTAATGCAGTTTTGCCAGTCAGACAAGACCGTTGACTGGGGCCTGGCCACTGTATGCAGCACACGAGCAGTATCAGAGGAGCCATGCAAGAGATAACAGAAGAGAGGGGAACGAATTTAGATCCCGACTTCGCTCTCTGAGAGGTATGCAGAAGTCACTTCAAAGTAACAACACGTGAAGTATACAGGAGTTTGTTTCCTTCCTTTCAAAATCATCATCATCATCATCATCATCATCATCATCATCATCATCATCATCATCATCATCATCATCATCATCATCATCATCATCATCATCATCATCATCATCAACCAGTGACGTGTCCTGTGCAGGACCCCCCCCCCCCCCATTTAATCTTTTTTACCCCATAACAGTTTCCAGCCACAATTTCTTTATAAAGAAATTAGTTATTGCTGTCCTTCTTGACTGCTCGCTTGACTGTAGGCATTATCTTTATACATATATCTTCTGCCTACCGCCACAAACTTGAAACCTTAACCAACAACTACCTCTCAGCTGCTCTCAAGCTCAGTCCACCACTTGCAGGCATGGTTTCACGTAATCCTACTTGAAGGCCTAAATGGGTACTCTACCTTGTGTCCACAATGCACTTAACAAAAATCAAAATCAATATCTTATCTGTACCATTGCTGGAATTTGCATAGGCGCTTTCTCCAGGCTGAGAAATAAAGATCACTTGCATATCCAGCGTCAATCAGTATAAGGCGTGAGTTATATATATATATTGTGTGTGTGTATGTGTGTGTATGTGTGTGTGTGCGTGCGCGCGTGTGTGTGCACGCACCGTCGCTGGCTGTGAACTCAAGTGTCGTCTACTCGTGCTACTATCCAGAGTGCACTGGACTGATATTTGCCTGTGGATTAGCTTTCCCTATTACGAGTGTCCTTCGCCATCATACGAACCCACTCCAACTTCTGAGGTACTTGTAATTTACGTCCCCAAGTCAAGGACGAGAAGTCAACATTTTAATCCAACTGATATGTGCAGAAATGTGGTTTCTGAGGAAAATGCAAAGCATACCATGGGCAGACAGAAAAACAAATGACCAAGTACTACAGGAGACAAATGAACATCGTAAACTGATTAGAGAAATTAGACGTAGACAGTCAAAATTTTTTGGACATGTTATGAGAAGAAATGGATTGGAGAACTTAGTGACAACTGGCAAGATCGAAGGGAACAGACCAAGAGGAAGACCGAGAGTAAAATACCTGGATGGCTTGGCCACATGGCATGGACGAGACAGGAACACTGAGCTGATCCACGACACTGGTGATCGAGTGAAATGGCGAGTCATGACCGCCCACGCTTTCCGGCATGGCACATGATTGATTGATTGATTGATAGGTGCAAGGGTTGAACCTGTAGCGAGCGAAAAACAAAAACAAAACAAAGCCACTTCATTTTGGTTATTACATTTTTAATACTTTTCTGATTTCACATCATGTCTACGCATTTATAATGCATACATTTTTATTATTGCTGAAAATTAACTTAAAATGATTTTGCATGAATATGGTACGAAAGAAAAGAGATACGAATGGCCGAATGTTCGACATGCCAGCTTGCCCGATTCTTAATCTTTTGAAAAATAAAATTCGTTCACTCATATTCGTTCATCATCTCCGATAAGAAATAAATACCACACTGTAAAATCTAAGTTCACGGGAATATTCTTAAACAGGTGAATCGGTACAACTATCTTGAGATCATCATAACATATGATGGAAGATGCCGTATAGAAATGAAAACAAGAATCAGCATGGCGAAGTAGCCTTCTGCATGATGGGAAACATGTTCAATATGTTAGTAGCATGTCCTTTACAAGAAGTCACAATCAACCCCAGCATTTTTTTTTGTCTGTTTGTGATTTGCTAGGCAAATTTGCGTTCTGTAGTTTGCCATTCCTTTCTGAACGACCGACGCTCAAACCATTGTATGAAAAACGCAAGGCTACTTGCTCATACATCGTCCGCAGCTGTGTTTCGAACGCGGTATGAGGAATTACGAATCGAATTCACAGCCACAGCACGGCTTGAAAAGATACCCGCACATAAAAATCTGTAACTTGTAGTGAGAAAAAGAGTGCTAAAATTATATATAGACACTACTATACTGTTGTCTATATCTATAAAACACAATGTATGTCTGTGGGGATGTATTTGATGCGTTCGATAACAGTCCATCCGATTGAGATGAAATTTTCTACACGTCTTCTTTTCATTCCCATGCAACCAACTGTCATAGTTTTTTTTAATTGTAGAATCAGCTATTTACTTACTAAAATTTAATAATTAAATTAAATGACTTAACATAAGAAATAATATATAAAGGGACATTACTTTTAGTAGCATTGTTCCCCTGACTATAGATAGATAGATAGATAGATAGATAGATAGATAGATAGATAGATAGATAGATAGATAGATAGATAGATAGATAGATCTGACCCGATAGATATAGAGGGTGGGATAGACGGGGGGGGGAGACGGACGGACGGACGGGCAGGCAGGCAGGCAAGCAGACAGATAGATAGATAGATCGATAGATAGATAGATAGATATATAGATAGATAGATAGGGTAGATAGATAGATAGATAGATAGATAGATAGATAGATAGATAGATAGATAGATAGATAGATAGATAGATAGATAGATAGACAGACAGACAGACTGACAGACAGCCGAGCCTGGTCGTCAGACAGACAGACAGACAGACAGACAGACAGACAGACAGACAGGCAGGCAGGCAGACAGACAGACAGTCGGGAACGGGAACTTATATGACTACTTATATGAATTAAATGAGATGCTCCCCATCAGGGACTGGGCGAAGCCAGGCCGGGTCAGACAGACAGACAGACAGACAGACAGACAGACAGACAGACAGACAGACAGACAGACAGACAGACAGACAGATAGATAGATAGATAGTCGGGAACGGGAACTTATATGACTACTTATATGAATTAAATGAGATGCTCCCCACCAGGAGCTGGGCGAAGCCGAGCCGGGTCAGACAGACAGACAGACAGACAGACAGACAGACAGACAAACAAGCAGACAGACAGACAGATAGATAGATAGATAGATAGATAGATAGATCCCCGCCAGGGCCTCAATTTTCGTGTTTTGTGTGTGTCACTGATACAGATTCCTTTCAATGGGGGGATATGTTTTGTATGTGTCACTGATACAGATTCCTTTCAATGGGACGTGTTTTGTGTGTATTTGTTGATAACGCACAATTATTAAGATTCTGACTCTGGTTTTTCCCATGCGACATTTCTGATTCTGCTGCAGGTACTGTCACTATCTATATGTATATACCATCTATAATGTGCCATGCCGATAAGCGTTGGCGGTCATGTTTTGCCATCTCACTCGATCACCAGAATCATGGATCAGCTCCGTGTTTCTGTTTCGACCATGCCACGTGGCTAAGCCACCCAGGTATTTAATTCACCAAATTCTCCAATTCATTTCTTCTTATAACATGCCCAAAAAAATTTGACTGTCTACGTCTAATGTCTCTAATCAGTTTACGATCTTCATTTGTTTCTTGTAGAACTTATTCATTGGTTTTTCTGTCTGTCCAAGGTATTCTTTGCATTTTCCTCAGAAACCATATTTCCATAGCCATCGGATGTTTTTCAGCTTGTATGCTCATTGTTCACGCTTCACATCCATACAAAATTACAGGTTCTATGTAGCACTTCAACACTTTTTTTCTCATTTCATTTGATATCTTTTTATTGGTCAGTATGTTTTTCATCTTGCAAAAGGCTACCTTCGCTATGGCAATTCTTGTTCTAATCTCTTCAAGGCATCTCCCGTCAGATGTTATGACTGTTCCGAGATGGCTGTACCGATTCACTTGTTTAAGAATATGCCCATTTACTTGTACATTACATTGTGGTATTTCTTCCTTCCTGGTGACGACCATAATCTGTGTCTTCTTACAATTCAATTCTAACCCTAGTTGTTCACTGTGTGCAACAACCGCATCTACTAAATTTTGCAGGTCCCGTTTGTATCTACATATTTTTTTATTTCGAATATTATGAGTTAAGCCTGTCGACGTTTGTATTTTAGAACTTAATAAAACTGAGTTTCTCAATTTCCCGCCATAGCTTGTCGAGGATTCGAAATCAGACTCGATCGGTTTGGAAGCAGATCGCTTTGCGTTGATTTCGATGGTTTGAGACGTCTGCCGTTCTAACACTATAATTACCTAGTAAATCATAAACAATCAATAAATTCTGGTGTTGATTGCAACGGTAAACTACTGAACGTAAAATGACATGAAAATCACAAATAGCCTAAAAACTCTGGGGTCGGTTGACCGTCTTGCAAAGAACATATAACTAGCTAACAATACTTTATTAGCTAACATTAACTATTATTCCGAGTCTTAGAAGTTAAGTTATTTAATTTTGCATTTGGATCCCGGAATAGTTTTACGTATAATATTATTTGTTTAAGTTTACGTTATTTAATGTCCTTCAATTTCACGAGAATGAACAAAAACGATGGTTTGTCTGTCAAACCATCTCTGAGTTTTGTTTAGCTAAAGTTATCTATGGGTAATAAAATGAAACCTACTTTTGACTGACGATAGCATACACTATATAAATGGTCGCGGTTAACTAAGCTCTCTTTGTTGGAACATTTTAGTTACACTACTGCAATAACAACACCAGGTTTAGTGCGGTTTGGAAGGCCGCTTTTGTTCCTCGAAGCTACAAAATATGAAGCACACGTCAAGATGAAAGAGCACTTTCGTGCATTCCTTCTCCTCCTTGTCACTAAGGCCGTAAACTAAGTCAAGCTAGGGAGGAAAGAAACGAAAGGAACTTTTTAGGGAAAATCTTGGAACACTCCAGAAAGATTCTCATGATGCATGATGTTTTTGTATAATCCACAGAAGAACATACTGTATATCGTTTCTTACGTTTCTTTTCATTCAGCAATTCCGAATGGATAAGAGCGCTCGGTCTTAAACTTCCACTGTGGTGATGAAGAGGTAGCGGGATAAATCCCTGTACTGGTCAGTTGAACTAAATGTTGACGTCTTGTCCTTTAGAGTAAATTACAAGTACCTCAGAAGCGGTAGTGGGTTTTCCTGACGTCGGTAATAAAGAAAGCTAATCATACGCAATAAACCAGCCCAGGGCATTAGAAGTAGTAGATCATGTAGGGATTATGCTGGAGTTTAAAGCGAACAAACGCATATATATATATCATCTCATCTCATCTCATCATGTTCCTCTTGTACCTTGCGGTGTCGAGGTGAAGTATAAACTTCGTGAGAGTGCCCGATTATGGGCTTCATATATCGACATTCCCATGGATTCTGCTATTCCCTCCGTCCAACGTTTACGTGGTCGGCCTCTTCCTCCGTTTCCATCTGGTCTGTACATCATTGCTTGTTGTGGCATGCTGTTGACTGGTAACCTACTTGCATGGCTGTAGCATGATGGAACAGAATTCCACATTTCCAGTCCGACACATTTCATAAAGATACTTTAAGTCTTAACGGGGACCATCCCAAATATAAGGGCTATTCTTAGATCGTATGTTCTAGAACGAGTTGGGGGAGGCGGCGGTATGCACTTGTCTTTTGATTGGTTCATAAGTAATGAGCCCACGCTATTCCTGGGCCATATTTTAAAATCTAATTAGTTTGAGCGGGGATTTCACCAGGAGCGGTCGCTAGTGTGATGTGATGACCCAACAATGCCCTTAAAGATTCAATAATATATTGTTCTCTGGACAGCAGGTACCACTTTAAAACATACTTTAATGGTGTAGTTGTGCCTGATAAACGAATGAGAAGAATGTATGAGTATTTTATGAATAAAATGTGAAAGTGGAAAACCTAACTTCTGTGCGCCAGAATTCTGAACACTGCATCTTCAACCTTGACACGTCTTTCACGCTGTATACTCCAAATGCATATCAATCCCTTGTTGTGACTGGTTGCGTATGCTTGATGAATGTATGACACACTCATGCAGATTCGCAAACCAAAACCCCTTGTGCATTCTTCATGCCTGGGATGACTCATTCTTGACTCAACTGTACCTTTGCTCTCGTGTGAGTTAACAAATGGCAGTTTGGATTGGAATGAGTGCTGAAACATGTACACGTTCCTTTGTAAAACGCTGAAAATGATGGAGTGAGTGAGTTGGTGATTTAATAAATAGCCTCTCACATCTACTGGAAGGAAAGATGCTTCAAATATCCATATGTAAACAGGTTGTGTGTGGCACGCCAGAATTGCTAAGTCCATGTGATGCCTGGTGAGTATATGCTCAAGAGAGTTAATACAAGTTCTCTCTGAAGTATTACACTGTTACCTCTACTGTTGGATGGTTCATATAAACAAGTTCCTAAGAGAACCATCGGTGTGTGAACCTGTGTCTTAGTTGGCTGAATATAAAGTATGGCTCATGCAGACTTACAAGGACTAAACATGTTTTTCCACATATGTGCTTGGTGCATATGTGAACAATTGTGTATGCAATTGAGCTTCTGTTACCTACTGTAGTAGACATGAAAATTACTCAGTGGGGAAAGAGCACATGATGATGATGATGTACCTGTGAGACAAGTCTGGTGAAAAAGGGGTGAGGTCTGGCATTGCTGTGTGAATATGGAATAGGACATTCATGCACCAACATCACAGCCATAGGAATGGATGTCTGGTCTGCTAATTGGGTAAATGCCATTAGTTAATACATAATGCATATTGCAGTTGTAAATGCCTATTTTCCATTTCCCTTCACAATGCCTGTCCCATATTGCTATGTCACAATGATTGCTGTACTGTGTCTGGTCCTCCTTGTGCCCAGGTCTACTGTGGTTCAAACATGGTGAAACTTGGACCACATGAATGCTTGTAATTGTGTTAAGCTACCCTGTCTCAGCATATGGTCTTGTGATTACCACAGATAAGGGTGAATTGAACACATATCACCCACAGTACATCAGAGTGAAATACAATGCATCATCAAACTAGGAGAGGTGTGTTTAGACCACACCCATCCTTTTCCTCCCCATCCCCAATCTGTGTCTGTTGATGTATAATAACATTATCTTTTAACCTATGTAAAGAGATGTTGTGCCATTTTATATGTCAACAGAGAACAGTATGGTGGAGAGGCCATCCATATATCATCTGGGACAACTAAACAGAAGTCCTAGATCCAGATGTGACTCCCTATCAAAATGTGGGAATATCAAGAAGAGTTTTCTCTCAGCTCAACAGCTGAATGCATAAATGGGAGCAAAACACAATCTGAAGCACTACCAATGTGGTGAACTGGACAGTGATCTTTGAGTCGATCAAATGTCATCTGAGAACTAAACAACAGGTCTATGGTGGTGAACCTCATTCGAGACGTCTGGTGAAATGACTGGGACAATGGATTGTTTGGCTAGGACTTATCTTAGTTAATCTCCAGCCTGGTGCTCACACAGTGTTTTCAGAATGAAGACTTGAGATAGACTGAGAAGGAAGAAGACTGGGACATATTTGTATCTTAGATCTTCCTCTACAGGAAAAGTGGAACAAAGTCCTAAGTGTCAACTTCATGAACAGTCAGAGTAAGTGAGATAGACTGAGGAGAAAGAAGACTGGGACATGTTTGTATCTTAGATCTTCCTCTACAGGAAAAGTAGAACAACATCCTAAGTCTCAACTTCATAAACAGTCAACTCACCAGTGAAAGACAAGGCTGTGGCTTTTCTTCAAACTGTGACAGTAGGGGATAATTAGTCAGACTTGGAAAATCATCATGGGGAGAACTGCAACCTGAGCTTGTCCAACACCCATCATAGGTGCTAAAAGGATTCAACAGACCAGTGGAGCAGAATGTCCCTATGCTTGCCCCAGGTTATGGCTTATCTTGGTTTTCCCTCATTAACAGTAGAGGAAAGGATAAAAGTCAATGGTGTAGTTAGATATTAGAGAGAGGAGGAGTGGAGTTAGTTGTTGGCTGGTGGAGTAAATAAGAAGTGTTGTATCTTGTTTATCAATCTGCATGTGTGACATATTTTATGCATTTTCTATGCAATGATTGAAATGTTGACATGACAGGTGATGAGGCAATGGTCACCACTCTACTCACCAACTCAATAAATTGTGTATTTTATGAATCAGTTTAAGTACATGTCCCCAGTGAATTTCTTGTACAGTTGCTGTCAAGTGTTGTCTCTGGTGACTGTCTTAAGTGCTGTGGTTGGTTATACATATTGTGAAAAGTCCTGTATAGATGTTGTCAAGTATCACATGATGTCTATCTTGTACAATTGTGGTGTAAACAATTCCTTGTGAATGTATGTCCCACTTTTGGCAGGAAACTGTCATGTAGATGTCTTGTCCAACAGATGTAAAGTACCGTTATTGTTGAAGTTTGTTTGTCTACAAATAAATAGAGTCCTAAAGTCCTAAAGACTAATTGAACTGATATAGGTCACAAAATGACAAAAAATATAGGGAATGATCCATGTGACGGACGAACAGCACACTGGCAACATTATGTTGAGTGAGAGGGATCCTCAGTTGTACAGGCGCTAATAGTTCAGATCTTCTCTGGCCTTGGGTGAACTATTTTACTTCTTATATAAATTTCTGTGTAGATACATAGTGGTCTCACAGTGGGGGTTTGAGCCAAAGAAAAATGTTCTCCAAAAAAGGCTATTGCGGGAATGATTAGCTCATTTGAGTGACCTCTAGACAAAACGTGCTAAATCATATCCTTTATCTTGTTATTATTATTCATGATATATCTCCAGAGAACACTACAACCTAGGTCCTCTGTCAATCATCAAATAATATGTCACAATGGCCAAACCATTTGACTTGCTGCTTTCTAATAAAATCTAGTGCTGCTTTAACCCCCACTTTAGTCCTGATTTCTTCATTTCTGATCTTATCTCTTCTTGATACGTTGGGTATTCTTCTCAGGAACCTCATTACTGTTGTTGTTATTTTTCTTTTCTCTTTTTCTGTCATTGTCCAGGTTTGGCATTGGTAGCACAGAGTTGGTAGGAAGATTGTGTTGTAAAGTACTTTCTTAGTAGTTATTGATATATGTTTGTTCTTTAGTATTGGTGCCATTTGTCCAATGAGTTGATTTGCGTTATTGCACCTATTTTCAATCTCGTCTTCTGATCTGCCATTTGATGATATTATACTCCTTAGGTACTTGAAACTTTTTACTTGTTTCAATGGATGTTCGTTTAGGTGAATTGTTGCTGTTTGTTCTTCTTTAGTTATAGTCATTACCCCTGTTTTGCTTGTGCTAATTTTCATGTTATGTTCCCTACACATTTCGTTTAGACTATTCATGTGGTCTTGTAATTCAGCTTCTGATTTTGCTATTAGTACTTGGTCGTCCGCAAACAGGAATTCTCTAATGGTTAGATTTGCAGATGGTTCTTCTTCTGTGTTCTCGTCATGCGGTATTCTTGCTGTCCCTGCTTGGCTGGTTTCTTTACACATGTTGTCTATATATGTTATGAACAAGAGAGGGGACAGGACACAACCTTGTCGTACTCCAGATCTTATGGTGAAGGGTTCTGAGTGTCTTCCAGTTGCTCTCACTATGCATTCACTGTTGTTGTATAAACTTGTACATAGGTTTGTTAGATGTGTACTCACTCCATATTGTTTAAGGATTTCCCACAGCTTGTTTCTATCTACCCTATCGAATGCCTTTTATTGGTCGACAAAGGCTAAGTAGAGTGTTTCATTGAATTCGATTGCTTTTTCTATAAGTTGTCTAAGAGCAAACATTGCGTCTGTGCATCCTTTGTTTTTCCTAAATCCAAGTTGCGTTTCACTTAGCTGGGGTTCTAAAGTAGTTCGTAATCTTTTTTCAAGAATTTTGCAAAATATTTTCCCAGTATGACTCAACAGTGAAATGCCTCTGTATTGTGTGCAGTCTCTTTTTATGCCTTTGTTTTTCCAAATTGGGATAATTATGGCGTTTCCCCAGTCTCGTGGTGTCTGTTGTTCTACCCAAACATGGTTGAATAGTCTATGTAGCCAAGCTGTTCCTACTTCTCTTGCTGCTTTAATTAGTTCATTTGGTATTTCATCCTGTCCCGGTGATTTGTTCAATGGGGCTAATCTGATGGCTTCTATAATTTCTTCTTTTAGTATGTCTGGTTCTAGTTCTTCTGTGACATCTGTGTAGGTTTCTTGAATTCCTGTGACATCTGATGGGATGTTGAGAAGTTGTTCGAAATACTGTTTCCATCTTATTAGGATCTGTTTTTGTTCACTTATTGGTTCTCCATTTTCGCTGTTAATTATTTCAGTTGGGTCAAAGGGTTCTCCTCTGGTTCGCATTGCACTTATCTTTTTGTAGAAGTTTCTAGTTGCCTCCTTGTAGTTTTTATTTAGGGTTTCTCCATACTCTACCCAGTCTTTTTGGTTTTCCCTCTTTACTATATATATATATAGTATATATATATATATATATATATATATATATATATATATATATATATATATATATATATATATATATATATGTGTGTGTGTGTGTGTGTGTGCTCAACTCGAAAGACTTACATGAACATATACAAAGATTTACAAAGAAGAGAAATAATATAACAGGAAACGGTGGTATCAGAGGAAAAAAATAGAGAAATTATAATTAATAACACTGAAATAATAAAAAGATGGACAGAGTACACAGAAGATTTACCCTGGGACAACAGGATCAATAGGCCAACATTGCATAATACTCAAGATGGACCAAAAATATTACCGGCTGAAGTAGAAAAGGCTATTAAAAAGATGAAAGAAGGAAAGGCTGCAGGTCCTGACAAGATAACAACAGAGATGATAAAATCCTTACAAAGCTTTGGCACTGAAACTATCATAGAATTATGTAATTATATATATATATATATATATATATATATATATATATATATATATATATATATATATATATATATATATATATATATATATATATATATATATATATATATATATATATATATAATACTGGGTAAATCCCCAATGATTTGAAAACATCCATTTTCATCACACTACCGAAGAAGCCAAGAGCTGTTAACTGTGAGGATTACAGAACTATTTGCTTAATGAGCCACATAACGAAGATACTACTCAATGTCATACAAGAAAGAATTCAACATAAAATAGATGAGGAAGTAGCTGAAGAACAATTTGGGTTCCGCAACAACAGCAGCACCAGAGAAGCAATTATCTGTTTGAGGATGTTAATTGAAAAATATATAGAAGTTCAAAAAAGTATATATGTTTGTTTTATAGACTACAAGAACGCTTTTGATAGAGTACAACATGAACGACTAATTACGTGCCTTCCAGATATAGGAGTAGACGGAAACGACATCAGACTCATTAGTAACTTGTACTGGGAACAAGTGGCGTCTATTAGATGCGGAAATAACTATTCGTAGCCTATAGAGATACAAAGAGGGGTACGACAGGGATGTGTACTGTCCCCAAGCCTCTTCAACATATACACAGAAAGACTTTTTAAACAAGTTGAAATGCCTGGACTTAACATCAATGGAAGAATCATAAACAATCTTAGGTATGCTGACGATACCGTGTTAAAGTGAGCAAGAGTTACAAGACCTAGTGGAACAAGTAAACTAACACAGTGCTGAATGTGACTTAGATATTCTTCTTCTTCTTCTTAAGAGTTCCGAGCCATTGAGGTTCTTTGCTGCAGATACAATCCGTCTCCATTCGTCTCTCTGGTGGACCTTCTCTTGCCAGTCGTTGATTCCAAGTCTTGTAGGTCTGTATATATATTATCTCTCCACCGTCTTCTTGGTCTACCTCGGGGTCTACGGTCATTTATTTCCTGAGTGTAAGCGAGTTTTGTTTCCCTATTATCTTCCATTATTTCTATATGCCCCAGCCATTGTAGTCTATTAGCCTTCATGATACCAGTGATTAGCGGGGACTTAAACATATCATAAATGTCTTTGTTACTTCTTCTTTTCCACTCTCCACTTTGTGTATCCCTAATGGGTCCAAAGATGCGTCTTAAAACTTTGTTCTCAAAGGTTTGTAATAAGGCTTCGTCTCCTTTCGTTGTACTCCAGGTTTCATAGCCATACAGCACAACTGGTCTGATCAGTGTTTTGTATATTAATAACATCCAAAAAACAAAAACTATGATAATTAGCAGTGAAAAGGAAAGATCATCAATGAACATCACAGTAAACGGGGAGATACTAGGACAAGTAACAAGTTTCTCCTATCTTGGACATGTACTAACAGATGATGACAGAATTGAAATAGAAATCAATAAGAGAATAGGAATGGCTAAGAATGCTTTCGACGGCATGAAATCAGTATTAACATCTAGAGAGATTAATAACGCATTAAAAATGAGAATTGTCAAATGTTACGTATATTCAACGCTACTGTATGGCGCGGAAGCTTGGATATTGAACAAGCAACTATAAAGTCGCACAAAGGCCCTGGAGATGTGGATATACAGACGAATAGGTCGTACTTCATGGACACAAAAACAATCAAATGCAGAGGTTCTAGAAAAACTGGGAATAAAGAGAGAGAGAGAGAGAGAGAGAGAGAGAGAGAGAGAGAGAGAGAGAGAGAGAGAGAGAGAGAGAGAGAGAGAGAGAGAGAGAGAGAGAGTTGATAAAAGAAATAAAAAGGAGGCAAGTGAAATATTTCGACCACGTTAAAAGACATAATACTTTTATAAAAACAATACTGGAAGGCATGGTTGGGGGTAAGCGAGCAAGAGGTAGACAACGATACAAGTGGGAAGATAAATCAAGAGATGGACGAACATCAGCCTGAAAGAATGTACAGTAAGGCGAGAGACAGACAGTGTTGGAGATCCATTGCATCCAACCTTCATTGTGGAGACGGCACCTGATTGATTGATTCTTCCTGTGAGCTCACTGATTTGTTTGTGCATATGTTTTGTATATTTAATAAAATTTAATTCGATCTTCTTGCACTGCTCGTTTAACCAACTTTCTTTTGCCTTCACACAAGTATCTTTTATTTCTTTATTTCATCATTCCATTGGCACCTTTCCGTCTTGACAGACGATAGTTTGGTACATTGTGCTTCAAAAAGGCTTAATAACAACGATCCATGGCGGTGGCAAGTGTGGCTGGTAAGGCCAATTCTTGCTGCAAATATTTGCCCACAGTAGGTGCATGTGAAAACATGGTCACTTCCATGATTCCGAGACCAGTTTCGACCAGGGATGGAGTTATTGCCTCTCCATAGCACAAAGCCTGGGCTAAAATAAAGAAACCATGTGTTGCCCATGCAGCATGATCCCTCTCTCGGCCTGCCTAGTTCACTCCAGAGGAAAGTTGACACCTATAATCTGGAACAAGACAAGCTGCAGAAGCTGCCGGATCAGCAAAGCAATGCTCTAACTGTCCACCTGTCGGAGCTTCGATCCTAGACCAGCTGCCAGCCAAGGCTTAGGGCCTGGTCTGCCCTGCCATGACTTAATTTGTCTTTGGGTTGCATTTCCTCGCACCAGGATAAGGCTAGTACCCTCCCAATTGCGCTCTTCCGCCCGAAGCCGTTGGCACAATGTGGGGTGTCGGGTTTGGTAAGCGCCGCCCAACATTCGGCGCTGACAGAAAGCAGGTAGTACCGTCTACTGTCATACGGTAGCTCAGTCATATCTGACTAAGACCTGACACACTTCTTTATTTATCTTATCATATTTTTGTTTGTCCTTTTTGCTCTGTTTTCTTTTGGCCATGAACATTAAGATTTCTTCAGTCATCGTTTTTTTTTTTTTTTAGCTTTCTGGCTTCTCTCTGGTAATATGTCTTTGCTCGTTTGATGAATGGAGTCCCTTAACATTTCCAATTGTTCGTGTATACTCAGTATTATAGCTATTGCATTGTACCTATTTTTCATAGTCTCTCTGTATTGTTCTTGAATTTTTTTTATCTACCTTCTAAACCTCTTTATTAAGTCTCATGTTCTTAACCACTTTTTCCCCTCTCTTCAGTCTTACTTTTATTAGTCCACATAGTGGTAAATGATCACTATTACAGTCAACACCCGGCATATATATATATATATATACAGCTTTCAAGTTGCTCATCTACCTTTTTGACATCGATGCCCCTCTCCAACCTTTTTCTCAAACAACAATGTCTCTCTACTGCTTATTAGATAGAGATGTTCTACCTTTTAACATTGTTGTCTCTCTTCTACCGTTTTGATACCGATGCCTCTCTTCTACCTGTTTGACACCGTTATCTCTCTCTCTACCTGTTTGACACCGTTATCTCTCTCTCTACCTGTTTGACACCGTTATCTCTCTCTCTACCTGTTTGACACCGTTATCTCTCTCTCTCTCTCTCTCTCTCTCTCTCTCTCTCTCTCTCTCTCTCTCTCTCTCTCTCTCTACCTGTTTGACACCGATATATATAGAAGAGAAACGTCTCCCTTCTTCCTGTTTGACACCGATATTTTTCTCCTACCTGTTTGACAGAGATGGCTCTCTTCTACTTTTGTGACACCAAAGCCTCTCTCCTACTTTTTTGACACCAATTTCACTCGCTTACCCGTTTGACACCTATACCTCCCTTCAACCTGTCTGACGCCAATACCCGTCTCCTGTCTGTTTGACACCGATGTCTCTCCCATACCTGTCTGACACAGATGTCTCTCATCTACCTGTCTGACACTGGTGTCTCTCTAATGCATATCTAACACCGATGTCTCTCTCTGACCTGTCTGAAACAGATCTTTCTCTCCTGTCTGCTTGACACAGATTTCTCTCTCCTGCCTATCTGACACCGATGACTCTCCTCTACCTGTATGACACAGATGTTTCTCTCCTGTCTGCTTGACACAGATTTCTCTCTCCTGCCTGTCTGACACCGATGTCTCTCCCCTACCTGTCTGACACAGATGTTTCTCTCCTGTCTACTTGACACAGCTTTCTCTCTCCTGCCTGTCTAACACCGATGTCTCTCCCCTACCTGTCTGACACACATGTTTCTCTCCTGTCTGCTTGACACAGATTCCTCTCTCCTGCCTGTCTGACACCGATGTCTCTCCCCTACCTGTCTGACACAGATGTTTCTCTCCTGTCTGCTTGACACAGATTTCTCTCTCCTGCCTGTCTGACACTGATGTCTCTCCCCTACCTGTCTGACACAGATGTTTCTCTCCTGTCTACTTGACACAGCTTTCTCTCTCCTGCCTGTCTGACACCGATGTCTCTCTCCTACCTGTCTGACACAGATGTTTCTCTCCTGTCTGCTTGACACAGATTTCTCTCTCCTGCCTGTCTGACACCGATGTCTCTCCCCTACCTGTCTGACACAGATGTTTCTCTCCTGTCTACTTGACACAGCTTTCTCTCTCCTGCCTGTCTAACACCGATGTCTCTCCCCTACCTGTCTGACACAGATGTTTCTCTCCTGTCTGCTTGACACAGATTTCTCTCTCCTGCCTGTCTGACACCGATGTCTCTCCCCTACCTGTCTGACACAGATGTTTCTCTCCTGTCTGCTTGACACAGATTCCTCTCTCCTGCCTGTCTGACACCGATGTGTGTCATGATGGCGTTGGTGACCATGTCAGTTCATAACCTTCTGTCTCTCTGCGAATCTTTTCTGATACCGGTGGTCGTCCATGCCAAGACGTAAAACTACCCAGCATCTTTTCTCTTGATCATCTCCTGCCTCTTCCCCTCTCCACCTTCCCGTTGTGACGACATACTCATGATTTCCTCATCCCAGGACATGCCCACAGAATCATAGTTGCCACTTTGTTTTGGACAGAAAACAATCTAGAAACGGCCCAAACAACATCTAGAAATATCTAGATTGTGTTGGTAACCATCTATAAAAACATCTAGATTGAGAACGTAAGAAATTACATAGATATCGACGTGACTTACCCTATAGAATCATGTCCTCTCTTCACTGAAGTCTGTCTCACAAGATCCACTGGATAAACTTAGCTTGGATGATGAAGTTGAAGCTTCATATTCAAAATGACTCTGGTATGCTTAAGCTGTTTCAATTTCTTTTAATACACGACCAGGGAGCTGATAAATTGAACAGCATTTTCCTACTCTCATCAGACCAAATCTCATTGTCAAGATACTATTTAAGAGGTCAAGTTTCATCCTGTTTCTTAGTTTACATTTTATATAATTCATAGTATTGAAAACTCTTTCCACATCAGCATTTGAATGGGGTAGTATCATGGCAGACATCGCACAATCAAAGAGCTCACGGAATGGACTGTTACCCGAAGCATCTTTAAATTGTCTTACTTCACTCCAAAAAGCTTCAGTTTCTGTTTTGTTTCTCCAGTCAACCATATTTATTTTGGTTAACTGATATTCTGTTTCCGCCACGCTATTATCAGTAGTCCCTAAAAATTTCATAACTTGACAATGTTTAGGTATATCCTTTACTGGCTGAAGTATGTTGTTAACAGAAAAGAGTGAAATATTTTTCAATACATCTAAATTTTCAGGAAGTCTCTGCTTCAATTGCTTGAATAATGAGACAAGAAAATGTTGAAAGCGCTTTCTTAAGTTGTTCTCTTCATTTTCTGTTAACAATCCTTTTGTTGTTAAACCATCAATTTTTGATTCGATTTGATCCCAGGTTTGGCTTGGGAGCCAAATAGCTTTCTATAGTGCAAGTGAACAAATCAGCTTTAGAAGTTGGCAATATAAGTCTTTTACCAATTGAGTGAAATAGCAAAGTGAGATGGTCAAGTAATTTAACTTTCTCAACATTTTGAGATTCAAATAGTTTATTAACTTTTTGCACTTCACTTAGAATAGGTTGTAAAAAGAGAAGGAATGCCAATTTTTATTATCATCACTGTACATTCCATATAGTATTTTAGCTGTGTAGCACTTTTCACTTTGTCTTATTTCGAAGTGTGTCTTCAACTCCAAGCATTGGTTCACAATTATTTCAACAGCTGGTTGAATTGATAACCATCTAGTTTTGCAATATGACAGAAGTTTCAGTGGTGAGGAACTATCATTTAATGTTTTATATAAATTATTGTTTTGCTGTTGTCTGACAGATGATTTGAAGAACCAGTTACGTGTTTCAGCAATAAGGAATTCCAAATTCCTTGGTAAACATTCTGATGAGGCATGTGATAATGCTAGCTGCAAGGAATGACACGCACATTTTATGAGGATTAAAGATGGAATATCTTCCTTCAATTTTGCATAAACGACATGGTTGATACCAAACATTACCGATGCACTATCGGTACCAATTGCAGCTAAATTCTTCCAGTTTAAATGTTTAATGACCAAAAGTTTCTTCAGTGCCTAAACTATACTTTCTGCATCATACTTTTCCAAGTGAACTAGTCCAAGAAATATAGAAACTACTTTGTCTTTGCTGTTGCTATAATATATAACACATACACCAAGCACTTTCTTAACAGAAATGTCATTTGATTCGTCTAATAATAAACTATATTTATTTGTAGAAAAATCACTGATCAAATCTTCTTCAAAGTGAGAAAACAAAGTATTTCTTATAATATTTGTAAACTTGCTCCGATGCATTTTTACGTCCTTTAGAACTTTATTGTCAATAGTGTCTAAACAAATCAATCAAATGGTTACAGTTCACAATTGCACTATGACAACTTACAAATATTGCGACAGATCCTTCAACTTTTGATGTTTCAATACTCTGTGTAGTTCTGAAAACAGATGTCAAAGGTGTAACATCCCTGAATGGCACTGCATTTTTATGTTTTTTTTTGTCTCCGCATGATTCTTCAAGTCTTGTATTTTCGCTTTTATTTCGCACTTGCAGTCTTACAATGAGCCGTAGTCGCATCTCCATGAACTGCCATCACCCAGTCTTTAATTATGCCATCCTGCAACCACTCTTTCCGAAATTTTGGTTCATATTGCTTTACTTTTGACATGTTGACAGATTTCTTCAAAGTGGAAGACACATATGAAGGTGAGCAATTATTTTTAAAAAATCGCACGAAAAAGAATCACAAAGTCGGCATCACAGCAATAATTCGCAACACGGTGAGTTTACAGTTCAAATAATGTTATTATAATTTATACGAGCTTTTATTCATTACGGGGGGATTGCCAGATTGTAGTGCGTTGACCCAAGTCAGTTCAAAGTTTAAATAATGGCAGTTACCATAATTTACCCGCGTCCAGACCAAACAAAAAATTGGTAATAAATACTTTAGACAGTAATAATTAAATGACACCGAAAGAAAAGTAAAATCTAGAAAATATTCAACTCCAAATAAAAAACATCTAGAATTACATCTAACATCCAAACGTCAGAAAACACATCTAAATGCAGACAAAAGCATATAGATCTGGATGTAAAACATCTAGAATGGCAACCCTACACAGAATGTGGACTCTTTTTTTATTTCTGATGCAAGTAACCTGCTCTCTTTGCTAGTTAACGTCTTTCAAATTGTCTTCATTGGTTTCTATATCCACGGTGTTCTCGTCATTCTTCTATAAAACCACATCTCTGCATTTTCCACAAAATGCCTCACTCGTCTGCCAATTGTCCTTGATTCGCTTGCGTACATCAGGATTGGCTCAATATAGCTCCTAAGAATTCTTTTCCCTGATCCTCTCGATTGACAAAGATAAATTTCAGAGATAAATTATTTATCTTGTGAAATGCTGCCTTTGCTGGAGCTATTCTACGTGTAACTTCCCTAATACAACCTCCATCTGCTGCTATTAAAGTATACTGATTCAGACATGTTCCATGCACTTTGTCGTTGCATTTGGGTATACAGCTGTTCTTTGAAGACTGTTTTTAAAAATTAAAAAAAAAAAATAAAAAAAAAAAAAAAAACGCAACATTATTGCAGTTTCAATTGCAAACGTGTACCAACATTTTATTTTACGGAAGTAATGTTTCAATCCTGGCACTAAACCAAACCCGTCTCCGGTCGTTCCCAACGGCCCATAGACGATGCTGATTCACCGATTGCATTCGGTTCTGGCAATTCCGATCCGTAAGAATAGGACTTCTGTAGGACTTTCTAGTCCAAAGACCAGCGTCGTGCAGCCGGTTATTGACCGTTTGATCTGAAATTCGTCGAGCTCCTGGCATTGACTGGACTGTGGAGGACGCAGATGCAAATCGATACCTAAGGTGACGCAGACGTATGAGAGGTTTTCGGCAGCAGTTGTGATTCTGGGTCTTCCACTGCGCGGCCGGTCTGTCACTGAGCCAGTTTCTTGAAATCGCCTCCAAAGGCGACTAATGGTACTTACCACCACATTAAATTCTCTGGCTACTACACTTGGTGACTGTCCAGCCTGTAAACGTCCAATGATGATGAATCGTTGTTCTGTACTGAGATAAGGCATGCTTGCGCATTGAATTTTTAACTGAATTTATTCGAGGAGCGTTAATCTTTTATAGACCTTCAATAATATGGTCAGAGAGTTTTATGTTCAATAAGTTTCACGGGATTATCATAAACCTGTCACGAGTTATTGTCGAAAATGTAATTGTGACCTTGACCTCTTTCATGACCTTACGAATCATAAGGTGAGTACAATTCAGGTAACCATGGGAAGTTAATGACCAGATGGACACAGTCGATAGGTTGAATGATGCCCAATCAGCGAATATCTGTTATAAAAGTAACACAAAAAATGTTGCGTTTCTTTGTTTGTTTGTTTTTTGAATAGTATAATAACCGTTACTTCTGTTTTTCTGTTATTCAAAGTCCTGGGTTTCGACTTTCTGTTGCAATTATATCTGACAACAATTATATTGCAGTTATATATAATCTTCTTTTGTAACTGCGTATCATTTTCAGCGACCAAAAACATATCATCAGAATGACTTTGAATGTTTACATTATGCCCACTAACC
>OY992878.1:129251379-129528879 GCA_963921405.1 Cepaea hortensis | reverse complement strand
TCAGTTTTGAGATTCGTCAAAAAGCCCACTGATCCCCCGCAGCATCATTCTTTCCACATACGGGTTCTCAGTCTGTTCCTCTACCTTCTACACCTGGTCCCACAGACGCTCGACCATCTCTTCCTTGTCCATAGGTAATCGACCACCAAGAAGTGCATTCCCTGCCAGCCTATCAGCCAGCTCATTCCTCTGTATTCCCGCATGGACAGGGCAAACAATCCATACAATTCTCACATAATGGAACAGTGATGGCGTATGAAGATTCCCATGCTACAGGCGGGGTCAAATACACTAGAGCAGTGGTTCTCAACCTTTTTTTGGCTCATGCACCCCGTCACCATATGTTCACAATGTCATTCTCCCCCCCCCCCTTCTTATTTCCTCGCTATAAATCCCCCCTTCCCGCCCCTATACAGTATTTGTAAACATGGAAGTTAAATTTAATAACACATACTAGAACAAGTCTAGACGTCTATAGAAAACGTAATTTGCAGGTCTGCTTACGTCATAAAACGAATTTTAGAATAGCGAGAAGTACAGAACCGTAAATTATGGAGGGAAAAATAATACCAAGTAATTGGTTCTTGTATTAACGCCATCTTGAAATAATCTTAATTCTCTCCCCCCCCCCTCCCCCCCCCGGAAACATAAACATTTCCTCCGGGGTGGGGGGGGGGATTCCCCACCGGTTGAGAACCACTGCACTATAGGTATGATGGCTAATGTTTACAATGTTGCATGCACTTTGCGGCACGTTGCGATCAACCCCAACCCCAGGCTGAGTTTGTAGACAATTGTATGTTCAATAGTTTGCTTGTCTTGGGAAGTAAAGGCGGCCGGCATGATACTAACTACATGATCCATCGAGTGTCGATTTGTCTATGGAAATATATGGGTCTAGCATCGTAAGCCCGATGCGCTTTAAATGTGTGTAGAAAGGGAATAAGAATAAGGGGAATGAAGTATGTTTTGTACAATAAGTCATTGTACTTGAATGTTGCCGGTCTCTCTGGCTGTGGGGTTATAACACTTTCTCTCTGTAATCCCGTTTATCACGCAGAGTCTCGCAGCGGAGCGAGAACTGAGGTGGTTCGACCCCCGCTCGTGACTTGCGGATACTGAGCCGGCCGCTCAGAAAGCAATGGCAAACTACTGAGCGTAATCTTGCCAAGAGATCAACAGACAGCTGAAAGATGCTGCTGTTGACAGCTAAGTCCTGTAAAAGGATACGCAAAACAACCTACTTGAATGTTAGAAAGAGAGTTCTCGCATGTTACATAGAACCAATTTTAACATACGGTTGCGAATCCTGGACAATCAGTAAAGAGGCGAAAACGTCCTAGGAAACCTTGGAGAAGTGGTTTTAGAGAAGGATGCTGAAAATTAATTGGACAGTCAAAATGAGGAATCTAGACATTGTGTGTCGCAAAGACAACTCATCACAAACATCAAAAAGAGGCAGTCATCGTGTTTTAACCACATTATGAGAACTGGAACATGTCGTGACAACCGGGAAGATTTGCGGAAAGACAGATAGAGGAAGACAGCGGGGGAAAATTATTGACAGTCTTGTATCATGACACGGAAGGGAGTCAACACACGAACTGATCCATGCAGTAGGAGATCGTAATTTATGGAGAGACATGATCGTCCACGCCAGCAGGCAAGAGACTGGATGGTGATGATAAAAAAGTCCCGTTACATTTTGTGTGTGTTATGTTTGCCATTGATTTTTGAACGCGAGTCAACGTTGATGTCCAACTGAACGGTGTAGAGCAGGGGTGTCAAACTCAATCGCTCAGCGGGCCAAAACTCAAATCACACGTAAGGATGCCGGTCGGACAGGATAAACATTCAATAAGCCGAAAATTAAACCTTTTTTACACATTAATATAAATTAAAACAGAAAAAAAGTTGTAATAATAAAACATCATTGGTATACACATTTTCACTCTTATGTCAATTTGTCAGAGCACAATGCTTGGCATTTTTTCTTGGCTACAAGTTCGTTTATGTTGGGAGTAATGTTTTGTATGTGAGATTCTCATGATGGACTGCAAGTGTTCATCAGTAAGACGACTCCTGTGTGATGTTTTGTTAATCTTCATCACATAAAACAGCTGCTCACATAGATTTGTGCTACCAAACATGCTGAAGGTTCGAGCCGCATGTAGACGAATCCGGGGCATCTCTTTAGGAATGAAACGAGTGAACTGTGCAGGCCCCACAGTGTCGTACTTTGCCTTTAGTGTCCGATTACACTGCAGCTCTATTAGCTCCATCTGCAAATTTACAGGTGCAGTTTCTACATCTATGGCAAATGGATTACGAAACAGCTCGAAATTACTTGTCTGTGCTTCAAAGTCACTAAAGCGCCGCGCGAACTCTGCGCGAAGTAAGCTAAGTCTTTCAGCAAAGTCTGCATTGGGAAACACCATAGCGTTGACTTGGTTTAACATTGCCTGGCAACAAGAAAAGTGAGACAGGTTGCATTGGTGCATTTGTGTCTCCCATACGCGCAGCTTCACTTGAAATGCCTTCACTGCATCATGCATATCAGTGATAATGTGATGCCGTCTCTGGAGCTACAGGTTCAAGTCGTTGAGATGAGTGGTTTTATCAGACAGAAACGCCAACTCACATTTCCACTTTTTATCACGAAACACTGGAAATATTTTCCGTTACTGTCCATGAATTGACAGATTTCCTCGATCAGTTGGAAAAATTTACTGAGAAATTTTCCCCGACTTAGCCACCGCACCTCTGTATGATAAGGTATGTCACTGAACGCCGACTCTATTTCCTACAAAAAAGACTGAAATTGGCGGTGATTTAAACCTTTGGCTCTGATAAAGTTGACGGTTTGTGTTACAATGCTCATTACATCTTCCATGTTGAGGACTTTACCACACAGCTATCCTTGGTGTATGATACAGTGATATGCTATAAATTCACCAGTACCGTTCTCCTGCATCTTTAACCGCAGTATTCCAACTAGCCCACATTTTTGCCACACATCTCCGGTGCTCCATCTATTGTCAGTTCAACAAGTTTGTCCCAAGGCAGGTTCATGTTGGTTAAACTTTGATATACGTTGTCAAAAATGACTTTTCTTGTCGTTGTCCCATGCGTGGATTTCATGTCCAATATTTCTTCTGCAACATTCAAACTGGAGTCCATTCCACGGATGAAGATGGAGAGCTGTGCAGTGTCAGTCGTGTCATTACTTTCATCGACAGCAAGGGAGAATGCAACAAAGTCTTTGCCTTTTTCGATCAGCTGTGTTTTCACATCAGTGGCCATCTCACAAACCCGATCAACAACCTTTGCAAACATCTGCTTTTTGTCTGAACACAAGACGTCTCACACTTTCATCATGCTGCGCTTCAGAAACTCTCCTTCTGTAAATGGTCGGCCTGATTTTGCGATTTCCTCTGACTCAATAAAACTTGCTTTGACTGCAGCATCAGTTTGTGATTTTGCTTTGGTGAAAAACATCTGCTGTGATATTAGATGCCTCTTCAATTCTTCAATGAATGAATACCGCAGCTCGCCGTCGCCGCACCGTAAATTTAAGCACAAGCGCAAGACTTCTACGTGGCTACTAAGAATGGTTTAAATTAAGAGGCAGTCAGTATTATAAATGGCAATATAAGGAAACAGTGGGGCACAACAACAGCGTTAGATTTCTTCAAGAAGTAGCCAGAAACGTGGCTTGCCAGGCAGGCATGATAACCGCTAGGAAGTGATTTATAGAAAGTCATATCACTTAGATGTGGCGGGAGCACAGCAAGAAGTCGCCCCTGCAGGTGATGGATTTACAGCAGACTCGAAGCAATGAACGTCACATTTTACGAGGCACACCCTTCAGAACGTTCCTGAAATACCTTCCTAATATAAAGATGAGACATAAAAAATAAATAGTGTAAGAATAAGATGATGAAGATGAAGAAGACAACTGGGAACAAAAAAAAGAAGATTATGAAGAAGAAGAAGAGAACGAAGAGGAAAGAAGAAGAAGAAGAAGAAGAAGAAGAAGAAGAAGAAGAAGAAGAAGAAGAAGAAGAAGAAGAAGAAGAAGAAGAAGAAGAAGAAGAAGAAGAAGGAAAGAGTGAGGACGAGAAGGAGATGATGAAGAAGAAAAAGCACAGACGTATAAGTTCACTACGAGAAAGTAGAGGAATTAGAGAATGAGCCAGGAGAAGAAGTCCGGGTAAGCATATAACAATAATAATAATAATAATAATAATAATAATAATAATAATAATAATAATAATAATAATAATAATAATAATAATAATAAGAAGAAGAAGAAGACGAAGAAGACGATGTGGAAGAAGAGTAGGAAGGGTAGGAGTGATTATGATCTGAAGAGTAGGATGAGCAGAATATGAGGTGGAAGAACACAAGGACTTGGAGAACGGTTCTTTAGAACATAAACTTTCAACAAGAGGTGTGGATTCACAAATGAACACTGAAACTTAAAAGAAAAGACTTCTGCTAAATGCCTTGCTTGTAAAATGTGTTTGCCATTTACAGATAGAAAATACTGATAACTGAGAGAAAGACTTTAAGAACACTGAGCGCAGATTCAATGTGAAAACATCAATAAGCTGTCAAAGCTAAAGAAGTGGTAGATTTTCTTTGACGTGATATGAACTTAGAAAGGATTGGGTTGTGGAAATCTCAGACATTAGACCGTGAAAGCATTCATTAGGAACGCATAAAGCCAGCAGAAAATTGTTCAATGAAACATGCGCGCCAAATGATGCTCGTGCAATTTTCTCTAGAATTATTGCATGCCGATTTATTTTTTTTTCTCCTCAAAGTTTCGACTAACTCTAAATGAAGGAAGGAAAACAACGAGACAGTGCTATTTTAATTCTCGTGTATTATTTTTATAGAGGAATGTTACATGTGTTGTGTTAATTCCCATATATTATTTTGATATAAAAATGTCACATTTATTCTTCTTCTTAATAGTTTGATGTACGAGTACAAACATTACTTTTGTTCTGTTAATTCTTAAATATTATTTTGATAAAGCAATGATACGTCCTGTATATTCTTGTAACATTATCCAACATGGAGGGATTTCTCTAACTGTCACGCGATAATCGTCCTGAAATGAAAGAAGACAGAACTGTTAGACATTGATTCAGATGTTAATTCATTCATGACAGACCATAGCCTTGAGCTGAAATTGTCCCACATTTAGCCTGTCAGTCAAACAGCATGTGTAAACACACCCATCCTGCAACGCTAATTCAGATCTGGGGGCACGGAGCGCCAGAGAAATCCTTTGGTAATCTATACTCTATACATGACAATAATCTCAATTATCATAGGATTAAAGAGATTGACTACTGCTTAGTACAGTTTAGCATAGTAACAGATACCGCTGTTTGTTTAAGGATATCTATCTATCTATCTATCTATCTATCTATCTATCTATCTATCTATCTATCTATCTATCTATCTATCTATCTATCTATCTATCTATCTATCTATCTATCTATCTATCTATCTATCTATCTATCTATCTATCTATCTATCTATCTATCTATCTATCTACCTATCCATCCATCCATCCATCCATCTATCCATCCATCCATCCATCCATCCATCCCTGTCTGTCTGTCTGTCTGTCTGTCTGTCTGTCCGTCCGTCCGTCCGTCCGTCCGTCCGTCCGTCCGTCCATCCATCCATCCATCCACCCTTTAATTTCCATTTCACATTTTAGTGTAACTGTTTTCTTTGATATCTCCAAGAGAGAGAAGGGATTCGGTGACAACACACATCCCTGTCGTACAACTAGCTTTATGTGTTCATAATTGCCCTCTTTATTTCATATTTTCGTTGCTGCTATCTGATTCCAGTAAATATTCATTTTTATTCTGGATCTTGCCCATCGTTGTTAATATCTTCTAATATTTTAATCAATTCATCATGTTTTACTTTATTATCTGTATAATCTATAAAGCACAAATATATATCTTTCTGTGCCTCTATTGATCATTCTATTAGTGTTCTCAATGTGTATATTGCATTGTTTTCCTACCATAAATCCATAATGTTCTTCACAAATTTTCATTTTTATTTTCTTAGTTGTTCATTTAATATAATTCTGAGTAAAAGATTAGTGACAGGGTTTATGAGGTTAACTGTAGGAAAATCGTCACATTCAGTTACTTCTGGTCTTTTTAGTATAGCTATAAATGCAGATTTAAACAAATCAATTGATAAATATACACTATTGTAAATAACATTCAACATTTTGGTTAATATTTCTACTACATATTCTCCCAGTACTTCTAATACTTCTACTCTGGTTCGGCTGTTTTCCGTATCTTCATATGTTTGATAGTGGTAGCTACGTCTTGTTTTAGTATAGAAGGACCTTCTATGTTACTTTTTTTCTGTTAATTTTTTATCCATCATGTTTAGTTTAGTTTAGTCGATGCTAAACATGATGGATTAAAAAAAAAATTAACAGAAAAAAAAGAAGTTTTATCCATCATATAATTCCCTTATATACTCATTCATTATAGCACATTCCTCCAATAATATGTTTCCTGTTTTTGATTTAAAACACCCTGTGTTTACTCTTAGTTTTACTCCCGTGAGCTCACTGATTTTTTGTGTGCATATCTTTTGTATCTTTAATAGAATTTCTTACAATTTTCTTGCACTGCTCGTTTAACCAACTTTTGTTTTTTACTTTCGCACATTTATCTCTTATTTCTTTATTTATCTTATCATTTCACACTTATTTAAATCACGCACATTGACACACTAAATCTCTCATTGTCTCATTCTCTCCCTCTCTCTCACCTCTCTCTCTCTCTCTCTCTCTCTCGCTTATACGCACTCACTCTCACAATCGCCCTCTCTTACACACACACATACTCACATATTCACTCTCACTCACTCTCCCACTTACACTCACTCTCTCTCTCTCTCTCTCTCTCTCTCTCTCTCTCTCTCTCTCTCACTCACACTCACTCATTCACTCTCTAAACCACACTAACTCACTCTCTTAATCGCACACACAGACAAGCAAACACACACACACACACACACACACACACTCACTCTCACTCATTCACTTTCTCATGCACTCTCTCACTCACCCTCTCTCTCTCTCTCTCTCTCTCTCTCTCTCTCTCTTATACACTCACTCGCTTTCACATTCACTCACTCACGCACATACACACATACCCACAAATTCACTCACTCACTCACTCACTCACTCACTCACTCGCTCGCTCGCTCGCTCGCTCGCTCGCTCACGCTCCCTTACTCACTCTCACTAGCTGACTCTCTAACTCACACTCCCTCACTCACTTTCTCACTCTGTCACACAGACAGGCAGACACACAACGCAACCTCTCTCTCACATTCACTCATTCTCTTACTCAATCACTCACATATACGTGCACACACACCCACTCACTTTTACACTCACTCAGACACAAGCGCATGCATACTCTCTCACTCTCTTTGTCTAATACTCACTCTCTCACTCACACTCTTTCTCACTTACTCTCTCACCCACTCTCTCACTCACACACGATAGTGAAAAAATTATACCAGTAGGTGACTTATGGAGGCATATAGTCGGTATGTAGTAAGTATTGAAAGAATTGTCCGTTGAATGTGCAGGGACTCATTGAAGTTTTCAGATCTGGTGGAAGGCTATTCCACAAGTGAGCACCAGAATACGCGAAACCAGTTTTTTTTAAAATAAGTCCAATCTAGGCTTCAAAACCTGTAATAAATTTAATCGCTTACTGTTCATTGCATTAGATTGAATAAACGGTAGAAGATACTCTGGGGTATTTTCAGATATAATTGTATTCACTAATGTGGCTTTGTTAAAAAGGAAGCGCTTTCGAAGTGGTAGAAGTTTTAGATGGCTGTATAATTTATTACCTTCATCGTGCTTTATGCCAGAAACTAGACGTATAGCGCGGTTTTGAAGCGAACACAGTCGTATCATATTAGATTTAGGGCAACCATCCCAGAATGTGGAACAATAATCGAGAGGTGATTGGATATAGGATGCATATACAATATTTCGTGTGCTTTCATCCGAGAAGTGCTGAATTTTAGCACGTTGGTAAACTTTTTTTTGCTATTCTCTTGGTAAGGACGTGAATATGAGAGCTCCAGTTTAAATGTCTGTCAATTAAAAGACCTAATGTTTTATGTTAATTTACATTAATTATAGGTAACGTGTCCGTCCACGTGGAGCTCTAGCGGTGCCCCAGTTATGGCTAGGGTCTGTAGCTTTCATCTGGTCGTTATTAGCATGGATTTAGTTATGTCGATGCTAATTAACATGCGGTTTTCAATGCTCCATCTACTAAGGTTATCAAGTTCGTTTTATAAAGAGCTAAGTCACTACGGTTCTCTTGACTAGTGTATATAGTGCAGTCGTCCGCAAATAGGTCACACGAAGTATTGAGATATAAAGGAAGATCGTTAATATAAACGGCAACAAGCAGCGGACCTAGTATTGACCCCCGAGGCACACCAATATTACGTTGTGTGGGTCTTGATAGACAGTTATTGAAGGACACTACTTGTTGTCTGTCGGATAAAATTTACGTAATTAGGTTCACCATATTGGTGCTAGTCTTCATTTACATACAAAAATGCCAGTTATCGGCCATTTTTGTAAGGGCACTATGGCAAGAATATTTAGGTCGAAACCCAGATTGACTGTCAATTATTAGAACATTGTTAATTAAATGGTGTAATGTTATTTTATGTATGTGTTTTTCTAATGGCTTTGATAGCGACGATAGTAACGAAATAGGCCTATAATTACCCAAGACGCTATTATCAGTTGAGCCATTTTTAAGTAGAGGATAAACTTTAGCAACTTGAAAGGCAGATGGAAAGTAGTTTTTGGACAGCCACTGGTTATTTATTAACGTTAAGGACTCACTAATAATTGGTGCAGCACACCGAAGAATTCTAATACTGATACTATCTAGGCCAGGGGTGGCCAACCTTTTCAGCTGGCGGGCCAAATTTCAGAAATAATATTTTCTGCCGGGCCATGCACATAATGTTTTTTTGTTTTGTTTAATTAAAGTAAACAAGCAAGCGTACTACAGCCTAGACCACATCATAGCTTCCCACTCCGCGGGCCGCAACATGACGTTCGGCGGGCCACATGCGGCCCGCGGGCCTCGTGTTGACTGTCCTGTTATTCCCAAGAGGAGATTGGAATCAACAAGCACATCTTTAACTTAGTATCTGTTGGGATTATTGACTGACTTTGGTCTACACTCCTCTCTTCTGTCTTCCATTCCATATATCTATTTCTTTCTCTCTCTCTCTCTATTATTCCCTCAACACATACTCCGACAACAGTTCCTTTCAACGATAAGATAAAAGATTTATTAATAAAAACTATGTCTGGTGTATGTATGGATATTGTCTATGTTGTTGGTATGTTCTTCTAGTGTGGTTGCCAGATATGAACTCTGAATGTCTATCAGCTGTGTTGCTTCTCGTCCTTTCATTCTTCCAGATCACAGGACAACACATCAAACAGGACAGAGCTCACCCGGGATGATCCGTATGCTTGAATCTGATGGTAAATCCGTTATTGAATGAAACAAAAACTGTTCACCACTGAGTCAAGGTACCGTAATAAAAGTCCCGTAAGTTTATGAATGCTCCTGAATCTGTTTCATGAAGGTAAGTATCCAACATCGGAAAACCACCACATCGTCACGGTTCTTCCTATTGTCTTTTATTATTCGCACTGTTTTTTAATTGTCTATTCTTTCTTCCGTCTGCATACCAGACGTATGTAGTTTTAAGTATCCCTGCTTGTCACAGGTTAACATCTTTTCCTTTTAAGTGTTTTAGTGGTATATTCATTTGAGCATACAGTGTTCTGTATTTGAATTGATTATTTCTTCATCTTAAAACCTGCTCATATTCTGTTTGGTCCCATGTAAGGATGTTATTTACTCAAGGGTATTCCTCTTCATCTCTTCTCTGCTTTCACTAGGAGATTGGAACCTGGAGAAGTATAACAAATCCAGTGATAAGCGTCTGCCCCTTACTACTACTTATGCAAGTGTCCTTCTCCAGCCATAATGACAAGGCTTCCGAAGTGAACACCCGCATAAGACATATGAATTCACCAAAGTCTAAACTATCCACTAATAGAAAGCCATGGTAAATGCTATTCACTTACATCTATATTCCTATGCTAAACTATACTCTAATATATTAATACCTTATAAACATCCTAGTCTGAATTGGGAGTACTAATGCACAATAGATACACAAACGTTCATCCGAACGCAGCACAACCCTTTACATAATTCTTCTCTCCCGAAACCTCAGAAACACACTCTCTCGACACAAAGACGTAGCCACTCTTTTATAGGTCATCTTTGTCGCATAGTCCCTGACATTGCTGGACACCTCACATCCAGACTGCATTATCATCGTTAGTGGAAAAATTACAGCTCTGAACCGTTTCACATCCATACCGCAATATGCTGTCCAATCATCTCTCTGCTTTAGTCGCAAACCAATTTTTCCACTCGACATTTTACCTGTGCGGTTAGCCGTTTCTGTCTTGACCTATAAACACCTGTCTGGTCAACCCGTTGTTGTTAACCCTTCTCCTACCTGGGTAGTCGGTGTATACAGTCGTCTATCTGGGAATCATTAACTCTCAGTATTTCACGACATAGGCCCCCTCTTAAGAGATTAGACCGCGTCGAATCTTTCTCACTGTAGATTTGATTCCCATGATCCACAACCCTAGTCTTCTTCCTCCGGAGCTGGATGTCTGGATAAGAAATCTGCCCCTACATTCTCCTTTCCAGGGATGTATTCCACTGTGAAGTGGTATGGTTGCAGCAACAATGACCATCTCATCAACCTGGCATTGAGTTTCTGTGATGTAGCTAGGAACATCAAGGGTTGATGATCTGACTGGACCGTAAACTGTACTCCGTACAAGTATGGTTGAAATTTTTGTACAGCCCATACCAGTGACAAGCACTCTCTTTCAACAGTTGAATAATTTTTCTCTGCCGGTAGGAGTTTCTTACTGGCATAAGCTACAGGTTTCAAAACTGAAGCATCGTCTATTCCTTCTTGTAATAAGGCTGCTCCAATGCCGATCCCACTTGCATCTGTTCTTAGCACAAATGGCTTTGTGAGGTCTGGGAGTTGTAGAACTGGCTTGTTCACCAACGCCTCCTTTAATTGACTGTAGGCCTCCTCACATTCTGGCGTCCATATAACTGTATCTGGAAGGCCCTTTTTTAAGGTCTCCGTTAATGGATTTCCCAGTTCGGTAAAATGAGGAATGAACTTTTGATAAAATCCACACAATGATAGGAAGGATCTTATATCTTTCTTGGTTTTAGGCCTTGGAGCTCGTCTGACTTTTTCCAGGTTCTTCGCCTCCGGGACAATTTTCCCGGGAGTGATGGTATGACCTAGAAATTCCAGAGTTTGGTAACCAATCATGCACTTGGTTGGTCGCGCCGTAAGCCCGGCTTCCCTGAGCCTATCGAAAACTCTCTCCAAGGATCCCAAATGGTCATCCAATCTGTCACTGGCAATCAGTATATCGTCCATGAATGAGATAATGGCCGGGTCACGTAGAGGATCCAACAACGCTCTCATCATGCGAGTAAACACACTAGGCGCATTACTGAGTCCAAAAGGCATGACATTGAACTCATAGTGTCCCGTAGGTGTACTGAAAGCCAACAGATGTCGAACTTCTGGTTTGACTGGGATCTGATAATAACCCCTACTCAGATCTACTTTAGAGAAGTACTTGGCCTTATGGAGCCTGGCGAACAACTGGGTTGGATTAGGCAACGGTTCCACTTGGAACTGGGTATGACTATTCAAAAGTCTATAGTCAATACACAACCGGTGTTCTCCACTCGGTTTTCGTAACAACACCACTCCAGCATTATATGGGGATGTGGATGGTGCAATCACCTCATCCTCCAACAGTTTCTGTATCTCCTCCTCCAAAGCCTTCTCTTTAGCAAAGGGCACTGGGTAGATTTTTTGGCGAACCGGATCCTGCGTAGTTAAGGTCATCTCGAACTCAACCAGCTCCGTCCGTCCTGGTTTATCCGTCAGGATCTGCTTATGGGATTTGAGAACCTGGCCAATCCTTTCCCTCTCTTGGAGAGTCAGATCCGGGTTCACCTGTACTTCCCGATAAGTTTCCTGGTTTATTAGAGGATACTCCCTCCCCTCATCTGGTCCGGTTTCAGTCTCCACGGCTACCGCCATTGCCATGAGATGGGCTGCTCCTTCCCGGGTTCTTTCTTCATATTTTCTCAAGAGATTAATATGAAAAATCTTCGACTTTCCCCGGATCCGTATTTGATAGTTGGTTCTGGATACCATCCTTTCCACGGGAAATGGTCCTTGCCATCCTATCTCCAGTTTGTTGTTTCCCGTTGGGAGTAACAACAAGACTTTGTCTCCCACCTCAAGAGCTCTGTCTCTAGACCTACGGTTATAGTACTCCGCATGTCTCTTTCTGGCCTTTCTCAAGTTTCGAGTGGCCAGAGCCCAGCCCGTGTGAAGTTTTTCCTTCAGTTCCTCCACGTATTTGTACGAGGAAATCACCTCTTCTGAAGTTTCTTCCTCCGTCCAACTCCTCAATAAAGCTTCCAATGGTCCCTTGATTGGTCAACCAAACAACAGAGTTGCTGGCGGTACTCCTGTGGAGCCATGTGGCACTTCCCTATACGCAAAAAGGGCTGCCGGGATGTATTCATCCCACCTATCAGGTTTTTCCTGGGCCAATTTCCTGAGCATTGTCATCAACGTGCCGTTGAAACGCTCTACTTGTCCATTAGCTTGTGGGTGGTAAGGACTGGTATGTATATGGTTGGAGTGGAACACCCCAAATACCTCCTCCATGAGTTTCCCACAAAACTGTGACCCATTATCCGTCAGAATCTGATTAGGGAAGCCTAATCTGGTAAAAGCCTCCATCAATGCATCAGCCACTCTTTTCGAGTCAATGGTTGACAAGGGTATGGCTTCACTCCACATTGAACAGCAATCCACCATGGTGAGGATATACATGTTCCTCTTCTTGGTCCTAGGAAGAGGACCCACGATGTCGATAGCTACCCTCTCGAAAGGAGAGTTCATAACGGGCATTTCTCCTAACACCACCGGCGCTGTCCAGTGTTTCGGTGCCACCCGCTGGCACTCTGGGCAGGACTTTACATACCGACTCACATCTCCTGTCAATCCTGGCCAATAATAATGACAGGAAATCCGCTGCATGGTGGCGGCGATACCCATGTGTCCACTGAACGAAATGGTATGCCCCATCTGAAGAATTTGGGAACGGTAGGCCTTCGGGACTACCAATTGACCGTGTAAGTTGTCTCCCCTTCCGGCTCTCCGGTAGAGTAGCCGATTCTTCATGTAGTACTGTCCGCGTTTGGGTGGAACAGCACTCTTCTGCAACTTCTTATAGCAAGGACGTAAAGTATCATCCTCACTCTGGGCAGTTCGTAACTCCCCTGGCATTGGGTTTGAAATCCTTGCCTCTGCCTGATCCGTTTCCTTCTGAGAGCGTGTCTGCATAGCTCCCATGTGAATTGGTTCCTTTGGCATTCCCAGAATGACATACCGGCAACCGAGGATGACTGGAAATATGGGATCAGTCAATACAGCGGCCTTGATTGTGCCGGTGACGTATCTTGACCGAATCTCCACTTGAGCAATGGGTAACTTCATGGCCACAGCACTCTTAGTCGCAGGCTGTATCTCCATGGTCTCCCCTGTGAGTTGTTCGGGGGATACTAGATCCGCCGAAATCATCGCTTCCCCATCCAGTCCAGTATCGTATAAACATTGGACTGGTTGTCCATTCACCTCAATCAATTCCACTACCGAGGGTCTCCCTTGGTCCGGAATGTCTTCCCCCTCCTCGACTTTTCCCTGGGATTCTTCGATGGGTTCATCGAGGCGTGTTTCGAAGGGACCGTCATTTGCCTTGCCTCGGCATTCTGCAGTCGTATGGGCTTTCGACCTGCAGTGTGTGCACCAAGTTCCCTTCCTAGGCTTCCGTGTGTCCTTTTTTTTTCCTTTCTCCTTCGCCGACCTCAGCTTTGTCTGTGATCACCTTCTTATGATTCACTTGGCATGCCGCGAAGTAAGGGTTTTTCGGTTTCGATCTGCAGTCTTTTGTGTTGTGAGAGGCCGCCTTGCAAACCGAGCACCACTTCTCCGACCACGGTCGTTTTGCGTGAGAATTCCAGGTGTTCTTGGTTCCTTCCTTCACCTTCTCGGAACTCTCCGTTGACGTCTTTTTATAAGGTTCCACTTTAGTTTCTTTTCCGTTCGTCGATTTCTTTCGGTCTTGTTTTTCCTGACCTTTGGTTTGTGTACTTAGTTCCGTCGCCTCCCCATGTACCTCTACGAATCGTTCCGCCAGCTTATTCACAACATCAATCCGTTCCGCCCCTTGTTCTCCCAAGAAGGTTCTGGGAGGTTTCGACATTTGCTTTCGCATCTGGTCGACCACCATCATCTCTTCGAGACTCTCATAATCCCTCTTGAATTCTGCCAAGTCCATCCATTTCTGGAGATAGGATTTCAGCCTTAGACTGTAGGCGGCGAATAGTTCTCCCGGCTCTCGTCTAGACGATCTAAACTTCTTCCTATACGTTTGTGCTGTGATGTCAAAATGTTTCATCAAAGCGGCTTTTAATTCCTGGTAATTATTTTCCTGTCCTGGTGGTAAGCGTGTGTACACGTCAAATCCCGAACCGATTAATCCCTGGGATAATTTAAGAGCCCATCTGCTCCGATCCAGCCCCATAGCGACTGACATTGCTTCGAAACGAGATGCGTACTGGTCAAAGCGTTCCTTAGACTGATCGTAGACAGCTAAGGGAAACTTCATGGCATGGTAACCATGTCCACTCATGTGGGTTGCCCCAGGTGACGAAGAACTTCCTTCTGCTGCATCTATTTCACCCTTAGTTTGTGTCTTGAGTTCTAACTCTTTCAAGCGGTATTCGTGTTCCATTTCTTGTCTCCTGGCAGTCTGTTCCATTTCCAGTTTCTTGGTCTCCTGGTCCATTTTCTTGGCCTCTTGTTCCATTTCCATTCGCTTGGTCTCCACCTCTATTCTTCTCACTTCCAACTCTGTCTTTCGATCTTCTCGTTCCGCTTGACGAATCTCTCGCTCTCTTTGCTGTATGTAATCAGTTAAGTCTGAACCAGCCAACCCAATTTCCTCTCCGTTTGCCCTCAGTTCGGCGGTAGTTAGTTTGGGAGTGGCCATAGTTAAAGCAGGTAAGTCAGCACGTTGAGTAAAGACACCTCAAGGCAGTAAAGAGTACTCACTATAAACAGATAATCTACCTAGAACCTATATCATTTTCTATGCCTATCTACTATTATTAATCTACAACACCACACAGTACATCCCAACCACTCTCTCATCCACAAGAGGAGATATAGGATAAAGACTTATGTAGACGTGTGACCGTGTGACTAGGTATGTAATGTGTCTTACCACCTATCCACATTCACTCTGTCTGGAACTTTCTCACTGTAAAGTCACCAGCGTTAATGAAATGTTTCTACCATAAATGTAATGGCACCATATATCCAATGGACGTCCTTCCATTAAAAGTCATCAATATATACTTCTTTTTCTTTTATTCCAATCAGTATGTCCCAACATGCAGGTACTCCGCTATGCCTGTGCCATGTTATGCCTTCAGGTCATATGGGTATTCTGTATGTACGTACCCCGCTGCTCCACCAATTATGTCCTGTTATTCCCGAGAGGAGATTGGAATCAACAAGCACATCTTTAAACTTAGTATCTGTTGGGATTATTGACTGACTTTGGTCTACACTCCTCTCTTCTGTCTTCCATTCCATATATCTATTTCTTTCTCTCTCTCTCTATTATTCCCTCAACACATACTCCGACAACAGTTCCTTTCAACGATAAGATAAAAGATTTATTAATAAAAACTATGTCTGGTGTATGTATGGATATTGTCTATGTTGTTGGTATGTTCTTCTAGTGTGGTTGCCAGATATGAACTCTCAATGTCTATCAGCTGTGTTGCTTCTCGTCCTTTCATTCTTCCAGATCACAGGACAACACATCAAACAGGACAGAGCTCACCCGGGATGATCCGTATGCTTGAATCTGATGGTAAATCCGTTATTGAATGAAACAAAAACTGTTCACCACTGAGTCAAGGTACCGTAATAAAAGTCCCGTAAGTTTATGAATGCTCCTGAATCTGTTTCATGAAGGTAAGTATCCAACATCGGAAAACCACCACATCGTCACGGTTCTTCCTATTGTCTTTTATTATTCGCACTGTTTTTTAATTGTCTATTCTTTCTTCCGTCTGCATACCAGACGTATGTAGTTTTAAGTATCCCTGCTTGTCACAGGTTAACATCTTTTCCTTTTAAGTGTTTTAGTGGTATATTCATTTGAGCATACAGTGTTCTGTATTTGAATTGATTATTTCTTCATCTTAAAACCTGCTCATATTCTGTTTGGTCCCATGTAAGGATGTTATTTACTCAAGGGTATTCCTCTTCATCTCTTCTCTGCTTTAACTAGGAGATTGGAACCTGGAGAAGTATAACAAATCCAGTGATAAGCGTCTGCCCCTTACTACTACTTATGCAAGTGTCCTTCTCCAGCCATAATGACAAGGCTTCCGAAGTGAACACCCGCATAAGACATATGAATTCACCAAAGTCTAAACTATCCACTAATAGAAAGCCATGGTAAATGCTATTCACTTACATCTATATTCCTATGCTAAACTATACTCTAATATATTAATACCTTATAAACATCCTAGTCTGAATTGGGAGTACTAATGCACAATAGATACACAAACGTTCATCCGAACGCAGCACAACCCTTTACATAATTCTTCTCTCCCGAAACCTCAGAAACACACTCTCTCGACACAAAGACGTAGCCACTCTTTTATAGGTCATCTTTGTCGCATAGTCCTTGACATTGCTGGACACCTCACATCCAGACTGCATTATCATCGTTAGTGGAAAAATTACAGCTCTGAACCGTTTCACATCCATACCGCAATATGCTGTCCAATCATCTCTCTGCTTTAGTCGCAAACCAATTTTTCCACTCGACATTTTACCTGTGCGGTTAGCCGTTTCTGTCTTGACCTATAAACACCTGTCTGGTCAACCCGTTGTTGTTAACCCTTCTCCTACCTGGGTAGTCGGTGTATACAGTCGTCTATCTGGGAATCATTAACTCTCAGTATTTCACGACATTGACCACCCCTGATCTAGACCTTCAGAATTTGGTGCTTTGAGATTTGAGAGATATTTATATACTTCTGCAACCGTCATCAAGGGAATCTCAAGGGGAATATTTCTAGAGCACTTCCCTTCACAGAATGATGACAGTGAACTTAAATTACATACTGAGTCTGGTACTGAGGACTTTAGATTCTCTATTTCTGATTGAAAGAAGCAACTGAAATCCTCGCATGTTATAGTGTTTGGTATTGCTGACTCTAAAGCGTGTTTCTTGTTGGTTAGCGAGTTAATAGCCTTCCATATATTTGTTTTATTTGATTTATCTACAATCAAATTTTTGAAATGATCTTCCTTTATCCTACGAATTTCATATTTAACTTTATTTCTTAGTCTGCGGTAATTGATAAAATCTTTATTTTTGTGTGCTGTATCTCGTTCTCTCATGATTTCGAGAACTTCGCTAGTGACCCATGGGAATTTATGTTGATTCTTGACTCGAACTTCTTTGACTGGCACACGGTTATCAAATATATTGTAGACTGTTTTTGTCCAGTAAGCTAGTGCATCATCCGGATCAGAAAGTTGGTAAACATGTTCATGTGCTGTATTTTTAAAAGTCGTCTACAAATAAATTTTCGTTGAGAGCTTTAAAATGTCTAAATTTGATGCTTAAGTGTTTATTTTTAGGAGTTTTGAACCCAATTTTCGACCATGTACAACATATTGGGTAATGGTTACTAACTACACTAACAGGAACAGAACATTCGATAATATTAACTGGACACGTAACATATATATGATCAATTATAGTTGAGGGGGTTCTGTAACACTTGTGGGACAATTTATTAGTTGTTTTAAATTGTAAGATAAAATGATATCGTCCCATGTCTGGTTGGATTTAGTAATACCTATGTTAATGTCACCTAATATCATGACTTCTCTAACTGCTGTAAACACTCTATCCATTATTGTAGCGAAACTGTCATACAAACTGTACTCAGCACAAAGATTCCGAGATAGGTATCCAATGAGAAACGGTTGCTGGCTGACTGGCTTCACCTCTAACCAAACACATTCTATCTCTTCTGTCTCGAGATCACTTCTACGGGAACAGATGAGAGAATTTGAAATTATACAGCTATACCTGTCTCTAATTTTTAATTTGCGTCTCTTCGAATTACTTTAAACCCCTTAAGAGAGATTTCAGAGTCAGTTATTTTGTCGTTGAGACAAATTTCTGTGATTCCAAACACATGGAACCGTTTGCACAATATTACTGAAAGCTCAGGTAATTTATTGAGCAAATGATAGACGTTGAGATGGCCTATATGTATGCCATCTTTGTTGAGCCACTGATCGTGATTGGCGAACATTACACAATGAACAGATGATGTCGCTTGTAGTAGAAACATTTCTGAGGTTTGGAAACTTTATTTAGTAGTGAAGGAACAATTAGAGGTTGTGGGAAATTTCGAATATTGATTACCAACAATGGTGACACTATGAAAGAAATTAAACGACGAATATCTAATGCTCTTCAAAGACTAAAACAACTGAATAAATTGTGGCGTGGGGCAGATAGAACTACAAAAATTAGATTTTTAAGAGCAAACATCCTTCCAATTGTAAAATACGTCTGTGAGACCTGGACACTTACTAAACAAGCTGAGCAGTACATAAATACTGTCGAACATAAATGTTATAGACAAGTTCTAAGAATATCTTGGATAAAGAAAAGAACAAATGCATCCATACTTCAAGAGCTGAATATTGAAGAAGGTTGGTTATTAAAGGCGATAAAACAAAGAAAATGACATATATTGGTCACTTTAAACGTTACGAAAGATTGGAGAGGCCAATAATCGAGGGGTATATGCCTGGGAAGAGAGGAAGAGGAAGGCCAAAGAGAAGATGGGTGCAGGGTGTGGCGGATGATCTCTAGATGGGTGTATCGGAGGCGAGACATCTTGCTTATGATCTAGAGGTTTTCCGAAAGGTTGTTATGGGAGCTAGGTTCTGCAAAGGACATGCTACTGAATGAATGAATGTATCATCATCCAGTGCCTTGCCGGCTCGGGCGATTATGTTTCTCTACAAATCACGGTCTCCGAAGTCATGGATCATTTCGTGTGTTGACTCCCTTCCGTGCTATGACACATCCATCCATCATGTGCCATGCCGGAAAGCGTGGGCGGTCATTACTCGCCATTTCACTCGATCACCAGAATGTGGATCAGCTCAGTGTTTCTGTCTCGACCATGCCATGTGGCCACGCTATCCAGATATTTAGTCTCGGTCTTCCCCTTGGTATGTTCAATTCGATCTTGCCAATTGCCACCAAGTTCTGCAATTCATTTCTTCTCATAACATGCACAAAAAATGTTGACTGTCTACGTTTAATTTCTCTAAAATCAATTTACGATTTTCATTTGTTTCCTGTTGTACCTGGTCATTGGTTTTTCTGTCTGTTCGTGGTATTCTTTGCATTCTCCTCAGAAACCACATTTCCACGGCCATCAAATGGTTTTCAGATTGACTTCTCATTGCCCAAGTTCAACATCCATACAAAAGCACAGGCTCTATGTAGCACCTGAACACTCTTTTTCTCGTTTCAATTGACATCTTTTTATTGGTCAGTATGTTTTTCATCTTGCTAAAGGCTACTTTCGCCATGGCGATTCTTGTTCTAATCTCTTCAAGGCATCTCCCATCAGATGTTATGACTGTTCCGAGATAATTGTACCGATTCCATTATTGAAGAATATTCCAATTTACTTGTATATCACAGTGTGGTATTTCTTTCTTCCTAGTGACGACCATAATCTGTGTCTTTTTACAATTTAATTCTAACACCAGTTGTTCACTGTGTGCAACAACCGCATCTACTAATTCTTGCAGATCTCGTTCATTGTCTGCAATCAATACTGTATCATTTGCATATCTAATGTTATTGATGTTTCGTCCTCCAGTGATGATTCCATTTATATCTACTACATTTCTGAAAATATGGTGACTATATATGGAAAAAAGATCTGGTGACATTACACATCCCTGTCTCACACCTTTCTTAATAGACTGATATTGTCCCAATTCATTATCAATCCTTATGGCAGCTTGTTGTTTAAAATTTGTGTTTTTTATAAGTCTAATGTCTTTACCATCAATTTGTAGATCTGCAAGCATATCTACCATGTTGCCATGCCTTACTCTATCGAAAGCTTTTGTATGGTCAATAAAGTAAAGATGTATATCTTTGTTTACTTCTATAGAACGTTCAATAACTGATCGCAGTATATACATAGCATTTACTGTACCCTTTCCTTCTACAAACCCAAATTGTTCTAACCCTATTTCAGGTTGCATTTTCTTCCTCACTCTTTGCATAATAATTCGTAGCAAAATCTTTGTGACGTGACTCATTATACTAATTGTTCTATGTTGATCACATTCCAAGGCTCCTGATTTTTTTGGGATTGCAATAAATATAGAAGTACATAATTCAGAAGGTATATCTCCGGTATCATATAATGTGTTCAGCAGTCTAGTGACTTGATCTATTCCATATTCTTCTAAAGCATTAATCATTTCTGTTGTGATGTTATCTGAACCTGAGATCTTGCCAGCATTCATATTTTTAAGAACATTTCGTACCTCCATCTTCAAAATTGGCGGTCCTTCATTTTAAATCGAATATCATACTGTTTATCTCTGTTATCAACATAAAGGTTTTCAGATAATCTGACCATACATGTAGAATCTGATTTTTTTCTGTTATGATTTTGCCATCTTTAGTTTTTAGGCAGCCTGCTGATGTACTTGTTCTTTTATTAGTAAGTTTCTGAATTCTTTTGTGCATTGATTTTGTATTTTGACTGTTGTGTTGCTTTTCAATTTCTATGCAATTTTTCTCTAACCATGCTTCTTTTGCCCCCTTACATAATATTCTGACTTGTCTGTGAATTGCTTCATATATCGCAGAATTATTTTTGTTGAGTCTTCTTGTTTCCAATAGTTGTAAAAATTTCTTCAGTCATCCATTTCTTACGACCCAGCTTCTTTAATTTTGGAATAGTTGTTTCTGCAGCCAAACTGATTGAATTCTTCAACATTTCCCATTGATCATCCACATCTTGAAATAGGATCTCTAGATCAGGCAATATATTAAATCTGTTCTGTACTTCTATGTTAAACTTGTTTTGTATTTACTTGTCATTTCTCAATGTACACAGATCATGCTTAGTGTTCCTGTTATATACTTGACTTTCTTTAACTTTACCCTCAATGTACCTGCAAGTAATCCCTGGTCACTATAACAATTAGCACTGGAAACTGCTTTTACAATTGTTAACGCATTTAGAAACCTTCTGCTAATCAGAATATAATCAATCTGGTTTCTAATCCTGCTATCAGGACTCCTCCATGTCCATAATCGTCTAGGCTGTTGTTTAAACCAAGTGTTTCCTACAATTATTTCCTGCTCCTTTGCCCATTCTAAAAGTCTGTATCCTCTTTTGTTTCTCTCTCTCAAACCATAGTTTCCTACTGTATATCCATCACCTTGATTTCCTACTTTTGCATTGAAGTCACCTATTATAATATTTATTTCTGAATTTTTACACGTCTTTAAAGCAAACTCTATGTCATTATAAATTCCTCCACTCTGTCTTCACTGGATTCTCCTGTTGGGGCATATATTTGAATAACATTTATGCTAAAAGGTCTGCCGCTTAATTTAACTAGTAGAACTGTGTGCGACACAGCCCATTATCCTTGAACAGATTTTGATGTTTGTCGATCTTCTCCTCCAGAATTAATAATCTTAAAATCTTCATCTATCTTAATCCCTGCTCCTGTCCATCTCGTTTCGTACATCCCTAATATATTAATTTTCTCTCTTTTCCTTTTTTGTTTGATGTTATCTAATTTTTCGTCGGCGTTTAACGTTCTAACATTCCTTGTTGCTAATTTATTTTAATGTCCCTGTCCTTGTCTTGCGATGATCGGTAATTAGGGGAATCAAAGTAGGCACTTTTAAAGAAGGTAGTTTGCCGTTGCTTTCCTTACTTGGCAGTGACCATACTGGCCGGGAGAAGGCAGCAATTGTCTCACTAAAGAGATCTTCTGCCTGCCGTCACGAAACTTGAGACCATAACCAACAACTATCTGTCGGCTGCCCTCAGAATTTCATCCACCACTTGCCTTCCATGGCTTCTTGTGAACAACTTCCAATAAACGAATACAAAATAACACGACATAATCCACAGGAAAACACTAAAAACAGCGTCTCCTGAAGAATGAACGTAGGGCGTCGCCATTTTTACGGGAAGAACAAGACTGTCAATAATATTTTCACGCTGTCTTCCTCTATCTCTTTTTCTGCACATCTTTCCGGTTGTCACAACATGTTCCAGTTTTTTCCCTCTCATAACGTGGCCAAAAATCGAGGATTGCCTCTTTCTGATGTTTGTGATAAGCTATCTATGCGACGCAGCTTCCTTTAAAACATCCTGGTTGCTCTTTTTGGCTTTCCAACTAACTTTCAGCATTCTTCTATAAAACCACATTTCAAAGGCCTCCAGGGAGTTATTCGCCTGTGTACTAATTGTCCAGGAATATATACCGCATATGGCCCGCAAAATCATGTGGTCTGGCTCTACCAAGGTTACCGAGCGATGGCGGAATATGAAATCCATTAAATCTAAGAGCTTTTTTATCGTAGCAAAATAAATTTAATTATGCGAATCTTATTAATAACGTAAATTTCTAGCGACAAGCAAGGAAGATACATTACGGGATATGCAGGACGCATATGAGTAGATAACAGAACAGACACGTTTGCTTCTCGTCGGCTACTCGCTACTCGTCTTCCTGTATTGCGGTGACTCAGAGGACAGTCAGTGCCAGGCAGGGTAGGAGTGTACACATAATACACAATGCGAAAGTGTTAACACACCTTAAACAGCAAAATAAATCGCGTTGCTGGCCACACACACGCTATATCATGAGTATATGCATACCCTTCTTATAGCCTTTTGCAAGTTGAAAAAAATACCGACCAATAAAATGATGTCAATTCCAACGAAAAGAAAAAGAGTGTTGAGGTGCTACATACAGCCTGTACTTTTATATGGATGTGAAGCGTGGACAATGAACAGACAAGCTGAAAAACATCTGATGGCTGTGGAAATGTGGTTTCTGAGGAAAATTCAAAGAATACTATGGACAGACAGAAAAATTAATTACCACGTTCTACAAGAAACAAATGAAAATTGTACACTAATTAGAGAAATTAGACGTAGACAGTCAAAAATGATTTGGTCACGTTATGAGAAGAAATAAATTGGAGAACTTGGTGACAACTGGCAAGATCGAGGGGAGGAGAACAAGGGGAAGGCGGAGAAGTAAATACCTCGATGGCTTGGCCACGTGGTATGGTCGAGACAAGAACACTGAACTGATCCACGACTCTGGTGATCGAGTGAGATGGCAAATCATGACCGCCCACGCTTATCGTCATGGCACATTACGAAGGAATGAATATCCATTACAGGACGTCGCAGTCAACCCCAGAATTTTTGGCTGTTTGTGATTTCTTGACAACTTTAGGTTTAGTAGTTTTCCATTGCTTTCTGAACGTCCGGCACGCATACCACTTTATGAAAACCAACGCAAGGCGATCTGCAACCAAACTCCCGCAGCTGTGTTTCGAACTCGGAATTTGAGATTACGAATTGCGACCGTAACCTCTTCGCGACAGATCCGGCACACACACTAGATAGTGATTAAAACCTAAATGGTGTGACATCCTACAAATCGCGAGTACACAGAAAAGATGGTGCGGAGTGTCGATCTCTTCATGAGAAATAGATAACCCGTGTGCCAAGTTTGTGTCTAGGCGTTAAAGAAACAAGCATATGGGGCTTCATGACAGCTCACAAAATGCTAAACTCAATGAATTAGGATGCCACGTGCGTCTGGATAAAATCAATGCTTTTCAGAGGCGTTTGGAATCACAACAAGCCGCCTTTACTATGCCTCCTTGTGGCAGAGACAACGTTATGATGTGTAGTTATGTAGTCAGCTTATCACATAGAACATGAGGCCTCGTTTAGAGGGTGAGTTTGTGAAAGAGGGCATGGTGGCTGCTGCCGAGTTGTTAGCATCAAAGTAACCGTGTTTCCGTGTCAATTTGTCTCCGAGAACCGGCTCAGATTGATCTGCTGACTTAGCACAAGACACTGAAACAATACTGAAGCATTCGGGAGGAGATATCCAATTGTTTTCTATGGTTTGTAACGAGGCCCGACTTTGCCGTGTACATCAATGTATCACACTAAATAAACTATTTTTATGGCCCACAAATTATGTCATAAAATCTCCAAAGTGGCCCTTGGAAAAAAAAATGTTCCCATGCCCTTGCCCATTAACTTACACTTCTACTGGATAGCTGAAACAACATTTATCTATGGGAGTATACCTTACACTTACACCTCTACTGGATAGTTGAAACAACATTTATCTATGGGAGTATACCTTACACTTACATCTATACTGGATAGTTGAAACAACATTTATCTATGGGAGTATACCTTACACTTACATCTATACTGGATAGTTGAAACAACATTTATCTATGGGAGTATACCTTACACTTACATCTATACTGGATAGTTGAAACAACATTTATCTATGGGAGTATACCTTACACTTACATCTATACTGGATAGTTGAAACAACATGTATCTATGGGAGTATACCTTACACTTACATCTATACTGGATAGTTGAAACAACATTTATCTATGGGAGTATACCTTACACTTACATCTATACTGGATAGTTGAAACAACATTTATCTATGGGAGTATACCTTACAATTACACTTCTACTGGATAGTTGAAACAACATTTATCTATGGGAGTATACCTTACACTTACATCTATACTGGATAGTTGAAATAACATTCATCTATGGGAGTATACCTTACACTTACATCTATACTGGATAGTTGAAACAATATTCATCTATGGGAGAATACCTTACACTTCTACTGGACAGTTGAAACAACATTTGCCAGTCGGAGTATACCATATACCTCTACTGGATTCTTGAAATAACATTTGCCAGTCGGAGTTTACCATATAACTCTACTGGATTTTTGAAACAACATTTGCCACTGGGAGTATACCATACACCTCTACTGCATTCTTGAAACAACATTTGCCAGTGTGAGTGTACCATACATCTCTCCTGGATTCTTGAAACAACATTTGCCACTGGGAGTATACCATACACCTCTACTGGATAGTTGAAACAACAATTGCCAGTCGGAGTATACCATACACCTCTACCTGTAGTTGAAACAACATTTATCTATTGGAGTATACCTAGAACTTACACGTCTACTGGACAGTTGAAACAACATTTGCCATTGGGAGTATACCATACACTTCTCCTGGATAGTTGAAACAACATTTGCCACTGGGAGTATACCTTACACTTACACCTCTACTGGAGAGTTGAAACAACATTTGCCATTGGGAGTATACCTTACACTTCTCCTGGATAGTTGAAACAATATTTGCCACTGGGAGTATACTTTACACCTCTATTGGAGAGTTGAAACAACATTTGCAACTGGGAGTATACTTTACATCTCTACTGGAGAGTTGTAACAATATTTGCCAGTGGGAGTATACCTTACACCTCTTCTGGATAGTTGAAACAATATTTGCCATTGGGAGTATACTTCACACGTCTACTGGATAGTTAAAACAATATTTGCCAGTGGGAGTATACCGTACACCTCTACTGGATAGTTGAAACAATATTTGCCAGTGGGAGTATACCGTACATCTGTACTCGATAGTTGAAACAACATTTGCCAGTGGGAGTATACCTTACAATTTTACTGGATAGTTGAAACATTTGCCAGTTGAGTATACCATACACCTCTACTGGATAGTTGAAACAGTATTTGCCAGTGGGAGTATACTTTACACCTCTACTGAATAGTTGAAACAATATTTGAATAACGAAGACACAAACAATAGATTGCACGATTTATTGCCTGGCATATTTCGCTGCATCTCGTCAGGTACATACTGCAGAAATCACACAACTTACGTGAATTAATTAGATAAATCCTTCAAACTGAAATATACACATGTTCGCACGGTAATGTCGATTGTCTACCACGGTAATTTTAAACTGACTAACATGTCTTTCTGCTTGCACAAGGATGGCTTACGAAGGTTGATTATTATAGCTTCAGCAAACTTTAACAATCGACTACTTTGTGTGTTGAACAACACACGGAAGGCACTGTCTCTTTCAACCACGTGACCGCTCTCGACATGTCTCCGGACCGTTGAAGCCGGACTGTTCCGGTGTGTCGGCCTGCCTAGGCTACCATCTTCTGTGTGTAGTATCTTGTCCACCCAATTCGGAATGTGTTCCGAAACCCTGCAATGTAACTGTCGCTCAGTCCTGCCTATGTAGATGGCCTCGCATCTGCATGTAAATTGGTAAATACAATTTGATTTAGCGTACAAAGCTACAGGTTCTTTTACTGCTGGGACAGGGATCGGTGTGTTTCTGTACCTGATGACTAGAGTTGCAGCACAGAATGTTCGCTCGACTGCTGTGGTGAGCCGGTCCAGCAGACGTTGCATTACGTCATCTCCTCGGAAGGTTAGCTGGATGAATACCTTGAGTTTAGGGACTGTCGTTACTTCTGATTTCGGTTTGGGCTGTTGGCAGTGGCGCTTTATAAATCCTGTGGAGTACCCATTCAGGTTTAAGGCATTCTTCAGAGTTTCAAAATCTTCTGTCAGTGTGTCCTGGGTGCATATCTTCCTAGCACGGTCAAACAGGGTCCGTACTAAGCCCCGTTTGTACTGGACAGGTGCGAAGCTCTGAAAATTTAAGTATTGGCCAGTCCATGTTTCTTTGCAGTGCACCGATCTTTGAAGTGTGCCGTCTGCTCTAATTTGCCTGTGGGAGTATATCTTACACCTCTACTGGATAGTTGAAACAACATTTGCCAGTGGGAGTATACCTTACAATTTTACTGGATAGTTGAAACAAAACTCGCTTACACTCAGGAAATAAATGACCGTAGACACCGAGGTAGACCAAGAAGGCGGTGGAGAGATAATATATATACAGATCTACAAGCACTTGGAATCAACGACTGGCAAGAGAAGGTCAACCAGAGAGACGAATGGAGACGGATTGTATCTGCAGCAAAGAACCTCAATGGCTCGGAACGCTGAAGAAGAAAAAGAAGAAGTTGAAACATTTGCCACTGGGAGTATATCTTATACCTCTACTGGATAGTTGAAACATTATTTCCCACTGGGATATACCTCACACCACCGACTGGATAGTTGAAACAACATTTGCCAGTGGGAGCTTTCTGTGATGGGTACGGTTCGCATTTGCACTTTATTATATTCCAACTGTGGTGCTACTAAGTGATACATCCATCCATCACACATCACATATACTAAGTGATACACTGGGTATTAGAGTGTCACCAGCCTGACCCCACAGAGTAGGCCTCGGAAGTGTTGTCGTCACAGAGTAGTCTCCGTGGCGGAGTGGTTAAGCGACTTCCTCGTTTTCTGAAGGTGTTAGGTTGGTTTCCGGACTTGACAATTCGGTTTGTTTATGCTGTTTTTTCTGAGACTCATGGGGATCCTCGCAGTCGCTACGGAGTTCATGCTGTGCCACGCTTTCGGCAGGCCGCTCTGTGGTAGAATACCAAGCCATATGGGATAACACCCGGTGTAATAAAGTCGAATCTCTCCCCTTTAAAAGAATATGAGTCTTAATCTTGCTTCATCCCGTCTGTTCTCATTCAACTGTAGTGAGTCTCTCCAATGTTCTTTCCTCTACAAAATTCCACTTTAAGGCTTGTATAGCAATGTCTTTTAACATGATAGTTTTAGCCCTTCAACCGTTTCTTTGATCTTTAGTACATAATGTCTTACTGAAATACAAATAAAGCAGCATAAGGCAGTGTATGTTATTTTATCTGGCCACCGATACGAGGACACCACACAGACAGTTGTGTCTAAATACCGGCAGCTTAAATACGACAATGTGCATTGAATGTTGCAGTCCGACTTTATCCGCATATCCCTTGGCTGTTTCATCTAATTCCCATGCAGAGAAATCTAACTGGCCCCCTCTCTACAGCTTGCTGTGCGCCTCAGGTAAAATGACTCCGACTTCTTACAGCACTTTAAAAGTGTGTGATAAGGGAATAATGGCTTGATTATGCCGAGTGGAATCATAGCGGTAATCGGATCTGATCTATGTAAAGCCATGTTTTCATACCGAATACGATACTGGCGGGAGCACCCTGGGGGTGCATTCTTAACTGGCAACTTCATTAGAAAATGACAACACACGATATGATAATAAATATGGTACAACGTAGCTAAACTGCTGTCAGCAAAGTTGCAGATGTTTATGGCACACAATTGAAATGCCAAGGTAGGTCGGTGACTATGTGTTTAAGCTACGCAACTATTTTTCTGGAAAATAGGCCGGAATGTTCTACCTGTGAAGGATGTCGTGTTGGTATATAAACTTACGCCCACTAAACTGAACATGATCCGGGACATTGGGGCAAGTGTCGCTCCAATCACTGGGTTGGTTCTCTGTAGAAATCCATAATTCGTAGTCACATGTATCTTCCTACTAAGACATACAGATGTTGCTGGCAATGAAAGGGAGGATAGGCTGGCCGGTTTGTTCCTTATATCAGAGGATTAACCAATGTATCGAGTCGACATTGTAAATGTCCTTAGAATGACAGGTCCAAACTAGGACTTTCAACTGAAAGGATCGGCATCAATAGACCGAACGCAGGCGTTCAGAATGAAGATGTTGTAAACCAAGTAGGAACAGTACAGATAGTGTGCTAAGAAAATGAAGGTATTGTGGTCAAACAGTAACAATACACCGAGTGTGCTAAGAAAACGAAGATCATGTGGCCAAGCAGCAACAGTACAGAGAGTGCGCCAAGGAAATAAAGATCTTGTGGTCAGACAGTAACAATACACAGAGTGTGCTAAATAAATAAAGATCTTGTGGTCAAGAAGTGCATCTAAAGTGCAAATAAAGATCTTGCAGTCAGGTCTTAGTCAGATATGACTGAGCTACCGTATAACAGTAGACGGTACTACCTGGTTTCTGTTAGCGCCGAACGTTGGGCGGCGCTTACCAAACCCGACACCCCACATTGTGCCAACGGCTTCGGGCGGAAGAGCGCAATTGGGAGGGTACAAGCCTTACCCTGGTGCGAGGAAATGCAAGCTAAAGACAAAATTGTCATGGCAGGGCAGACCAGGCCCTAAGCCTTGGTTGGCGACTGGTCTAGGATCGAAGCTCCGACAGGCGGACAGTTAGAGCATTGCTTTGCTGATCCGGCAGCTTCTGCAGCTTGTCTTGTTCCAGATGTAGGGGTGTTACCTTTCCTCTGGAGTGAACTAGGCAGGCCGAGAGAGGGATCATGCTGCATGGGCAACACATGATCTCTATATTTTAGCCCAGGCTTTGTGCTATGGAGAGGCAATAACTCCATCCCTGGTCTTAACTGGTCTCGGAATCAAAGCGAGAGGCAACTGTTTAAATCACAAATACTGAAGTATTGGAAAGATCAGGTTGTGTGACAGTTTATTCCATGCTCAGTCTTCGTAGACTTAGATGGATAGGACATCTTAGGCGGATGGATGATGGTAGAATACCAAAGGATATCTGTTTTGGTGAATTACAGATGGGTAAGAGATCTCAGGGTCGGCCTCTACTACGATACAAAGATGTGTGTAAGCGGGACATGATTGATACAGGCATTGATAATGCACATTGGGAGCAAGTCGCCGCTGAACGTGTTGCATGGAGGGCAAATATCAGAAATGGAATAAAGTCAAAGGAGAAAATTATTGCAGAAAAGTCACACACCAAGCGTTTGAGACGTAAGATGGTGCATGATGGTGGAAATGACCACGTGTTCACATGCACCCACTGTGAACGGACATTTACAGCGCAAATTGGCCTTATCAGTCACACTCGCTACCGCCATAGTTAAAAGTTATTATGCCTTTTTAAAGCACAAACTATCGTCTGTCAAGACGGCAAGGTGCCAATGTGTGGTCAAGAAGGAACAGTGCACAGAGTGTGCTAAATAAATAAAGATCTTGTGGTCAAGAAGGAACAGTGCACAGAGTGTGCTAAATAAATAAAGATCTTGTGGCCAAGAAGGAACAGTACACCAAGTGTGCTAAGAAACTGAAGATCTTGTGGCTAAAAAGGAACATTACACAGAGAATGCTAAGAAAATGAAGACCTTGTGGCCAAGAAGGAACAGTACACAGCGTGTGCTAATAAAATGAAAATCTTGTGGCCAAGAAGCAACAGTACCCCAAGTGTACTAAGAAAATGAAGATCTTGTGGCCAAACAGCAACAATACACCAATTGTGCTAAAAAAGTTATCTTGTGGCCAAACAGCAACAATACACCAAGTGTGCTAAGAAAATGAAGATCTTGTGGCCAAACAGCAAGAATACACCAAGTGTGCTAAGAAAATGAAGATCTTGTGACCAAGAAGCAACAGTATCTGAGCATGAGAAGAGAGTTGTCAAGCAGCATTGGGCGGGCACTGTCAGTGGCTGTACGCCGGTGGACTTACTACGGTGGAGATCTGAGCACTTATGGACGTGGCCTGGGTGTGTTAATGATAATATGAACTGAGCTGGAGAGGCTGACGCCTAGGCTAGTGTAGTGCTTCGGCACGGCTCAGAGATATCCGCTCCGGGTTTATGGCCTTTTGGATAAATAATGATAGCCCACGCATTAATATGGCCAATCTAATTTCGAGGGGTGGTGTGGTCAATATCTCACAGACCGCCTTTACTTCCCAATACGTTTTCAGGCACCTATTTTAGGCTGTGACTACTTGGAAGCAGCAATGTTTAAACTCTAACTCGATGCAGATTTGACCCCATGATTACGAGGCCGGCAGGCCAGCGCTCTAACCACTTCGCTACAGCGGCTCCCGGAGAAAGTAAACACAAATACAAGTGTCGAAGTCGGGGTCGAAGTCGGACACACTGACCTCAGAGTTAGCGCGGTGTATCATTTGATGATGCACTCCCCTCGACAAAGGGTCGAAGTCTGACACACTGACCCAGAGTTAGCGCGGTGTATCATTTGATGATGCACTCCCCTCGACAAAGGGTCGAAGTCTGACACACTGACCTCAGAGTTAGCGCGGTGTATCATTTGATGATGCACTCCCCTCGACAAAGGGTCGAAGTCTGACACACTGACCTCAGAGTTAGCGCGGTGTATCATTTGATGATGCACTCCCCTCGACAAAGGGTCGAAGTCTGACACACTGACCTCAGAGTTAGCGCGGTGTATCATTTGATGATGCACTCCCCTCGACAAAGGGTCGAAGTCTGACACACTGACCTCAGAGTTAGCGCGGTGTTTCATTTTTGATGCACTCCCCTCGACAAAAGGGCCGAAGTCGGACACACTGACCTCAGAGTTAGAACGGTGTATTATTTGATGATGCACTCCCCTCGACAAAGGCTCGAAGTCGGACACACTGACCTCAGAGTTAGAACGGTGTATCATTTGATGATGCACTCCCCTCGACAAAAGGGCCGAAGTCGGACACACTGACCTCAGAGTTAGCGCGGTGTATCATTTGATGATGCACTCCCCTCGACAAAGGGTCGAAGTCGGACACACTGACCTCAGAGTTAGCGCGGTGTATCATTTGATGATGCACTCCCCTCGACAAAGGGTCAAAGACAAATTAATTAGTTTCCTTTTTAACTTCATGGGATAACTTTTCCATAACAACTTTATTATTAATACCTTTATTATTAATAACTTTATTATTAACGAGTCATATGTTCTCGAAAACAGCAAGTAAACTAAATGAGTTTTAATACAATAAAGATTTTTTATTAAAAGTCGCATGTCCTTTACAGGACATTGCAGTCAACACCAGCATTTTAATGCCGTTGTTGATGTCTTGGCATGTTTTATGTTCAGTAGATTGCCATTGTTTCTGAACGAGCGACTCCCATACCAACACGTTAAAACCAGCGAGACGCGGTCTACTACCAAATCGGTCACCGCTGTGTTTCGAACGCGGGTAAGCGGCATTACGAATCGCATCCGCAACGCCATCGCCACGGAGTTAACAAATACAGTTTGAACATTTATAGTTGACTTATGCGTGTCTATTATTTGTACTTTATTTATTAATTCAGCACCTGACAAACCATTTCTAAAGATATCAACAACTGGATAATTGTCAGAATTTTCTGGACAGTAATGACAGAGTGGGAAAAAACAAAACACTGGTCACCACACTTCATTTTGCAGTGGAGAACTGGGTCTAAAAATATTGGCTGGCAGGAAACATGATTACTACAAAAGCAATAACATTTTCAACATATTGTCTGTTTGAGGGGGCCCACTTCATTAGAGTTCCACAGGACCCACTTCATTAGAGTCTCACAGGGCCCACTTTATTAGAGTCCCACAGGGTCCACTCCATTAGAGTCCCAAATTCCCTCTTGCCAAGGGGTAAGCTGACCCCGAGGCAAGTCTACCACTGCGTTTGAAGGCCTAACACTTCATCCTACAAAGGCAGTGTCATAAATGAAGCTGCCTGAACTTTACAGTGATTTACAGTATGCAACTCCCTAAATAAAACACCCCCCTGTGGCATAACTACGGCTGTATTGTTTCTGAATACTCTGGAGGATCAGGGAATTACATAATTATTGCAATAATTTTCCTACGCGGCTTATTTTCTCCCCACTTTCATACTTATCTCTCGGCTTGAGCAGAAATGGCACGAACATAACAACATTTTCTTCAGTCAGCACGACTTCAGATGCGAACTTGGAGATTAGTTTCAGTTCCCCGTGGAAAAACTCCACTAACGAGATGTGGCAGCACAACATGTGCCGCCATATTGTCTGCTGCCGGTTGATTCACAGCGACAGACAGGAATGTTCCCATTATTTATTAATTTCATTTTTGGTCTGTCTTCCTTTCTAGGACTGGAGTGCGGGAAAATTCTGGTTGCCATCAGTTGGGTTAACTTCGGACAGAAACGAAACAAAGACATATTTGAGATTAGTGTTGAGAGCTCATAAGTACACTTGATTTATATCTATACTTTAGTTAATAAATTGTCTGCAGGCATAAATGCAGATATCTAGAAACAATATTGCTGTTTACACAACCCCATCTTTAGGTACAGGTTTTCTGATGACACAACCAGATATACAGGTATAAAAAAAAATGAGTTGCATATTCTTTACAGGACTTTGCAGTCAACATTAGCATATTTTGCTGTTGTGATCAATGGTTGTCATTGGGAAGAAGGAAATACCACAATGTGATATACAAGTCGCATCTCATCTCATCTCATCATGTTCCTCTTGTACCTTGAGGTGTCGAAGTGAAGTATAAACAGCTGGAGAGTGCCCACTTATGAGCTTCATGTATCGATATTCCCATGGACTCTGTTATTCCCTGCATCCATCGTTTACGTGGTCGGTCTCTTCCTCTGCTTCCCTCTGGTCTGTACATCATTGGTTGTTTTGGTATACTGTTAGTTGGTACTTAGTTTTTCTACGAGCAGTATGAAGATCCCCTGCCGGCTTGCTAGGCCAGTCGCAGGTTTAGGACAAAAATCTGACCATAGGGAGTCCATCCCCTTTGGCGAGCCATATCCCCGTTAGGCCATGACCTCGCGGTCATTGTTTCCCAGTCTACACCACGTGGAGGTGGGGTTGACTTGTGTAGTCTGCGGGTCATCGTCAGGCTACTAATTTTCACTTTTCACCCCTCCTGGGTGAGGCTAGCCGATCCTAACCCTACTACAACCCTGACATACAAGTAAATGGGCATATTCTTAAGCAAGTCAATCTATACAGTTATCTCGGAACAGTCATAACATCTGATGGGAAATGCCTTGAAGAGATTAGAACGAGAATTGCCATTGCGAAGGTAGCCTTTTGCAAGATGAAACACATACTGACCAATAAAAAGTTATCAATTGAAACGAGAACAAGAGTGTTGAAGTGCTACATAGAATCTGTACTTTTGTATGGATGTGAAGCGTGGACAATGAGTAGTCAAGCTGAAAAACATCTGAAGGCTGTGGAAATGTGGTTTCTGAGGAAAATGCAAAGAATACCAAGGACAGAGAGAAAAACGAATGAACAAGTCCTTCAAGAAACAAATGAAGATCGTAAACTGATTAGAGTTATTAGACGTAGACAGTCAAAATTTGTTGGGCATGTTATGAGAAGAAATGAATGGGAGAACTTGGTGACAACTGGCAAGATCGAAGGGAAGAGACCAAGGGGAAGTAAATACCTGGATGGCGTGGCCACGTGGCATAGTCGAGACAGCTGATCCACGACTCTGGTGATCGAGGGAGATGGCAGAACATGACCGCCCACGCTTATCGGCATGGCACATGATGGATGGATGGATCTCTTGGCAAGTTTACGTTCAGTAATATGCCATTATATTCTGACCGACTGGCACCACACCATTTTGTAAAAAACCAACGCAAGGCGGCTGGCTGCTAAATCGCTCGCAGCTGTGTTTCGAACGCGGGTATGCGAGATTACTAACTGTATTCGTAAACCCTTCACCACGGAGCTGGCGATATATAGTTATAGATCTCCAAATTACACCCGATTTAAAGATATAGCTCTTGATTTATAGCTATTCCTTAGTTTAATAAGTTGTTTGTAGTTTTAAAGGCAGAACTGTAGAAGCAACATTCCTGCTTACACAACCCCATATTAAGGTACAGGTTTTCTGATTACACAAGCCAATATATACGTATAGATATTCAAATTACACCCGATCTATAAATATAGCTCTTGATTTATAATAATTCCTTAGTTTAATAAGTTCTTTTCTGCAAGCATAAAGACAGATCTTTAGGCGCAACACTGCTGTTTACACATCACATCTATAGATATCCAGTAAAACTTCGAATAACCGTCACCGCTGGGACCAGGGCTGTGACGGATAACCAAATAGACAGATAACAAAAATACCTGAATACAAATGTACAGTAACCTGATTTCACTGCGGGCTTGGGACGAAAATGGAAATATAATCCTTTAAAAGTGAATACTACATACATTTTGTATTTAATTTTACAAAACGATGAATATAAACTTCAATATAAGAGTAGTAATGTGCAGACATGCATTGTAATACTACAAACCTACTTCTTCTTCTTCAGCGTTCCGAGCCATTGAGGTTCTTTGCTGCAAATACAATCCGTCTCCATTCGTCTCTCTGGTGGACCTTCTCTTGCCAGTCGTTGATTCCAAGTGCTTGCAGGTCTGTACATGTATTATCTCTCCACCGCCTTCTTGGTCTACCTCGGGGTCTACGGTCATTTATTTCCTGAGTGTAAGCGAGTTTTGTTTCCCTATTATCTTCCATTCTTTCTATATGCCCCAGCCATTGTAGTCTATTAGCCTTCATGATACCAGTGATTAGCGGGGACTTAAACAGATCATAAATGTCTTTGTTACTTCTTCTTTTCCACTCTCCACTTTGTGTATCCCTAATGGGTCCAAAGATGCGTCTTAAAATTTTGTTCTCAAAGGTTTGTAACAAGGCTTCGTCTCCTTTCGTTGTACTCCAGGTTTCAGAGCCATACAGCACAACTGGTCTGATCAGTGTTTTGTATATTGTGATTTTGGTGTTACGAGATAGCGCCTTTGATTTTAGTAGATGTTGTAGTGCATAGTATATCTTATTTCCAGAGTTGATTCTAGTTTGTATTTCTTCCCTTATGATGTTGGAGCAGTTGAAGATCGTACCCAGGTATTTGTATGTTTCCGTTCTTTTAATGGTCATATTATCTATTTGTATGTGGCCAGAGTTTCTAGCCATTCCGTCTCTTGAAATTACCATATATTCTGTCTTATCTTGGTTGATAACCAGCCCCATCTGTTGGGCTTTTCCCTTTAAGTGAGTCAATATTTCCAATGTCTTTTGTTCACTTTGCCCTATAATATCTATATCATCTGCATAACCAAGCAGCTTGGATGTTCCTCCAATATCACATTCCTCCTTTACCTTCCTTACAACTTTCTCTAGAGCCAGATTGAAGAGTAGCGGCGATAGTGCACCACCCTGTTTCAAGCCAGATGTTATTTGGAAGGGGTCTGATTTCCTGCCTTTATATGTTACTATATTATAAGTATCTTCCATGCATAGTCTGGTCATGTTGATTAACTTCCTTGGTATTCCAAATTCCTGCATAGCATTCCATAGACTATTCCTATGGACACTATCATAAGCCTTTTTAAAATCCACAAAAATGTTATGGAGATCTCTTTTATATTCCCAATGTTTCTCGGCTATTTGTCGTAAGATAAATATCTGATCTATTGTTGATCTGTTTTGTCTAAACCCCGCCTGGTAGTCACCTAATATGTCTTCTGAATATGGTTTTAGTCTATTTAGTAATACTGCAGATAGTATTTTATAGCTTGTGGACAGTAGTGATATTCCTCTATAATTTCCACATTGGAACTTGTCTCCTTTCTTAAAGATAGGTATCAATAATGACTCTTTCCAGTCATGGGGTAATTCTTCTGTCCTCCAGATTTTTATTATTAGTTCATATAGCTTTTGATGTAATGCATGGCCACCTGCCTTTATAAATTCAGCAGCAATTCCATCAGTCCCAGTTGCCTTATTGTTTTTAAGTCGTGTGATTACATATAGGATTTCTTCAAATGTAGGTTCTTCAATTTGTGGTTCGCATGTTAGAACCTCTTCCTGTGAGAAAATGTTACTTGGAGCTTCACAATTTAGTAATTCAATAAAATATTCTTTCCATGTGTTGCACATTTCCTCATTGGTATTTATCATATTCCCATTTTTGTCTTTTAAACCATATGTGTTTTGTTGGTGCCCTCGTTTCATTGACTTCAGTTCTTTAAAAAATTTTCTGGATTCATTTTTCTGGTGATTAGTTTCCATATCTTTGATTATATTATTCATATATTCTCGCTTCTGCTGTCTGACTATTTTTGTAGCCTCTTTACATTCATTTCTATAATGCTCTTCCTTTTGGATGTTATTGATGTCATTTAACCATACATGTCTGGCATTCTTCTTCCTAATGACTGCTTCTTCACATTTTTGATTGAACCATCTGTTCTTTCTATGCGTGGTTAACACACCGAGACATTCTTCTGCGGTAGACTGAATTGTATTCTTGATGTTCAACCAAGTTTGGTCAATGCTTTCCTCCAAAGGGTTTTGCAGAGTTTCAAGTTTACATTTTATTTCATCTGTAAATTTCTCTTTGACTGTAATGTCTTGCAGTTTTTCTCTGTTATATGTTGGGTTTAATCTTTGTAATTTAGTATAGAAAGCTCTCTTAAGTTTTATTTTAAATTTTGCTCCAACGAGGAAGTGGTCACTGTGGCACTCAGCTCCTCTATAACTTCTGACTTGCTGTATGTTTGATGCATTTCTGTTGTTAATTAAAATGTGATCTATTTGATTAAAGGTTCTCTTGTCACATGATTTCCAAGTTTGTTTGTGTATATCCTTTCTTTGTAGTCTGGTACTGCTAATCTGCAGTCCTTTGGCTTCTGCCAGGTTGATGACTCTCCATCCATTATCATTTGAAGTTGTATGTAGGCTTTCCATACCGGCCACTTTTTTATTAGTTTGCTCTCTACCTATTTTTGCATTGAAGTCTCCTAGCACAATCAGGATGTCCTGTTTGGGGGTTTCTTCTATGACATCTTCCAGATCATTATAAAAGTCTTCTTTAATATCATCTTCTTTTTCTTCAGTAGGTGCATGTACATTAATCATCGTTATATTTTTCCATTTACCTTTTATTCGTAATTTACTAATCCTGTCATTAAAAGCTTTAAAGTTTAAAACGTTCCCCCATAACTCTTTTTTGATGACAAATCCTGTTCCTAATTCATGTTTATTTTGGGTGTTTCCTCCATATATTATAATCATTCCATTTTGCTCTAAAGTACCCTCTCCTGGCCACCTTATTTCTTGAATTGCTGTTATATCCATTTGATATTCAATCAGCTCCCGGGTTAGTTCTTCGGCCGCTCCAGCTCGATATAGTGTCCGTACATTCCATGTTCCAAATCTCAAAAGTCCTTTAACGTTCCAAGGTCGTTGTCCAGATAAGTCAGTCCGATATCGAGGCTCATGTATTTGTTCGTAACAAAGAAAGGTTTTTACAAAGGTGGGGATGTTAACCCCACGCTTCAACCCCCAACCTGGAGGACCAGGGTGTTTCTCTTTGTCTGTTCTCTACCCTTTGACCTGTCCGGCTTGGGAGGCCCTGCTGGTAGCTACGCTACCGCCGGCATAGCTCTCAGGGTCATTGAGAAACTCAAGCTCCCCCACCACGACAAGGTGGAAACACCATCGGGGGAGACTACAAACCTACGGTACTTTAAAATATTCTGTCATCTCCTTCTGTCTTTGAGGCTCGAGCTTTCTGCGCGGCGATGTTCCGTTTCTTACGCAGAAGTTGGATCTGTGTTGTATTTTCCCCCCTCTTGCATTTCAAACCAGTCAATGCACTTTGATAACATTCTGAGTGACTAGTTGTAGGCTTTTGGTTAAGAACTGATCCTTCATCGTCATGAATTTCTTCTTTTTTAATGGTAGTAACACTAGAAACAATTTCAGCATCGTTTTAAATTTCAAAGCCTCCATCCAATTTTTCTCATTGCAACCAATCTGTTACTTGTTCTGGCGTAATGTTTTCACTGTTTAGTCCTATATTGTTGCACAGTTGCACAATTTCGTCAACACTAACAACCTCAGTTCCTTCAGTTTCATCAATAGGTTCAGGCAAGAGTTTATTCCCCTAATTCTTTAGGTTACACACCGTAAGGTCAGCCCCGGCAGTGGCGACATTGAAAATAACGTCCTTTATGTTGTATCTCTTCCCAAAACAAAACATTTTTAAAGGACAATGACGGATAACAGAAACTGTCGGTTAAAATGAGTGACGGTTAATCAAAGTTTTACAGTAGCTTTATGGGGGGATTATATAACCCATCTAAGGCTAGTAGGGTCGTTGGTTGGATGGTTGACTGCGAATCATCTGGAAGACTCAGGGATTTTGACCCTCATTCCCAATGCGTTGGTGTTCAGATTGTTAAGCCTTGAATTAAAGTTTCATGTCTTTTTGCATGACGTTTCAATCAACCCGAGGTTAATTTTCTATTCAACTGTACGTTCAGTAGTAGTTCGCCATAGCTTTCTGAATGAAAAATCTACATTTAATTTCAAATTAATGACGGTGTAGGGGTTGAACTATCAACCTCGCCATCAGCGCATTGAAAGTTAAAGCGCGAGCGCTCTCATCCTTTCGACCACGTCGACGTCTAAGCCTTGAATAGCGTTTGGAACTATCGGAGTGAAATTGATGTAGAGACTTGTCTCCCGACCAGTACCGAAGTACCTCTCCATGGAGACTGTTTTAATGTTTAGGCTTGTCGTCTTCTCTCAAAGCCCACACATCAGCAAGGTGTGCAAGACCGACACTGAACCCCACATGTATGGTCAGAGATTGTAGCATGTAACTGTTTCTGCATATCACACGCCTACTGGCTGGAATTAAACCTAGACTGTTGTTGTTTCCTTCATGGATTCTAGGCATTCCACTGTCAACGGACTCCAACCCAATGTCTATTGGTAAAACTCCAATCTCAAGCTACAGATCCTCTGCTTACACAATTACACAGTCCGATCGATAGGTACATATATTATTGTTTACACACCTCGATCTATAGGTACATCTCTTGTGTTTACACATTTCGAGTTATAGGTACATATTTGTCTGTCTACAAGGTGTGGATTGCGCCTGGTCCTGCAGCAAGTAGGGTTAGGATCGGATGGCCTCTCCCTGGAGGGAAGAAAAGTGAAAATTAGTAGCCTCCCGATGACCCGCAGATTGCACAAGTCAACCCCCCCCCCCCACCTCCACGTGGTGTAGACCGGGAAACCATGACCGCGAGATCATGGACCAACCGCGCTCTGGTTCGCCGGGGAGGGGGAGGGAAGAGAAGACGGACTCTCCTTAACAAGCCGGCGGGGATTTTCAGACTGCTTGTGGAAAATTAGGAAGCATAATCGGACTGACCTAAATGGATATAGACCCGGCAATGTTAAAGGACTACGAGATAGATTTTAAAAAATAGGTGATTTTAACAGTACAGATGAAGAACTGAAAGAAACAACGGACAAGAGGAAAATCGGACGTATAGGAAGAGCGAACACCAGAATAAAAGGAAGAGTATGCAAAGAGATCCACCACAGTTATATGTTTGTCTACTCCGGAGTCGATCAACAAGAAAGGGGAAGAGAGGTGTAGGAATAGTCATTTAACCACGGCTAGCAAGAAGAATATTAAAAATAAAAAATATATCAGAAAGAATCATAATAGTGAGAATAAAAGAGCAGACAATTACTACATATGTACAAATATACACACCATGTAATACAAACAAAAGTGAATAAGAATGCGAAGAGTTCTTCGAAGACATCCATGATGTAATAAATAAAATAGAGAAACAGGACAACATCATTATTATGGGAGACTGCAATGCAAGACTAAGACGATAAGAACGGACATAGAAAATCACTTTGGAGCATTTGGAGACCAACACATAATGAGTCGAGTTGAGCTGAGTTAAGAACCGACATCACTGCACTCAGGACATTCCCAACACAATGAAAGACATGACAATGAAAGTAGACTGATAGAGCAATGCACCCAACACGACCTCTATATAACAAACACATTTTATAAACACAAAGATTCACAAATATACATTTAGTACAAATTGAATGATCTAGATACCAAAAAGCAAGCTGATTTTATAGTAACAAGAAATAACAAAAAGATAAATATATTAGATGCAATGACATTGCTCAGTTTAAGTTTAAACACAGACCACAAAGCAGTTATTATCACAATAAGAAACAATAAAAGAAGTATGCAAAGATCAGGCAAATACATGCCACGCGAATTAGTAAACTTAAAAAAAATCTTAAAGACGAGGCAATGAGGACACATTATGAGAAAGAACTAAATGACATTTTAGTAAAACAATCTATGGAAAGAAAAACAGAGGAAGAAGAATGTGAGATGTTCAAATTAAGCATCTTAAATACTGCATAAAATAACACATGGACCATGAAAAAACGCAAATTACGAATAAAGAAAATAACAAGTTGGTGGAACGCCGAGGTCAAGAAAGTAAGCTGTAAAAAAAAAAAAGAGCGAACGTGATCTTGATTACATAGAATATAGAATAGCAAGAAGATACGCGAATAGAAAATAAAGAGAGAAAAATAAAAACACTAAGAAGAATATAAATGAAAAGGAGGCAACTAGAAACTTCTACAAAAAGATAAATGCAGAGAGATCATGAGTAGAACCCTTTGACCCAAATGAAATAATTAGCAACGAAATTGAAGAAACAATAAGTGAACAAAAACAAATCCTAAAAAGATGGAAGCAATACTTCGAAAAACTTCTCAACATTCCAACAGATGCCACGAGAATTCAGGAAAAAACCACTGAAAGAAGAAATTGGAGAAGTCGTCAGATCAGCTCCATTGAATAAATCACCGGGACAAGACGAAGTGAACTAATTAAAGCAGCTAGAAAAGTAGGAACAGCATGGCAACATATAGACTATTTAACCATGCATGAGTGGAACAACAGACACCACGAGACTGGGAAAAGTCCACAATGATTCCAGTTTAGAAAAACAAAGGCAGTAAAATAAACTGCAAACAATACAGAGACATCTCCCTTGTTTATTCATACTCAAAATATAATTTTCAAACTTCTTGAGAAAATATTACGACCTACAATAGAGCCTCAACCTAAGCGAAACACAACTTGGATTGAGGAAAAACAGGATGCACGGACGCCATCTTTGCTCTCAGACAACTCATAGAAAAATCAATTGAATGCAATGAAACATTCTACTTAGACTTTGTCGACCAAGAAAGGGCATTTGATAGAGTAGATAGAAACAAGCTGTGGGAATTCCTTAAACAATATGGAGTGAGTACACATCTAACAAACCTATGTAGAAGTTTATACAACAGTGAGTGCTAACAAATGGAGAACACTCAGAACCCTTCACCACAAGATTAGGAGTACGAGGAGGTTGTGTTCCCCCCCCCCCCTTCCCCCTCTTATTCATTACCTATATAGACAACATATGTAAAGAACCCAGCCAAACAGAGACCACAAGAACGTCGCATGACGAACATAACACGGGAGAAGAACCAACGACAGATTACACCATTAAAGAACTTCTTTTTGCAGACGAGCAAGCACTAATAGCAAAATCAGAAGGAGAATTACAAGACCACATGAATAATCTAAACGAAGTGTGTAAGGAACATAACATGAAATTTACCATCAATAAAACAGATGTAATGATCATCAACCAAAAAAAAAAAAAAACACACACACACACACACATCAAAGATTCATTTAAAAGAACAACCCCTGAAACAAGTAAAGAGCTTCATGTACATATGAAGTATAATATCATCAAATGGCAAATCAGAAGACGAAATCGAAAACAGATGCAATAAGGCAATCCATCTCATTGGACAAATGGCACCAATACTAAAGGCCAAACACGTATCAATAGTTACTAAGAATGCACTCTACAACACAATCTTCCTAATAACTCTATGCTACTAATGCCAAACCTGGACAATGACAGAAAAAGAGAAAAGAAAAGTCACAACAGCAGAAATGAGATTCCTGAGAAAAATACTCATTGTATAAAAAAGAGAGAACATCAGAAATGAAGAAATCAGGACTAAAGTGGGGGATATATCAGCGCAAGATTTTATTAGAAGGCAGCAAGTCAAATGGTTTGACCCTGTAAGGATGTTATCAGCTGACAGTATACCACAACAAGCAATGATGTACAGACCAAATGGAAACAAAAGAGAAGTCCGACCACGTAAACGATGGATAGAGGGAATAGCAGAGTCTATGGGAATCTCGATACACGAAGCCAATGCTGCTTGTTTGCTTGCTTGCTTGCTTGTGTTCGTGAAGCAAAGTCCTGTATGTCGGATGAAGGCATCCTGTTGTCCAACATCAATGTGATGTCATACAGGACCTGAGGTTTGCATGAGTATCCGTTGTCCCATGTCTGGCTTATTGGTGTGCAGACTGGTGGTTCCTCGCCGTACAGGCAGACACTCTCCTACTTCGGAGGAATCGGCGATCCTACTGACTTTAGCCAGGACCCCGAAGGGACCTGTTGCCCAGGACGCTCGGCGAGGACGCGTGAATAGGTCTTGGCCAGTATATAACCCGGCCCTGGTGCCTTGGAAACACCTCTGCGTCCCATGAAGCCAATAAATGGGCACTCTCCTGATGTTTATGCGTCACCTCGACACCGCAAGGCACAAGAGGAACCAGATGAGATGAGAGATGAGATGAGGTACATATCTTGTGTTTACACTTCTCGACCTATTGGTACATGTCTTGTGTTTACACATGAATGAATCACCCAAAATAAACGAGAAGTAGATTGTGAGCTTTACTAAAACACGACTACAAGAGACAAATTGGACGTTGCGGCCAAAGCCTTCGTCAGCACAGGACAAACAAATACAAACCAACACAAAACTACATGAAACACACTATGACAATATTAAACTATTAAACTAATTAAAATTAAATGTACTCATCTGAATTCTGTGTCCTGGCTTGGAAAGTCTGACACGCGTAGGGCGCCAGTGGATCAATAGGATAACACATGTCCGTCTATATGTACATATCGCGTATTTACATATCCCAATCTACCACAAGGCAATCTCTTTGCGACTTCTTTGGTGCTTGTTAATATACGTCATCAAGTCAAAGACCACATGTCAACATTCAAGTCAACTGATTGGCTTGTGGGACGAACTTAGAAAAAGTTGGTTAAAGCCAATTAAACCTCTCATGAATGAATCACTAAATTACGACAAGGACGGTGAGCTATACTAGAACACGATTACAAGTAGTAACATGGTATTTGCGGCTAAAACCTTCGTCAGCACAGAATAAACAAACACGAACCGGCACAACTACATTGAAATATAATTATAAAAGTTACTTATCTTTATTCTTGTTGTTGTGGGCTGGACACGTCTTGTAAAGGATCAACGTGTATGATTACAATGAAGTGAATCCACGCCGAACTCCACATAATAATGATATATGAAGTTCAAGTTGACTTGTAAACTAAAGATAATAAAACGGCAAAAAGCATCTCGAGCGTACCTCGCCGAATACATTAGATGGTCTTTGTTTCAGATTTCCTGCTACAATATGGCTATTCATTGAAAAATTGCTGACACCACTGCCACAAGCTTTATCTAACCATCTATACAAACAAGTAAGACTGCTCATTATTGTAACGGGAAAGAGATGGTATCAATGACAGGTAGCTGAAGGAATACATTAAGAAAGCTCCTCACCGGTGAACTCATTAAGTGTGTGACACAACAAGCCCTGGGCAGAGAACTCGCGATAAGAAAATAATGAAGGATGAATGAGTGAATGCGCTTGTGATGGCAGGTAGATACGTGAGACATAGAGTATCAACTGTTCTGTTACTGTTATAATTATCCAATATTACTACGCACCATCCTGATACATAGGTGCTCAGTCTCTGGAATCAGATGCCTGCCCGAATGGAAGGTGGTTGTTTTGAATGAGTCAAGTTGTATACACATATTCTTCTTCGTGACAAATATTCCCCAACACAAGTGTTAAGCTGTATTTCCAATTGCACGGCCTACGCTGTGTTAATTACTTAAAAACTATGCGGTCTCTGTTAGACTTTTGGGTTCAATACGAGTAGATAGTGGAATAAGAGAATGAGGAAGACGGAGAAGTCGGAGGAAGCAGAGGAGGCTAATAGTAATGACTGGCACCTTGCCGTATTAACAGACGATAGTTTGTAAAATGAAGTTATACCTCGTCATAACACAAAGCCTGGGCTGAATTTAGAGACTATGTGTTACCCATGCAGCATGATCCCTCTCTCTCTGTCTGCGTGCCTAGTTTACTCCAGAGGAAAGGTAACACCAATACGTCTGGAACAAGACAGGCTGCAGAAGCTGCTGAATCAGCAAAGCAATGCTCTAACTGTCCGCCTGTCGGAGCTTCCACCCTAGACCAGTTGCCGATCAAGGCTTAGGGCCATGTCTGCCCTGCCCTGATTTAGTCTTTAGGTTGCATTTCCTCGCACTAGGCTCAGGCTTGTATCTTCAAAATTGCACTCCTTTGCCCGAAGACGTTGGCACAGTGTGGGGTGTAATAATAATAATAATAATAATAATAGTAATAATAATAATAATAATAATAATAATAATAATAATAATAATAATAAAACGACGAGCCTTGGAGGATTTACATATGGAGGAATAGGAGGAGGAGAAAGAGGTCGAAGAAGAAGAAAGATGAGGAAGAGAAGAAGTCGAGGTAGAAAGAAGAAATACAAGACTATATTATCTTGACCAAACAGCATCACGCGTGGTTTGGTCAGTCTTAGGCCGGCTTAACTACGGCTTTTTTAAATGTTTGCATATCCTTTACAAGACATCGCTGTCAACATCGGCATCTTTCAGCTGATTGTTGATTTCTTGGCAAGATTACGCTCAGTAGTTTGCCATTGCTTTCTGAGCGGCCGGATCACATACCCCGTAAGTTACCGACGCGATTCGAACCCATGCTGATTCTCACCGTCGTCACGTTACTTACGAGAGTATACGAGATTACGGAGAAAAGTCGCTAACCTCTAGGCCAGGAAGCCGGCTTAACCACGGCTAGCAAGAAGAATATTAGAAATAAAATATATATCAGAATGTACCTGGTAAAGACGTTTTGAGACTAAGAGCCGCAAGGTCAGAGGCGCTTTACGCTGCTACTATCTAACCACACTCAGTGCCAAACAAAACGTAGGTTCGGACTAAACAAAAATGGATGGCGGAAAATTGGAAGTAGGGTTGGGCACAGTTATATCTTTAAAGCTGTTAATATAATAGCTTGCATGTTGTATACATACATCAAATTAAAGGGGATTGCATAGGGAAAACTACTGTGTAAAAGTCCGTAGCAGATACGGATAGTCGCTAAAGAAGATTAATCATCCCATGGCACTTAATCATGTATAAACGTAATGAGTTATATTTATTATTTACGTCGTGTCTTTGTGTGTGTGTGTGTGTGTGTGTGTGTGTGTGTGTGTGTGTGTGTGTGTGTGTGTGTGTGTGTGCGCGCGCGCAGTTATAATCGGACAACACCAAACTGAAGGACGAGAACCCAAGCGTGTCTGAATGAATAATTAAATCAACACTACTTGCAACAGTGCTTTCAGCAAGTAAAGAGCTATTGACGGCCGCCAGCTGGATTTCCAGTGGTAATCATGAATGCGTGGTATAATTCCCGTCACTTGTTGCTGATGTTATTGTGAATAACTGGCCGTCAGTTCTGCCACCATGTAATTTGATTGCGCGGGAGTTTCTCACAAGTGGGCCGGTTACCGTGATACAATTTGCTGAACATGGCTTGTGCCTTTATCCTTTAGGAGCTGTCTTGATGGCCTCATTGTAGCGAGTAGTAGAATCTGTGAGCTTTATTAGAACACGATCTCAAGTAACACAATGGACCTAGCGACCAAAGCTTTCGTCAGCACACAAACAACATAAAGACACCGATACAAAGACATGAAAAACACTATTATATGTAGATGTACATAAGTTACTCGTCTATTTCCTTGTTGTGGACTTGATACGTGTGTGGTCGAATATCGCGGGTATGATTATAACAATGCAGATAGACCGGAAATGAAAGATTAGATACTAAGGATACATACTACATATTATGGATGTTCGTCCATGACGAATGATGAGGACCATTCATTCATTGCATCTTTTGATTTGATGAAGAACGAATGACTTGCACTTTAGTTTGGATTATAGTGAGGAAGTAGTTGCGCAACTCCGTCGACCTCACTTTCTCGTCCGCGTCCATCTGGTTCCAGTGGCGAGCATGGCAAGACGACTGGAGACGGACACAGATGCAGTGGACGTTAGGCTGCCACAGGCCAGGTATTCCTGTATATAGTGACTCTTACAAACAAATGGTAGCCTAGAGTCTCGTGCAAACGGCCCTTCTGTCAATTCCTTTAATTTTCAGTTTGTGAGACAAGCGTAGCGACAAGCGTATGACTACTGATAGGATCAACCAGATATCCATCGGATAGACGGACTGATCGCCAGAATAGACCACACACACATGCGGCTAGCGAGATTCTGATTTACGGCTGAGCCTCATCAGTTCACAAAGCATATGACTACTGGCAGGATCAACCAGATATCTATCGGACAGACGGACTATTCACGCACACGCAGGCCAAGAGTAGCATCGCTAAAGCGCGCCCTCCCGGTACAAGGTGATACATGTAAAACCATTGGACGCCTACCGACGAGCTTTCAAACTACGCCGGTAGGACTGACCGAAAAGCTATACCAGCTTACTGACTGCAGGCCCACGACTCATCGAGAGAGAGAGAGAGAGAGAGAGAGAGAGAGAGAGAGAGAGAGAGAGAGAGAGAGAGAGAGAGAGAGAGAGAGAGGGCGCTTATCGAGACTTTGTCGAACGATCGTACAAATTTGCTTTTTTGCCCGCTCAAACCACAACCCTAGCTGCACGATGCGGTTACATTCTCGAAACGCCTGCCTCGCTAACTTGTATTGGCTGGGAAGATCCCAGTTTGGTGCACCTCACACAGCCATCCGAGCTATGCCTACATTTTATAGGTACTAAATTGACGCACTGTCATTATATGGATAGATACTACATTGATACATTATGAATATAGGAATAAATACTACATTGATACACATTCAATGTTAGGATATATACTACAGAGATACATTATCAATGGAAGGATAGATACTACATTGATATACTATCAATGTAAGAATAGATACTACATTGATACACTATCGATGTAAGGATACTTGATACAACGATACACAATCAATGTACATATATACTATCAATGTAAGGATACATTATAAATGTAAGGATACATTACCAATGTAATGGATACGCTATCAATGCAAGGCTAGATAATACAATGAAGCACTATGAATGTAAGGATATATACTACATTGATACACTATGAATATAAGAATATATACTACATTGCTACACTGTCAATGTAAGACTAGATACTACACTGATACACTATCGATGTAAGGATATTTATGTGAACGCCTGATGCGTTACAAAAGGGGATAATAAGGCACAGGATAGTAGTGCCAGTCGTGGAATTTGGAAGTACCTATGTTCATCACCAGGATATGTTTAAAACAGCTTGAAAGTTCAAGCTCTGAACCCAATTTGTTTCGACCTCATAAACCCTATCTCAACTTTCGTTGTTCGTTAGCTTTCTCATGGTGAGGAATGCCAGAAGTGGGTTTGAGCTGTCAGGTGGACAAAGATGAACCTTGGAGGCAGTAGAATTTATAGTTACAAACAGGTCGGGATTAATTTTGGGCTGTCAAGGAACAAAAGTAGGTACCGTAGGCTGGCAGATTTATGGCAGTGAGAACGTGCTTGAGCTGAGAAATCTACTTCAAGGAGCGTGAACTCGAACAAGGACTATGAACTCAAAAACAAGGTTGTAGCAGGGTGAAGGGAGTTAGATTAATAATAAGATGTAAATTAAACATGCAGATTGGCCAGGCTGCATGCTGTAAGTTGATTGGAGATTTTCCCCGCGCGGCGTTGGGGAAAGACAAGTCCGCGGGGCAGCGACAGCACTGGTAGAAGCGGTATATACTTTAGGATCCAGTCAGTTTGGACAGTGTGGAACAAGCAAGAGTACGGTTAAGCAACAGGGCCCAGTGGGCCGAGGGCTGGGCTGTCGCCCAGTCCAGGAGGTAGGGATTCGGAACTTTGGCGATGATGATGTCCATATCCCAGGCTGTTTAGTGTCCAGGAAGATGGAGAGGCGGTATTAAAGACGGGAAGATGCACATATCACAGTTCCGTCTGGACCGCCGGGAAAAGCAGATGGTCAAGGATCTATGGACCATTTATTCCAGGTAAATTAGGCCTGACGGAGTGGGAAGAAAATTCCGAGGATCACAAAATGGCGGGCAAGCCATTTGAGAAGGATTGTTGGCTAAGGAAACCGCTCATTAGTTGCAGATGATGGCTAACGTCAGATAGGACAACCACTAGCCGGAGACACTGCGGTCGAAATCACACTGGATACTAAGGTCAAACACGACTGGAAAACGTCTGGTGGGATCCACGACAAACGAGAGGTTGAAGAGAGCAATTATATTTCAACTATGGAACCCAGAAGGACAACGGGACGGCAGAAGCTGAACTTAAGTTGCGTAAGATTTAGACCTAATTAGTATAATTGTATATTATAATCAGGTATCTTAGTTTAGAGAGCTATAGCAAACTACCGTAGGTGAACTTACCGCGTAATCATGAACGACCGACAAATGTCAGGACTGAGTGCAACGTCCTGCAAAGGACCCACATCTAACTAGCTATCTAACTATAATAGCAGTCTAAGCAAGGAAGCATTGACAAACTACTGAACATTAACCCGCTAAGGAACCACGACCCGGCAAGGATCAGGACTGAATGCGACGTCCTGCAAATGACCTACATCTAAATGGCTGAAATAGAGTGATGGGAGTCAAATTAATCGAGTAGATGGGCAGAGCGTAGATAAGCTAGATATATAGAAGACAGGCAATTAATCACACAACAATTAATGTTAATTAGGCATAGCATAGAGAGTAAGTATGAACCGTTGAGGCAGAAGCCGTACAGCGATAATATAAACACGATTGAAACTAGCAGACGAGAAGCGATCACTAGGTCAACCAGACAATACAAAACAGGTGGACGGGCCAGGATAGGTAATTACAACCTCGGCCAGGAACGACGGCACAGAAGGAATGCGTGTCTTTTGTCCGACTAGACGGAGGTGAAGCGGGGTCGCGTTTCTGTTTCTGTGTAGTTAAGGCGGTGAAAGGCTGGCCTTGCGAAGTACAGGCGATGAGTTCAAATCTACATGAACGTCCGGGTAATGGTTAAATACATTTAGGTTGGGGTTGACTGTAGTCGGTGTACTGGAAGATAGGAAATAATAACGTTAGTTAAATATAAGTTGACGATAAATTACTGTGTTTAATATACTGTTGTTAATATGTTATGGCTATACATAATGATGATGTTGCTGATAAGGCTTAATACTAGTATAGATAAAGAAGCAACAAATGCTGGAGACTGTAGGTAGTGCAAGACTAAGGTTTATGTTGATATAACACTCACGAGTATTGTTTTTTCTCATGTTTCAGGCGTTTGCCTGGGTAAGTCGGCACTACCCGAACATACGGGTAGTCTCTGAACAAGCTTAACTAGGAACAAAATGAACCCTAGGTATTTGGGCTTAATACATGGACCACTAATAAGCCTACGGAAAGATAGTTACGAAACAAAGGCCGGTGTAATTCCTAGCTTTAGTCCTTTGCTTCATGCGGTTAGTAGGTGGTCATAGGTGGCATTTTCCTAACATCCAGTTGCATAGTCTATTATACTATCTATCTCTCCCTTGTGAGGTCATGCAGTATTGTATTGTTATTAGAGCTGATTATGCATTATGTGTCTGCAATGCATGTACTGGTTACTCTATGCGATTATGTTGTAGATTGTCACTCTGTTACTGTTCAGAAGGAAATAAATATATGTTTGAGTTGCCTTTCATTTCGACTTGTCAGTCTGAAGTAATATAAGTTAGAGTAGCTTAGAGACCTTGTGAGGCTGTACATCTCTTCTATAACCTAACATACACCGCGAGACATTGATGGTGCAATAGTACAATTAACTATTGTTCTCACGCGGAGACACGAACCTAATCTTTCCTATCCCTTATCTATCTTCCTTTATCTCATTTTCTCCTTCTCTCTCTCTCCCTCTTTCTTTATTATCAAAAGATAGTGCGTTGTAGGCAGAGTTCGACTGAGGAACGAACCCTTAGGCTTCACACTATTTCAATAATTTCCCTCATCCTCTTCTTTCCCTTCTCCCTCTCTCCTCCCTTCCTCTGTCCTTCTTCTCCCTTCTTTTCTCTCTGTCACATATGCTACAATCTTCTTCTTCTTCTGCGTCTATCCGGTGTTTTTTTCCCCCAGACATAATTGCGGTGTGTCTCGTTATGCACCTTTGGGCCAAATCCCTTAGGCCAACACATCCGACTTTAGCGGGCGTACTTTTAACCAGGTTAGCCTTTCTGGGGGACTCGCACTGTTGTGGCGCCGTCCACATCCCAGCCGGTCAAGTTAGAATGGTCGAAGACTTCACGGTCAGCCCTCAAGGGAAGGCATAGGCTGTCCATGAGTATTTACCGCCATTCAAGGAGGCTTCCATAATTGCAGGGCCGATACATAGTGCTCTGGTACTAGGCTCACCCAATGAATCGTCACGTTCTGCGCATGGCTGCTTTAATACCTCACTTCCATGTATTGGGCATTTCGTTAGTCAGAGGCCGCTCTCCTCGCAAACCAGGAACGGTCGGTCTGCAGACGGCGTCCACTCAGTGAGATTTCCCCAGCCCTCAAGGGAAGGCATGGGCAGTCCATGGGTGTTTACCGCCATCCAAGGCGGCTTCCATAATTGCAGGGCCGATACATAGCGCTCTGGTACTGGGCTCACCCAAGGAATCGTCACGTCCTGCACATGGCTGCTTTAATACCTCACTTCCCCGGGAAGGTTAACCCGGTCAACAGATGCCCGCAGAAGTCGGATGTGTTGGCCCAACGGCGCAAGAACGCAGCTCTGATGTAAACAGGCACAACGCAGTCACATCCGAAAAAAAAAATCTGGATGAACGCAGCAGAAGAAGAAGATACCTCACTTCAATGTATTGGACATTTCGTTCGTCAGAGGCCGCTCTCCTCGCAAACCAGGAACGGTCGGTCTGCAGACGGCGTCCACTCAGTGAGATTTCGGTTCGGAAATGTACTGGACGCTGTGCCTGGAAGACAAAATAGTCAGATCTGTTCCTGGCACGGAGGACATTCCACTCTCACCCTGACGTTTTTGCGTTGTGCCAATTTTATAGGCACCCTTAGGACGGCACATCCGACTTATGCGGGCGTTTTTGTTCAGGTTAGCCTTCCTGGGGGTTTCGAGGGGCATTTGACTGCTATGTTGACGTCTGCACCCCAGCTGGTCAAGTTAGAACGGCCAAAGACATCACGGTCCACCCTCAAGGTAAAACATGGGCAAATCATGGGCATTCCCCGCCATCCAAGGAGGCTTCCATAATTGCAGAGCCGACACATAGGGCCCTGGGACTGGGCTCACCCAAGGAATCGCCACGCCCTGCTCATGGCTGCTTTAATTCCTCACTTCTATGCATATGCATTAGGTATTTCGTTCCCCGCTCCCTACGAAAACCAGGATTAGTCAGTCTGCAGATGACATCCACCCAGCAAGCTTTTCGCTTCGGACTTCCACGTAATGGACTCGCTAGCCAAGCGTTCCATTTCGTGCTAATGAGACGACATAACACTCAGCAAGCTTTTGCTTCAGACTTCCACGTAATGGATTCGCTAGCCAAGCGTTCCATTTCGTGTTAATTAGACGTTTTCCCACCTTTGACAACGCTAACTCAGTGAGTTTAAATACAGACTTGCATCGTAACCATTGCGTGCGACTGGGATGCTTTTTTAACCTTTAGTTACGCTCTCGGGGTAGGCTGCATGTGCTGCCGGCTCAGCATCTTACCTCCACGCAGTGGCGAGCGAGTAACGGTCAGGCCCTCTCATCCATGGGATTCCGCATATCCCTCAGCTGAAAGGCGTAGAACAAGTGTCTGGGCCAAGCATGTAGCAGGTTCAGCATCTCACCTCCATGTAGCAGTGGGTGAGTATCGACCCGGCCCTCACATCCGGGAGATATTGACTTAGAGGCGTTCAGCCATATCCCTCGTCTGAGAGCCGTAGAATAAGTGTCTGCACCAGGAATGTAGTGGCATCGTACGCATGATTCGGACTTGTAGTTCAATGGATTTGCTTTTCGCTGGCCTTTGACTGTCCCCAGTCTACCTGCAAGGCAGCAGGTGTGTGTCTCATTTAGTCTGGTTTCTATCCCTTGACCTGTCCGACATGGAAGACCCTACCAGTAGCTGTGCTACTGTCGGCATACCGTTGGGGTCATTGGAACACGCAAGCCTCTCTACCGCGGCAATGTGGAGACACGTCAGAGGGAATATGCTACAACGATACACTATCAATGTACGGATATACTATGATTGTAAGGATACACTATCAATGTAAGGATACACTACCAATGTAAGGATACACTTTCAATGTAAGGCTAGATAATGCAGTGGTACACTATCAATGTAAGGATATACCACCAATGTAAGGATATATACTACATTGATACACTATCAGTGTAAGGATATATAAATCATTGATACACTATCAATGTAAGGACAGATAATACATCGATACATACACTATCAGTATAAGGATACATATCAGTGTAAGGATACACTATCAAAGTAAGGATACACTATCAATGTAAGGATACACTGTCAATGTAAAAATACACTGTCAGTGTAAGGATACACTACCAATGTAAGGATACACTATAAATGTAAGGATATATACTGCACGAGGCAGTAAGATAATAAAATAAAGGTCCTCTCACACGACTAAGGCGCATTGGATATATGGATCTAGTCTTATATATTTGTATATACCAAACTGCACTCAGCGGATGCCTCTAGTTTAGAAGACATGTCCTGGTATCCATGCTAGACTAGTCTCCCTCGGAGCCCAGGTCAATTAAAAAAATTCGAAACTATACAGACGCGGATCAAACTCTTGACCACCGGTACGGCAGCCACCGTCTAGTCACTACGCTTCTGCGGTTCCCGGTACAGCGGCAGGCAGTAACTGGCACATAATGAACCATAAAGAGTCGTAAATGTATTACTGAAGAGAAAAGATGAACAAATTCCACATAACCGGGCACCACAAGAAGAAATTTATAAGGAAGTTAAACGGAATAACATAAAAATTGAAGCAAAGAGATCCCTAGGTTTTTTTGGGAATATTGGTAAATAAAGTAGTGAACAGTGTATTGTGTATAATGTTAAATAAAGTAGAGAACCTTGTGGTGTTGGGTGGGGGTATTGAGTATACTGGTAAATATAGTAGAGAACCCTGGAGTATTGGGTATAATGGTAAATAAAGTAGAGAACACGCGCACATATATAGAGAGAAAACAAACAGATATGTGAACATATGGAGAGAAGAAACAAACAGATATATGTCCATATGGAGAGAGAAAACAAACAGATATATGTCCACATGGAGAGAGTACGCGTGTCGTATTGTACGCGTTTGTGTGTATTTTATTTTATTTTATTATTCATTTTATATATTTATTGAGTGCTTCTGATTTCGGATTTTCACCTGTATTTCGGGACTATGGATCTCCTTGTAAGGTATGTGCAACGTGTTGATGTTTAATACGTTTCTTCTCGCAGGAGCTTAATATACCTATTTATTTCCAATTCATATTGTTATATCTTGCTGCAGCCGCTGCTTTTTCTTTCTATTCCATATGGAGAGATAAAACAAACAGATACGTGTCCAAATAAAGAAAGGAAACAATCAATGAAACATGTCCATCAAGACTGACAGCTTCATGGGAAATCTTTAGTTCCACCGAAGAAAGAAACAAAATCTTGACGGGGGAAATCTAAGAACAACAGTTAACTGTATAAAATGGATAGACGTCGTTATTTGAGACGAAAATTGTTCTTCTGCTTCATCTATCAACGTTTGCAATGATCTATTCAGACATGTGTGGCGAACAGGACGATTAATCTGAGGTCTTCACTTGTCTCAAATAGCTTGTCACAAAGGATCACGCATGTGTAGGGTTGCCAGATACGTGGGCACCAAAAGGAGGATATAATAAGACAAAAATGAGGACAAAGTATGACATGTTGAATGTTTCATTTGAATCGTTCCAGATTAAACCCACAATCAGTACAATTTTATTACAATAGCTGCCAATAAGTATATCTTACTCTTAGTTGCTTGCTTGCTTGCTTGTGTTCGTTGGCTTGAGCTCCAACGCGAAGTCCTGTATGTCGGATGAAAGCATCCTGTTGTCCAACATCAGTGTGATGTCATACAGGACCTGCGGTTTGCGTGAGTATCCGTTGTCCCATGTCTGGCTTATTGGTGTGACTAAGAAACAATCATGTTAAAAAATAAATATAAATTCAATGGAGGTCTTTTTCAAATGCTAAAAAACATTACTTAACCAGCCGATTGTACAATTATTATCTTACAATATTTATTAATTACACAACATATTTCTCGGAGGAGCCAACTTTTAGTAGAAGATCCTCTTTAGCAATCACATATCTTCTTCTTCTTTTCGTTCATCCGGAGTGTTTTTTCAGATGTGATTGCGGTGTGTCTGTTATGCGCCCTTGGGCCGAAACCCGTAGGCCAACACATCGACTTTAGCGTGCATTTTTGACCAGGTAGCATTCCTGGGAGACTCTCACTTTTGTGGCGCCATCTGCAACCATGCTGGCCAAGGTGGAACGGTCGAAGACAACGGTCATCCCTCAAAGGAAGGCAGGGACAGTCCATAGCATTTTCCGCCATCCAAGGTTGCTTCCATAGTTGCAGGGCCGACACATAACGCCCTGGATCTGGGCTCACCGAGGGAGATCGTCACGTCCTGCTCATGGCTGCTTTAAATCCTCACTTCAATATATTGGTCATTTCGTTTCCCCGGGTCATTCCCGCACAAACCAGACAGGTTTGCAGACGGCATCCACTCACCGAGTTTTCGGACATGTGCTTGTCGTTGCGCCCATCAGAGCTTTTCCAGGCTCAACAGACATTCGGAAAACTACCCAGTCAGAGCTGTTCCGAACAAGAGCGGCATTCGGAAACTAGGTAGTCAGAGCTGTTCCTAGCACGAGAGACATTCGGACGAGACATTTCACTCGGACGTAATTGCGTAGTGTCAATTTTTAGTTTGCCACCCGTAGGACGACACTTCCGACTTCCAGCGGGCATTTTTTAATGAGGTTAGCCATCCTCTGGTTTCGAGGCACGTTGGACTGTTGTGATGTCGCTAACATCTCAGCTGGTCAAGATAGAACGACGAACAACATCGTGGTCGGCCCTCAAGGGAAGGCAGGGGCAGACCATGAGCATTCCCTCGCTATCCAAGGAGGCTTCCATAATTGCAGAGCCGGCACATATTGCTCTGTGACTGGGCTCACCCGAGGAGTTGCCACGTCCTGCTCATGGCTGCTTTAGATCCTCACTTCCATGTGTTGGGCAACTCGTTTGCCACTGATCGCTCAAGCACACACCAGGGACGGTCAGACTGCAAGCGACACCCACGCTTTTGACTTCGGACCACGCAATAGGTTCGCTCGCCGTGCGTTCCATTTTGCGGCATTGAGACGTTCTTCCACTTTTGTCTACACTCTCTATGAGTTAGATACAGTTTTCGCAGCCACTTTCTTCGACTGGGGCACTTTTTGACTTTTTGTACTCGCTCACGAGGTAGGCTACTTGTGCTGCCGGATCAGCACCTTACCTTCGTGCAGCGGTGAACGAGGAACGGCCTGGCCTCTCATCCGGGAATCTCTCATATCCCCCAGCTGAGAGCCTTCGAACTTCTATCAGACCTGAGCATGTAGCTTGCTCAGTATCACGCCTTTATTTTTCGAGGTCGCTATCGGCCCGGCTCTCAGGTCCGAGGGTTTGTGGCTTAGAGGCGTTCAGCCACAGCCCTCGACAGGGAGCCTTTAGTGTTTTGTCCGGACCAAGAACTTCTGCCTTCGTGCGCCTGGTTTAAATTTTGGACTGCTATCGTCAGTCTCACCTGCAGAGCAGCAGGTTGTGTCTCTCTTAGTCTGGTCCCTATCCCATATGCTGTCCGATATGTAGTTTTTCACCCATCGGCAAGCACATGGGGTCGATGGGACACGCAAGCTCCCCCACCACGGCAAGGTGGAGACACATCGGGGGAGGCAATCACATATGATAACTGTTCACATCTGTGAGAATGATGCCCTTTACAGAGTCGAATAAGAGTCTGTTTCTTTCCTTTGTCCAGTGAGCATTAATCAAGGAGAACACTCTTTTCACATTGCCATTGTGTCCAGGGGAACAGAAGAATCAATCAATCATGTGCCATGCCGGAAAGCGTGGGCGGTCATGACTCGCCATTTAACTCGATCACAAGAGTCGTGGATCAGCTCAGTGTTCCTGTCTCGACCATGCCATGTGGCCAAGCCATCCAGGTATTTTCTTCTCTGTCTTCCCCTTGGTCTGTTCCCTTCGATCTTGCCAGTTGTCACTAAGTTCTTCAATTCATTTCTTCTCATAGCATGTCCAAAAAATTGTGACTGTCTACGTCTAATTTGAAAAAGTCAACAGCTTCACATACCTAGGAAGCAAAATGACATCTACAGGGGACTCATCACCAGAAATATTATCTAGAATCTCACTGGCATCTGGTGCCTTCAATAAACTGTTAAACATCTGGAAGTCAAAGTCACTCAGCCAACATACGAAATTTAAAATCTTCAATTCTTGTGTGATTCCAGTGCTAACGTATGTATGTGAGAGTTGGAAATCAACGGTAGCTTTAGTTAAAAAATTAGACAATTTTGAGAACAAATGTCTTAGAAGAATTCTAAACATCCAGTGGACAGATTTCAAAACCAATGAGCAATGACAAGAGACTAAGCAAAATTTTGTATCCAATTTTATATGAAAACCCCGTTGGAACTACATCGGCCATGTACTCAGAATGGACAAGACAAGACTCCCCTACCAAGCCCTCATATTGTCACCAGTAGGGAAAAGAAAACGGGGAAGACCAAGAAAGACCCTGCGTAGAACCATCATCATTCAACGGCCAAGTGAACATCCAAGATCTACAACAGGTAGCAGCGAACCGCCAGACATGGAGAGCCATGACTTCAGCCCTATGCGCCGACTTAGGCTCAAAAGGAAAGACTAACTAACGTCTTCTTCTCTTCTTTTGCGTTCATCCGGACTTTTTTTCCGGACGTGATTGCGTTGTGCCTGCTTACAGCAGAGCTGCGTTCTTGCGCCGTTAGGCCGACACATCCGACTTCTGTGGGCATTTGTTGACCGGGTTAACCTTCCAGGGGGCTAACGTCTAATTTCTCTAATCAATTTACGATTTCATTAGTCTCCTGTAATACTTGGTCATTGGTTTTTGTCTGTCCATCTATCTTGATGCCTGCTCCTGTCCATCTCGTTTCGCACATCCCTAAAATATTAATTTTCTCTCTTTCCATTTCTTGTTTGATGTTATCTAATTTTTCGTCGTCATTTAATGTCCTAACATTCCATGTTGCTAATGTTAATGTTTCTGTTCCTGTCTTGCGATGATCTGTCTTTAGGTGAATCATAATGACCTAGGCACTTTAAAAAAAAGGTAGTTTGCCGTTGCTTACCTTCATGGCAGTGACCATACTGGCCGGGTGACCTCCGCCATTGTCCCACTAAAGGGATTTTCTGCCTGCCGTCGCGAAACTTGAGACCATAACCAACAAATATATGTCGGCTGCCATCAAAATTTCATCCACCGCCTGCCTTCCGTGGCTTCTTTTGAACACTTCCAATAAACGAAATTTCAAAAATGTTAAGTAACTCTGAAAAGCAACATGTATTTGGGCAACTTTGGAAAAATAAACTCCACTGTTCGTGCAAGAGTCTTTCAAATATTTGTTCATTCTTGTCTTGCACAAATGATTTAAGATCGCAGTATTGGTCAAACAATCGCACATCACCTACAATAATATCCTTCTCTTTCAAGTACAAAATGCACGTCAAAAGGTTATCGAATGTATAGTCTTTGATTTTATTTAAGTACATCCAACCAAAGCACTGAAATTCATCAAAAGGTGTTAACCACTTTTCTAAGTAACTAATGCATGCTTCATACACCAACCTAGCATCTGCCATAACACTATTACTCTTCTTCTCGACCATTTTCCTTAAGACTTCTCAACATCTCCCTGACTTTCAGTGAAATACATGTTTCCTTCAGTCTGCCTTTTTAACAATGTTAAAGTAGAGTTTAGATACATTGTATGTTGTAACAACAATACATAAAAATATTATAACATAAAATATAAGATAAACCGGACATTTCAAAGGTTTTTAGCTTTGTCTGCCGGGCGGAGAATATTAGGCTAAAAAGTAGGACATGCCCTCTTTTTGCGGACGTCTAGCAACCCAACTCCTCTGGGGCACATTTCGTCTATCTGAATGATGAAGTCAGGGCATTCTTGTAGAGCATGCTCTTGGGTTTGTTTTGGTACCCCGCAGTTCCACGATGAAGAGTCAGTGAGACCCGTTCAATGGATTTGTGCTGTTAGTCTACAACAACCCGTTCTGTGTCTGAAGATTCTGGTCAGCGCGTTTCTGCAAAGCTCATGTATGCTATCGAGGTCTGATCTGTAGATTTTCGTTTTATTTCTTTCATTCTTCCTCATTGATTGCTTTAGTAGTGTTTTACGAGAAAAAGAGTGTTGAAGTGCCATAAGTACATAGAACCTGTACTTTTGTATGGATATGAAGCTTGGACAATGAGCAGACACGCTGAAAAACATCCGATGGCTGTGGAAATGTGGTTTCCAATGACAAAGACAAGAAACAAATGAAAACCGTAAAATGATTAGGGAAATTAGACGTTGACAGTCACAAATTAGTTGGACACGCTTTTAGAAGAAATAAATTGGAGAACTTGATGACAACTGGCAAGATTGAGGGGAAGAGAACAGGAGAAAGCCGAGAAGTAAATATCTGGATGGCTTTGCCACGTTGTATTGACGAGACAAGAACACTGAGCTGACCCACAAATCTGGTGATCGCGTGAGATGGCGAAACATGACTGCCTACGCTTACCGGCTGGCACATGATGATGATGATGAGTGTTTTAACTCCCTAGTACAGTGGTTCTCAACCTTTTTTGGCCTGTGCCCCCCTTCACCATATTTTTTAGAACGTCATTCCTCCCTTTCGTATTTCCTACCTAAAAATCCCGCCCCGCCCTTCCCCTACACAGTATACGTAATAATGGAAGCTAAATTTAATAGCACATACTAAAACAAGTCTAGACGTCCACATGAAACATGATTTGTGGGTCTACTTACTTTATAAATTGAATTTTAGAAGGGTGAGACGTACAGAACCATACAGTATGAAGGGAAAAACAATATAAAGTAATCAGTTCTTGTATTAACACGATCTTGAAATAATCTTAATCCCCCCCCCCCCCCCGACGGAAACCCTAAAATTCCCCCCTAGAGGGAATCCCCACCGGTTGAGAACCATTGCCCTAGTATATACGAAAGCTATACGGTTAACACGCAAGTGTCTCACCGCGGCTCATACGTGAAGTCAACAATATCAACATTGTGACCTGCCATGCATCTCGTATAAGGTTAGTAAGGAGGATTGGCATGAGACTGACCACCTCAACCCGCAGAACACTTTATTTGTAACATCCAACCAATCACGAAGACGCCTGCAAGGAACCTGGCGTGAGTTAGTTGATGGCCTGTGCCCTAGTGGGAAATGAAAGACAGCAGAAGACGACAAGGGCCGTTAACACTTGTAAGGCAACATCTGTCATAGCATTATCTTCATACTTAAACGTATTCCACGGACGACACGTTTGTGAGAGATGGCAAGCATGCTTATCACTCTCTGTTTGAGAAACGTAAGTTAAGGACCCCTTTTGACGCCAAGCTGCTTTTTTTTTTTTTTTTTTTTTTTTTTGCGTATCCTTTTACAGGACTTAGCTGTCAACAGCAGCATCTTTCAGCTGTCTGTTGATCTCTTGGCAAGATTACACTCAGTAGTTTGCCATTGCTTTCTGAGCGGCCGGCTCAGTATCCGCAAGTCACGAGCGGGGGTCGAACCACCTCAGTTCTCGCTCCGCTGCGAGACTCTGCGTGATAAACGGGATTACAGAGAGAAAGTGTTGTAACCCCACAGCCAGAGAGACCGGCCCCAAGCTGCTTACTGGGTATATAATCTTCTTCTGTCCTTTATCTCCCAGTGGGCATAGACCAAACCATACCAAATCATGCCATAACGTCTTTTCTTGTGCTATCTCTTGCAGCTTTCCCCATGTCCTCCTAATATTATTCATCTCTGTAATTCTCTTTTTTACGTGTGTTTAGGTATCCAGCGATTTCATTCGTCTTGTGGGTTCCAGACAAGAGAGCGTCTAGTTGTATAAACCTCAGGTTTTCTCAGTGAATGTCCTATCCACAGCCAGTGTCTTTTTTCACCCCTTGATTCACTGGGATTTGTTCAGTTACCTCCATTAACTCCATGTTGAAGATTTTGTCATACTATTTTTTTTTGCCCTCGCTCCTTTGAACTCAAGCTTAGTCCATAGACTTGCTACTACTACTTCTAGTGCACTGCATTGATTTTTAGGTTGGCAGTGTGGCTCGCCATCAGGCGAACCCACTCCGACTTCAGAGGTACTTGTAATTTACGTCCCCAAGTCAAAGACGATGTTCAGCTGACCAGTATAGGGGCTGAACCTGCTACCTTGACATCAGCACACCAGATGTTTAAAAACGAGCGCTCTAATCATTCGGCCATCCTGTTATGGAACTAATATAGTCAAATTTTGTGGCGTTCTCAATTTCTTCTTGCGGATTGCTTTGCTGGTGTGCAGTTTTGTCTGTGAACGTTCTTATTATTATTGTTTGTTCTTTTCATAACAGATTTTGATGTTCGCTTCTAATTTTGACAAATACGATTCACTCTTCTAATGCCTTAGCACTATTTGAGAGGAGGTGTGTCATCTGCTTATATGAGTTCTGTGATGAGATTTTCACCTCAGACTAACGCTAGGCTGAAGAGAATTTATGAGAATAAGAGACAACGGGGACAATGGAGAGACATGATTACGCTTTAAGACTAGTTTTTGATTAATGTCATAATGATAGTGACGATCAAGAACATGGTGATGATGTTGATATTATTTATATTTCATTTCATGGTCAATATACAGTTGAATTGTTGCTGTCGCTGAAACAAGACACACCAGACACACAATGTAAACAGTCATTTTTCACGAAGAAACGATTCATTTCCAAATTAAACGCCTACTATCCAATCGCCGTGAAATGTATTACAACCACGTGATACACAATTTCATTAAACTCGGCAGACATAATAATGAAACAGGTAATTAACTGTTGAGGAAAGTGGAGGAATCCCGATGGAAGACGTACGATACTCCATAATAACTGTGTATCCGATTGTCTCAGCTTGTGAACTTAATCGACACTCTACCGGAGCAACTATTTCATGTTTATCCGGCCAAACTATAATTTCTGACAGCGTCTGCTTTTTCCATTCCTTACGGACCAGGTTATTCATGAACTGCTGCTGTGTTTTAAGTAACCGCCCCGGCAATCCGACGGGGTGCTGGCACCGGAGAGAGTAATTCTATCCCCTTAATATGATTTAGGCATGTGTATCGTCTCGCGGTATATACTTAACTTTTCAGTTTAATTGCTAAACGCATGTTGGCTTTCTTCATAATCGATAGCCATGTTCCAATGCTAAAAGTTGACGTCTTTGTTAGTCCAATTCTTTGATAGTTCTTGGTGTTCAATTTTGTTGTCTTAGTCGTATCGACCACACAACCTGCGTGCCGTTAACACTGTCTAGTCTTATCTGCCTGTCTGTCTTTCGGTGGGTGGGTGGGTCGGTACGTGGGTGGGTCGATTGGTTTCGGTCTGTTTACATTATGTTTGCAAGTATTATGCATGTATGCCATCTCATGTCATCTCATCTTGTTCCTCCTGTACCTTGCGGTATCGCGGTGAAGCATAAACAGTGGGAGAATGCCCGCGTATAGGCTTCATGTATCGAGGTGCCTATGGATTATGTTATTCCACCTGTCCATCGTTTGCGTAGTCGGCCTCTTCCTCTGCTTCCTTCTGGTCTGTACATCATTGCTTGTTGTGGTATACTGTTAGCTGACAACCTAGTTACACGGCCAAACCATTTGACTTGCTGCCTTCTAATAAAATCTAGTGCTGCTATAAAAAACAACAACTATCATTTACTGCCTATAATACCTTGCGGTGAAGGACAAGGGGTTCTTGAGCCTGTGGCATTAAGGCCGCCTGGCTAGTGCAGTCGCCGCGAACTGTGCAGGTTAGAGTTTTCTTTTTGCCCCGGACAGAAAAAACTACACGCCTTACCGAGGATTCGAACCCGGGTCTCCCGAAGATGAGCCCGGCGTTCTAGCCACTCGGCCAGCCGCTCCACAGTGCTGCTATAACCCCCACTTTAATCCTGATTTCTGCATTTCTTCATTTCTCTCTTATTAATACGTTGAGTATTCTTCTCAGGAATCTCATTTCTGTTGTTGTGATTTTTATTTTCTCTTTGTCTGTCACTGTCCAGGTTTGGCGCGGGTAGAATAGAGTTGGTAGGAAGATTGTGTTGTAAAGTGCTTTCTTAGTATCAATTAGTTTAGTTTAGTCGACGGATCAACATCACGGTACACGGATGTATCCCATAAGTGCTCCGTTCTACTCCTAACTCAAGCCTGAGTCCTGAGAAGCTCAGCTCAGTGAACGAACTCCGTAGCACCGGAGAGGATCCTGAAATACTTTGGGTATTTTTTAACTCGAAATTTTGCCCGGGCAGCGCCGTTAGGCTACTCTTTTACGATTTCCAACTGCCAAGGGATTTTTTACGTGCGCAACAATACACACGGGCGTCCGATCTCACTACCCAGAGACCAGGGGAAATTTTATTACTAGAAGTCCACGTGAAAAGATCTCGGCCCTCACCGGGGCTTGAACCGGTGACTTCCAGCACTCGAGGCGGACACCATAACTCGAGACCACTCAGCCGCCCCCCCCCCCCAGTATCTATTGATACGGGTTTGTTCTTTATTATGGTGCCATTTGTCCAATGAGTTGATTTGCCTTAATGCATCTGTTTTCAATTGACGATATTATACTTTCTAGGTACGTGAAGCTCTTTACTTGTTTCAGAGAGTGTTCTTGTAGGTAAATCATTGTTGTTTTTTCTTCTTTGGTTATAGTCATTACCTCTGTTTTACTTGTGCTAATGTTCATGGTATGTTCCCTACACACTTCGTTTATACTATGCATGTATGTGAGTGTACATATTTATGTTTGTATGTGAGTATGTATTTGTGTCTGTCTGCCAATCTGTCTCATAATATTAAAATATGAGTTGTGTGTGTTTGGTTATGTTTACAGCATTCATTTTACAATGTTTTAAAGAAATGTAAATGTAACATTTATGATAAATAACTGAGTGTCTAGAACGGCTGAATGTAAGACGGACCTGCGTGCTCAATCTGTGTCACTTTGATAATTAAGTTCATTCGTTCGTTCTATATTTCTGTCTGTTTGCCCTTCCATCCATCCATCCATCCATCCATCCAAACATCCAACCATCCATCCATCCACCCACCCACCAACCAACCCACCCATCCATCCAGCCAGCCAGCCAGCCAGCCAGACATCCACCCACCCACCCACCCATCCATCCAGCCAGCCATCCATCCATCCACCCATCCATCCATCCATCCATCCACCCATCCATCCACCCACCCACCCACGCACCCATCCATCCACCCACCCACCCATCCATCCATCCACCCACCCATCCATCCATCTATCCACCCACCCACCCATCCATCCATCCAGCCAGCCATCCATCCATCCACCCATCCACCCACCCACCCATCCATCCATCCAGCCAGCCAGACATCCACCCACCCACCCACCCACCCACCCATCCATCCAGCCAGCCATCCATCCATCCACCCATCCATCCATCCATCCATCCATCCATCCATCCATCCACCCATCCATCCACCCCACCCACCCACGCACCCATCCATCCACCCACCCACCCACCCATCCATCCATCCACCCACCCATCCATCCATCTATCCACACACCCACCCATCCATCCATCCAGCCAGCCATCCATCCATCCACCCATCCACCCACCCACCCACCCATCCATCCATCCATCCAGCCAGCCAGCCAGCCAGCCATCCATCCATCCACCCACCCATCCACCCATCCATCCATCCACCCACCCATCCATCCAGCCATCCATCCATCCATCCATCCATCCATCCATCCACCCACACACCCACCCATCCATCCATTCATCCATCCATCCATCCATCCAGCCAGCCATCCACCCACCCACCCATCCATCCATCCATCCACCCATCCATCCATCCACCCATCCATCCACCCACCCATCCATCCATCCATTCATGTGTCTAAATGACCGTGAGGGATACATAAGTGATGTGTATGGGGGATATCAGCACAAGATCTGGAATAGAGAAATTAGCTTTATGCGGGAATTGCCTGTGAAGAGTGGAAAGGAAAGCAGGGGAAGGTGTATGTGAAACATTGAACAGATGCACAACAAATAACAGCGTAAACAATGATAAAACAGCGTAAACAATGATAAAACAGCGTAAACAATGATAAAACAGCGTAAACAATGATAAAACAGCGTAAACAATGATAAAATAGCGTAAATCCCATGGAATTTAGTCTGCTGAAGGTTCTAGAGCAGTGGTTCGCAACCGGTGGGAAATTCCCCCCCCCCACCCCCAGAGGGGAATTTTAAGGTTTCCAGGGGGGGGGGGGGAAATTAAGATTATTTCAAGATCACGTTAATTCAAGAACTGATTACATATTGTTTTTCCCTTCATACTTTACGATTCTGTACGTCTCACCCTTTTAAAATTCATTTTATAAAGTAAGTAGACCCACAAATCACGTTTTATGTGAACGTCTAGACTTGTTTTAGTATGTGCTATTAAATTTAGCTTCCATTATTACGTATACTGTGTGTGTGTGTGGGGGGGGGGGGGGGGGTTTAGGTAGGAAATACGAAAGGGGGGGGGGTAGAAATGACGTTCTGAAAATATGGTGAAAGGGGGGAGAGGGCGCGGACCAAATTTTTAGGTAGGAAATACGAAAGGGGGGGGGGATGACGTTCTGAAAATATGGTAAAGGGGGGCACGGGCCAAAAAAGGTTGAGAACCACTGTTCTAGAGAACACCAGTTTGTCTCACAATGAAATAGAAATGCTGCCGGATACAATTATTGCATTAAAATATTAAAAGATATTAAACGTCTCTAACAACAAGTTACAAAAATAGATATATTTTTGTCTCTCATTGCTCTAAAAGAACTACAAATGACAGATACCAGCACCAAATGCCCGCCAAAGAAGATACATTTGTCATTTAATCTCATTGTGCTTGGCGTATCACTTCACAAAATTTAATTCAAAATCTGCCACATTCATTGAACAGAATACGATCCCTCAAAGATGTTTATGCAGCCAATAACAAGGTTTCAGCAGCTGACGATTCATTTGGTCACCGCCACTTGTTACGTACACTTGACCTAAGAAACAACAGGTTGACTGCATTGCCAGAAAATGTACACAGTTTGCGAACACTTGAAGTGCTTTACTTCGCAAATAACAAATTATCTACCTGAATCAGTGGAGGTGATGGAGTTCTCTGGGAGTTAGGCTTGAGTGGCAACCAGTTAAACGAATGTTATCTACCTAAAACCATTTTGATAAATATTTGTGTTGACATATTCGTGCATTGAGATACACATTTTGTGTTTCACTGTTTTTTTTTTTCTTACTTCCCTAATGTTTTTCAGTTCCTATTTGTGTTGTTGATAGCAATAGTCTGCATATCGTAGTTCAGGTCTTTCCAACCATATGATTACTAATGGATCATATCTCGTAATTAGACGCGGCAAAGGAGGGATTGAAAACTCAATGCATTTATTATCTTTTTTTTTTTTTTAAATTTCGTTTTACAGTGCAATGTTGTTGATATATTTTGCTCATAATATGTTTAGGTACCACCAAAACGTGATACAACAATGGAACCAAACATGATTAACTAAGCTGACTAACTGAAATATTTAAGGACAGTCATAACATCAAATGGAAGATGCGTGACATATGCTACGAGCAGAATAGTCAAGCAAAAGCTGCATTTCAGAAAATGAAAAGCATCTTATACAGTAAGTCAATATTGTCTAATGTTAGGAAGAGAGTTCTGAATTGTTATACAAAACATATTTTGCTTATGTCAGTGAATCATGGAACGTGAATGAACAAATAAAGAAGAGCTTGAAAGCAACGGAAATGTGGTTCCTTTGACGAGTGTTACGAATGCCTTGGACTGTCTTGGAGTCTCTAACAAATATTTCCTGGCAGAGGCTAATGAGAGTAGAACATTATATACAACAATAAGAAAGAGACAAACAACATTCTTTGGTTACATAATGAGAAGAGAGGTATTGGAAAACATCCTGATGACTGGAAAGATCAGTGGAAGAAAAGGTGGAGGCAAACCGAGAGAAATGATGCTGGATGGACTAAGACGGTAGCGTGGAGGAATATCATCAGAAGAGTTGATCCAAAACAGCAAAGACCGAGATCTGTGGAGAGACATTACCGCCTACGCCAGTTGGCAGTGCATATAATGATGACAATGAGGTAAATGCAAACAAAGGTGGTACTTGGCAGTTAAAGTTGTTTAAGTTTGTTGGTATTTGTCTTGATTGGAATACAGTCTACAGATCACAAGTATTCTTGTTTTTGTCGGTTTTTATTAATTATTATATTATTTGTTTTTTATTGCTTTTGTTTTTGTGTCGTTGATAAAGGCTCGGTTCGAAACATTCACCACATCTCTGTGTTTCTTAATTTTCAAACCTCCCAGCAATATTCTGTGGTTTTTTTTTTTTGGGCCCCCCCCCCCCCCCCCCCCAAAAAAAAAAATCATGGGGTCCAAGCTTCCTAGCAGTATTCTGTGTTTATTCGAGTAGGTAACTTTTGCCATTATGAACATGAAGAAATCGGTAAAATATGTTTTGTACTAAGGACATATGCAATAATTTCCCCCATTCCTTTCTTTTAAGAAGATTATTCTTTTATAACGCAATTATGCAGGTGTCTTTAGTGTGCTCATTGAAAGCCGTCAGTGTTAATTAGTTCACATATGTTTTATGCTGAATAAATCAGCTCTTTGCATGCTCCGAGAATTGCGGGCTGCCAAGTCTCTTAATTCTGTCTGTTCATAATGGCTCAGAGATTGCGTGACTGGAACATGGGAGGCTCTTTTCGAGATGGAAATTTGTGTTGTAAAATTCTGTCACATGTCCCCACAGAGTATAAAATAACTATTCATTGTTAGCTTAATAAGATGAAACAAATTAACATGGCTAGGGTGCGCGAAACATTCACATTCTGGGGAGGAGTTAACAAGGCATGTGCTTTGTATATTTTATGTTAATGCTGACAAGTACGGCTAGCATAGTGGTGACCAGAGGTCCGTGGGAGCTAGATACTTAACTGAATCAAGATATTTAAGTGCGAAACATATTGAAAGCATCATAGCAAGCTAGCCTGTTTTAAAGCCTAACGAGGTAGTAGTAGTAGTAGTAGTAGTAGTAGTAGTAGTAGTAGTAGTAGTAGTAATAGTAGTATTAGTAGTAGTAGTAGTAGTAGTAGTAGAAGTAGTAGTAGTAGTAGTAGTAGTAGTAGTAGTGGTGGTGGTAGTGGTAGTGGTAGTGGTAGTAGTAGTAGTAGTAGTAGTAGTAGTAGTAGTAGTAGTGGTAGTGGTAGTAGTAGTAGTAGTAGTAGTAGTAGTAGTAGTAGTAGTAGTAGTAGTAGTGGTAGTGTAGTGGTAGTGGTAGTAGTAGAAGTAGTAGTAGTAGTAGTAGTAGTAGTAGTAGTAGTAGTAGTAGTAGTAGTAGTAGTAGTGGTAGTGGTAGTGGTAGTGAGTAGTAGTAGTAGTAGTAGTAGTAGTAGTAGTAGTAGTAGTAGTAGTAGTAGTAGTAGTAGTAGTAGTAGTAGTAGTAGTAGTAGTAGTAGTAGTAGTAGTAGTAGTAGTAGTAGTAGTAGTAGTAGTAGTAGTAGTAGTAGTAGTAGTAGTAGTAGTAGTAGTAGTAGTAGTAGAAGAAGAAGAAGAAGAAGAAGAAGAAGAAGAAGAAGAAGAAGAAGAAGAAGAAGAAGAAGAAAAGAAGAAGAATGACGACGACAAAGACGACTACGAAGACGAAGAATATCTATTGTTTTCATGAGTTATTCCAAAACGTAGCTACAGATGGGAAGTGATTGGTCAGGTGGGGTATGGACTTAAAACAGGTAGAAAAATATGACTCAGGTTAGGACAACAAAGATAGTAATGTGCAAGCAACCTCTATTCCGTTCCTAGTTTACGTGTCCATTGGATCGTTTTCTTCAGATCCCACGTTAAGTATTCTCTCTCTCTCTCTCTCTCCCCCCCCTCTCTCTCTCTCTCTCTCTCTCTCTCTCTCTCTCTCTCTCTCTCTCTCTCTCTCTCTATCTGTGTTTTTCTCTCGTCGAGCTTACTAGTCTTGTGTTTATTTGGATGAGTAATGTACCCGTTGAGAATCTAAACAAGTCAGTAACAAAACCCGAGTTTCCCTCACTCGTTTCTTTTAAACTGATTATTCTTGTAAAATATATTTATGCAGGTCTCTTTTCTGTGCGCATTGAAAGCCGTCAGTGTTAATTAGTTCCCATATGTTTTATGCTGAATAAATCATCTCTTTGCTTTCTCCGAGAATTGTGGGCTGCCAGTCTTTTAATTCGGTCTGTCACTAATGGCTCAGAGATTGCGTGACTGGAAAATGAGAGGCTTTTGTCGAGATGGATATTTGTGTTGTAAAATTCTGTCACATGTCCCCGCAGCGCATAAAATAATTATTCATTGTTAGCTTAATAAGATGAAACAAATTAACCTGGCTAGGATGCGCGAAAGATTTACATTCTGGGGAGGGGCAACCGAAGCATGTGCTTGGTATATATTATGTTCATGATGATAAGTAAGGCTGGGATAATGGTGACTATAGGTCCGGGGTAGCTAGACATTTAACTTAACTGATTCAGTGCCAAGCAGAAAGTCAGTTTAGACCAAATATGGTACACAATCAAATGAGTAAGTATTGTAATGTACATTTCCGTTGACTGAGCACTGAAATTGTGGAAGATACCATGAAACAAAACAAATAACACCACGATCCTAGTATGATGATGTATCGTTCTTTTGTACCAATGGGAGGTCACATTGGCAATATAGTATCCTTTGGCACTGAATTGTTTAATCAAGTTTTTATAGTGAAAAATATTGAAAGCACCATTGTAACTTAGCTTGATTTTAAGCTTAACGAGGTAGTGGTGGTAGTATCGTTGTAGTAGTAGTCGTAGTGGTAAGTAGTAGTAGTTGTAGTAGTAGCTGTAGTAGTAGTAGTAGTAGTAGTAGTAGTAGTAGTAGTAGTAGTAGTAGTAGTAGTAGTAGTAGTAGAAGTAGTAGCAGTAGTAGTAGTAGTAGTAGTCGTAGTGGTACTAAGTAGTAGTAGTCGTAGTGGTAAGTAGTAGTAGTAGTCGTAGTGGTAAGTAGTAGTAGTAGTAGTAGTCGTAGTGGTAAGTAGTAGTAGTAGTAGTAGTAGTAGTAGTAGTAGTAGTAGTAGTGGTGGTGGTAGTGGTAAGTAGTAGTAGTAGTCGTAGTGGTAAGTAGTAGTAGTAGTCGTAGTGGTAAGTAGTAGTAGTAGTAGTAGTAGTAGTAGTAGTAGTAGTAGTAGTCGTAGTGGTAAGTAGTAGTAGTAGTAGTAGTAGTAGTAGTAGTAGTAGTAGTAGTGGTAAGTAGTAGTAGTAGTAGTAGTAGTAGTAGTAGTAGTAGTAGTAGTAGTAGTAGTAATAGTAGTAGTAGTCGTAGTGGTAAGTAGTAGAAGTAGTAGTAGTAGTAGTAGTCGTAGTGGTAAGTAGTAGTAGTAGTAGTAGTAGTAGTAGTAGTAGTAGTAGTAGTAGTAGTAGTAGTAGTAGTAGTATCGTAGTGGTAAGTAGTAGTAGTAGTAGTAGTAGTAGTAGTAGTAGTAGTAGTCGTAGTGGTAAGTAGTAGTAGTAGTCGTAGTGGTAAGTAGTAGTAGTAGTCGTAGTGGTAAGTAGTAGTAGTAGTAGTAGTAGTAGTAGTAGTAGTAGTAGTAGTAGTAGTAGTAGTAGTAGTAGTAGTTGTAGTAGTCGTAGTAGTAGTAGTAGTAGTAGTAGTAGTAGTAGTAGTAGTAGTCGTAGTAGTAGTAGTAGTAGTAGTAGTAGTAGTAGTAGTAGTAGTAGTAGTAGTAGTAGTAGTAGTAGTAGTGGTAACTATTAGTAGTAGTCGTAGTGATAAGTAGTAGTAGTAGTAGTAGCAGTAATAGTAGTAGTAGTAGTAGTAGTAGTAGTAGTAGTAGTAGTAGTAGTAGTAGTAGTAGTAGTAGTCGTAGTGGTAAGTAGTAGTAGTAGTCGTAGTGGTAAGTAGTAGTAGTAGTAGTAGTAGTAGTAGTAGTAGTAGTAGTAGTAGTAGTAGTAGTAGTAGTAGTAGTAGTAGTAGTAGTAGTAGTAGTAGTAGTAGTAGCAGTATTAATACACTCGAATACGAACTTACATGTGCACCCTGTCTTATATTAAAAACATCACCAAACGAGTTTAGTGTATGAAAGTTCTTTGACTATGTACAACCATGCCACTTAAGGTTAGTTGCATATTCTTTACAGGACGTCGCAGTAAACGCCAACATTTTTTCTGCTGTTTGTGATCTCTTGGCACGTTTACGGTCAGTAGTATTCCTTGGTGATACATGCCTGAGTTCAATAACATTAAGGAGATTGACCTGATAGCAATGCTACAATATAAACACGTTCACGGGGTGAAAGGGCATTCCCCGGAAAGAAAAAAATAAGAAGATAAAACGGGGAAGGTTGTGGGGCAGACATTTGAGCTTGGGGGTAGTGTTGTGTGGAGCCTGGGGAGGGGCTGCAAAGAAGGGTTAAAAAGACAGTGAAAAATATTGACGGGGGTAAGTGGAGTTTTGAGACCGGACAGTGTGGTCGGCGGTCTGAGAAATGGAATAATAGCGGAGTTGGGGGAGAAAGCTCCGAGCTGTGGTTTTCAGTGATAGGAAGTCTGAGACTAAGGATTAAAGACTGAGCCCGGTTATCAGCAGACATAGTGAATTGAAGCCTAACCCTAGAGAGGGTCGGATAGTTAACGGAGGCTTAGATCCAGTGTGTGATGGATCGAGTGAATTCGGGCCGGGAAGAGTGGCTAGTAAAACTGTCGTAGTGGATGAGATTAAGTAGGCCTTGAGAAGGCAGTGTTATTTGAGTTATAAGTTGTGATGAAGATATATTCTGAGAGAATTATTGTTCATGGATTTACCTGTTGTGTGGTTCCGTGTTAATTCATCATTAAATGGATAGTATGTGCGCAAACTTCTTCTTCTTCTTTCGTTCGCTTGAAATATGTCTATAACTGCAATGCTGTCTCTTGTATGAATTGAACTGTCTTTTTCAGTTCACACAGCGGTCCATAGAGTTTATCTTCCACTGTCGTCTCTCTAAGCCAGAAGGTTTGCCTAGATATGTTATATTTTGGGCAGTCTTGGAGTATGTGCTCTGCTGTCTGCGACGCCAATCCACATGTGCACATGGCTGTTTCACCAATCTTGAATTTTGTATACATGTGGTTGCGTAATCTATTGTGCCCTGTTCTGAGGCGCAGAATAATGACTTGTTCTGGTCTATCCATAACGTGGTAGTCATCTTGATCAGGTTTTGGTGGCTTTCTGACTGATTTGATCATTCTTTTCTTTTGGTGGTATGTAACGGGCACATCAGGCTGTTCTTCTTTGGCTCCTTCCTTAGCCAATTGATCAGCTCTGTCGTTTCCGGGTACTCCACAGTGGGATGGTATCCACTGTATGGTGACCTTATGCTGACTGCTAAGTTCAGAAAGTAGTGTCCTTAGTACTGGCAATTTCCCAGACAGGAGCGCCTCGAGTACTGATTTTGCATCTGTCAATAGCACCACAGGTTGTGTACCATTGCTGGTATTTAGTAATTTCTCTGTTGCTATCTTGATTGCCTCAATTTCAGCATCGTAGTTATGGCAGTACTTTCCTGTCGGTACTCTAGCTGTGTCCATGGTATTATTTGGGTATTCTATGTACACTCCCGCTCCTCCATTTCGAACAACATTTTGTGCTGACCCATCTGTGTAGACTCGGATCGAGAGGTCCTGTGGGTATTCTTCATCAAGGAAGCTGAGAGTGGCTGTTCTGCGCTGCACACTGTTCTGTTCTTCCTTGTCAAATATTCCTCTCACTTTTGTCTGGATTTGTAATGATAGTCTATGCTCATTGCCATGGACCGATATGAGGTAGACAGCGGTAAACTGATAGAGTAAGAACATGTTTACCATAGAAAAGTAGTTGGCATAGTAAGAACTGTTCACATGATCACTGTGAACAAATATACACGACTAAGTTGACGGAAGTCGGTGAGCAACGGATGATGATGATGAAGACCAAAGGGAAGTCAGTCAGAGAAGTTGCGTATCACGTGACATGAGTTGTGTAGTCCACGGAGAGGGCACGGCTGGAGAGAATCAGTCTAGCCAAGGTCCGCGTCGGAGACAGTTGGAAAAACAAGTACAGAAGCCAAGCGACATGAAGTTGACATTACTCCAAGATTGGAACGACACTTCAGCCAGAGGCAAAAGTATGTCGCACAACCTGAGCGGCTAATTGCACAGCGATTCAAGCTCTATTACCGCGTGCCGAGTTGACGGCAGTTGAGAATGCCCCATGCCCGATGTCAAGGGCAAGTGACCATAAGTTGGTGATAGCGATAATTATAAGAACTGTACTTCGGTGTTGAACATTGTTTAGATAGTTACATCCTTAGCGCATGCCAGCCCGCATCGGTCGGCAGTGAGTAATATTCAGTGCTGCGATAATTGTGAATAATAAACACTGAAGAATGGCAAGGACATTGGCTTGTTTGCTATTTTCATGTGATACATGTTCCTGCTTACTTCTGTTACTGTGGCTGCACAGACGAGCCAGCAATCAGCTACATGGCCCTCATCTTTCCATGGAGTTCGCTCTGGAATAGTTGTTAGGGGGATACCAACTGTGTGCAGATCGGTGGTTTCTCTGCAGAGTATTTTTGCCTGGTGGATAAAACTTCTTCTTTTCAACCGCCCTATAACTAGGTTTTCAAATCTGTTCTTCATAGGGTGGCCTGGCAGGCTGATGAACTTTTCTGCTTGTATTAGTGTTTTCGTATCTCTGCACTCACTCAGTGCTTGTGTCCTCCCCATCTTCTCCATTTCCACTATAGGGGTTGATCTCATCCCTCCTGTGGTGATTCTAAGTGCTTGAGTTTGCACTTTGTCCAGCTCTTGTAGTGTGGTTTTTGATGCCGAACACCACGCAGCTGACCCGTATTCCAGGTGTGGTCGTATGCTCTGTTGATACACTTTGCTAAGTATTTTCCCACTGGCTCCCTATGTGGTTCCACTTAGCTTTCTCAGGATGGCTATTTTCCTTCTGGCTTTTGCTACTGCTTTGTTGATGTGCTTTCTCCATGTCAGCCTGCCATCAAATGTTACTCCAAGGTATGTTGGTTCTTTATCTTCTCTTAGGGGTGTTCCATTTATCTGGATGGTCCCTGCCTTTTGTTTTGGAGAGAGGGTAAATAGGGTGGTGCTGCACTTGTCAGTGTTTATGCTGACACACCATCTATTTGCCCATGCAACAAATGTATCTACAGCTCTTTGTAGTAATCTGGTGGCCACTGATGCATGTAGAAAGAGTGTGAGGGACAAGACTCCGCCCTGGGGAACACCGTGACACAGTAGTACTTTCTTGCTCTTTAGTCCGTCTATCTGTACTCGGGCTCTTCTGTTGTGCAAGTATGCTTTCACCCATTTGTACATTCTTCCATTGACTTTGTAGTTTCTCAGTTTATTCATCAGACCTTCTTTCCAGACTTTGTCAAAGGCTTTCTTCAAATTTATCCATGTCGCAAGCACCAGCTTCTTCTCTTGGAATGCATCCTCAATTTCTTGAGAGAGGTAGGTTGTCTGATCTTCCGTAGAGTAGCACTGCCTAAAGCCAGCCTGCTGTGGCACAAGGATGTTTTTACTTTCAATATACCACTGCAGTCTGTGATTGATGATGCACTCCAGTGATTTGCAGAGACAGCTGGTGAGGCTAATTGGTCTGTAGTTAGAGACAATGGAACTATCTTTCCCTGATTTTAGGAGGGGTATCATGATTGTTTCTCTCCAGGCTTGTGGAACACTGCCTAAGGTCCAACTGTTATTGAAGATCTGCAACAACTTTGCTTTGGCCTCTGTTCCTAGGTTCCTGATCATTTCATTGGAGATACCATCAGCTCCTGGTGACTTTCTCATTTTCAGTTTTGATATGGCTAGCTCCAGTTCGCTGATTGTGATGGGTGCCTCCAGAACCTCATGTACTATTTCCTTCTGTCCTGTATGTTGCCGTTTCTCTCGAATCTCTTGTTGTTTCTCTGGACTAATTTTGATATTTTTACCTTGTGCAAATGAGTCCGCAAAATGGTCAGTTGCTTGCTTTCTTGTTAAGATGTTTCCATCTTTATGTAGTGCAATTTTTGAGTTTCTCCCTGTGCCCTCATCGTTAAGTTGTTTTATCAGCTTCCACAATTTCTTTGTGTCTCTTTCAAAGTTCAGAGGCTCTGTTTTTTTCCTGCCAGCTTTTCCGTCTAGCCTGCAGCTTGGCCCTTTGAAATTTGGGTTTTGCATGCTGGAATTTATTGTGGTGCTCTTGGCTGGGTGTGACCTCTGCTTGCTTTCTACATACTTCCACATCATTATGCAACTGTTCCAGTTCACTACTCCAGTAGGGTTTATATTGTTTCCGGGCTCCTCTTGATACTGTTTCACGCGCTGCCTGTAGTATGCATTTCCCAAACTTTTCAACTACTTTATTTATGTCTTTCTCAGTGTTCAGGTTTCTAACCAGTATGCTGGTGCGGTTCTTGTACATTGCCCAGTCTGCTTTCTTGTAGTTCCACCTCGAGAGGGTGCTGCTTTCACTTACAAGCTCATTTTCTACAGTTAGAAAGACTGGTCGATGGTCGCTGCCACCAAGTTGTTTCCCAACAATTCGTGTAATGTTCCACTCCAGGTCTGGTGAATGAAAAGCCAGGTCAGGTGTAGTTGTAGAGTGCCATGATCTCGAGTAGAAAGTATGTGGGTCGGAAGGCTTGTTAACCAAGATGAATCTATTCTCATCCTGCCAGTCTTCCAGTCTCTCTCCTCTCTGGTCCATGTGATGATAGCCCCAACTCTGCGAGTGGCTGTTGAAATCGCCACACACAATCATTTTTTCTGTTAATGGTAGTGTGTCCAGTGCATGTGGGCGGTCACTTGGACAGTAGTAATTGATCAGATGTAGGTCTGTATAGCCTGTTTGAAGTTTAAGTGTCTGATACTCAGCCCCTCCCATAAAGACTTCGATTTGGGAAGCAGTGATGTTATTTTTTACAAGGGTAAATATCCCACCTTTTCGCCTGTCCTTTCAGTCAGATCGGTAACACTGGTAGCCTCTGATTTTGAAGGCTATATTTTCGTTGAGGTGAGTTTCTTGCAAGCAACATATGCTTACTTTTTCTTGGTCCAGGTGTTTTCTAAATCTACTTTTTTGTTGTTGACTCCCTCCGCAAGTAGTATATAGGGTCTCTATCCATCGGAATGAGACATGCGGTATGAGCCATATGAGCCATGTCTCATTCTAGTCTCATGTCTCGTCTATGCCTCATGTCTCGTGGTGGGTGGGTTGTGGCCTGCCTCATGCCTTCCAGCTCCTTCCTGCTTTTTTAAGTGTCAGCTGTCGTTTTTAATCAGAGCATCGGGGTTAACAATGAAAAGATCAATTGAACTAGGTGGCTAATGGGCGCTATAACTATGGCGCCAGGTTTGCTAATTGATTCAGAATATGTCAACCGGTGTAATGCATTAGCTTCCCGTTTGTATAGACGACACAAGAGGTGTCAGGTGGTCGACAAACAAGCGGAGTCGGGTGGTAAAGTGAGGGCAGTGTCGGGATGCAGGGTAGTGAGCTGGGTCGGTCGGACCAGATAGGTTCCGCTTGTTATGACGATGCCGCGTGGTATGACGATTCATACCACCCGGTCGACTATTCTTCGTGTTTTTCCTAGATCGATATTTTTTTTGTTTTTGATTGTCTGTGGGTTAAAAAAGAATTTAAATGGCCGGTAAATTATGCAAGGTAGTTGGTGATATTAATCGGAGTATGTGTAACAAAGGAAAAGATCAATTGAACTAGGTGGGTAGGCTCAGTAAAGATGAGTTCGATAACGGCGGCGGCATCGTTCCTAATTGTTTCACAAGCTGTGACCAGCTGTATAACCCTTCCTTGTCTTCACATTTGTATGGTAACACTGACGCATTGGAGAGGCCAGCCATGGTAAAGAAGAAAAAAATAATAATAATTATCTTCCCGTTTGTATAGACGTACACAAGCTAGTTGGTACCATAGACCCCCTCATATGGAGGTGATAGGTTCGAAGCTCGATTCTTTATCGTTGGTAAGTGTATGGGGTGCGTAGAGGGGCATGGGGGATGTGGTGGGATATCACCAGTGTGTAACAGGGGTGTCTAGTTGTTGTCAATGCGCTTGATAGGTTCGAGTCCTACTGTGTGGTGGAGTAGTGTAGTAGTAGTAGTCAAGGTTGTAACGGAGATAGGTGGTGTTGTAGGCATCGTTTGAGAGTCGAAACACGCACCTGGTTGATAAGGGTGTCCACTCTAGGCGGCTCTTTTTAAGTGTATACTAAGCCGTAAATGTATAACAACGGTGTCTAGTTGCTGCCATAGCGCTTGTCAGGGTCGAAACCTACTGTGTGGTGGGGTAGTGTGGCAGTGGGCGAGTATGTAATACAGCTAGGTGGTATCATTGGCGGTTCAAATCACGCCCCTGGTCGCTAACTATACCCAACATACGTGCCAGAGAAGCGAATGCAGCGGTATCGCTTTGCATTTTCCTCAGAAACCGCAGTTCCAAGCCAGCAGATTCAGCGTGACTGCTCAGTATCTTCACATTCATACAAAAGCATAGGTTCTATGTAGCACCGCAACACTCTTTTTCTCGTAGCAATTGCCATCTTTTTATTGGTCGCTATGTTTTTCATCTTGCTATTCACTTGTTTCAGAATATTCTCATTTACACGTATATTACATCGTGGTATTTCGTTCTTCCTAGTAACAATCATAAGCCGTGTCGTTTTATAATTTAATTCTAACCCTAGTTGTTCACTGTGTGCAACAACCGCCTCTTCTAAATATTGTAGATCCTACTGTCTGTTGATTACATAAATTATATGAAGGCAGTTAAAAATTTAAATTAGATGAAGTTATTTTATTACAGACATTAAATGAAGACATTTGACTATAAATATTTAATAAAACGACGAAAACATGGAGATCTACCGGCGTGAGAAAAAGCATATAAGTATTGTAATGTCAGTTCCTGTGAACATATTTACCATAAGCATTCTGAATAGTATATGAATATTTAGCTTTAAGGTGAAATCAATACGGCTGTACCGATCGGAAACAAGAAGAATGACTAAAACAAATACTAATAAACAACAAACATTTATTAACTGGTGCCCACGTAGTTCACCATTGGCGTTCATGTCTCATTCAACAATTAGTATAATGTCTGAAGTCACATTTGCGACTTCAACATATGTTTTCATAGTATATGTATATATGAAGATATATTCAAGGTGATTTCTAAGAACACATTTCCTCATATCACACTCTACAAAAGACATATTTCGCTCAAACTTAAACATTAAGAGTGGAAAAGAGTATGTTGTAGATACTGTTTTTCCTTTGTTTCTAGTGGGACTTGATTATTTGTTGTTCTATCTGGGCATGGTATGTATATTTTCAACATATCTTCACTGATGTTTTTCATCTTGTCTGCTCATTGCGCCCGCTTCACAGTCATACAAAAGTACAGGTTCTATGAAAGACAGAGACACATTGCGGTTATTGTTAACCAAAATGACAAATGAAAGGTCGATTAATATGTAAGTATTTGTTCTTCTTCTTCAGCGTTCCGAGCCATTGAGGTTCTTTGCTGCAAATACAATCCGTCTCCATTCGTCTCTCTGGTGGACCTTCTCTTGCCAGTCGTTGATTCCAAGTGCTTGTAGGTCTGTACATGTATTATCTCTCCACCGTCTTCTTGGTCTACCTCGGGGTCTACGGTCATTTATTTCCTGAGTGTAAGCGAGTTTTGTTTCCCTATTATCTTCCATTATTTCTATATGCCCCAGCCATTGTAATCTATTAGCCTTCATGATACCAGTGATTAGCGGGGACTTAAACAGATCATAAATGTCTTTGTTACTTCTTCTTTTCCACTCTCCACTTTGTGTATCCCTAATGGGTCCAAAGATGCGTCTTAAAATTTTGTTCTCAAAGGTTTGTAACAAGGCTTCGTCTCCTTTCGTTGTACTCCAGGTTTCAGAGCCATACAGCACAACTGGTCTGATCAGTGTTTTGTATATTGTGATTTTGGTGTTACGAGATAGCGCCTTTGATTTTAGTAGATGTTGTAGTGCATAGTATATCTTATTTCCAGAGTTGATTCTAGTTTGTATTTCTTCCCTTATGATGTTGGAGCAGGTGAAGATCGTACCCAGGTATTTGTATGTTTCCGTTCTTTTAATGGTCATATTATCTATTTGTATGTGGCCAGAGTTTCTAGCCATTCCGTCTCTTGAAATTACCATATATTCTGTCTTATCTTGGTTGATAACCAGCCCCATCTGTTGGGCTTTTTACTTTAAGTGAGTCAATATTTCCAATGTCTTTTGTTCACTTTGCCCTATAATATCTATATCATCTGCATAACCAAGCAGCTTGGATGTTCCTCCAATATCACATTCCTCCTTTACCTTCCTTACAACTTTCTCTAGAGCCAGATTGAAGAGTAGCGGCGATAGTGCATCACCCTATTTCAAGCCAGATGTTATTTGGAAGGGGTCTGATTTCCTGCCTTTATATGTTACTATATTATAAGTATCTTCCATGCATAGTCTGGTCATGTTGATTAACTTCCTTGGTATTCCAAATTCCTGCATAGCATTCCATAGACTATTCCTATGGACACTATCATAAGCCTTTTTAAAATCCACAAAAATGTTATGGAGATCTCTTTTATATTCCCAATGTTTCTCGGCTATTTGTCGTAAAATAAATATCTGATCTATTGTTGATCTGTTTTGTCTAAAACCCGCCTGGTAGTCACCTAATATGTCTTCTGAATATGGTTTTAGTCTATTTAGTAATACTGCGGATAGTATCTTATAGCTTGTGGACAGTAGTGATATTCCTCTATAATTTCCACATTGGAACTTGTCTCCTTTCTTAAAGATAGGTATCAATAATGACTCTTTCCAGTCATGGGGTAATTCTTCTGTCCTCCAGATTTTTATTATTAGTTCGTATAGCTTTAGATGTAATGCATGGCCACCTGCCTTTATAAATTCAGCAGCAATTCCATCAGTCCCAGTTGCCTTATTGTTTTTAAGTCGTGTGATTACATATAGGATTTCTTCAAATGTAGGTTCTTCAATTTGTGGTTCGCATGTTAGAACCTCTTCCTGTGAGAAAATGTTACTTGGAGCTTCACAATTTAGTAATTCAATAAAATATTCTTTCCATGTGTTGCACATTTCCTCATTGGTATTTATCATATTCCCATTTTTGTCTTTTAAACCATATGTGTTTTGTTGGTGCCCTCGTTTCATTGACTTCAGTTCTTTAAAAAATTTTCTGGATTCATTTTTCTGGTGATTAGTTTCCATATCTTTGATTATATTACTCATATATTCTCGCTTCTGCTGTCTGACTATTTTTGTAGCCTCTTTACATTCATTTCTATAATGCTCTTCCTTTTGGATGTTATTGATGTCATTTAACCATACATGTCTGGCATTCTTCTTCCTAATGACTGCTTCTTCACATTTTTGATTGAACCATCTGTTCTTTCTATGCGTGGTTAACACACCGAGACATTCTTCTGCGGTAGACTGAATTGTATTCTTGATGTTCAACCAAGTTTGGTCAATGCTTTCCTCCAAAGGGTTTTGCAGAGTTTCAAGTTTACATTTTATTTCATCTGTAAATTTCTCTTTGACTGTAATGTCTTGCAGTTTTTCTCTGTTATATGTTGGGTGTAATCTTTGTAATTTAGTATAGAAAGCTCTCTTAAGTTTTATTTTAAATTTTGCTCCAACGAGGAAGTGGTCACTGTGGCACTCAGCTCCTCTATAACTTCTGACTTGCTGTATGTTTGATGCATTTCTGTTGTTAATTAAGATGTGATCTATTTGATTATAGGTTCTCTTGTCACATGATTTGTAAGTATTTGTAAATAAATAAATATACACAGGGCTGGCTGGTATATAATGATAACAAAGGTAGCTAGTTTTAGAAAACGAAATAGACGTGCTACCATACAGAATTGGTGTTACAGATTTCGCCTACTCCTCACCAAAATCAGACACCGAAGAAGGGTATTGACATTTTTACAGTTGCGAAGTGCCGTATTAGAAGCCCAAATATTAACCTCAAGGTGCGGGTTAATCCAAAGCTAGTGAGTGTCTTCATTCTGATCTAGAGTTGTTTACCGTACCTCCCACGCAAACAGAGGTGGAATAGTGACTATGTGTAGCTTAACTGTGGTGGCACCATCTGGAGATATTAATCAGATACTTGGTACCCAGTGAAGATGACAGATAACTGATGCGGGATAGGTCGCGTGGCCCACAACAAAACATACAATGAAATAATGGTGAAATGAAATGTTGCGTCTCCGCGAAGCATTATTTTAGAAACCAAAGATTACAATCGATCTGAGAGGGTAACAATAAACAGGTTAATCCTACCAGAAAGAGGTGTCTTATACAGTGGGTACCAACGACAGACAGCTGGCCAAAAAGAACAATACGGGTCTAGAGGGTACCATAGATCATATGGAGGTAACAGCTTCGATTCCGACGGGGTTGTGTGACGGAAATATTGGTTGTTTTAATTAGCTGTGATGGAGTTTACATCTCCGATCAACAGGTTTTGAGAGGTCTAAATAGGCAGTATTTTAAAGAATTCAAGTATATTATTACAAGTTAAATTACATAATAAAATAAATACAGTGATGTGTATAAAATTATAAAAAACAAAAAAGTAAAAGACACCAGTGTTACATTAGCAAATAAGTGAAAAACACAACGGTATCTTCTTCTTCTTCTGCGTTCATCCGGATTTTTTTTTTTTTTTGATTTTTTTTTTTTCCGGATGTGACTGCGTTGTGCCTGTTTACAGCAGAGCTGCGTTCTTGCGCTGTTAGGCCGACACATCCGACTTCTGCGGGCATTTGTTGACTGGGTTAACCTTCCCGGGACACAACGGTATGAATACATTGGTGTATTAGTTACATACAAATGGTACATACAACATGCCCTCATGCAAGCGTAACGGCCTAGCTGTTAAATCACATGACCGCTATCTGTTCTATATTGCGACCAAATTACACCGATCGCCCCTCAAGGCAGCGTAACAGACTAACACTTAAACCAAGCGCCCGCTATCTGTTCTATATTGTTGCCAACAATTATGTGCATGCCGCCATCATTTGATGTGAGTTTGATGATGAAGCCTGTCAGGAAACAACCATAGAGACATAGTAAAAGTGTAGTGAGAATACAAATCCAAGCGTATTGACTCTCGGTGTATCGTTATTCAGTTAACGTTTCCTGTTTCCTGCTCCAGTCTATTGTTGTAAAATAAGGGGTGTCTAGGATGGCAGACATTGGTAGTACCTTTTGTAAGCATGACTGTCATGCCCTTATTAGGGCCCATTCCCCACTGGTCCAAGTCTGATATCCAGCTCACGCCTGTGGCTCCTTGTAGCTGTAGCTGTCAGCATGCGACAGCGGCAACCCTACCCCCCCCCCCCGGACAACAGATGTGACACGCTAGCTAAACCAGGCGTGGGTAACTGATTTAGCGTCAAACAAATCGTTGAGCTAGGGTCTGTCTACCCAGCATGTGAAGACAGGATTCTGCAGACTGCGTGGAAGAAATCATTGATGATTCAATGGGCAAGAGGGTGTTTAACTGCAAAGCGTTGTGGAACGTAATGATCACTTCAAGGAATTTAGAGCGCTCTGGTCATCCACTGCACCTCCAGTCGTCTTGACCTGTCTTGCCACTGGACTCAGATGGACTCAGGCGAGAGAGTGAGGTCGACGAATTGCGCAACTCTTCCTCACTTTAATCCAATTCATCGCGCAAGTCACTTTTCATCCAACTTCATATATCATCTTCAAGCCCTGTGTCGATGGGCTAGCGGCGAAGCGGCAGGCGTGGGTACGCTGGTGGTCGTAGTCGCAGACCTGCACACAGACGGCTCAGGCCGTATGGTCGTCTTCTACTGATCGGAGCAGCAGTGGGATTCGGCAGCCCACTGAGCGACTGAGCAGCCCTCTATATGAAAGCACTGCTCATCTCCACAGCACGAGAAAGGGGCTAGAAAAGGTGCCCTAAATATTGTCTGCTCCATCATTACCTAACAAGGTAGTTGGTGGGTACCCTATACTGCGGTAGACATACAAACAAAGTAAAAACAGGTAAAGCTAAAATAGCATACCATATTCCCTTGACAATCAGAACTTGGAATGTATGCACCCTACTTGATAGGTACGGCGTGTCGGGCCCAGAGAGACGAACATCACTGATTGGGAGAGAGCTAGGCAGGTACAATATAGACATTTCAGCCTTGAGCGAGACACGACTTGCAGAAGAAGGCCAAATCTGTGAAGTAGGTTCCAGCTACACATTCTACTGGAGTGGAAGGAAAAGCGAGGAAAGACGCCAGTCCGGTGTAGGATTTGCCATTAAGTCGGTCCTGGTTAGCAAACTAGCTTGATTTCCGAAGGCTATAAACGACAAGCTTATGACAATTAAGTGACTCTTGCTGAAAACCATCGTGAGTGTCTATGCACTAACCATGACCAATGAAGATGACGTCAAGAACAAGTTCTATGAGGACCTGCAGAATGCATTAACATCTGTTCCCAAAGGAGACAAACTTATACTCATTGGGGACTTCAATGCCAGAGTATGCACGGACACCGCCTCTAGGAGTGGCATTATTAGAAAGCATGGAGTCGGAAAATGTAACAGCAATGGACTCCTCCTCCTTCATACATGTGGCGAACACGATCTCCTGATTACCAACACAATTTTCCGTCTTCCCATGAAAAATAGGACAAAGTAGGATGCACCCTCGCTCGAAACACTGGCACCTCATTGACTATGTCATCGTCAGGAGAAGTGACAGGCAAGACGTTCGGGTGACAAAATCCATTTCTAGTGCCGAATGTTGGACACACCATCGTATCAAAAAATTAAATGTCACCCGCCTAAACAGTAAAAACATGCCGCTGTCGATTGAAAATATGCTGGAAGACCTCCTCAAGCCCAATGCTGCAGCTAAACAGGATGAGGAAACAGAGTGGAGAGCCCTAAAGGACATAATTTACAACATTGCTATGGAAATCCTGGGTCCAGCCACCCCAAAGCATAAATACTGGTTTGATGAAAATTCCGAAGACATCAACAAATTGTTGGCCGAGAAACATCTTCTCCACAAGGCATATTTGAATGACCCGAAGTCAACATAAAAAAAAAATGCCTTCAGTAATATCCGGACAGCAGTGCAGCAGAAACTTCGGCACATGCGGGACTCCTGGCTGAGCAGCAAAGCTGATGAAATTCAAGGCTTTGCTGACAGACATGAATGAAAAACTCCTACGACTCACTGAAAGTGGTCTATGGTCTACATCACTAGGCATAGTTCCCCTCCTCAGTGCAATGATGGGGGAACATTAGTCACCGATAAGAAAGAAATCCTTCAACACTGTGCAGAGCATTCCAACAACATCATAAATGTAGCCTCATCCATCGATGATGAAACCATCAACTGCCTTCATAAAGTCCTAACTAATGATACTCTTGATGACCTGCCAACCATAGTGGAAGTAAACAAAGCCATCCATCAACTTTCCAGCGGTAAGGCGCCTGGTCCTGACTCCATCCCAGCAGGCGGGTGGCCCGGTTCTAATAGAGCAGCTTCACCAAGTCTTTACAAACATATGGGTGAACGAGACCATGCCACAAGATTTTTAGGACTCGTCAATAGTCCACCTTTACAAACGTAAAGGAAACTGCCAATCCTGTGACAACCACCGAGGCATCTCCTTGCTCTCTATTGCAGGGAAGATACTCGCCAGAATTCTACTCAATCGCCTCACAGCTCATCTCGACCAAGGTCTTCTTCCTGACAGTCAATGTGGCTTAAGAAAAGAACAAGGAACTGTTGACATGATTTTCGCTGCAAGGCAGCCGCAAGAGGAATGTCAGGAACAGAACTCCGAAATGTTCTGCACATTTATTGATCTTACCAAGGCTTTTGATACAGTCAACATAGACGGACTGTGGGAGATTATGGCAAAATATGGCTGTCCACGAAAGTTTGTCCAAATAGTGCGGCTATTTCATGATGGTATGCAGGCAAGAGTACAGGAAAACAGTGAGCTCTCTGAGCCCTTTCCTGTCACCAATGAAGTGAAGCAAGGATGTGTCCTGGCACCAACACTGTTCAGCCTCATATTTTCAGCTATGATGACGAATGCCTTCGAGAACACCAATATTGGAATAGACATCAACTGTCGCATGGATGGAAAGTTGTTCAATCTCAGAAGGCTGAAAGCTAAAACCAAAACTACTCTCGTAACAGCGACACCGTCAGAGAGCTCCAGTTTGCTGATAATTGCGCTCTATATGCCAGCTAAGAGGCAGACATGAAACACAATGTTTCAGCTTTCTCATATGCCTGTGCCAACTTTGGGCTCAATATCAACTTGGAGAAAACTGTAGCCATGTAGCAGCCAGCTCCGAGGATTAATCACACCGTGTCGAATATCAAAGTGAATGGTCATAGACTAAGTGTTGTGGACAAATTGACCTATCTTGGCAGCACTGTGTCCCATGTAGCTACAATTGATCACGAAGTGAATGGAAGAATCTCCAAGGCCAGCACGGCCTTTGGCAGACTGTACAAGAATGTGTGGGACAGAAATGGAATAAGCCTGCAAATAAAGCTGACAGTCAACAAAGCAGTTGTATTATCCACACTGCTATATGCTTGTGAAATCTGGACTGTTTATTAGCAACAAGCTAGGAAATTAAACTACTTCCACATAGTCTGCCTTAGAAAGCTATTGAAGATTAAATGGCAAGACAAGATCCCAGACACAGAAGTTCTAGAAAGAGCGTCCATGTCCAGTATCCACACAGTACTAATAAAGAATCAGATTCACTGGGCTGGTCACTTGACTCGCATGCCAGATCACAGGCTCTCTAGACGAATTTTCAACGGCGAGCTGCGTTGTGGTAAACGCTCACAAGGCGACCAAAGGAAACGCTTTAAAGCCACTCTGAAAATCTAACTGAAAGCTTTTGAAATTCATCTTGACACCCGGGAGACTGCTGCTAAAGACCGTAATTCGTAGCGTACATCATTACACAAGGGTGCAGTCACTTGTGAAGCAACCAGAACTGCAAGAGCTGTGAAGAAAAGGCTGGACAGAAAAACCACTGAAGGAGATCCTCCTCCTGGAACGTCAAGCATTCTTTGCCCACATTTTCAAAGAACATTTCGAGCCAAAATAGGACTTATCAGCCATCTTAGAACTCACGGCTCCATACTCTCAACCCCACTGGATGAAATGAATGGTCTTTATCGTTCTTGATGAACAAGCACCATGTGTGTGTATGTGTGTGTGTATGTGTATGTATGTGCATGTGTGTATATGTGTGTATATGTGTATATGTGTATGTGTGTATGTGTATGTATGTGTATGTGTATATGTATTTATGGGGTAGAAGCATATCCCACAACTATGCGTATCCACCGGGTAGCGGCTGGTGTAGTGGCCTCTAGGTATTGTTTTCTAGAGGTCACCTACGAATATGTTGAATAAAGTGCACGGTCGGACGCGATTTCGACACTTGGGCTTGTCGCTTACTAAAATGGGGGAAAGACTGGCCAACTATTGTTCCTGACTCCCAGGCCTACACAATGTCGCTTGAAAGTCGCTTGAAAGTCGAAAGGGTCGACTTCATTACACCGGGTTTTTATCCCATATGGCTCGGTCTCTTTCTGCAGCGCGGAAAGCGTCGCACAGAGCACGAACTCCGTAGCTCTAGCGACGACCCACAGGAATCTCCGGAAAAAATTCACTCGAGAACCGAAGGACACGGCCCGATATCGGGGCCCGAGTCAAACGGCTTGACTACTTCACCACGGAGCCTCCCCTACTGTATATATTTCCTCTTACCTTCCGCCGATTTGTGTATGGCTGACTCCACTAACAGTTGCATATCCTTTACAGGACGTGGTAGTCAACCCCAGCTACACAATGTGATGCCGCTATCACATCACCGATCCATATCAAGTCATTGGTATTATGTTGAATAAGCCGCAGTGGACCAGCACAGGCGGTGGTCACTGAAGAGATGCTTTTTAGTTGGTGGGGCAGCTATCTCTATAATGTACCCCACAACACTACGACGTGGTCATCGGCGGGTCGGAAGCGCCACAATAACCCCCACCTCCCCTTCCCTGCTGCCTTGTGGGGTCTGTCTTTCTATAGAAAGGCTATAGATGTGGCGAAGGATTTACGAATGCAATTTGTAATCCGGCATACTGCGTTCGAAACACAGCGGCGAGCGATTTGGATGCAAGCCGCCTTGTGTTGCTTTTCATATAATGGTATCAGTTTTTGTGATTTCAGAATGCAATGGCAAACTACTGAACGTAAACGTGCCAAGAAATCATAAACAGCAAAAAAAAAAAAAAAAAAAAAGCAAAAACACAACAAAAAAAAAACGCTGGGGTTGGCAACCACGTTCTGTAAAGGATATACAACTTTTAGTGTAGTCAGCCATACACAAACCGGCATAAGGTAAGGGTAAATCACCGCTATATTTTTTTTAATCTCTGTTTGATCATGTTGTGTGGATTCGTAGACGAATAGGGAAAAACGCAACATTTTTGTTGTTACTTTTATAAAAAGATATTCACTGATTGGACATCAGTCAACCTATCGACGGTGTCCAACTGGTGTTTAACTTAAAAAAGTCGCTTAAAAGTCGACAGGGTCGACTTCATTGCACCAGGTTTTATCCCATATAACTCGGTCTCTTTCCGCAGCGCGGAAAGGGTCACACAAAGCACGAAATCCGTAGCTCTAGCGACGACCCGCAGGAGGCTCCGAAAAATTTAACTCGTGAACCGAAGGACTCGGCCCGGAATCGAACCAACAACCTTCGGAGCCCGAGTTAAACGGCTTGACCACTTCGTCACGAAGACACGAAGACTGGTGTTTAACTTCTCGTGGTTACCTGAATTGTACTCACCTCATGATTCGTGAGGTCACGAAAGAGGTCAAGGTCAAAACAATATTTTTTGACAATAACTTGTGACAGGTTCATCATAATCCTATGAAAATTACTGAACACAAAACTCTCAAACTCTCTGATCATAATTTTGAATGCTTATAAAAGATTGCCGCTCCTCGAATAAATTCAATTGAAAATTCAATGCGTAAGTATGGCTCATCTCACTACAGAACAACGACTCATCATCATTGGACGTCTACAGGCTGGACAGTCACAAAGTGTAGTACCCAGAGAATTTAATGTGGTTAGAAGCACCACTAGTCACCTTTGGGGGTGATTTCAAGAAACTGGCTCAGTGGCAGACCGGCCGCGCAGTGGAAGAACCAGAATCACAACTGCTGCCAAAGACCGCTTCATACTGCTGAGTCACCTTAGGAATCGATTTGCATCTGCGTCCTCCACAGTCCAGTCAATGCCAGGAGATCGTCGAATTTCAAATCAAACGGTCAGAAACCGACTGCATGACGCTGGTCTTTAGGGTATAAGACCCTACCGAGGTCCTGTTCTTACCGACCGGCATCGTCCGAACCGACTGCATTGGGCGAATCAGCATCGTCAATAAAATGTTGGTACAAGTTTGCAATTGAAACTGCAATAATATTGCGTTTCTGTTTATGAACAGTATATCTTCTCAGGACACTATTAGAACGGGCTATAGAATTAAAAACAAGTATGTGCTTGTGCTTCATAGACTAATCAAACACGTTTGACGTGAAACACGAGAAATAACCAAACAACTAGGACAACAAAATATTGACGACAATGATATGTGAATAATTAAACAAAACATATATTGGCAGCAAACAGCAGCCATAAGAATCAATAACCTTTTAGGAACATGTGTGTGGACGAAGAAAGGCTTCAGACAAGAATTATAATATCTCCTGATTGTTTTCATAGTACAGTGAATATATAATGATATCTATAGAAAATATGCCGGTGTTCCTGATTGGTGGACATAATATAAATAGCTGGAAGTCAGCGTGGACGAATGGATAAGAACGCTCGTTCTTAAACATCCGGTGTGCTGATGCCGAGGTTGCGGGTTCAACCCCTACACCGGTCAGTTGGACTAACATTTTGACTTCTCGTCTTTGACTTGGGGACGTAAATCACAAGTACTTCTGAAGTCGGAGTGGATTCGCCTGATGGCGAGGGTCACTGGTAATAGGGAAAGCTAATCCACACGCAAAAACGAGCGAACGCAACAAACAAACAAAAAAAAGTTACTGTATGCCGATGATACCGTTTCAAAGCAACAAGTCAGAAGGAAAATCAGGAAAGTATATATAAAGCGATTGTAGAAAGTGAATAAATAAGCCTTATCTTGAATAATAAAGTGACAGAAATCAATGTGATTTCAAAGAAACAGATTGTGCCTAGTTGTGCAATTTAAGCAAATGAGATTATTTTGAGGCAAATGTAGACATTCAAATTTCTAGGCACATGAACAGTATCAGATGGAAGGTCCACTGCAGAAATAAAGAACAGAATAGGACAAGTAAAACATGCATTCTATCAAATGAAGAACATGTGAAATAAGACTTTGTTATTGGAAGTTAGAAAAATAATTCTTGCACGTTACATAGAACCAGTTCCAACATAGGGCTGCAAATCCTGGACAATTAGTAAACAAGCGGAAAAAAACCAGCATGGAATCATTGGAGATATGGTTTCATAGAAGATTGCTGAAAATTCCCTGGACAGCCAAATGAGCAATTTGGACAAATTTGAGGGAGGCTAAGTCGGAATGAAAACTTATCACAAATGAAGCAGTCATAATTTTTTTGACCACACTATGAGAAGACACATACAAACTAGAACATACTGCGACAACGAGACACATATGTGGAAAGAGAGATGGAGGAAGACAGCGAGGGAAACTTCTTGACAGTCTTATGTCATGACACGGAAGGGGGTCGGTTCACGAACTGATGCATGTGTGGGAGAACGCAAGATGTGGGAAAGTGTGATCGCCCACGGCAAACAGCAAGATACTTGATGATGATGATCTAGGGGAGGAGGTAAACGTCATTGCAAAGGAATCCCAAGAAAAGAACACACAAGAAAGAACACATCTTTACAAAAACTTATTTGGGAGAGGGGGAGACAAACAGCACTACAAAGGTGTATCTATTGTAGAAACTTCCGAAAACTTATAAGGATATCTTGGGTAATTGAGGTAACCTCCGTCTTATTCAGTCATGACCCAATATATATGAACGCATAACGCTTCACATTCCTACGGCGATACCTGTCGTGGGATTACCTTAACATTACTCAATGTATAAACTTGGAAAGATAATCCCATGGTTGATCATGTACTTGAAATGTAGTATTAGGCATTTACATATACTTGGCCTTGGCTTAGCAAATAAAGTGAAGTGATTAGTTGCCCTTCTCGCTGTCTTCTGGTCCCATAATACGCAGGCATGCAGGCAGGCGGGCGGGGGGGGGGGGGGGGGAGAAGAGAGAGAGACACACAAACCGTATATATATATATATATATATATATATATATATATATATATATATATATATATATATATAAATGTTTGCATATCCTTTACAGGACATCGCTGTCAACATCAGCATCTTTCAGCCGATTATTGATTTCTTGGCAAGATTACGCTCAGTAGTTTGCCATTGCTTTCTGATATATATATATATATATATATATATTCATATCATCTCATCATGTTCCTCTTGTACCTTGCTGTGTTGAGGTGAAGTATAAACTTCATGAGAGTACCCGATTATGGGCTTCATATATCGATATTCCCATGGACTCTGTTATTCCCTCCGTCCAACGTTTACGTGGTCGGCCTCTTCCTCTGTTTCCATCTGGTCTGTACATCATTGCTTGTTGTGATATGCTATTGACTGATAACCTACTTGCATGGCCAAACCATTAGACTTGCTGCTTTCTAACAAAATCTAGTGCTGCTATAACCCCCACTTTAGTCCTGATTTCTTCATTTCTGTATCTCTTCTTGATACATTGAGTATTCTTCTCAGGAATCACATTTCTGTTGTGATTTTTCTTTTCTCTATTTCTGTCATTGTCCAGGTTTGGCATTGGTAACATAGAGTTGGTAGGAAGATTGTCTTGTAAAGAGCTTTCTTAGTAGTTATTGATACATGTTTGTTCTTTAGTATTAGTGTCATTTGTCCAATGAGTTGGTTCGCCTTATACATCTATTTTCGATCTCGTCTTCTGATCAGCCATTTGATGATATTATACTTCCTATGTACTTGAAACTCTTTACTTGTGTAAATGGATGATCGTTTAGGTGAATTGTTTTTGTTTTTTCTTCTTTAGTTATAGTCATTACCCCTGTTTTGCTTGTGCTAATTTTCATGTTATGTTTCCTACACATTTCGTTTAGTCTATTCATGTGGTCTTGTAGTTCAGCTTCTGATTTTGCTATTAGTGCTTGGTCGTCCGCAAACAGGAGTTCTCTAATGGTTAGATATGCAGATGGTTCTTCTTCTGTATTCTCATCATGCGGTATTCTTGCGGTCTCTGTTTGGCTGGTTTCTTTGCATATGTTGTCTATATATGTTATGAACAAGAGAGGGGACAGGACACAACCTTGTCGTACTCTAGATCTTATGGTGAAGGGTTCTGAGTGTCCTCCAGTTGCTCTCACTATGCACTCACTGTTGTTATATAAGCTTTTACATAGGTTTGTTAGATGTGTACTCACACCATATTGTTTAAGGATTTCCCACAGCTTGTTTCTATCTACTCTATCAAATGCCTTTTCTGGGTCGACAAAGGCTAAGTAGAGTGTTCCATTGAATTCGATTGATTTTTCTATAAGTTGTCTAAGAGCAAAAATGACATCTGTGCATCCTTTGTTTTTCCTAAATCCAAATTGTGTTTCGCTTAGCAGGGGTTCTATAGTAGTTCGTAATCTTTTCTCAAGAATTTTGAAAAATATTTTCCCAGTTTGATTCAACAGTGAAATGCCTCTTTATTGTGTGCAATCTCTTTTGCTGCCTTTGTTTTTCTAAATTGGGATAATTATGGCCTTTCCCCAGTCTCGTGTCTGTTGTTCTATCCAAACATGGTTGAATAGTCTATGTAGCAATGCTGTTCCTACTTCTCTTGCTGCTTTAATTAGTTCATTTGGTATTTCATCTTGTCCGGTTGATTTGTTCAATAGGGCTAATCTGATGGCTTCTATAATTTCTTTTTTTAGTATGTCTGGGTCTAGTTCTTCGGTGGCAACTGTGTAGGTTTCTTGAAGTCTTGTGATATCTGATGGGATGTTGAGAAGCTGTTCGAAATACTGCTTCCATCTTATTAGGATTTGTTTTTGTTCACTTATTGGTTCTCCATTTTCGCTGTTAATTATTTCAGTTGGGTCAAAGTGTTCTCCTCTTCCTCCTGTTCTCCTGTTCGCATTGCACTTATCTTTTTGTAGAAGTTTCTAGTTGCCTCCTTGTAGTTTTTATTTAGGGTTTCTCCATACTCTTCCCAGTCTTTTTGTTTTTCCCTCTTTACTATTCTATTCACATGTCTTCTCGCTATTCTATATTCTATGTAATCACATTACTGTTTGCTCCTCAACCACTTTTTATGTGTTTTCCTTTTTGTATTTTACTGCTTTCTTTACCTCTGCGTTCCACCAACCTGTTATTTTCTTTATCCGTGTTTTGCGTTTTTACGTGGTTCCACATGTTTTGTTTGCAGTATTTAAAATGCTTGACTTGAACATCTCCCATTCTTCTCCCACTGTTTTTTCTTTCTATAGGTAATTTTACAAAGATTTCAGTTGATTCTTTCTCATAATTTTCCCTTACTGTCTTTAAGGTTTTTATAAGTTTACTGATTCGCATGGCATGCATTTTCCTGCTTTTTGCTTTCTTCTTCTCATTGTGGCAACGACTACTTTATGATCTGTGTTTATACTTAAATTGGGCACTGTCCTTGCATCTAATATATTTCTCTTTCTGTTATTTCTAGTTAATAAAAATGAATTTGACTTTTAGTATCTAGATCGTTCCATTTATACCAGGTGCATACTTGTGAGTCTTTATGTTTATAGAATGTGTTTGTTATATAGAGGTCGTGTTTGCTGCTTAGCTCTATAAGTCTACTTCCGTTATCATTTCTTTCATTATGCTGATCTCCAAATGCTCCCAGATGTTTTCTATGCCCACTCTGTTATGTCCTAGTCTTGCATTGAAGTCTCCCATAACTATGATGCTGTCCTGCTTATCTATTTTATTTAGCACGTCATGGATGTCTTCGTAGAATTCCTCGCATTCTTGCTCATTTTTGTTTGTATTACATTGTGCGTATATTTGTACATATGTTGTAATTGTTTGTTCTTTTATTCTCACTGTTATGATTCTTTCTGATATATATATATTTTATTTCTAGTATTCCTTTTGCTAGCCGTGGTTCGATGACTATTCCCACACCGTGTTTTGTCCTGTCTTGCTGTTCTACTCCAGAGTAGACAAACGTGTAACTACGGTGGAACTCCTTGCATCCTTGTCCCTTTTATTCTGGTGTCCGCTATTCCCATCAGTCCAATTTTCCTCTCTCCCATTGTTTCTATAAGTTCTTCTTCTTTACTATTAAAACCGCATACGTTCATTGTGCCTATTTTTTGAGTCGCTGATCTATCTCGTAATCCATTAACATTGCCGGGTCGATATCCGTTTGGGTCAGTCCGTTTATAATTCTTAGTTTTTCTACGAGCAGTATGAAGATCTCCTGCCGGCTTGCTAGGCCAGTCGCAGGTTTAGGACACAAATCTGACTACAGGGAGTCCATCCCCTAAGGCGAGCCATAGCCCCGTTAGCCCATGACCTCGCGGTCATGGTTTCCCGATCTGCACCACGTGGAGGTGGGGGTTGACTTGTGTAGTCTGCGGGTCATCGGCAGGCTACTAATTTTCGCTCTTGACCCCTCCTGGGAGAGGCTAGCCGATCCTAACCCTGCTGGCTGCAGAGCCAGGCGCATTCCACACCTTGCAGACCATATATATATATATATATATATATATATATATATATATATATATATATATATATATATATCTTATATATAAATTAGGATCTCCGTCTGTATGTATGTATGCATGTCCTGTATGCGTTCGCGAACGGCGCATCCGATTGAGATGAAATTTTCTACACGCCTTCCTTTAATTCCAGCGCTGCCAACTGTCGTATTTTTTTTTCTTCTTCCTCCTCCTCCCTCCTCCCATTCCCAAAACACGTACGTAAATATATGATGATGATGATGAAAGAATCCCCGAACCAAAACGCTAGGGAAAGGGAAGAAAATGACGTGACTACACAGAATCGTCACACGGCAATCATCATCATCATCAAGTGCCGTGCCGGCTGGCGTAGGCGTTCAACTCTGATGCTGATATATATGCCTCCATGCCACGGCAATATCAATAACAATTCATCTTTTTATGTTAAGGAAGTTATCTACAGTCGTGTAGAAGGGAAGAACAATCAATGGAAGGACCGAAATCACAGAACCTAGACGAGTATGAATTCCGAATGGCGAACTCCCTCCTCCTCTCTTCTCCTCCTGCCTCTACCTCCTCCCCTCCTCCTCCCTCTAACTCCTCCCTCCACCCTCCTCCTCTTCCTCCTCCCTCTACCTCCTCCCCCTCCTCCCTCTACCTCCTCCCCCTCCTCCCTCTCCCTCCTCCCTCCTCCTTCTCCCTCTTCCTTCTCCCTCTTCCTCTCCCCTCCTCCTCCATCCTCCTCCCTCCTACTCCCTCCAACTCCTCCCTCCTCCTCCCTCTACCTCCTCCCTCCACCCTCCTCCCTCCTCCTCCCTCCTCCTCCTTCCTCCATATCCCTCTTCCTCCTCCTCCCTCCTCATAATTCCTCCTCCTCCTCCTCCCCTTCCTCCTTCTCCCTCCTCCTTCTACCTCTTCCTCCCTCCACCTCCTCCCTCCTCCTCCTCCCTCCTCCTCCCTCTCCCTCCTCCCTTCTCCTCCTCCCCCACCTGCGTTCTCCTCCTCCCTCCTCCCTCCTTCTCACTCCTCCTCCCACTCCCTCCTCCCCCTCCTCCTCCTTCACCCTCCTCCCTCCTCCTCCTCCTCCTTCACCCTCATCCCTCCTCCTCCCTCCTCCTCCCTCCTCCTCCTCCCTCCTCCCTCCTCATCCCTCTTCCTCCTCCTCCTCCCTCCTCCTCCCTCCTCCTTCTCCCCTTTCCCCCTCCTTCTCTTAATCCCTCCTCCTCCCTCCTCCTCCCTCCTATTCATCCCTACTCCTCCTCCTCCCTCCTCCTCCTCTCTCCGCCTATCTCTTCCTCCCTCCTCCTCCCTCCTCCACTCTCTTCCTCCTCCCTCCTCCTCCCTCTTCCTCCTCCTCCTCCCTCCTCCTACCTCCTCGCCCTCCTCTTCCTTCCTCCTTCGCCCTCCTCCTCCCTTCTCCTCCTCCCCCTCCTACCCCTCCCTCCTCCCCCTCATCCCTCCTCCTCCCTCCTCCTTCTTCCTCCCTCCTCCTCCCCCTCCTCCCCTCCTCCTTCCTCCTCTTCCCTCTCCTCCTCATCCCTCCTCCTCCATTCTCCTCCCTCCTCCTCCCTCTACCTCCTCCCCCTCCTCCCTTCACATTCCTCCTCCTCCCTCTTCCTCCTCATCCCTCCTCCTCCTCTCTCTTCATCCCTCCTCCTCCCTCTACCTCCTCCCTTCACATTCCTCCTCCCTTCACATTCCTCCTCCTCCCTCTTCCTCCTCCTCCCCCTCATCCTCTTCCAGGCCTTCTCCTCCCTCCGCCTCCTCCCTCCTCCCACTTTCTCCTCCTCCTTCCTCCTCCCTCCTCCTTCTCCTCCCTCCTCCTTCTCCCTCTTCCTCCTCCCTCTTCCTCCTTCTTCCTGCTCCCTCCGCCTCCTCCCTCCACCTACTCTCTCCTCCTCCTCCCTCCTCCTCCCTCTCCCTCCTCCTCCCTCTCCTCCTCCTCCTCCCTCCTCCTTCTCCTGCGTTCTCCTCATCCCTCCTTCTCCCTCTTCCTCCTCCCTCCTCCTCCCCCTCCTCCTCCACCCTACTCCTCCCTCCTCTTCCTAATCCCTCCTCCTCCCTCCTATTCCTCCTGTCTCCTGTCTCCTCCTCCCTCCTCCTCCCTCCTCTTCCCTCCTCCACCTCCCTCTTCCTCCTCCCTCCTCCATTTACCCAAGACAGACAGACAGTCAGATAGTCGGGAACGGGATCTTATATGACTACTTATATGATTTAAATGAGATGCTCTCCACCATGGGCTGGGCCGGGTCAGACAGACAGACAGACAGATAGATAGATAGACAGACAGACAGACAGACAGTCGGGAACGGGAACTTATATGACTACTTATATGAATTAAATGAGATGCTCCCCACCAGGAGTTGGGCGATGCCGGGCCGGGTCAGACAGACAGACAGACAGATAGTCGGGAACGGGATCTTATATGACTACTTATATGATTTAAATGAGATGCTCTCCATCATGGGCTGTGCCGGGTCAGACAGACAGACATACAGACAGATAGACAGACAGACAGACAGACAGACAGTCGGGAACGGGAACTTATATGACTACTTATATGAATTAAATGAGATGCTCCCCACCAGGAGTTGGGCGATGCCGGGCCGGGTCAGACAGACAGACAGATAGATAGTCGGGAACGGGAACAAGTTATTTGACTACTTATATGAATTAAATGAGATGCTCCCCATAAGGGTCTGGGTGAAGCCGGGCCGGGTCAGACAGACAGACAGACAGACAGACAGACAGACAGACAGACAGACAGACAGACAGACAGTCGGTAACGGGAACGGGAACTTATATGACTACTTATATGAATTAAATGAGATGCTCCCCACCAGGGTCTGGGCGAAGCCGGACCGGGTCAGCTAGTATATATATATATATATATGACGGCGTCTATTGTTCAGGGGCAGTGAAGGCGTTTGGTAATCCCGTATGCTGAGTTTGAAATCAGCTGCACACTATTTGGAAGCAGGCTGCGTTTATTGCTAACAATGGTATGAGCGTCGGTCGTTAATAAGGCAGTGACAAACAACTGAACGTAAAAGTTCATAGAAAAATCTGGGACTTCTTCTTCTTTCGTTCGCTTGAAATATGTCTCTAACTGCAATGGTGTCTTTTTAATGAATTTAACTGTCTTTTGTTAGTTCACTTAGTAGTCCATAGAGTTTACATTTCACTGTTGTTTCTCTAGGCCAGATGGTTTACCCAGATGCGTTGTATTTCGGGCAGTTTTTGGGTATATGATCTGTTGTCTACGGCATCGATCAACATGTGCACATGGCTGTTTCACCAATCTTGAATTGTGTATATATGTGGGTGCGTAATCCATTGTGTACTGTTCTGAGCCGAAGAATAATGAATTGTTCTGGACTGTCCATAACGTGATAGTCGTCTTGAGCAGGTTTTGGTGGCATTCTGACTGATTTGGTCATTCTTTTCTTTTAGTGGTATATACAGTCACACCAGGCTGTTCTTCATTTGCTCCTTCCTGAGCTAGTCGATCAGCTCTCTCGTTTCAGGTTATCCTGAAATGGTATCCATTGTATGGTGAAAATGCGCTGGCTGCCAAGTTAAGAAAGTAGTGTCCATAGTACTGGCAATTTCGCAGACATGAGAGCCTCGAGTACTGAGTTTGCATCTGTCAATAGCATCACAGGTTGTATACAATGGCTGGTATTTAGTAATTTCTCTGTTGCTATCCTGATTGCCTGGGTTTCAGCATCATAGTTATGGCAGTTTAGTTTAGTTTAGTTTAGTCGATGGATCAACATCACGGCACACGGTTTTAACCCTACGTGCTCCGTTTTCCTCCTAACTCAAACCTGAGCCTGGAGAACTCAGCTCAGTGCACGAACTCCGTAGCACCAGCGAGGATCCTGAAATACTTTGGGTAGTACATTCCTGTTGGTACTCTGGCCGTGTCCCTAGTATTATTTGGGTATTCTATGCTCACTCCCGCTCCTCCATTTCGAACAGCATTTTTGTGCTGACCAATCTGTGTAGACTCGGATCCAGAAGTCATGTGGGTATTCTTCATCAAGGAAGCTGAGGGTGGCTGTTCTGCGTTGTACACTGTTCTGGTCTCCCTTGTCAAATATTCCTCTCACTATTGTCTGGATTTGTAGTGATAGTCTATGTTCATTTTCCCAAAAAGTTCGCTTTGGAATATTTTTCAGGGAATACCAACTGTGAGCATATCAGTGGTTTCTCGGGGACGCAGATTTGTTTCTATGGCACCAGGACCAGGTTCTATATTGGCCAAGACCTACTGACACGTCCTAGTCGCGCGTCTTGGGCAACAGGTCCCTTCGGGGTTCTGGCTAACGTCAGAAGGATCGCTGATTCCTCCGAAGTCGGAGAGTATCTACCTGCACGGCGAGAAACCACCAGTCTGCACACCAATAAGCCAGACATGGGACAACGGATACTCACGCAAACCTCAGTCCGGTATGACATCACACTGATGTTGGACAACAGGATGTCTCCCTCCGACATACAGGGCTTCACGATGGAGCTCACAGCCTGCGATCGCAAGCAAGCAGTGGTTTCTCATAGCTAAGTTTTCAAATGTGTCCTTCATAGGGTGGCCTGGCAAGCTGAGGGACTTTTTCTGCTTGTATTAGCGTTTTTGTATCTCTGCGCTCTCTCAGTGCTTTTGTCTTCCCACCTTCTCCATCTCCACTATAGGGGTTGATCTCATCCCTCCAGTGGTGACTCTAAGTGCTTAAGTTTGCACAGTTGTCCAGCTCTTTTAGTGTGGTTTTTTATGCTGAACATCACACAGTTGACCCGTATTTCAGGTGTGGTCATATGCTCTGTTGATAAACTTTGCTAAGTATTTTCCCACTGCATCCCGTGTGGTTTCACTTAGTTTTCTCAGGATGGTTATTGTCCTTCTGGCTTTTGATACTGCTTTGTTGATGTGGTTTCTCCATGTTAACCTGTCATCAAATGTTACTCCTATGTATGTTGGTTCTTTAAATTGTCTCAGAAGCATTCCATTTATCTGGATGATTCCTGCCTTTTGTTTTAGAGAGAGGGTAAATGGGGTAGAGCTTCTACAGCTCTATTTATTGATCTGATGGCCACTGATACATGTTCATTTGTGCTCCATAGAACCAGGTCATCGGCATACATTGCCACTTTAATTCCATCTGATAGTTTAGCAAAAAGATCATTGATGAAGATTAGAAAAAGTGTGGAGAACAGGACTCCACTCTGGGGAACACAGTGACGCTGTAGTACTTTCTTGCTCTTGAGTCTGTCTTTCTGTACTTGGGCTCTTCTGTTGCGAAAGTATGCTTTCACTCACTTGTACATTCTTTCATTGACTTTGTAGTTTCTCAGTTTTTTCATCAGACCTTCTTTCCAGGCTTTCTTTAGATCTATCCATGCCGCAAGCACCAGTTTCTTCTCGTTGGAATGCATACTCAATTGTTTGAGAGAGGTAGGTTGTCTGATCTTCCGTAGAGTATCACTGGCTAAAGCCAGCATGCTGTGGCATAAGAATGTTTTCACTTTCAATGTACCACTGCAGTCTGTGACTGATGATGCGCTGCATTGTTTTGCAGAGAGAGAGAGAGAGAGAGAGAGAGAGAGAGAGAGAGAGAGAGAGAGAGAGAGAGGGAGAGAGAGAGAGAGAGAGAGAGAGAGACAGACAGACAGACATAGACAGAGAGACAGACAGACAGACAGACAGCTGGTGAGGCTAATTGGTGTGTAGCTGGAGGCACTAGAACTGTCTTTCCATGATTTTAGGAGATGTATTATGATTGCTTTTCTCCAGGCTTGTGGAACGCTACCTTAAATCCAGCAGTTATTGAAGATCTGCAACAGCTTTGTTTTCACCATTTTCCCTAGGTTTTTAATAATTTCATTAGAGATACCATCAGCTCCCAGAGACTTTCTCATTTTCAGTTTTTATATTGCTAGCTCTAGTTCGATGAGTATGATAGGTTCCCCCCGCGCCTCATGTACTGTTTCATTCTGTTGTCACTTGATGTCAATGTATGCTGCCACTTGAGCTTTTGATGTTGTTATCTTGTGCGAATGAGTCCGCAAAATGGTCAGCTGCTTGCTTTCCTGTAAAGATGTTTCTTCTTTCCTTATGTAGTGCAATTTTTGAGTTTCTCCCTGAGTCTTCATCGTTAAGTTGTTTGACTAGCTTCCACAACTTCCTTGTGTCTTTTTCAAAGTTCAGTGACTCTGTTTTCTCCTGCCAGCTTTTCCGTCTAGCCTGCAACTTGGCCCTTTGAAATTTGGCTTTTGCGTGCTGGTATTTATTGTGGTGCTCTTGGCTGGGTTTGGCCTCTGCTTACTTTCTACACACTTCCACATCATGATGCAACTGTTCTTGTTCTCTGCTTCAGTACGATGTGTATTGTTTACGAGCTCCTCTTGGTACTGTTTCTCGTAGTATGCGAGGAATAATGCGTCTGTCAGTTTCTTGGAAAATATTAAGCATGATCACCACGGAGAGACTAAGAGATGTCATTAACAGACAACTAAGAGATGTACAATCAGGCTTTCGGCCAAACAGATTCTGCACGTCTGCTTGCTTTTTCCATCTTTCCTTTAATTTTCACATTTTCTGTTTAGATCTGCCTGGCGACAATTCATATTGTAACGCAGTCAGTTTAGTAACATTCTGTATGTGCCCGCCTTTAATGTTGTTGTTTGGCTTTTTTGGTAGTTTCTGAAGGCTTCTCGCCGCAACGTTCTCATTTTTGTGATTGTGTTCTCGTAAAACAGATCTTCTACGCTTTATATGTTTTCCTATTTTGCCCGGCCAACTAATGGAAAATTGACCACGATCTCCCCTGAGGCGTGCTGAGGACTTCAAGCTTTGCACGCTGCGAGATCGCAAGAGTGTCACAGTAATTTGAAAACCATGCTGGCAATTGACGAGTACCCATGTAATGCACGCTCCGCAAGCAGAGATCCCGCGTGTGGTGGAACTGAGCGCGTGCAAGAATGGAAAGTAGTCACTAGCAGATTCACATTCAATCACTTCGCACAAATACGAACAACTCGATACAACGGGATTCTCAATCAATTAAATTGATCAACTTGATTAAATTTGCCAGCAGCAAAGGCACAGGCTGACTTGGCTCGAATAACCACTAAATTCCTGAAACTGCCTCACGTTTCACAATGTAGGACGGCGTCTTTATAGAACAATGATGGGTAAAGTGTGTGAACGTGCAATTCTTAGTGGGAAAACAGAAAGTATACTAGAGCACCCTTATACAAAAATGCCACTTGGGTCTAAACAGATATGTGTCAGCAAATATTTGAAAGAATAAAAAGTTACTTGCATATCCTTTACATGACGTCGCCATCAACCTCATCATCTTTTTGGCTGTTTGTGATTTCTTTGCAAATTTACTTTCAGTAGCTTGCCATTACTTTCTAGAAGTCGGCATTCATACCTTTGTATAGAAACCAATGCAAGACAGTCTGCTGCCAAATATCCCGCAGCTGTGTTTTGAACGCGGTGTTCGGGATTATGAATTGCGTCCGTAACGTTCCGCCACAGAACCGGCTAAAGAATCAAACAGAAGCTTCATAAGAAAATAGCGGACAGGTTAATGTAGTTGATAGGAGCTACGCTGATAACATCATGAGCTCGACGGACGAGGGTACGACGCCTGCCTTGGTCTCCTGTCTACAGCGGGAAAGACTAGTCACCTATTCCCTCGTACATTCAGGCCTTCAGATTGAGACAGCCATATCACCCCACAGATCCGTAGCAGATTCGTGCGTTTTAATAAGTGTCGTTTAGTCTACGAAAATATATGCCCGGCACTGTATGCCCAATTATAATTAAGGCGTATACAAGGGTTGTTTATTTTGTTTTTTGTTTACTTTATAAGATGTTCTATTTTAACTGCATACAAGGCGCGGGCTATACAGTTAGCTATACACATGTCGAGTCCATAACGAGGCAGCCTTTCACTATATATCTTTATCTAATTTATAATATTGTATATAATTTATAATCTTTAGCCACAACGTCAGTTTTGTCACTTGTTATTGTTTTCTACTAAAGCATACTATTCTACTTCTCGTCTTCGTTGATTCACGCATTACATTATAAGAACGATTCCTCTAATACCTGATTGGGCGTTGCCGCTATAAAGCCATCGTCAGTGAGATAACTAGACTTTTATCGATTGCTGCTGTTGAAAAGTGCACACACACGCACGCACACACACACACACATACTCTCTCCCTCTCTTTCTCTCCCTCTCTTACACACACACACACCCACACACACACACACACACACACACACACACACACACACACACACACGCACGCACGCGCAAACCTTCAGTATGGAATTACATGAAATAAGAAAAGTGGAAATTAATGATCTGCTTCTAACGCTTTCCCTTCTGATCCTTCCAGTAACCACGATGTTTTCCCAGTAATTCTTAGTTAATATAAATCATTTACTAATAAAAGTACCATCAACACGGGGAATGTGTTGCATCCCTAGTATTCCCCTCTCCACATTCTGGAACGAACGTGGTGTGCAATATCAATACATTAACATCACATCAGAAAGGCATGTTGATCTGGGGGGGGGGGTGGGGTGAGAGGGACAGGGGACGGGGGAATTAAACAAATCAAGCTGAGGTCAGCATGGCCGAATGAATAAGAGCGCTTGTTCTTAAACATCCGGTGTGCTGGTGCTAAGGTAAGGGTAACGTGCGTAGTTTGCATTTACCTGGGGTGAATGATCTGGCTATGAATCTGATTAGACTAGAAAGAGTAATTGGGTCAGAAAAGGAATTTTCAGACGTGATGTCAGGAGGGTAGATCACAACCGGTGACAAACTAGGGTAACCTCAGACTAAGTGTTGGGTAAAAGCACGTACGCATCACATAAATTGTCCACAAATGGAACGAGCCCCTAAACAGGTGGTTAAGGTATATCACAGTAGATGTCATTCGAAGTCATGTATGCATAGAAAGCAACGGAATAGATCAGTAATGTGAGATGGTTAGAACACGCTCGGGGTTAAGATGGAATCACTAATGAGATGTGTATACGTAACAGAAAAACCTAGAAACAAGGAAGATTCTAAATGTAATTTTCATGGGAACTGATAAGTATGATCACGGGGTTAAAAGGCACTCCCTGGGAGGACTGGGAAGAATGAATAAATACGAAAGTCTTGAAAATGAGGGAGGAGTTGGAGTTGAGTTCTTGAGCCATACAGTGGAGGTCTGAGTTCTGAGTATTGAGTCTTGGGCTGAGGTGTGTGAGACACCAGCCAAGCTAGTGAGGATATAGTGGAGTTGTGAGCCAGACAGTGAGGTCTGGCCTAGTAGTGTTGAGTTGAATTAAGTCAGGAGACTTAAAGGACAGTCGAGTAGAGTGAGCCTTGGGCTGAGAAGATTACTGCTGCCAAACACTATCAGCAATTACGTGTGTACATGTATCTGTACTGAGACTGTGCCTGGAAATTTTATCATGTGTGTTTCATCATATACCTGTGTCATTAATAAAGAATGTGCACGAAACAGTTTTTTTTTCTTTTTTTTCCAGTTGATATAGCTGTGCAGAAAGAAACCTGCAGAGTATTCATACAGACATACCACTAGACAACCACAGCCACTTCTATCTGTCACTGTATCATAATCAACCTTGTGACAGGGTTCAACACCTACACCTTCACCTGATGGCGAGGGACACTGGTAATAAGGAAAGTTAATCCACATGTAAAACTCAGTCAAGTGCTACTAAAAGTAGTGTGTATGGACTACGCTTGAGATCAAAGAGAGAAAATACAAAAGCTAAGTACAAAAACATCTAGTGATGACCGTGAATCTCCAACCTTGACCATAGTACAAGAACAAAATGTTAAAAGTGGTGATATCCAATAATAGAGCACTATATAGGAAGGCAAAGAAGAATAGTCGATTAATGCAGAATTGGTCAGCCAGTGCACGTCGAGAGGAGCGGTCGACCGAGTGGCTAGAATGCCGGATTCTCCTTCGGGAGACCCGGGTTCGAATCCTCGGTGAAGTGTGGATTTTTTTCTGTCGGGGGCAAAAAGAAAACCCTAACCTGCATAGTTCACGACTGCACTAGCCAGGCGGCCTCAATTCCTCAGGCTAAAGACGCCCCTGCTATACACCGCAAGGTACTATATTGACAGCAAATGACAGTTGACAGTGACAGTACACGCCGAGAGAGTCACTGCGTAGAAGATCTGAGCACTCATGGACTGAATGGATCCATGTGCATGAGGTTTATTTGACTGCTAGCTAATCAGGTCTTTTCGAGGCGGACATTCTAACTTCGCAGCCACGCTGCCTCTCCACAAGATTTGTTTAACATTTCGAAACATTTCCTGTAGCGCCGACACTGCTCAACCTACAGCACATATTCTTATCCGGGAGTTAACGGGAATAACGATTTGCAGTGTCGTATCTCCGCTGAATTTCTTTTAATTAACTTCCAAAACGGTTTATTGACAATGCTAACACCGATTTCGTTTACTCATACATTCACTGCGCCGTTACAAAAACGAGAAGGTAAACTTGCATTGAGAAAGTCAGCGGCCCGAGCAGGGTAATTTAGCAGGTAATGGGAGGCGGGAGTGGAACACGCTCTCTCTCTAGAAAATGATAATCCAAACAAGCTGAGTTTAAGTGCGCGGAATGGAAAACACAGGGTTACTAGATCCCCAACAATCGGCCCCGGTTCGGCAAAGCGGATGAGTTCAACTGCGACCATTGCCGGCACTAAAAAGCGGACTATGTCTGTGGCGAACAAACCAGCCGATTGTAAAACTCGTGGCGAAGAAATGCGGGGTTGAAGAACAAGAAGCGAGGAGGTCGCGAGGCCATGCAGTATTACTTCAGCGTGAGTGGAAGAAATGTAAACACTCGGGAGTTATTACCAGTGCAGTTATTGTTCCCTGAGAACGGGAAATAAAGTGTTTTTTCAACTCTATGATGTTCCAAAAAAGGCTGCCGTTTTCTTTTCAGCGTAGACTTTGCGGCAGAAAATAAATAGAGGATTACATACAATTTACTATAAAGGCGTGCTTTTTCGAGGACTTGCCATGGAGATTTCGTGGGCATATTTTACACAAATCCTCCTGAATGTCCTAGCGTTGCTGATAGCTTCAAGTAAAGGTGAGTAATCCTTACCATTTATTTATATAGGATGTTTGCGTGTGTGTAGGCTGACCAGGATAATGAGAATAAAATAACAGGTAACAAGGCGCGATGTGTTGTTTGTGTTATGTGTTTTTGTTCATTGTGTAGGAAGTGTATTCAGTGAATGTTTACCCCCTGACGGTTAATCCAAACGACGTGTTTATGAAAATAGAAGTTAGAAAATATCACTGAAGCTGTTAGACAATTATAGAGAAGATATGGAATATTTAAATGTGTATATTGTGTGTTTGAGAAGGAGACATAAAGACTGTGTGTGTGCGCTCGCGCGAGCGCGCGCGTGTATGTGCCTCTGTGCGTATATAACTGTATTAATTGTTGATATTATCAGGAGTTCAGCATGACCAATGTATAAGAGCGCTCTTTCTTAAACATCCGGTGTGCTAATGCCGAGCTAGAGGGTTGAACCCCTACTCGGATCAGATGGATTAATATCTTGATTTCTCGTTCTTGACTTGAGGACATAAATTACGAGTACCTCTGAAGTAGGAGTTTTTTCCCCTGATGGCGGGGGCCACGAGTTATAGGGGGAGCGAATCCACACGCAAAAATCAGTCCAGTGCACTAGAAGTAGTAGTAATAATAATAGTACGCTTGAGTTCAAAGCGAGCGAAGCAAAAAAAAACATACTATGACATCGTCATGGTGTCATAATTTTTTTTTCATTCTTAATATTTAAACATTACAGTGGATCAACACGTTAATTGCATCGATTTTTATTTGTCCATAAACATTACGGCAAAACATTTGGTTAGCTTCATTAGGAATCGTTTTATTTATTTTATGTAGTACTATTTGCTTAAGCTGTGTCTCTAGTCTGGTCAGATACCGAATTAAAAATGGATGATCTGCCCGGCTTCTGAATGAGCACATACATACCGTCGCGCCCGGAGAAAATAATCTATTTTCCATTGTTGCCTTGTTGTTTTTCTGTCTTTGATATATTGTTTTTTTTTTTTTTGCATTCATTCGTTTTGATCTCAAGCGGTGTCCACACACGTGCTACTACTTTGAGGGCTTTTTGCTTGTGGATTAATTTTCCCTGTTATCAGTGTCCCCCGTCTTCAGAAAAACCCACCCAGACTTCTGAGGTACTTGTAATTTACGTCCCCAAGACAAGGACGAGAAGTCAACATTGTAGTCCAGCTGACCGATGTTGAGGTTTACCGATGTTGAGGTTGTGTATCCTTTACAGGAAGTCGCAGTCAACCCCAGAACTTTTGGGCTGTTTGTGATTTTTTGGCAAGTTTACGTTCAGTAGTTTGCCTTTGATTTCTGAACAACCAGCACTCATACCATTGTGTAAAAACTATCGCAAGGCGGCCTGCTGCCAAATCGCCCGCAACTGTGTTTCATATGCGGTATGCGGGATGACGAATTGCTTCTGTAAACCCTTCGCCCCCAGATCCACTATAGATTACAATTGTTAACACCCCCAGTAAACAAAACATAGAGGAGGAAAACCATTCCCGGACAACCGTATGTGATCAATTTAACGCAGTACGTAATGGCAGCAAGAGAGACAGGCAGAATGATAACGATACAGGTGAAATGTCTCCAAAGAATAATGAATGTGGCGATAAAACAGGACCAGAAGTGATCACACCAGGACTCAAGTGGGTACAATGTCACTAGTGGATTTTAATGAGATATTGAGCCTGTCTTAATGTGACAAAACTACCATCAAACAATATAACACAAACAACAGTCACATTTAGAGTAAACAAAAATTTTAAAAATAAAAAAAAAAAAAAAATAATAATAAATATAAATCAATATAAAGACTCCTATTATCATCATCGACAGTATTAGATATATGATGGTAGCGCAGTTTTTGACAAATCAATACTTCATAGATGATGTGACCAATATAACACCTGCCACAGGTACTCCTCAGAAAAATTACCTGGTACCTATTTTCAGCTGGGAGGACCTAGAATCATTTAGGTACCAAAGAAACAGGTCATTATGCAATGGCTTAGTGGAATAGCAACTCGGGTCACGTTATGCACTGCCCACACAAAGGACCGTGTCCAAAACAATCTTCCTAACTGACCGATTTAAAGGCATAACATGATAGGGGAAACAGTGCAGATATTAGTTGCGTTCATTTGAAACCCGCTCCAATGGCTTTATTACAAAAGCATGAAAGAAATATTCATTTTGAATGAATTATGCGCCATGGGTTGGTCAGAAGAAGTCACTGTAGGCATTCAGGCAAGTATCCTATTGCTTAGGTAGGCGACGTATGCCGTCAGCAAAAAAAAAAAAAGGATTGTAGTTGCTCATTGAACCAAGTGTTTACCGCGTTCATTACGTTTGCATCTGTGTGAAATCGTTGCTCCTTAAGAGCTTTTTTTTAGAGGTCCGAACAAATGAAAATCACATGGTGACAATTCAGGACTAAAGGCTGGATGTTGCAGAATTTCCCACTTCTTCCTTGCTAATGCTTCCTGCACAATCTTTGCGACATGCGAACGAGCAATATCGTGCAACAAAATTACACCGCGAGAAAGCATGCCGGGTGGTTTTTTCTTGATGGCTTTTTGCAGCTTGTCTAGTGTTTGCAAGTAGTGGGTAGAGTTGATATTGACACCAGGTTCTTTAAAGTCGGCCAACAATAGCCCTTCATGGTTAAAAAAAAAAAAATGTTCAGCATAGCCTTACCGGCGGAAACCTGTAACTTGAATTTTTTGGCTTTTGGTGATCCAGCATGCTTCCATTGCATGCTCTCTCTTTTGCTGCTCGGCTCAAAGTGGTGACACCATGATTTTTCGCGTGCCAGAACATAAATGAATCACCCTCCACTCTGTAAAGCAGCAAGTGGTTCAACCACCATCCCATGCGTTCCTCTTTTTGGTAGTCGGTCAACATCCGTGGTACCCACTGTGAACACACCTTCCGATATTGCAGTTTCTTACGAACGACCTTTTGAATTGTCTCAGTTGACACATCAAATTTTTCGCTAGCGAACGTATGCTTCGACAATGATTCATCTGTACTGCTGCATCAATTTTGGCGATGGTTTTTGTTTTCTTTTTCTGTTGCAACAATATGCGCTTGATCCGGCCGTCGAAGATCTGTCGTGAACTGACGTCCTTTCCGAAATATTCGTTCTCAGTCTGCCACTGTTGTCTTCGACACACATTTGTTACCGTGCGCTGCCTGCATTCATCGATGAATGTCCACTGGTCGACATCCTTCAAATGAAAGAAACTGAATCACCGCTCTTTGTGCTTCTTTGGACGGATTTTGGATCAACCCGGTAACTTTCTCAACGGTCAGAAACAGAACCTATGCTTCATGGGACGATAAGAACTTGCTCTTTTATTCATTGGTCAGTTCTTATCACATGACTATGACATGATCATGTTCAACGTACGCAGTTACGCGAGGTGTGGCACGAACAGATTTCAAATGAACGTCCCTTATATATATAGCGTAGTTAAAAACGTTTCTTGCATATTCTTTACATGACGTCACAGTCAACACCAGCATTCTTTGCTGTTGTGATCTCTTGGCAAGATTGATTGATTGAACTTTATTTTCAAAGGGTCACAAATTGGGCACGCAGGTCTTACACTAGACCCTTCCAAGCACTCATCTTTCGTTCATCAATAGTGCATGATACATTCACATACGAAAAAAAAAAACCATTGTCAAATGAATGTTGTAAACATAAACATTGTATATTACCATGTTATGGGGCAGGCAGACACACGTGCACACGCACAGTAAAAACACACATACCTGCATACATACTTACATCATTTGCACAAACAATTGCACAAAACAAGTTTACGTTCAGTAGATTGCCATTGTTTTCTGAACGACTGGCACCCATACCATTTTGTAAAAAACCAACTCAAGGCGGTCGGCTGCCAAATCGTCCGCAGCTGTGTTTCGAACGCGGGTACGAGGGATTACGAACTGCGAAAATACGCCAGGTCTATTTCTAACAAACCAATTATGTAACTTTTGTCTTTCTTGTCGGGAGCCGGGTTAACGCAACGCGTTAGGCAGCACACTTGCCTGCCGGCCCGATGTTCACACGTTCGAATTCACATCCAGGCAGATTTCCGAATTGACTTGAACTCCTAGGTCCACCAGCTGTAAAGTGGTACCAGTAAATATATTTGGAAGTAAAGGCTGCTTGCGTGATCTTGACAATATTAGCTTAGGGTCCTGTATGACCTGTAAAATTATAGGACCTATCATCGTATTCCTGCTACGCCTCAAAGCGTGTAAATGGACCATTTACTTATTGACTGACTATATTTTCCTTGACCAGATATCCAGCTCCAAGATGGGTTCACACAAAAGTCGTTCACTTTTAATTTTCAAAAAGTAAAACAATGTTATCCCACCCCAGATAGTCCAAATCAATGGAGCGCTAATTGTTCTTTCTAGAACCAGCAAGCCAACCATCGTGTGCATATAAATGTCTGAAACCGTCATCACAAAGTTTGGTTAAGTGTTTCAACTCCTGGGCTGGTCGTGAAGTGTGAAATATGATGAACAAAACACACAAACAACAGTGCAGTGGGAGAGGCAATGGAAAACGTATTAATTAAACGCTGAGTTTGCAGTAACTCTTTTGTTATGTCTATTACTAAGACATTTGTAATCGGTGGAATAGAAATCCCTGAACATGGATATAATGAAGACATAGAAATACTATCAACAACACAAATGAGAATTTATAAACTGATAGTTAGTAAAAGAGTAAAATGAAAAACAAAACTTATAACTCAATGCAAAAAAAAAAACAAAAACAAAAACAAAACAAAAACATCAATATGGCAACCGATAATAAAATATGTCAACAAGTATATCTATTAATGGGGATAAACTACAGAAGGTGTGCAGTTTTGAATATCTGTTCACGGCCGCCGGGCGATAGAAATGTGATGAGATAAGTTAAAATAAGAACAAAACTGGAAAAAAACTAAAGTAAATTAAAACCTTTGTGAATTAGAAGAAACGGAACAACTAAGAGCTTGCGTTTTTTTCCTGTGACAACATGCGAGTTTGAAACTTGGACATTTAACAAATCAGCAGATAAACGTGCATGCACCGCTGAGCACAAGTCTCACAGAAGAGTATATAGAGTTTATTAGGCGAAAAAGAGAACAATCAGATTTATGCAACAAGAAATCAACAATGAAGAAAATTGCTTATTAAGACTAATACAGTTGAGGACAATGAACTAGTCTGTCCAGGTGAAAAGACATAAATGTCTGGAAAAGATAGTTATCGAGGGAGGACTACTGGGACAATGGAAAAGAGGAAGATCACATCATAGATGGATTCAAGACTTGATAGATAATGTACACATGACAACAACAGAAGCAAGGCATGCGGCTGATGATAGAGAGCCATTTCCAGAAACTGTTATGAGAGAAAAGATTTACACACGACACGTCACTTGATTGCAGAAGGTGATGAATTACTATTACATAATAATAATAATTTTTTGGAAACTTACGGGATAAGGGAGCCGGCAGCTCAGAACGCAATGGCAAACTACTGAGTGTAATGTTGCCAAGAAATCAGCGACAGCGGTAAAATGCTGGTGTTGGCAGCGATGTCCTGTAAAGGATATGCGAAATAATAATAATAATAATAAATTTATTGTCCGTATTGCTGTTTTAACTTTTTCAGACCCAGATACTTGTTACTATATAACTCGTTCTACCTGAAGCAGTTGTTAGTTTAATTCGTTCTACATGAAGCAGTTGTTAGTTTAATTCGTTCTATCTGAAGCAGTTGTTAGTTTAATTCGTTCTACCTGAAGCAGCTGTTAGTTTAATTCGTTCTATCTGAAACTGTTATTACTTCATAACTCATTGTATTTGAAGCAGTTGTTAGTTTCACCCGTTCTATTTGAATCTGATGTTATTTGAAACTAATACCCTGTGGTGTAAAGGCGTTTACACAATATTCATATTGCACAGAAGGAGTTAAATTAACGAATGGGATAGGGTAGGTTACAACGGGTTAAATTAATGATTGAAATAGGGTGGGTTGATGCAAAAACTGTATGAGTCTCCGATATATCTTGTACGGTCTTTTCAATAAACGCAGGGCGAGTTGCTTTGTACAGGATGAAGTCTTTATTGTACATGCAGTTTTACTGTAAAAACGTATATAATTCAGCCCCCCCCCCCGCAGATATATATATATATATATATATATATATATATCTTCTTCTTCTTCTTCTTCTTCTTCTTCAGCGTTCCGAGCCATTGAGGTTCTTTGCTGCAAATACAATCCGTCTCCATTCGTCTCTCTGGTGGACCTTCTCTTGCCAGTCGTTGATTCCAAGTGCTTGCAGGTCTGTACATGTATTATCTCTCCACCGCCTTCTTGGTCTACCTCGGGGTCTACGGTCATTTATTTCCTGAGTGTAAGCGAGTTTTGTTTCCCTATTATCTTCCATTCTTTCTATATGCCCCAGCCATTGTAGTCTATTAGCCTTCATGATACCAGTGATTAGCGGGGACTTAAACAGATCATAAATGTCTTTGTTACTTCTTCTTTTCCACTCTCCACTTTGTGTATCCCTAATGGGTCCAAAGATGCGTCTTAAAATTTTGTTCTCAAAGGTTTGTAACAAGGCTTCGTCTCCTTTCGTTGTACTCCAGGTTTCAGAGCCATACAGCACAACTGGTCTGATCAGTGTTTTGTATATTGTGATTTTGGTGTTACGAGATAGCGCCTTTGATTTTAGTAGATGTTGTAGTGCATAGTATATCTTATTTCCAGAGTTGATTCTAGTTTGTATTTCTTCCCTTATGATGTTGGAGCAGTTGAAGATCGTACCCAGGTATTTGTATGTTTCCGTTCTTTTAATGGTCATATTATCTATTTGTATGTGGCCAGAGTTTCTAGCCATTCCGTCTCTTGAAATTACCATATATTCTGTCTTATCTTGGTTGATAACCAGCCCCATCTGTTGGGCTTTTTCCTTTAAGTGAGTCAATATTTCCAATGTCTTTTGTTCACTTTGCCCTATAATATCTATATCATCTGCATAACCAAGCAGCTTGGATGTTCCTCCAATATCACATTCCTCCTTTACCTTCCTTACAACTTTCTCTAGAGCCAGATTGAAGAGTAGCGGCGATAGTGCATCACCCTGTTTCAAGCCAGATGTTATTTGGAAGGGGTCTGATTTCCTGCCTTTATATGTTACTATATTATAAGTATCTTCCATGCATAGTCTGGTCATGTTGATTAACTTCCTTGGTATTCCAAATTCCTGCATAGCATTCCATAGACTATTCCTATGGACACTATCATAAGCCTTTTTAAAATCCACAAAAATGTTATGGAGATCTCTTTTATATTCCCAATGTTTCTCGGCTATTTGTCGTAAGATAAATATCTGATCTATTGTTGATCTGTTTTGTCTAAACCCCGCCTGGTAGTCACCTAATATGTCTTCTGAATATGGTTTTAGTCTATTTAGTAATACTGCGGATAGTATCTTATAGCTTGTGGACAGTAGTGATATTCCTCTATAATTTCCACATTGGAACTTGTCTCCTTTCTTAAAGATAGGTATCAATAATGACTCTTTCCAGTCATGGGGTAATTCTTCTGTCCTCCAGATTTTTATTATTAGTTCGTATAGCTTTAGATGTAATGCATGGCCACCTGCCTTTATAAATTCAGCAGCAATTCCATCAGTCCCAGTTGCCTTATTGTTTTTAAGTCGTGTGATTACATATAGGATTTCTTCAAATGTAGGTTCTTCAATTTGTGGTTCGCATGTTAGAACCTCTTCCTGTGAGAAAATGTTACTTGGAGCTTCACAATTTAGTAATTCAATAAAATATTCTTTCCATGTGTTGCACATTTCCTCATTGGTATTTATCATATTCCCATTTTTGTATTTTAAACCATATGTGTTTTGTTGGTGCCCTCGTTTCATTGACTTCAGTTCTTTAAAAAATTTTCTGGATTCATTTTTCTGGTGATTAGTTTCCATATCTTTGATTATATTATTCATATATTCTCGCTTCTGCTGTCTGACTATTTGTGTAGCCTCTTTACATTCATTTCTATAATGCTCTTCCTTTTGGATGTTATTGATGTCATTTAACCATACATCTCTGGCATTCTTCTTCCTAATGACTGCTTCTTCACATTTTTGATTGAACCATCTGTTCTTTCTATGCGTGGTTAACACACCGAGACATTCTTCTGCGGTAGATTGAATTGTATTCTTGATGTTCAACCAAGTTTGGTCAACGCTTTCCTCCAAAGGGTTTTGCAGAGTTTCAAGTTTACATTTTATTTCATCTGTAAATTTCTCTTTGACTGTAATGTCTTGTAGTTTTTCTCTGTTAAATGTTGGGTGTAATCTTTGTAATTTAGTATAGAAACCTCTCTTAAGTTTTATTTTAAATTTTGCTCCAACGAGGAAGTGGTCACTGTGGCACTCAGCTCCTCTATAACTTCTGACTTGCTGTATGTTTGATGCATTTCTGTTGTTAATTAAAATGTGATTATTTGATTATAGGTTCTCTTGTCACATGATTTCCAAGTTTGTTTGTGTATATCCTTTCTTTGTAGTCTGGTACTGCTAATCTGCAGTCCTTTGGCTTCTGTCAGGTTGATGACTCTCCATCCATTATCATTTGAAGTTGTATGTAGGCTTTCCATACCGGCCACTTTTTTATTAGTTTGCTCTCTACCTTTTTTTGCATTGAAGTCTCCCAGCACAATCAGGATGTCCTGTTGGGGGTTTCTTCTCTCTCTCTCTCTCTCTCTCTCTCTCTCTCTCTCTCTATATATATATATATATATATATATATATATATATATATATATATATATATATATATAGAGAGAGAGAGAGAGAGAGAGAGAGAGAGAGAGAGAGAGAGAGAGAAGAAACCCCCAACAGGACATCCTGATTGTGCTGGGAGACTTCAATGCAAAAAAAGGTAGAGAGCAAACTAATAAAAAAGTGGCCGGTATGGAAAGCCTACATACAACTTCAAATGATAATGGATGGAGAGTCATCAACCTGACAGAAGCCAAAGGATATATATATATAACAAATAACAAATAAATAACGATGCAATATTACACTTAGTGTGCTTCAAAATATCATAAGATAGATTTCCAATGATATATGAGTTGATTACATCCTTGCGTTGAAGCTTCGGTGGAATAGTGGTTAATGCGCTTGCCTACCAAGATAGTGATCCGGGCTCAATTCACGTCAGTTTCACATTAAGTGTTTTCCGGCATGTAGGCCCTGAAATTGACCCGGCCTCATACAAATGGGCATCTGACAATTTTTATAATTTTTCGTGAATTGTTTGGGAACGAAAGATAACGAGAACGGAAACTGGCCGCCTCACCTTCTTTATGTCGTGACCTACATTGGGACTATTACCTTTACATCTTTGCGCAACCCTCTCATGCGCACCTCAACATCCAAACTCGCTTTTCTAGAGTCTGGGAAAACAGGAAAGCTAAGAGTAAAGATCTGGCCATAATTCTCATTATTAAATATAAGTTAGTTAGTCGACAGATCATCCTCATTGCACATCGAACCATTGAGTCCATAAGTGCTTGGATCCCCTCCTCAGTAAATCCCGCAGCCTGTAAATTGAATATAAGTCTCAGTGTAAGTGACAACTTATCATTTAACTTCCAAAGCCGTATAAATACCCCGTCATTTGACTTCAAAGTTGACTTCGCGTTCATAAAACACTGGTAAACTACTGAAGATAAAATTGCCTAGAAAATTAACCTAGGGGTTGGAGTTGATAGCAACGTCCTGCAATGGACATGCAGCATTTACAGCCGTTTAATGCATAGCCGTTATCTTTATCCGTGCTTATAGTCGTAATCAATGAGATACAGTGCAAACCGCTTAAGGCGATCTCCGATGTGGGGAATTTCTGTTGTGAAAAACAATTTGTTTGTCCCCGGCAATTTGCCTTCTTTGCCTAATGTTTCTAATAAGAGGAATTTCTGATAAGAAGAGCTATTTCTTGGGTCACAGGTAAGTACGCCTTATCGTATATGCGCTGTAATCAATGAAGTGATAACGTTAATCTTGACATTGAGGTAAAGGATCTTGTTACACGATAAACGTCGTGTCAATAGAGGCTATAGAACAAGCGATAGAACAAGCAATAGAACAAGCAATAGAACAAGCAAACACTGTTGGTTATCCAACACAGACTACTCAGACTACAGGGAGACAGACATTCAGCTCTGACTTGACAATCTCAGAGTATACACACAAACATGACATAAGCAGGATGTTCGACAGACAGCGTCTATCCATCTTATTTCTGGTTTGCCACGAGAAAGCGTTGACTGCCTTCACTGCGTCTATTTACAGCGAAGCTGCGATATTTATAATGTCTTTAAATATTTGTTTTGATATTTTTATTGTTGCTATGTTTTTATTTGTTCTCCATTTTTAAATTAATGATGTTCTGTGGGATCCCATGTTACCTCATCAATTTCCAAAGAGACACCCGATCAATGCTGTCAAAGCACAAATGCAATATGAAGTTGATGTAATAACTGTTTGGGGTTTATTAAAGTGATAACTGCCAGTGATTATTAAAGTAATTTCAGTCTGGGATTATTAAAGTATTAAATGTGTGGGATTATTATGGTAATGCTGTCTGGGATTATTAAAATAATAACCATCTGGGATAAATAAAGTAATAAATGCGTAGTGTTAATAAAGTAAGAGCTGTTTCAGATTATTAAAGTTATATGTGTCTGGTATGATTAAAGTAATAGCTGCCTGGGATTTTTGTTTGTTTGTTTTTTGTTTTGTGTTTTTTGTTTTGTTTTTTGTTGTTCGCATATCCTTTACCGGACATCACTGTCAACATCAGCATCATTTAGCTCGTTGTTGATTTCTTGGCAAGATTACGCTCAGTAGTTTGCCATTGCTGTCTGAGCGACCGGCTCACATACCCCGTAAGTTACCGACGCGGAGAGAACCGCTACCGATTCTCGCGCAACGTCACGTTACTTACGAGAGTATACGGGATTACGAAGAAAGTCGTGTAACCCCTAGATCAGAGAGACCGGCTGTCTGAAATTACCAAAGTAATAATTGTGTGATTTTATTAAAGTAATAACTACATGGGATATTTAAAGTAGTAACTCGGTGGGATTATTAAAGTAATAGCTGTGTGGAATTATTAAAGTAATAACTATCTGGGATTATTAAAGCAATAAATGTGTGGGAGTATTAAAGTAATAACTATCTGGGACAGCTCATCAATTAAAATAATAACTATCCGGAATTATTAAAGAAATAAATGTGTGTTATGATTAAATTAACAGCTGTCTGAGATTATTAAAGTAACAAATGTGTGAGATTATTATGGCCAGTCGATTAGGATACTGATGTTGCGATCATACGACCCGGGTTGTAATCATCGGTGAAATACAAATATTAGCCTGTACATAGCAGAGCGACTTCTCTGGGGTAAGCAGTCCTTAATCTTCAAAGGGATTCAGACGTGACCTGCATGTTCGGAACAATGGCTACCGGCTGTTGCTGAATTGACCGATTTGCCTTTTCGGATCACGAGTGCATTTTTCAGGAGACTCCTGCGAGTCGGCGCTGAAGCTGCGGAGTTCGTGCTTTATGCGACGCTTTCGGCGGGTCGCCCTGCGGTAAAAGACCGAGCCATGTGAGAAAACTCGGGTCAATGAGGTCTTTCTGATGACTGCCGATTCCATCGACGATGACCTGTGGTTTTCGTGGATGACTTTTGTGTTGGCATTCTGGCGGTGGCATTATGCACAGTGTACCTGTGCGGGCTGTTGGGTTGCCGAGACTCCTGTCTGTTCCACTTTTCACATTGGACAGTGGAGAACATTTTGTGTGATATTCACTGGCACGGGAATGGAGCATAATGGGGACGACCCGTTGCGTGAAGTTGGAACCTCGACTAACTAACTAACTATCAGAAGGGTTAATTAAATTCACTTTGCAATTAAGTAATTACTGAGGTTCATAAAGGACATGCATATTTGAACAAAAAAGACATACATAACAGACAGCACAATTTATGAGCCAGGTAGAATTCGCTATGCAAGAAGAAGAAGAAGAAGAAGAAGAAGAAGAAGAAGAAGAAGAAGAAGAAGAAGAAGAAGAAGAAGAAGAAGAAGTAGTGTGTATATAATGTTCCTACATATCATATTCCACTCCCCCACACAACTATATAGTCTTTAAACTCCTCTCTGTCTAATTCTATACTTCACCTTTTTAATCTGACCTTATGTCACAATTCAAACAAAATGCAAAACACGTACGCAGACTCCATTATAATTCCATGCTTGACTTCCCAGGTGTCGAGTGACAACGCTAGTTCTTCAGCCATTTTCAATTGCTTTTTTCCCACGAAGTGGAAAAAACACAAAATGAATTTGCAGGCGTCCTATTGTCGCCGATTTACGGCGGTACATTATGGCTGGAAAGCGTCGTCATTGACTATAGTGGGGTTCATCCAATCGGTGTTGTATACGCGGTATTGAAGAGTCAATACTGCATTTGTTATGCACGCGACCAGCAGTTTCCAGTAGATGGTATCGGGTTGGGGTTGTTCATAAAAGGGAATTGATTTCCTGCAGTTATACAATAGTATTAAAATAGTTTGGCGTATGTGTAACTCATGGGGTTTTCCACGTTATTTGAAGTGGCGTGTGGCTGAGCGATGTAATACTGGAAAATACACTGCAAGTTAGGTTAATTTCGTTAAGGCTCTATTGAAAATTTACCGGTGGTTATTAGCAAATTGTATGCAATAATAATAATAATAATAATAATAATAATAATAATAATAATAATAATAATAATAATAATAATAATCGTAATAACACAAAGTCGAAGCAGAAGAAGAAAGTGAAAATGGAAGAAGAAAAAGAAGAAAATAAGCAACATCAACTCTACAGTCCTACCCAGTGAAATGCAAGCTGTCTTTGATCACTCTTCTTCCTTTTTACATAGAAATATCAATCGCAGAAGCCCCTTCGGGTTCATTGAAATAACACAGAAGTACATCCCAAAGTATTATTGATACACTCGTTGAAGACACGAGCTTTGTTTCTCCTGTATTCTTTTCTGTGTGCTGTACTCTACGCCCATAAATGTTTATATTATTCCTGTACGTGTTGTTCTTTGCTACAATTCGTGTTTTTCTAGTAACCTCCTTACTGCTGTGATCTGTCTTCAGTATTCGCTGTACATTGTTTCCAACACTGTTTATTCCTGTTCTCAGTTTCCACGTTTATCTTGTTCTAAATGATTTTAATAAACTTGTTCCAGCAAGAGCGGTTGGCCGAGTGGCTAGAACGCCGGGTATTCCTTCAGGAGACCCGGGTTCGAATCCTTGGTAAGGTGTGGATTGTTCTTTTTATTTTCTGTTGGAGGAAAAATGAAGACGCTAACCTGCGCAGTTCGCGACGACTGCAATAGCCAGGCGGCTTTAATACCTCAGGATCAAGACATACCCCCCCACCCCCACGTCCTACATATCATCATCAAATGCCTTGCCGGTTGGCGTAGACGTTCATGACTTGCCACAGGCCTCGGTCCTTGGCTTTCTAGATCAACTCCGCTGTTGATATTTCTAAACAGCAAGGTATTTATTATAGGCAGTATTTTAACAGTTCCAGAAAAACAGCCCTACCTGTTTGAGTGTTTGCTTTGTGACCTTTGTTTGGTTTAATATACAGTTCTGAATAAAGTCCCTAATCTTAACTCAGGTTCCCATTGAATTTGATTCGTATCGGGACGGATTCGATTTTAAAAATAAATCATCTGGATTTCAGGTCAGCCCAGCCTAAGATAGGCACCAGGAACTGTTTTGGGAAGTACAGACGGCCGGTGTAGTTACTGACCACATCATCCACAGAGGGTCGATTTGTGTGTACAAACATTGGTCTAAGACCTTATACCCAAGTTATCACTACTCAGCACAGCCATATGCCCGTTATCTCTACTCAACTCAGCCATATGCGCAAGTTATCTCTACTCAACTCAGCCATATGCGCAAGTTATCTCAACTTATCACAGCCATATGCCCAAGATATCTCAACTCAACTCAACCCATGCCCAATGCACCTTTAGAAATGCCGAATTCTGTCCGTCTTCCACGGTTGTTGGCACTTGTGGGGGATAGACCTGGTTAATTATGATACTTTTTCTGTTTACAGTGGGTTGTGAGTTGAAGTACACTTTTTTCCTTGGTGAGACGCTGCCGATATTTGGAGGCAAAAGGTTCGAATCCCGGTGTGGCTATAAGTTCAGTTTTTATATTGTCTATGTGTCCTCTGATCACCATTTCTTGTTTTATGAGTGCCAATCCTAACCGTTAATTTTATTTCTCATGTTTGTTTCAACAGCATAATGACAATATTTTTACATTAAAATATTGTGGATATTCTCATTTAAACTTATTCCCTTTACCTTCTGTATGTGCCAGTAAATGCTTGTGAGTTTATTATTCACGTGTCTATGTGTCATTAGATAATTCAGTATTATTACGCTGCAAGTGGCCTTATTCCGAGGAGTCATGTTAACTTGAAACTAACGTTGTTAAAAGTAAACCGAAACCCAGTAATTATAAAACTGTCCTAAAGCCGCCAAAATTTTCCCCATGTTAATGAGTAAGCAATTATTGAAAGGCGCCCTGGAATTGCTTTAAAGAAGCTGCCTAAATTCAGCACGTACAACTGCGTTGCCGAAAGTATAAGCGTGCTCGATCTTAAACTTCCGGTGAGCTCATGGCGGGTTAGGAGCATCAATCCCTAAATCGGCATTACATTGGGCTTAAAAATTTGACTGCACGTTCGGTAAGCAATGACCTACTACTGAACTTAACTTGCATAGAAAATCAATTGGGGTTGATAGGAGAGAGAGAGAGAAAGAGAGAGACAGAGAGAGAGAGAGAGAGAGAGAGAGAGAGAGAGAGAAAGAAAGAAAGAGAGAGAGAGATAAGGTGGAGACAGATAAGGACAGAGAGACAGAGAAACAAAGATAGATACAGATTGAGAGTAGTAGAGGAAGGGAAAGGTAGCGAGAGAGAGAGAGAGAGAGAGAGAGAGAGAGAGAGAGAGAGAGAGAGTGAGAGATAGAGAGCACCAACGAATTCACCATATGTCTCTTTAGGCGCTCTAGGATTCCTGTTGGTAGGTTGTTGAATCCTCTAGAAAACAGAACCCTAACTCTCAAATACGATGGAATGACATTCAGATTGTGTGGACATGAACACGGCTTGCGTCTGCCGGAACCCCTGACCTGGTACAACAAATACCATTCACGAGTGGATTGTATTGTCGAGCACATCTTCCCCTCTCCGGGATGTGAAATGCCGATACTGAAACTACACATCTGTGGAGATGCTTTACTAAAATGTAACCAAGTTATGATTCAGATTATTGAAGTAAGAAGACACCGAATGCCGTGGTATAGTCGTCAACTAAATAAAACTAGGGCGTTTAACAGATTGTGTAACAAAGGCATAACATAATTGTAGCATATACGTTAAGCTACACACTATAGGTCGTAGTTGTTACCACCATCATCACCATCATATGTTACTGCTTATATACTGTTAACATATAACACTGACAAATAAATGCCTCAGACACTTAACACATTAATTTCAAATAAACGAACTTTTAAAATCTATAATTTATTGAGGCTTGCGCGACCTGGTTAAAATTTAAAAAAAAACCAGGGAGGCGCCCTATTGCGCCCTGACACGACTACTTAGGATTCAGAGCTGTTGGTTCACTATTCCATCGCGGTTTCAACCACTACTTTAAATTGTTATATTAACTGAAGGATGTCTTTTTGGTTTTCTTTTTCATATCCTATTTACAGGACTTCGCTATCATCACCAGCACTGCTGTTGTTGATGTCTTGGCAAGTTTACGCTCAGTAGTTTGCCATTGCTTTCTGAACTACCGGCTCCCATACAATCACGTTAAAACCCAGCGCGACGCGGTCTGCTGCCAAATAGGTCGCAGCTGTGTTTCGAACGCAGGTAAGCGGAATCACGAACCGCGTTAGTAAGGCCTTTACCACGGAGACGGCGAAGGATGCCTAGAGAGTTGTAAATAATGGTGCGGAATAGAAGGACCAGGTCGACCCAACCTAAACTGGGCACCAGGAAATGACCTGGGGACTAAAGACGGCCGGGTGTGGTACTGACCACATCACCCACAGAATGCCCATTGGTCTATGACATATGGGAATAACACCATATACCCCACACGGCTAGGGTGTGTGAAAGAGTGCTTTACATTTATTCCTTACTTTTGAAGGAGTTAAATTAACAATGTGTGCTGGTTTGGTCAATGTAACAACTAGGTAGGGCATTGAATACATGTATTATGAGTTAAGAGTTAAAACATACATCCCTCGAGCAGAAAGAGTTAAAATGAATTCCCGTTTTCAATTATTGTCGATGAAATGTAATCACCATTATATTATTGTATTTAATATATTCTACTTAAAAGTCGACATGATCGACTTCATTGCACCGGGTTTTTATCCCATACGGCTCAGTCTCTTTCCGCAGCGCTGAAAGCGTCGCACAAAGCACGAACTACGTAGCTCCAGCGACGACCCCCAGGAGTCTCAGAAAAAAATGCACTTGTGAACCGAAGGACGCGGCCCCGAATCGAACCTACAACCTTCAGAGCCCGAGTCAGACAGATTGACCACCTCGACACAGAGACTCCCGTTGCTGAGTTGGTTAATGTAATAACTAGGTAGGGTATGGAATAAATGTATTATAAGTTAAGAGTTGAAACATAAATCCTTCGTGCATTAAAGATTTAAAATGAATACCCGTTTTCAATTATAGTGATGAAATGTAATCACCATTGTATTATTTTATTTTTTTTTTAAAAAAACATCCCTCAAATGACACTAGGGTTCAAACTTGGGTAGCCAACAGCATAATTCATGAACCATTTAGAATTACTTAGTGAGTGAATTTCTGTGTCATTTTTTCATTTAGAATTACTTAGGGACCGAATTTCTGTGTCATTTTTGTTCACACCTGTGTGAGGCATCGTTCTATGGAAATTGTGAACACGATGTTCATGAAGTTTGACATCTGAACTGAAGTGTATCTGCTGCGTCATGTCGGATTTTGAAAGCTTGTGAGTTCGTTTTGAGAGCATCATGTAGGGTTACGTGAGGGACGTATGTGAGGCGGACAGGTTGACAGGCAGGCAGGAAGGCAGCACACCAACCAAATAGAAATGTAAACAGGTAGGCAGACGAATAGACAGGCAGACAGGCCGAGCGACTGATGGAAAGAAAGGTAGGCAGACAAATATGAAGAAGACAGGCGGGCAGACAAACAGACAATGAGGCAGGGCATGAACCAGATAGGCTTATATGTAAACAGGTAGGTAGACAAATAGACAGACAGTCAGACAGGCGGGTAGCCAAGTGACCAAAATGAGAGGCAGACAGACAGACAAGGAGGCAGGTCGTGAACCAGACATGACATGTAAGCAGGTAAGTAAACAAATAAACATACATATAGACGGATCGACTAATGGAGAGACACACAGATGACAGGCTGACTGACTCACATTCAGACAGATAGATAGACATACAGACATACAGTCAGATACAAAGTGTGATCACTGGAACCGGAAATTAATGTTTCTAATTCCCCTTGCCACTTCGACCTAATCAACTGTACAAGCCCACCCCGGTTTTGTTCCCTGGCTTTTGTTTACCTTTGTAATCCTGGAACGTGCTATGACACAGGGCCCCGAACATAGGCTGAGGACAAGGTGCGTAAACTTGACTCCATGTATTACAAGCCGAAAGGTCAGGTTTGTCAACTTTTTAGCAAAGTTCCTCCACTGATCTGTTCAAACACTGCTTGTTTTCTCATAGAATTTGGCTTACCTTTCCCTGTTTGCAGACATCTTAGACGGTTAGTTATCTACAGCGTTGCCAGCTTGCATGTTTTCAAACCAAACTCCGTCACACCGCTGTACGTGATAAATCTGGTTAAACTCATTAAAATATGTAATAGTATCTGCTTTAAAAGACAAAAAGCCACTGTCGTGCTGGCATACTAAACCATTGCAGGCGTCTGCCCGCAGATTTGTTTCCGGATTGAGAAATAAAGGCTGTTTGTCGCAAGAAGTCGCAGCTTGGTCTGCTAGATTTGTATTTCAGCTACGAGAGATTGGCGTGATTTGTAAAGATTCACTTTCATTGCACATGGATATCTCCGTAAGTGCTTCAGTCTCTCTTTATAGGTCACACAAGGAGAATTTCAACCCAGTCACACTGGCAAGGATCGTCGTCTGTGTAAAGCAGAATCCTACATGTTGTATATGTTGTTAGTGTTGCTGTTCTAATGTATACTACATGTTGTATATGTTGTTAGTGTTGCTGTTCTAATGTATACTACATGTTGTATATGTTGTTAGTGTTGCTGTTCTAATGTATACATTGTCTGGGCAGCGGTCTTATGGTCTTCTCTGTTCAATTTTCGCCAGAGACGTCTGTGACTCCCGGGCAGTGAACGAAGTTTAACAGTCTGGCAGACCGGGTTCGAAATTAGCTGCAGGGGATGTGGAAAACGTTAATTTTCCCAATTGTACGAGCGCCGGTGGTTCAGAAAGCAGTGACAATCTAATGAACGTTATGTTGCCTAGATCATCATCATCATCATCATCATCATCATCATCATCATCATCATCATCATCATCATCATCATCATCATCATCATCATCATCTGCCGTGCTGTAAGCGTTGGCTGTCATGTTTCGCTATCTCACACGACCACCGATCGCCGGTGTTGTGGATCAGATCTGTGTACTGTGTAATTGTCTCGATCATGCCACGTAGCCAAGTCATCCAGGTATTTACTTCTCTGCGATCCCTTTGTTCTTTCCTTCTCGATCTTGCCAGTTGTCACCAAGTTCTTCAGTTTATTTCTTCTCATAATGTGTCCAAAAAATTGTGACTGTCTACGTCAAATTTCTCTCACCAGTTTACGATTTTCATCTGTTTCTTGTAGGACCTGGTCATTGATTTTTCTGTCTACCCATGGTATTCTTTGCATTTCCCCAGAAACCACATTTCCACAACCGTGAGATGTTTTTCTGCTTGTCTGCTCATTGTCCACGTTTCACATCCATACAAAAGTATAGGTTCTATGTAGTACTTCAAAACTCTTTTTATCGTTGCAAATGGCATCTTTTTATTGATCAGTGTGTTTTCCATTTTGCAAAAGATCATTCGTCATTGCGATTGTTGTGCTAATCTCCTCAAGGCATCTCTCATCAGACTGTTCCACGATAATTGTACCGATTCACTTGTTTATAAGAATATTTCATTTACTTATATATTGCATCGAGGTAGTTCCTTCTTCTTGGTGGCGACCACAACCTGTGTCTTCTTTCTTCTTCTTCTTCGTTCATCCGGAGTTTTTTTTCGGACGTGATTGCGTTGTGCCTGTCCACAGCAGAGCTGCGTTCTTGCGCCGTTAGGCCGACACATCCGACTTCTGCGGGCATTTGTTGACCGGGTTAACCTTCCCGGGGGTTTCTTAGGACGTTTGACTCTCACTGTTGTGGTGTTATCCCCCATCCCAGCTGGCCCATATAGAACAGCCAAAGACATCCTGGTCAGCCCTCAAGGGAAGGCAGGGGCAGACCATGGGCATTCCCCGCCATCCAAGGAGGCTTCCATACTTGCAGAGCCAACACACAGCGCTCTGGTACTGGGCTCACCCAAGGAATCGTCACGTCCTGCACATGGCTGCTTAGCCTCACTTCCGTATATTGGGCCTTCCATTCACCATAGGCTGTTCTTCCGGAAACCAGAAGTATGCAGTCTGCAGATGACATCCACACAGTGAGCTTTCGATTCGGACTTTCCACATAATGGATTTGCTATCCAAGCAATATTCCATTTCGTGCCACTGGGACACTTTTTCCACCTTTTATGAAGCCCACACAGTGGGCTTTTGGTTCGGACTTTCCACGTAATGGATTTGCTATCCAAGCAATATTCCATTTCATGCCTCTGGGGCGCTTTTGTAACCGACATACCTGTGGTATGAAGTGCGGCAGTCTAAATACTTCTTCATGCACCTTTAAATGTCAACCTGAATGTAGTTAAAGTAAGCTGCAGTCAACTTGAGCTTGTTGATATCTCCATAGAGCTTGTCCTCAAATGAAGCAGGTGTGGGCCAAAATATCTTTCTCTGTTCTGCATATATTGGGCACTCCTGCAGCAAATGTTTAGCTGTCATTTTACCAGTTCCACAATTGCATTCATCGGTATCTCCTATCTTTAGTTTATTGAACAAGTGGTATTTCAGCCTGTTATGTCCTGTGCGGAGTCTGAAGATTGCTACTTGTTCTCTTCGGTCGAGTTTGTAATATGCATCATCCTTCTGGTGACCTGGATGCTCTGATTCCCATTTGGTTCTATAAGTGCTTTTTATCAACCTCTTTGCCTCGTTATAGGTTATGTCTATGTCAGGCTGTGGTAGTCGTCCGCCCTCTTTTGCCAGTCTGTCAGCCTCTTCATTTCCAGGTATACTGCAATGTGATGGATCCACTGTATTACAACTTTTTTGGATTTCTGGCATAGACCATGGAGTGCTGCTCTTAGGTCAGCTATTTCTGTGCTGTAATTGCTCTTCAGTATTGAGACAGCTGACTTTGCATCTGTAAAGATAGCTATTTGCGTCTCTTTATTTTCCTCCATCAAGAGCATTTCTGCTGCAGTTTTCAGAGCCTCTACCTCCGCTTTGAAGTTACTTGAAAACTTTCCAGTTGCCACTGAATGTGTTTTTTTCACTCCATTTTTTAAATTTAGGAGAATTCCTCCTCCTCCATTCTCTACTGAATTTTTGGCTGATCCATCTGTATATGCATGGGTCCAATTGCTGCTTGGGTAATGTTCTTTTATGTAGTTTAGGGTTATTTCTCTTCTTTCGGTTTCATGCTGGGTGTTCTTTTTCTCAATACCAGGAATGTTTTCTATCATCTCAGGCAGTAGCTGCTGTCTCCAAGCTGGGAACTTGTCTGCATTGTAAATGGGTTTGACTGTTGATATGTTAAGTATGGGATCTGCCCTAATCTTTCGTTTTGCAGTTTCTACAAAGTTGCTACGCTTCAGTCTTCCCTTTCCAAAACCACTAAACCTTTTATACATAGGGTGGTCTGTCAATCTTCTAAATTTTTCAGCTTGTTGCTGGGCTCTGCTATCTCTTCTATCCTGCATTGGTTGTAAACAAGTGATCTTTTCTAGTTCATTAATAGGCGTTGTCTTCAGGCTTCCAGTTATGATTCGCATTCCTTGATTTTGGACTCTGCTTATTTTGTTAAAGTTTGACTTAGCGGCTGTTGCCCAAGCTGCAATGCCATATTCCAGTACTGGCCTCACCCGTCCAGTATATAACTTCTTGAGAACTTTCTCATCTGCTCCCCACATTGTACCAGCAAGCTTTTTCATGATTGCCATTCTTTGCCTTGCTCTTGTTCGATTTTTCTCAACCTGTGTCTTCCATGTCAGGCGACGATCAAAGGTGACTCCTAGATAGTTTGGATTTTCTTCATGGCGCAATATTTTTCCATTCAATACCAGCTTAGGTTGCTGAGTTTTAGTTGAGAGGGAGAATACTGTGCATGTTGTTTTCTCCTCACTTATCTTCACTAGCCATGATTTTGACCAGTCCTCTAGCGCTAATAGGGCTTGCTGTATTCTGCTGTTAGCTGTACTAATATATTCTTCAGATGTCCATATGGCTAGGTCATCTGCAAAGGATGATGTGTGTACTCTGGCTGGAAAATTTTCCGTGATGTCGTTTATATATGCTAGGAATAATGTTGGTGAAAGAACTCCTCCTTGGGGGACACCTTGCTCCAACAGCATCATTTTGCTGGTTTGTCCTTGTACTTTTGTCCTGGCAGTTCTGTTCTCAAGGTAGTGGCTGATCCATTTGTACATTTTCCCACAAACATGCATTTTTTGCAGTTTTACTTTCAGTCCTTCCTTCCATACTTTATCAAATGCTTTTTCTAAATCTATCCAGACCGCTAGTGTGTGCTTTTTCTCTTGGAAGGCATCCTCTATTTCCTGAGCTATATAGGTTATTTGATCTTCAGTGGATCTGTACTTTCTGAATCCTGCTTGGTGTGGTGTTAAGAGTTGGTTTTCTTCCAGATGCCATGTTAGCCTGCCATTGATAATGCGTTCCATTAATTTTCCTACACAGCTAAGAAGACTGATAGGTCGATAGCCATTTGGTTCTTCCAGGTCTTTTCCTTTCTTTGGGACTGGTATTAGTATAGCTTCCTTCCATGCCTGTGGGACTATTCCCCTCTTCCAGCTGTAATTTAGGACTGCTAGTAGTTTCTTTTTTGCCTTAGTGCCTAGTCCTATTAGCATTTCATTTGTGATTCCATCCTTTCCTGGTGATGTCTTCTTTTTTATGGTATTCATTGCCTGTTCCATTTCTTCCATTGTTAGATTTGCCATCATATATTCTGCTGCTGTCTCTGTATATCTATGATGTATCTGTTTATCTTTGATTGCTTTCTTCTGTTCGGCTGTAATATCAATGTGGTTTGCACTGGCATAGTGTTCCATTAGTGCATTTGAAGCCTTTTTTCCTGTAAGCAAGGCATTTCCTTGTTTAATTGTTATTTGTTTGTTTCTAGGTCCTTCATTGTTCATGGCTTTCACTAGTTTCCATAGTTTGTTTCCATCCCTGTCAAAATTCAGGTTTTCTGTTTTTTTCCTCCAACAATCTCTTGTTGTTTGATTTACTGTTCTTTTATATTTTGCTGAGATGGCTTTGAGAGAGATGTTCGCTTCAGTTGTTTGTTCTCTCTCTGCGGTCTTCCTAGCATCTTCAACTTTGTCCTCCAAAATTTGTAGTTCCTCAGTCCAGTATGGTTTGTAATTTTTCCTCGCTCCTCTCGGAATAGACTCAGTGGCCGCCTGTATTATTGCTCTGTTTAGACTTTCCACCATTTGCTTCATGTTGCCATATCGTGTATTTATGTTTTCACAATATTTGTCTGTTAGTATGGAAAATCTGTCCCAATCTGCTCGTTTGTAATTCCAGCGAGGCAAAGGCTTTTGCTCCTGTGGAACATACTCCATATTTATTACAAGCTTGATTGGTCTGTGGTCACTACCTGCTAATTGGTCAAGCACATGGCGATCGATTTTGTGGAGGATGTCTCCTGTGCAGAAAGCTAAGTCTGGAGTAGAAGTGGTAATCCATCTTCTGGAGTAGAGGCTCGGTGTGTCATCCGCTTTGTTGAGTAGATGGAGATTTGAGTCTATTTCCCAGTCCTCCACTTCATCTCCTCTTTTGTCAGTATCTGGGTATCCCCATCTTTCTGAGCGGCTATTAAAGTCTCCGACAACAATGCAATTTGTGTCAGTTATTTCCATGTTTGAGAGTGTAAGATCCTTATCTGCCGGACTATACAGATTGTAAATTCTTATTTTCATGTCCTTTATCATTATATCAACACCTATAATTTCCGTTTGGTTGTCAGAGATCACAGATACTTCGCTGCAAGGTATTGTATTTCGTGTAAGTATTACAACTCCTCCTTTGTGTCCTTTGCGGTCGAAACGTGTGGCCTGATATCCCTCGACTGAAAATGTGCGATTGGCGTTGAGGTGTGTCTCTTGAATGCATGCCACATCTATTCTATCTTTATGAAGACGCTGTGTTAGGGAGGCTTTCTTGTTATAAACTCCTTCGGCATTCCATTGTAGTATGTTGAGAGTTCGGGGTGTTTGGTCAATAGCTCTTAACCTACTCCTCTGTGCCTTGACTCCACAGCACAGGGGAAGGTGACCACCAGTAGTCATGGGTGGACCCCCTAGAGGCAGGGGGCCCGGCACTATCACCGCCTGATGGGACTTCACGGGATTAGCACCATAACGATTAATTTTCATTTGTGGCATCATGAAATGATAAAGTTACGTTGCACTTCTTTGTCAAGCCTGTGGCTCAGTACATCCGATTTCGACAAGCATTTTTCGGGATGCTTTCCCTAGCCTTTGACTGTCCCCAGTCTACCTACAAGGCAGCAGGTTTGTGCGTCACTTCGTCTGGTCCCTCTCCCTTGACCTGTCCGACATGGGTGACCCTATCAGTAGCTGTGCTACCGTCGGCATTGCTCTTGGGGTCATTGGAACGCTCAAGCCCCTCTACCTCGTCAAGGTGGACGCACGGCAGAGGGGGTGTCTTCTTTCAATTTATCTCTAACCTTAGTTGTTCACTGTGCAACAACCGCATTTATTAAATGTTGCAAACCCTGCACATTATCTGCAATCAATACTGTATCATGCGCATATCTAGTGTTATTGATGCTAAGTTCTCCAATGGTGATTCTTCTCATATATTCTAAATTTATGAAAATATTTTCACTGTATAGCGAAAAAAACATTCCTGTCTCACACCTCTCTTAATAGGCTGATATTGACCTACTTTGTTATCAATCTTTATGGCATCTTGTTGTTTCCAATATATGTTTTTACAAAAGGTCTTTACCATGAATTTTAAAATCACAAACAGTTACAAACAAAGCTGACAATGATTGCACCTAGAATTCAGTTTTCGATTTTCAACGGTCGAGGAAATTTCAACGTGCGCAACTTGTCCACAAATCCTCCGAGTATTCAGCACTTATTCGAGAAGGCTGGGTCCGATTCTTCACCCAAAGGTCGGAAGATGGTTTCATCATCCGTTGTCTTATTTTTGTGAAATGCCAAACAATATTCAGGCCAATAATTTTGGTGATTACTTCTGTTGCAATTATATTTTCCATTTCTTGTAACTGAGTCTCATTTCCATCGACCAAAATCATGTCTTTATCATAACGCAGGTTGTTTGAAATACTACACTAGCTTGAACATTAAACAAAAAGCTGCGTGTCATTTGCAGAACGTTGCAATCAATCCCGGCCCCTATTGCCTGTTTAGTATTTACTACGCAATTTTACGTTCAATGGTTTGACAATGATTTCTGAACGAAAAGTCCAGCTGACCTGATGTAAAACGAACACAGTAAGCGGCCGTCAGAAGAGCAAACCTGCTCGTTAAACCGCACAGCCACGCCCACCTCTGGTTTGAACATCCACTGTCAAACATTAATGCAAACGTACAAAACTGACACGAATCAATTTGGACCTATTTGATTGATCGTCTCCCTTGGTGACCTTATTTTCTCCATGTCCATGTCTTCCGCGTAGACAACTCAGGGTTGGCTTATGGATGTACGTCATCGTGTATTGACGTCATTTCCGTCAATTTTACTCTACTTTGATTAATGGTCCGTCGTGGAAATATTTCCTCGACGTTTTAATGATATTTTGAGACATGTGACCTGATTTGTCCAGTTTATATATATCCTTGTTTAATATGGTGGCTGGTACACTCATCTCTTGGCCCCGTAGTCCTGAATCCACATTGCCTCGAAGCAAGGCTTTTTTTTTTCGTGACATCGCTTCGATGTAGAAACAGACTCACGAAATGAGTTATCATCATCTTGTAGCAAGTTTGAATATAAACAAGAATACGACATCAAGAATCAATAGCGTTGCAAATTACAAATTCTCACACATGTTCTGCTCCCTTCTTCGGCACTCAATGAAGAGTTCCCAGTCTGATGGTGTCAGGCAGCCTGATAATGTCCATCTGTGTTTTTCCCTAAGCGTTTATTGACGTCCAGACCCTCTGCTCATTCTCTACTGAATCATCCTCTCCATGTGTGGATTCTTCTTACATGTTACATAGAACCAGTTTTAACACCCGGCTGTGAATCCTGGACAATTAGTAAAGGCGAGAAAATCTCCGGAAGCCTTGGAGATGTGGTTTTATAGAAGAATGCTGACAATTAATGGGACAGCTATAATGAGCTATCAGGACGTTTTAAGGGAAGCTGAGTCGCAAAGACAACTTATCACAAACATCAGAACGAGGTAGTAATCGTTTTTCGCCACGTTATGAGAAGACAAAAACTGGAACATGTTGCGACAACTGGGAAAGATTTGCGGAAAGAGAGAAAGAAAAAGACAGCGTGAGAAGATTCTCGAAAGTGTTGTGTCATAGCACGCAAGGGAATCAACACAGGAATTGATCCACTACGTCGGAGATCGTAATCTGTGGAGAGGCATGATCACCCACGCCAGCCGGCAAGGCACTGGATAATGATGATATCTGAATCTTGTTTTTTTTTTTTTTTTTTTTTTGGGTGTGTTCTTCTTTCTTTTGCTGTACTGTTCACTCGATCCCAGAGTGTCTTCTCCACTTCAACCTCCCAAACGAGCGGCATTAGCCAGTCTATCAGCCTGTTAATGTCCTCGCACGCCCACAAGCAATGGGTGCAAAATCCATCATATGCTCTTGACCTTCGCAGTTTCGAGCGATACAAGCCACCATAGGCTGGGCATACACGTTTCTCTTTTATACGACAAGCCTTTGCAGAAATTTTCTGTCATTACAACCCACCGGAAAGATGTCCAGTCAATCCTTCACCAGTTCCCCTACCTCAAGCATGTACAGGGTGTCTTTAATGTCCTGTTATCGCCGTTTTGTTTATCGACCCCTGCCGCTTCTAGCGGAACCATATCTTCTATTATTGCTCTTTCTAAACCGCTGCAGCGTTTAATATCACCAAAGGATTTCAGTTTCAGAGACAAAATGAATGCGAGAATATTTTATGAGAAGACAGGCGGCAGCGCCCTACTGACTCACTCAGGGAGATCCGTTTGATCAGGTCAAGAGAGACCCAGTACCACACCTTCAGATTGCCCAATGGTGTGATGGTAAAATAATTATTACCAGCGTGCTTTACAAACTACATCATTTTGACACAAAATACTAACGGTGATTGTCCATCAAGAATGATGATGGCCATTCATTTCAACCGGTGAAGTTGAAGGTTTGGAGCCGTGAGTTCTAAGATGGCTGGTAAGGCCTATTTTAGTTTGAAATATTCGTTGGCACTGTGGGCACAGAATGCTTGACGTTCCAGGAGGAGGTTCTCCTGCAGTGTTTTTTTTTTTTTTACAACCTATTTTTTTCACATTAAATATGTTAAACTGCACAATGTGGTGTCATAGCTGTTAACATGATGTTTATAATTAATTTTAATATTATTATTTTTATCATCATCATCATCATCATCATCATCATCATCATCATCATCATCATCATCATCATCATCATCATCATCATCAACATCATTATCACCATATTAAACTACTTGCACAAAGTTAATAATGACTAATAAACGCCCCAGTCATTGTGCTACGTTAGGTTTTCATTAGATAGACAGAAGCATAACCAATAAATGTTAAAAGAAACAAATTAAAAGGATAAATGGAGGCCAGCATGGCTGAATGGATAAGACCGCTCGTTCTTAAACATCCGGTATGTTGATGCCGAGTTTGAAGGTTCAACCCCTAGAAGAATAAACATGAGAGGAGGAAACTAAAATGGGGAAGCGATTAAAGAGAAAGATGAAGTAGAAGAAGCACGAGGCGGTGGCGGAGAGAAGGGGGAAAAACAGAAACAATTGTAATGAAAATGTAATGACAATTCACTATGGCACAGTTGTTTACTCAAGTTATAGAATCCCTAAATTACAAAGTTACAAAAATAAGCTTATTGAAATGAGCAACCTTGCATCAAGCAGAAGATACATGTTTCCTGGTTTCTAACAATCGACATAATTGTACTCCGGACATACCCATACACGTTCCATCTCTCTCAGCACACATCGTAAGGTATAGATGCTTATCGCCCACATTACCTAGTTGTAAACACGTCGGATCCGTTCCTTCATACGGCCTTCCAGGCTGGAACCACACTTAAATCCATTCAAACATGCTTAAATATGTTGTTTCATCTGTTAGTGTATCTTTAATTAGTTAATAGTTAGTCATCAGACAATACATGTGAGACGCCGTGTTGGAGAAATTAAATATACACAAAAGTAATCAACTCTAAAAGCGAACAAAGCAAATGTTTACACATTACAAGCTCAAGAGTCGAAAGAACACAAAATATGCTTTACGTGCAGGGGTGAAGGAAATACACACACGCATAATCAGAAATAGGAAACAGAAAATGGGAGGGAGAAAAAAAGAAACATTCCTAAACGTTTCTGATGCGTACCGCATTCAGTTTATACCGAGGACAGGAGAGAGAGAGAGAGAGAGAGAGAGAGAGAGAGAGAGAGAGAGAGAGAGAGAGAGAGAGAGAGAGAGAGAGAGAGAGAGAGGGGGGCAGGCAGCTAGAAAGCTGGCTTCTGTGGTAATATATCATGCTTACTGAGGGCTGGTCTTACAAGTCAACAGTTAGGGGTCTCATAAATCCTCAAGTTTATTAGATGTCTCCCGCGCACAAAGGCAGAGATAACTTAGCTGCCGGCAAGAGAGTTTCCAAACTCGTCCCATGCAAGGATGTGCTAAGCCGACAGTTTTAATCTTTAACTCTTTAACTGCCTAGTCAGATTCCCTCCTTCCTCCTTTCGTTGCCCTCGTCCTGTACACACACAAAAACTGTAATGGTGCGGCAAAATAAAATCTGTAATTGAGTTCTTCCTTCATCTTGGTATTTAGGTAACACCGGTACGTTTATAAACAGTTATTTATTTCTCAGCCAATTTACCAATGCTCTTGTGATAAATTACCAAAGATTAGGGGGAATATGGGTTAATCTTTAACTCTTAAAGATCTCAGTGGTGAAGTGGTTTAGTCGTCGTCTTGTGCCCTGAAGGGCGTGTGTTCGTTTTCGGACTGCATCGTTAAGACCAGGAGTTTTTCCAGAGACAACTAGTGGAGGTTTGGTTCAGGGGGCGGGAAAAAGTGGGGTGTATTTGGGAAAGGGAAGGGGGTTGGAAAGGATGTGGGGTTCGTGCTTTGGGTAATGCTCACGGCAGGCGGCTTGTCGTGCTGCGGACAGAGACCGAACCCCAAAGGGAAACCCCGGTGCATATCAGTGGTACTCCCAACTTCTGTTATTGTAGATGCAATTCATGGTTGCTCCAGGATTCTTCTCTCGCTCTCTTTTAGCTTACTTTGGCTATTCAGGTTAAAGAGTAAGCGTTTGTCATGACTAAATTTATGTTATAGATAATTAATAAAGCAATAGTTTGGTCTGATTTGTAAACCATATATTATGATTTGCTGTAGCTCATTCTGCCACATGCAATAAAATAAAAAAAAAACTTTAGTGGAATAATAATAATAATAATAATAATAATAATAATAATAATAATAATAATAATAATAATAAGAAGAAGAAGAAGAAGAAGAAGAAGAAGAAGAAGAAGAAGAAGAAGAAGAAGAAGAAGGAGAAGAAAGAAGAAGAAGAAGAAGAAGAAGAAGAAGAAGAAGAAGAAGAAGAAGAAGAAGAAGAAGAAGAAGAAGAAGAAGAAAGAAGAAGAAGAAGAAGAAGAACGACTGCGACGACGACGACAACAACAGCAAGACGATCGCGATAGAGACAATAACAACAATACGACAAGGAGGATAGGAAGAAGAAAGAGAACAGTTGAGGAGCAGATACATTCGTAGAGTGGAGTTGGAAAATACCGGCGAGTCATTGTTAAGGCCACGTACAGGACAGAGGTTATAAATATTGAAGTAGGTCAGCATAGCCGAACGAATAAGAACGCGTCTTCTCAAGCCTTCGGTGTGCTGATGCCGAGGCAGGGGGTTCAACCCCTCCACCGGACAGTTGGACTAAAGTGCTGGCCTGTCGTCCTTGACTTGAGGACGTTAATTACAAGTACCTTTGAAGTCGGAGTGGGTTCGCCTGATGGCGAGGGACACTGTTAATAGGGAAAGCTAATCCACACCTAAAATTCAGTCCTGCACTACTAGAAGTCTGCACGGACTACGCTTGAGTTCAAAGCGAGCGAGCGCATAATAAATAAATAAATAAATAAATAAATAAATAAATAAATAAATAAATAAATATTCAAATAACTAGGACACGGTGGGTACAAATAACAACTATTCAAGAAGGGGTAAAGAACACAAATTTAATGTGTTTTGTTCAAGTAACTAATAATTGTCCAACGTACCGTGCGTGAATCGCTTAGTATTACTGCAGGTCAGTTGTGGAGATTTCCCTAGCACAGAGAACAAAACACAGTTATAAGAACAGCATGGTATCCCAATTTTACTATCCAAAGTATATTGCATGTCCCTTGCAGGACGTTGCTATCAACCCCATGTTGATATTCCAGGATATTTCACCATTGCTTCCTGAACGAGAAGTCAACATTTACGCTGAACTGCTCGGTGAGTGAAACGAAACCACTATGCTGCCATCAGCGCAATGGAATTTTTACGCGATGGCGGGATACACCTCTCGACCTTGCTGACCTCTAATTTTACTTCTTCTTCTTCTTCTTCTTCTTCTTCTTCTTCTTCTTCTTCTTCTTCTTCTTCTTCTTCTTCTTCTTCTTCTTCGTCGTCGTCGTCGTCTTCATGGTGGACATGTAGCAGAAATCTTGCCAAGGGTCCCGTAAAACCAGCACAGAGCTCGTTGCCGCCGGAGGTGTGGTACAGGGTATCCCCATACACATCACATGGACCTTAGCCTAGCCCCACGCCTGTGACCGAAGTCACCACACCACATTGTACCTCTATAATCGAGAAAACAAAACAGCGCTTGTGATGGTCCTAACACTTCACATGCCCACACCAGACTCCTGCTAAGAGAATTGTTTTTCGTTTTTTTTTTTTTTTTAGGTTACAGAGTTTTTTGCACGCCCATAGCAGAGCGAGTGGTGTAGTTAAGGGCACCTCATCGAACGATCAGTCGGAGATAATATGATTATTATCGAACTGGTTTCCCGGTCACACTGCTGTGGTCGGCCCATACATTTCCAAGCTGATTATTGAGTCGGGCCAGCCGCGTATAAATCGTTGCGGAGATATACCCTGGAAGCACGTCGCTCACCCCATATCTTAACACTATGTTACAGTTAGCTGCGTGCCTTTTACGGGACGTCGCAGTCAACCCCATCATATTTGGCTGTTTGTGATTTACTGGATGCCGGCGCTGTTGCGATGGGATTACCAATGCAATTCGTAATCCCGCATACCACGTTCGAAACACACCTGCGGGCGATTTGGAAGCAGGCTGTCTTGCGTTGGTATGAGTGGCAGTATGTTCAGAAAGCAATGGCAAATTACTGAACGTAAACTCGCCCAGGAATAACAAACAGTCAAAAAATGATGGGGTTGACAGCGACGTCCTGTAAAGGATATGCAACTAACTAATTAAGTGAAGAAGGTGACGTGGCACGTGTGGGAATGTTCGGAGTGCAATGATGTTGATACTTGATTTCATATTTGATATTACTTCGACGGCTGTTTACAATTTATGTTCATATTCCATAAATGTTGGTTCAGGCAGTTGATATAACTGGCCAACGAAGACACCTTATTTATAGAGTGTCCGTGGCGAAGAGGTTACGGATGCAGTTCGTAATCCCGCATACCCGCATTCGAAAAAGGGCTGAGGTCGATTTGGCAGTAGACCGCCTTGTGTTAGTTTTTTACGAAATGATATGGGTGCTGGTTGTTCAGAAACAATGGCAAACTACTGAACGTAATCTTGCCAAGAGATCCCAACAGCAAAAAATACTGGTGTTGTCTGCGACGTCCTGTAAAGGATATGTGACTATTTTTTCTTTTGTTTTAGTCGGGGTACGTCAAAGTACACTTGTTCCTTCATCGAGATGTCCTCCTCATTTGGAAACAGTGGGTTCGAATCCCGGTGTGGTAATTTTAGTTTTCAATTTTTATATTGTCTAGTGCAGTGGTTCTCAACCGATGGGGAATTCCCCCTCCCTCGTAAAGAAAAAAGAAAAAACAAAGGGGGGGGGGGGGGTGGAGGTGTTAAGACCACAGATTGGCAGACTCAAACTGGATTCAGGATCACACAAAACGCGATCGCTCCCCCTTTCTTTAATTGTGTGTGTGTGTGTGTGAGAGAGAGAGAGAGAGAGAGAGAGAGAGAGAGAGAGAGAGAGAGAGAGAGAGAGAGAGAGAGAGAGAGAGAGAGAGAGAAAGTGGGGGTGACATTTCGGAAAGGGAGGGAATGACATTCTAAACATATGGTGAAAGGGTGTATAGGCTAACAAAAAAGGTTGAGAATCACTGGTCTAGTGTTTTCAAACTACTCAACGTAAACTTGCCAAGAAATCACAAACAGCCAACAAATGCTGGGGTGTACTGCTACGTCTTGCAACTATTTATCTTATGTTTTCTCTAATCTGTATTATTTCTGAGTGGCGAGCAGTGTTTATTAATTTATTTCGTGTATTATTTATGCACACTTTACATTTACGTTTTATTAAAAGGAAGCGTACAATGTTGATGCAGCATGAGGGTTTTCCAGCACATCATCATCATCATGTGTCATACCCAACCCCGCTGGTGATCTAGTTTGTCTTTCAATTCCCAATGGGAGCGTAGGTCATCTACCAGCGGACGCCGAGCCCTATGTATTCTTGTTCATGATTGGTTGAATTGTGCAGCTAGTTTCCTGCAGGATGAGGTAGCACATCTCACGCCAACCCACCTTAGTAATGATTGGTTGAATTGTGCAGCTAGTTTGCTGCAGGATGAGGTAGCACATCTCACGCCAACCCACCTTAGTAATGATTGGTTGAATTGTGCAGCTAGTTTCCTGCAGGATGAGGTAGCACATCTCACGCCAACCCACCTTAGTAATGATTGGTTGAATTGTGCAGCTAGTTTCCTGCAGGATGAGGAAGCAAATCTCACGCCAACCCACCTTAGTAATGATTGGTTGAATTGTGCAGCTAGTTTCCTGCAGGATGAGGTAGCACATCTCACGCCAACCCACCTTAGTAATGATTGGTTGAATTGTGCAGCTAGTTTCCTGCAGGATGAGGTAGCACATCTCACGCCAACCCACCTTAGTAATGATTGGTTGAATTGTGCAGCTAGTTTCCTGCAGGATGAGGTAGCACATCTCACGCCAACCCACCTTAGTAATGATTGGTTGAATTGTGCAGCTAGTTTCCTGCAGGATGAGGTATCAAATCTCACACCAACCCTCCTTAGTCATGCCTGATTTAACTGTGCCGCTAGTTTCCTGCAGGATAAGGCAGCAAATCTCACGCCAACCCTCCTCAATCGCCTCCTTCGACATGCGTGTCAGGCTGCAGTGTTGCTGTTCGTTTCTTCCCTTGTAGACCTCGGCAAAACACGGGTGACAAGCAATCAAGTTCTCCGACAAACATCTGCCGTCTGTGTTCTTGCAAACAATACCTAAAAACCAGGCGCTGTGATGGGGCATGATCGCCATTCTAATCAGCACCGCACTTGAAAAAGAACGGTCGATCAGCCGGTTTTAGATAGAGAATGCGGCAAATTATGTGCGCGCTTGAACAAGGCATTTTCTTAACCCATTTTGTCTTCTCTGGCGTGGTGTGTAGGGGGAGAAATTCACCAGGGCCGCAAAAAAATAAAGCAGACAGTAAATCAATCGATGAAAACAGAGTCGAGAAGAGCATGCAAATACATTATCTGGAGCTAAGGCCATGAGGGTAACATTCTTTGGGGTGTATATGGAGGAAAAGAAAGCCGGTTTATTGTTGCTAGACTGGTGGGAATTGTGGTTGTTTGGTGGGTAGTAGTACTGCAGGGTGTATTTTTAATGACCGTGCCGTGTTTGAAAATATTGCCGGTCCAAGTTTTGTATTTACCTGTTATGTACAATGAACTCTACAGAGGGTGAATACAAAACTTGGACCGGCAATATTTTCAAACACTGCACAGTCATTAAAAATACCACCTATATTTGGGATGTCTGCATCGACATAATAGCGCTGTAAGTCAGCGTGCTTTACAGTTATAACTAGGAGTTAAACAGGTGACGTTACATTTTGGTGTCTGCCATTTACAGTAATAACTAGGAGTTAAACAGGTGACTTTGCATTTTGGTGTCTGCCATTTACAGTAATAACTAGGAGTTAAACAGGTGACGTTACATTTTGTTGTATACCATTTACAGTAATATGTAGGAGTTAAACAGGTGACGTTACATTTTGTTGTATACCATTTACAGTAATAACTAGGAGTTAAAAGGTGACGTTACATTTTGTTGAATACCATTTACAGTAATAATTAGGAGTTAAACAGGTGACGTTACATTTTGTTGTATACCATTTACAGTAATAACTATGAGTTAAACAGGTGACGTTACATTTTAGTGTATGCCATTTACAGCAACAACTAGGAGTTAAACATATGCAGTTAAAAGGTAATTGTATGTCATTTATAGGGCGTCGCAATCAACATAGCATTTTTGGGCCGTTTGTAATTTTCTAGACAATTTCATGCTCAGTAGTTTGCCATTGCTTTTGAACTACCGACGCTCATACCATTGTTAAATATAAACGCAAGACGGTTTGCATCCAAATCGCTTCAGCTGTTTTTGAACCGGGCATGCGAGGTTGTGAAACACAATCGCTGCCCCTTAGCCACAGGTAGCGGCAGCATGCAAATTAACAATTAGAATGTAAACAAGTCTTTTGTGTCCTTTGTTTGTCCGATATTTCGATTGTTTTTCTGGCATAATTGTGTTGTGTCTGTTTGCAGCAGAGCTGCGATATTTACGCCTTTCGGTTGACACACCCGTCTTCTTCCTGACATTTATTGACCGGGTTAGCCTTCTAGGGTAGCTTAAACATGGAAAGTAACAATGAAGATTTGGACATCTAAGGTAGCAGCTATCACTTGATTAATTCATTATAACTTTAATATAATTATTACTTTAACAGTAAGTCCAACTACCATATCCAAAGATTGTCTCACAGTAATGAGTTATTACTACTACTACTTTCGTTCAGAAAGCAATGGCAAACTATTGAGCGTAAACTTGCCCAGGAATCACGAACAGTCAAATAATGCTGGAGTTGACTGCTACGTCCTGTAAAGGATATTCAACTAACTTTTAACTACTACTACTTCTACTACTGCTACTGGCACCTTGCCGTCTTGACAGACGATAGTTTGTTGCATTGTGCTTCAAAAAGGCTTAATAACTATAACCCATGGCGGTAGCGAATGTGACTGATCAGACCAATTCGCGCTGTAAATGGTCGTGATCGCCGATGTCTGCTCTAGTCCAGGAAGCTGCAGAAGAAAAAGTGTGTCCTATTAATTATGTAGATGCATTTATTATTTAATGGCAGCTGATAAGTGGTTTCTGGGGAAAATGGAAAGAATATCATGGACAGGCAACAATGAGCAAATCCTAAAAAGTTGGTTGCATAACCTTTACAGGACGTTTGCAGTCAACACTAGCATTTTTTGCTGTTGTTGATGTCTTCGCAAGTTTACGTTCAGTAATTTGCCATTGCTTTCTGAACGGCGGGCACCCATAACATTTCGTTAAATACCAGCGCAACGCGGTCTGCTGCCAACTCGCACGAAGCTGTGTTTCGAACGCGAGGATGCGGGATCATGAACCGCATCCGTAACACCTTCGCCACGGATACCAGTGAGCAAGTCCTACAAGAAAGAAATGAAACATTAAACTGATTAGAGAAATTTGACGTAGACAGTCAAGATTTGTTGGACACATTGTGAGAAAAAAAAGTCAACTGGAGATCTTAATGGCAACTTGTTAAATTGAGGAGGGAAAGAATAAGACGAGCGCAGTGAGGTAAATATCTGGATGACTAGGCCACATGGCATGGTCGAAAAAAAAAATAAAAAAAAACAGAGAGAGAGAGAGAGAGAGAGAGAGAGAGAGAGAGAGAGAGAGAGAGAGAGAGAGAGAGAGAGAGAGAGAGCTGATCCACGGCTGGTGATCGTATGAGAAGGTGAAAGATGACCGCCCATGCTTATAGGCATGGCACATAATGTTGATTATCTTCTTTGCATATGTAATAGAACAGTTACAGAGCTTTAAACAATAAGTCTCTAGCATTTAGTAATGTGTTTATTCGTTGTCTAAATCTAAATTAACAATTAGTTAATAATCAGTTTCTTGCCCTTTTACTTTGTTATCTAAATCTAAATTAATAACTGGATAAAAATCAGCCAGGAGCCGTGGTAGCGTAATGGCTAGTCACTCGTCTGTCTACCTAGTGGAAATGGGGTTAATCCTCATCGGGGCGGATTCGAAATTTTAAAATTAACCTGGGTTCCCAGATCAGGTCAACTTAAAATGGGTATCACATTTTCTTGGAAAATAAAGGCTGACCATATCACCCAGTGAGTACTGATAAGTCTATATATATATATATATATATATATATATATATATATATATATATATATATATATATATATATATATATATATATATATATATATATATATGCAGCGATTCTTAAAGCCTGTACTTTACTAATTAAAAACAAATAATCTCTTTAGTAATATTTGGCTTCGTTGTCTGAATCTAATTGATCAGTTAGTAAGTAATCAGGGGTATCCATTGACTTCACCTACATGTGGTTTTGCAGACGAATGTTAGACATGCACTAAGCCACCAAAATGAGTTTTGAAAGAGACACAAAATAACAGAAAACTTATTGCAGACATCAGAAGTAAACAGTCAACATGTTTACCCATAGTTTGGGCAGGTAACGGAAATATTGTAATGTTTGGTTGGCTGGGTGGTTTGCTTGTTGATTCGTTTGATGGTCGGCTGGTTGATTGGTTAGATGGTTGACAGTTGGTTAGTTGAACGGATGTTTGGTCGGTTGGCTGGTTGGTTAGTTGGCCGATTGGTTTATTGCTTGGTATGGGAAGGGAAAACACGGAGAGAGAAAGAAGGAGACACACACAGAGACAAAGAGAGTGAGAGAAAAAGAAACAGAGAGAGAGAGAGAGAGATAGGAGAGAGAGAGAGAGACATAGACCGACAGAAATACTCAGGGAGAAAGATAAAGAGAGATTGAACAGAGAGAGAGAGAGAGAGAGAGAGAGAGAGAGAGAGAGAGAGAGAGAGAGAGAGAGAGAGAGAGAGAGAGAGAGACAGACAGAAGGTCTGAGAAAGATAGAGTGAGAGATTGAGAGAGTCAGAAATAGACAGAGGCAGAAAGAGTGAGAGAGATAGAGAGACAGAATAGAAATGAGAGACAAAGATAGAGAGACACCGAGAGAAACGGGGAGAGAGATAGCAAGAGTGTGTGTGTGGTGAGAGAGAGAGAGAGAGAGAGAGAGAGAGAGAGAGAGAAGAGAGAGAGAGAGAGAGAGTCCAGAACTGATTTGCGTCACGGCGTAGAAAAATATCAGCACCTATAGTTATACATATTAAGTACAATGCTAGAGAACGAAGGTTGTGGTAAAACTTGATCACCCTTGCCGTCGACAAGATACATAATGTTGCCACTACTGGCTATAATGATGATGATGATGATGATGATGATGATGATGATGATGATAATTATGGTGAGAATGATAGTAAAGATTATGAAAACGATGATGATTATGATGATGAGATATAGTAGTGACAATGATGCTGATGATGATGATGATGATTAGGAGGAGGAGGAGGAGGAAGAGGAGGAGGAGGAAGAGGGTGGGGCATTGAAGATGATTATAATGACATGTAGCCACTCCGCCAACCCCATATCTTCTCTATATCTACATCCTCCCAGATAATCTACCGATCCCATATTTTTCCATATCCTTTCATGTGGCCGGAGCTGTAGAAAAGGATTTACGAACTCAGTTCGCAATCTCGCACACCACTTTCGAAACACAGCTACGAGCGATTTGGAAGCAGACCGCCATGGGGTGGTTTTTTTTTTACAATATAATGCGCGCCGGTCGTTCAGAAAGCAATGACAACCTACTGAACGTAAACTTGCCAAGAAATCACAAACAACCAAAACATGTTTTTGACTACGACGTCCTGTAAATGATGTGCAGCTAACTCGTTTTCATTTTTAACCTGCTAACTTACCCCCAGGATGAAATCAGAAATGTAGAATGCTGTTGTTACTGCCAATCACACCAGCGACCTGACAGCAACCCTGGCTAATCCCATCCCACATGCATAGCCAAGCAGGCTCCGCCAACTTTTACCTTGCTCTCTCATCGGGCAGGCGCCTGCTTACAACGTGTTTTTAACTCCTTATCTCCAAGTCGGTTGGTTGTTACATGATCCCCCGCTCAGTCGTTTTAATGATAACTGCCTCGGTCAGTTGTTACAGTACCCCATTCATTTGTAGTTATTTTTAACTGTTGCAGTCAGTTGTTACATAACTCCATTCAATTATAGTTATGTCTAACTGTTGCAGTCAGTTGTTACATAACTCCATTCAATTATAGTTATGTTTAACTGTTGCAGTCAGTTGTTACGTTACCCCCATTCAATTATAGTTATGTTTAACTGTTGCAGTCAGTTGTTACATAACTCCATTCAATTATAGTTATATTTAACTGTTGCAGTCAGTTGTTACATAACTCCATTCAATTATAGTTATGTTTAACTGTTGCAGTCAGTTGTTACATAACTCCATTCAATTATAGTAATGTTTAACTGTTGCAGTCAGTTGTTACATTACCCCCATTCAATTATAGTTATGTTTAACTGTTGCAGTCAGTTGTTACATAACTCCATTCAATTATAGTTATGATTAACTGTTGCAGTCAGTTTTTACATAACTCCATTCAATTATAGTTATGTTTAACTGTTGCAGTCAGTTGTTACATTACCCCCATTCAATTATAGTTATGTTTAACTGTTGCAGTCAGTTGTTACATAACTCCATTCAATTATAGTTATGTTTAACTGTTGCAGTCAGTTGTTACATAACTCCATTCAATTATAGTTATGTTTAACTGTTGCAGTCAGTTGTTACATTACCCGCATTCAATTATAGTTATGTTTAACTGTTGCAGTCAGTTGTTACATAACTCCATTCAATTATAATTATGTTTAACTGTTGCAGTCAATTGTTACATAACTCCATTCAATTATAGTTATGTTTAACTGTTGCAGTCAGTTGTTACATAACTCCATTCAATTATAGTTATGTTTAACTGTTGCAGTCAGTTGTTACATAACTCCATTCAATTATAGTTATGTTTAACTGTTGCAGTCAGTTGTTACATAACTCCATTCAATTATAGTTATGTTTAACTGTTGCAGTCAGTTGTTACATAACTCCATTCAATTATAGTTATGTTTAACTGTTGCAGTCAGTTGTTACATAACTCCATTCAATTATAGTTATGTTTGACTGTTGCAGTCAGCTGTTACATTACCCAACTCAGTTATGTTTATGTTTAACTCTCGTAGTTACTTGTATTTTAAACTCTTTCTGTCCTAGTAATTTATTTATTACATTATCTGACTCAACCATAGTTATGTTTAACTACTCCTAACAGCCGTTACGTTACCGCACTCAGCCATAGTCCTAAATAACTAACCCAGTTATTTCATTATCCGTCCAGTCATAGGACGACTCAATCATAGTTATTTGTAACTTCTTTTTTCTGTTTTAGAGACCTTTTACATTATCCATGCAATCATAATAATTATTTTTACCCAATCCTGATCATTTAAATTATCCATGCAATGATAATTATTATTTTTACCCAATCCTGTTTTTAACGCTCACAATAGCATGAGCGCGGTCGGACGAGGCTTCGATGCCCGCACTCGTCGTCCGCTACTGGACCACCTATTCCTCCGTGCACACAGGCCTACAAAATGTAATGCTGCTAACACTTCACACACGACCTGCTACGTGACATTTTGTTAATTCTATCCAAGAAAGTTATTACATTACACCAGCCAATCACGATTCTTGTTTACTTATTCCCACGCAAATGTTACATTAGCCAACTGACTTATATTTACTTTTAACTCCCTCAGTCTGAAGCAAATGTTACTTTTATCCTCTCCGTGCTAGTTATTTATTTAACCCTTTTTATTCTAAACATACCGGAAAGATTCCTTTGTATAATGTTGAGTGTACCTCGTCCAGATAGAGTAACTGTGAACGAATCATCATCATCGTCATCATCATCATCATAAGTATCATCATCACCCAGTCGCTTGTCCCTTGTGGAACTTTTCCCTCATAAGTCCATTAAAATATATCCATTAATTTCGTTGGGAGGTCAGCTTTGACGAATGGATAAGAGAGCTCGTTCTTAAACATCCGGTGTGCTGATACCGAGGTAGCGGTTTCAACCTCTACACAGTCAGTTGGATTAAAATGTTGACTTCTCGTTCTTGACTTGGGGACTATATTACAAGTACCTATGAAGTCGGGGTGAGGTCACCTGATGGAGAAGGACTCTGGTAATAGGGAAAGCTAATCAACAAGCAAATATCAGTCCAGTGGACTAGAAGCAGTTGCACGAGTATAGACTGCGCTTGAGTTCAAAGCTTGCGAACGCAAAATAAAAATAAAAAATAAAATTAAAAAAAAAACAACAACACAGAAGGAGATTACGAATAGGCAGAGGAAGAAGATGGAACAACAACAACGGAAATTGGAGGGAGGGGGTTGGGGGGGGGGGGTAGAACGGAAAAAAAAAGAAAGGAGAAAGGGGAAGACGATAAAGATGAAAGCATAAGAGGATAAAGGGAAATTGAGAAACATAACTGCTGTTCGTCATTATTACCCATTTTAAAGGATGGGTTTTTTTTCTGTCCGGGGCAACAAGAAAACTCTAACATGCACAGTCCGCGGCGACTGCACTAGCCAGGCGGCCTTAATTCCTCAGGCTCAAGACCCTCCTGTCCTACACAGCAAGGTACTATATGCAGTAAATGACAGTTTTTTTTGTTGTTGTAACCATCCCATACTGCCTTGACTGTTGTCTCTAATATTCTCCAATTGTCCGACTATGACATGAGTTCCCGGACCTTCTGTTCTCATGTCACAAAGACGATGATTAGTTAGTTAATTAGTTAGTTAGTTAGTTAGTTAGTTAGTTAGTTAGTTAGTTAGTTAGTTAGTTAGTTAGTTAGTTAGTTAGTTAGTTTAGTTAGTTTAGTTAGTTAGTTTAGTTAGTTTAGTTAGTTTAGTCAGTCAGTCAGTCAGTCGCGGTTCTAACTTCACAGCAACGGGTCGTCCCCATTATGCTCCGTTCCTCTGCTAGTGAATATCATACAAAATGCACCTCACTGCTCCACGTGAAAGGGGGAACAGGCAGGAGTCGCGACAAACCAACAGCCCGCACAGGTATACTTCTTCTTCGTTCATCCGAAGTTTTTTTTTCGGATGTGATTGCGTTGTGCCTGTTTACAGCAGAGCTGCGTTCTTGCGCCGTTAGGCCGACACACCCGACTTCTGCGGGCATTTGTTGACCGGGTTAACCTTCCCGGGGGTTTCTTAGGACGTTTGACTCTCACTGGTGTGGTGTTATCCCCATCCCAGCTGGCCCATATAGAACAGCCAAAGATATCCTGGTCAGCCCTCAAGGGAAGGCAGGGGCAGACCATGGGCATTCCCCGCCATCCAAGGAGGCTTCCATACTTGCAGAGCCATCACACAGCGCTCTGGTACTGAGCTCACCCAAGGAATCGTCACGTCCTGCACATGGCTGCTTAGCCTCACTTCCGTATATTGGGCCTTCCGTTCACCATAGGCTGTTCTACCGGAAACCAGAAGAATGCAGTGTGCAGATGACATCCACACAGTGAGCTTTCGATTCGGACTTTCCGCACAATGGATTTGCTATCCGAGCAATATTCCATTTCGTGCCACTAGGACACTTTTTCCACCTTTTTTGAAAGCCCACACAGTGAGCTTTTGATTCGGACTTTCCACGTAATGGATCTCCTATCCAGCAATATTCCATTTCATGCCTCTGGGAGGCTTTTGTAACCGACATACCTGTGGTATGAAGTGTGGCAGTCTTAATACTTCTTCATACACCTTTAAATGTCAACCTGTATGTAGTTAAAGTAAGCTACGGTCAACTTGAGCTTGTTGATATCTCCATAGAGCTTGTCCTCAAATGAAGCAGGTGTGGGCCAAAATATCTTTCTCTGTTCTGCATATATTGGGCAATCCTGAAGCAAATGTTTTGCTGTCATTTTTCCAGTTTGACAATTACATTCATCGGTATCTCCTATCTTTAGTTTATTGAACAAGTGGTATTTCAGCCTGTTATGTCCTGTGCGGAGTCTGAAGATTGCTACTTGTTCTCTTCTGTCGAGTTTGTAATATGCACCATCCTTCTGGTGGCCTGGATGCTCTGATTCCCATTTGGTTCTATAGGTGCTTTTTATCAACCTCTTTGCCTCATTATAGGTTATGTCTATGTCAGGCTGTGGTAGTCGTCCGCCCTCTTTTGCCAGTCTGTCAGCCTCTTCATTTCCAGGTATACTGCAATGTGATGGGATCCACTGTATTACAACTTTTTTGGATTTCTGGCATAGACCATGGAGTGCTGCTCTTAGGTCAGCTATTTCTGTGCTGTTATTGCTCTTCAGTATTGAGACAGCTGACTTTGCATCTGTGAAGATAGCTATTTGCTTCTCTTTATTTTCCTCCATCAAGAGCATTTCTGCTGCAGTTTTCAGAGCCTCTACCTCCGCTTTGAAGTTACTTGAAAACTTTCCAGTTGCCACTGAATGTGTTTTTTTCACTCCATTTTTTAAATTTAGGAGAATTCCTCCTCCTCCATTCTCTATTGAATTTTTGGCTGATCCATCTGTATATGCATGGGTCCAATTGCTGCTTGGGTAATGTTCTTTTATGTAGTTTAGGGTTATTTCTCTTCTTTCGGTTTCATTCTGAGTGTTCTTTTTCTCAATACCAGGAATGTTTTCTATCATCTCAGGCAGTTGCTGCTGTCTCCAAGCTGGGAACTTGTCTGCATTATAAATAGGTTTGACTGTTGATATGTTAAGTATGGGATCTGCCCTAATTTTTCGTTTTGCAGTTTCTACAAAGTTGCTACGCTTCAGTCGTCCCTTTCCAAAACCACTAAATCTTTTATACATAGGGTGGTCTGTCAATCTTCTAAATTTTTCTGCTTGTTGCTGGGCTCTGCTATCTCTTCTATCCTGCATTGGTTGTAAACAAGTGATCTTTTCAAGTTCATTAATAGGCGTTGTCTTCAGGCTTCCAGTTATGATTCGCATTCCTTGATTTTGGACTCTACTTATTTTGTTAAAGTTTGACTTAGCTGCTGTTGCCCAAGCTGCAATGCCATATTCCAGTACTGGCCTCACCCGTCCAGTATATAACTTCTTGAGAACTTTCTCATCTGCTCCCCACGTTGTACCAGCAAGCTTTTTCATGATTGCCATTCTTTGCCTTGCTCTTGTTCGATTTTTCTCAACCTGTGTTTTCCATGTCAGGCGACGATCAAAGGTGACTCCGAGATAGTTTGGATTTTCTTCATGGCGCAATATTTTTCCATTCAATACCAGCTTAGGTTGTTGAGTTTTATTTGAGAGGGAGAACACTGTGCATGTTGTTTTCTCCTCACTTATCTTCACTAGCCATGATTTTGACCAGTCCTCTAGTGCTAATAAGGCTTGCTGTATTCTGCTGTTAGCTGTACTAATATATTCTTCAGATGTCCATATGGCTAGGTCATCTGCAAAGGATGATGTGTGTACTCTGGCTGGAAAATTTTCTGTGATGTCGTTTATATGTGCTAGAAATAATGTTGGTGAAAGAACTCCTCCTTGGGGGACACCTTGCTCCAACAGCATCATTTTGCTGGTTTGTCCTTGTACTTTTGTCCTGGCAGTTCTGTTCTCAAGGTAGTGGCTGATCCATTTATACATTTTTCCACAAACATGCATGTTTTGCAGTTTTACTTTCAGTCCTTCCTTCCATACTTTATCAAATGCTTTTTCTAAATCTATCCAGACTGCTAGTGTGTGCTTTTTCTCTTGGAAGGCATCCTCTATTTCCTGAGCTATATAGGTTATTTGATCTTCAGTGGATCTGTACTTTCTGAATCCTGCTTGGTGTGGTGTTAAGAGTTTGTTTTCTTCCAGATGCCATGTTAGCCTGCCATTGATAATGCGTTCCATTAATTTTCCTACACAGCTAAGTAGACTGATAGGTCGATAGCCATTTGGTTCTTCCAGGTCTTTTCCTTTCTTTGGGATTGGTATTAGTATAGCTTCTTTCCATGCCTGTGGGACTATTCCCCTCTTCCAGCTGTAATTTAGGACTGCTAGTAGTTTCTTTTCTGCCTTAGTGCCTAGTCCTATTAGCATTTCATTTGTGATTCCATCCTTTCCTGGTGATTTCTTCTTTTTTAGGGTATTCATTGCCTGTTCCATTTCTTCCATTGTTAGATTTGCCATCATATATTCTGCTGCTGTCTCTGTATTTGTATGATGTATCTGTTTATCTTTGATTGCTTTCTTCTGTTCGGTTGTAATATCAATGTGGTTTGCATGTGCATAGTGTTCCATTAGTGCATTTGCAGCCTTTTTTCCTGTAAGCAAGGCATTTCCTTGTTTAATTGTTATTTGTTTGTTGCTAGGTCCTTCATTGTTCATGGCTTACACTAGTTTCCATAGTTTGTTTCCATCCCTGTCAAAATTCAGGTTTTCTGTTTTTTCCCTCCAACAATCTCTTGTTGTTTGATTTACTGTTCTTTTATATTTTGCTGAGATGGCTTTGAGAGAGATGTTCGCTTCAATTGTTTGTTCTCTCTCTGCTGTCTTCCTGGCATCTTCAACTTTGTCCTCCAAACTTTGTAGTTCTTCAGTCCAGTATGGTTTGTAATTTTTCCTCGCTCCTCTTGGAATGGACTCCGTGGCTGCCTGTATTATCGCTCTGTTTAGACTTTCCACCATTTGCTTTATGTTGCCATATCGTGTATTTATTTTTTCACAATATTTGTCTGTTAGTATGGCAAATCTGTCCCAATCTGCTCGTTTGTAATTCCAGCGGGGCAAGGGCTTTTGCTCCTGTGGAACATACTCCATATTCATTACAAGCTTGATTGGTCTGTGGTCACTACCTGCTAATTGGTCCAGCACATGGCGATCAATTTTGTGGAGGATGTCTCCTGTGCAGAAAGCTAAGTCTGGAGTAGAAGTGGTAAGCCATCTTCTGGAGTAGAAGCTCGGTGTGTCATCCGCTTTGTTGAGTAGATGGAGATTTGAGTCTATTTCCCAGTCCTCCAATTCTTCTCCTCTTTTGTCAGTATCTGGGTATCCCCATCTTTCTGAACGGCTATTAAAGTCTCCGACAATAATGCAGTTTGTGTCAGTTATTTTCATGTTTGAGAGTGTAAGGTCCTTATCTGCTGGGCTATACAGATTGTAGATTCTTATTTTCACGTCCTTTATCATTATATCAACACCTATAATTTCCGTTTGGTTGTCAGAGATCACAGGCACAGGTATACTATGCATAATGCCGCTGACAGAAAGTCAACACAATAGTCCGCCACGAAAAATACAGTTCATCGTCGATGGAAACGGCAGTCACTAGAAATCCAGCAGCCACACATGAACTGAATGAAGTTCGCGACGGTAGGCAGAGGATCTCTTTATAAAGACATTGGCTAAAATGTCGAGCAGTACGGTCGCGGCCAAGAAGGATAGCAATGGCAAAGAAACTTCCTTACAAGTGCCCAGAAAACTATAAGAGACAACATTTTTCTTTCTAATATACTCGTAATTTACGTTCCCAAGCCAAGGACGAGAAGTCAACATTTTAGTCCAGTTGACCGGTGTAGGAGTTGAGCACGCTACTTCGGTATCAGCACACCTGAAGTTCAAGAGTGAGCGCTCTTATTCATCGGTCATACTGATCTTCTTCTTCTTCTTGTTCTCCTCCTCTCCTTCATCTTCTTCTGCTTCTGTTTCTCCTTCATCGCTTTCTTTGTATCAACATCATCATTATTACATAATAGCAAGCCAACGAAGGCCGGCTGCAATGTACACCCACCACATATTAAACAAATATGAAGATGATGGGAGGAAAAACACTTCATCACAACAAATGTTTTCATTCTTAGATAACCGCTGGCATCGATAACTCATGTTTTCTATAACCTACCCCTAAATCTCCATATTATGTTTCTTTACTCTGCCTCTCTTACATCAAACCCGCCTCCTCATCTTCTTATCTTATTCAACCTTCCTCCACCAGCCCCGCCCCCTCCCAATCTACATCTCTGATGTATATGAGAATGGACACGGTCTTAGCGCCATTGAAGCTAATGGCTGTATTCACGTTATGGCCACTGCGCCACGCGGTGGAATCCCGGGCCTCTATGATGTCAAGAAAGGATCTGTCTTAGCTACTTGTTTTATAAAGTCAAATTCAGTGTTTGTTAATTGTAAAAAAAAACAAAAAAACTAACAGGAAGTAAGTAAAAATGCGCCTTTACACTTCGTGGGACGTATCATGTGTAAAACAAATCAAAATCAAATCAAATCAACTTTATTAGGGTCACAAATTGGGCGCGCAGGCCCGTCTTACGGCCCTTCCAATCACTCGTCTTTCGTTCATCAAGAGCATTATACATTTACCTAGGAAGAAAAATAAACATTGTGAAATGAATGTTGTAAACATAAACAAGGCTAATTACCATGTTATGAAGCCCATCTCCCACCTATCCATACATCACCCCACCCACACAACACCCCCACCTACCCACACACACGCGCACCAAGGGACACATACACACCCCCACCTACCCACACACACGCACACCAAGGGACACATACATACCCCACCAACCGACCCATCCCCCTCCCGCACATCCCCCACCCACACACACTGCCCTCACCTGATCCCCCAACCAAAACACACTCGCCACCCACAAACATTCCCCCACCAACCCACACATCCCACGCCCATCCACATACACATCCTAACCCACACATCCTCTCCCCACCCACACCTCAAACCACCCATCCCCCAGCCACATCTCCATCGACAACATATTCCCCACCCATGCACACAATCCCCCATCAACCCACACATCGCACATCCACTCACACATCCCCAAACCATACACACACATCCCCACCAACTGACATGTCCCTACCCCCCCCCCCCCACACACACACACAAACACACATCTCCCTAACCACCCATACATCCCCAATCCACTTACACACACCCCACCACCCACACATACAACTTCCACCCACCCACACATGCCTTAACCTAATCCCCTACCACACAATCCCCCACCCGCACATCACATACACCCCCTACCACGCAATATTCCCAACCCACGCACCACACACTTATCCCTCACCAACACATCCCTACTTACACACCACACACATATCCCCCACCCAGATACCACTCAATATTCCCACCCACACCCACACAGATACCCTTACCCATCCACCCCACATAGCCCCACTCACACACCACAAAAATCCCCCACTCACACACCACAAAAATCCCCCACCCACACACACATACCTCACCCACACAATATCCCCAACCAACACACCACACACCTCTCCCCACCCACACACGCATTCCCTACCCGTCCACCAACACACACTCACTCACGCATACATCCTCCACTACGCACCCACACACCCCCACACACCCCCAACCAAACATCTCTCGAGCACAATACCCCTACCCACACACATCCTCCACCCACTCACACATCCCACCCCGACACATACAACTCCCTCACCCACCTACACATCCCTAAGCCACTCACACACCCCCACCCATACATTCCCCACCCACACATTCCCCATCCACACACACACATCTCCCACCCACACACCCCCACATACTTCCCCCAACAACCACAATCCCCTACTCACCCACACATATACCCCACCCATACGCACATTCCCCTCACCCATCACACACATCCCCCACACCACACACTATCCTCCACCCATACCACCACAAACATACCCTCCACCCACACATCATTCACACATCCCCACCAACACACCGCACACATATCTCAAACCCACACACCATACACTTCTCCCCACCGCCCTTGCATCCCCAATCCACCCAACACAATCCCCTACCCACACAACCCCGCCTCCCACACATACTTCCTCAAACCATCCACACATCTCCACCCACATAAACACACATCCCCCGCATCCGTCCCATACACATATCCTCCACCCATACACACATCCCCACACCCATTCCAACACCCCTACTTTCACCCCCACACATCCATCCACACATCCCACCAACACCCACAAATACCACTACCCACCAAAACCCACACACCCCAACCCATCCAAACGCATACCCCCACCCACACACACCCCACCCACACATATCCCCACACTCACACACATCCTCCACATACACTCACACTTCCTCACATCTAGACACATACAAAATGTCTCACGTTAGTATTGAAACTAATATGAACAAACTCCCACACTTTACTCACACACATACACTGACACTTGTCATGAGCAGTCTCATGAAAATGTTAAACATGGAGAAAAATGTGTACATAAAATGTATGTGACGTAAAAATAGTGATGCTCTCTCTCTCTCTCTCTCTCTCTCTCTCTCTCTCACACACACACACACACACACACACACATTCACTCTTACGCTCACACATTCACTCTTCCGCTCATTCATTCACTCTCACGCATTCACTCTCCGGCTCATTCACTCTCACGCTCACTCATTCACTCTCCCGCTCACTCATTCACTCTCCCGCTCACTCATTCACTCTCCCGCTCACTCATTCACTCTCCCGCTCACTCATTCACTCTCACGCTCACTCGTTCTGTCTCTCATTCACACTCACTGACTCTCTCACCCAAACTACAGTAATGAACATGAGTTTATATTATACATGATAAAATCAAATGGTATTTAACTGATAATATGACAGATGAGAATACACAAACATATGGATTCGCGTGTTACATAACATGCGTGTTACATGACATGCATCTGCTCAGCTCTCTCTCTCTCTCTCTTTCTTTCTCTCTCTCTCTCTGTATTCTTTCATATACACACACTCACACGCATGCGCGCGCTCACACACACACACACTAACACATCAACTCTCCCACTGTCTCACTCTCTAACACACAATCCTTCACACACACACACACACACGCTCACTCTCTCAATCACACTCTCTCACACATACACATACACATGAACGCATGCACATGAACGCATGCACGCACGCACACACTCCCTCACTCACTCTCACACATACACGTACGAGTGCATGCACTGACACATTCCCCCACCATTTCTCGCTCAATCACTCTCCCCATACACACGCATGCACGTGCGCACACACGCATTCACTCTCTCCCTCTCTCTGACACCCACTTTCTCTCTCTCTCTCTCTCTCTCTCTCTCTCTTTCTCTCTCTCTCTCTCTCTCTCTCTCTCTCTCTCTCTCGCTCGCTCCCACACGCACACACATATATAGTGAACAATTATAGTTAAATAATTATAATGAACAATTATACTGAACAATTATACCAGTAAATGAATTATGGTGGCATATAGTCGGTATGGATTAAGTATTGAAAGAGTTTTCGGTTAAATGTGTAGGGACTCATTGGAGTTTTCAGATCTGGAGGCAGATCATTCCATAAGTGAGCACCAGAATAGACGAAACATGTTTTGTATAGGTCCAATCTAGGCTTTGAGACATGTAACAAATTTAGGCGCTTGCTGTTCATTGCATTAGATTAAATCAGCGGCAGAAGATACTCTGGGGTATTTTGAGATATAATTTTATTCACTAATTTGGCTTTGTTGAAAAGGAAGCGCTTTTGTAATGGTAGAAGTCTTAGATGACTGTACAAATTATTACTTTCAATGTGCTTTATGCCAGAAACCAGACGAATAGCGCGGTTTTGTAGAGAACATAGTCGTTTTAAATTAGATTTAGGGCAACCATCCCAAACTGTGGAACAGTAATCGAGATGTGATTGGATATAGCATGTATAGAATATTTTTCGTGTGCTTTCGTCCAGGAAGTGCTGATACTCACATCTGCATGTATGGCGAGGGAGAGAGAAAGAGAGAGAGAATGGGAGAGAGAAGGGGAAAGAGAGGCAGGGAAAGAGAGGGAGGGAAAGAGAAAGAGAGACCGAGAGAGAGAGAGTAAAGGACTTTGTACAGACCTTGACACGTATCGAGTATATGGTGAGGGGGAGAGGGAGAGGGTAGGAAAGGGAGAGAGAGATGGAGATAATGAGAGAGAATGAAAGAGAAAGAGAGAGACAGTAAAGGACACTTTGTACATACCTTGATGCGTATCAAGTACATGGAGAGGAGAGAAAGAGAGAGAGAGAGAGAGAGAGAGAGTGAGAGAGAGAGAGTAAAGGACACCGTGTACAGACTTGATGTGTGTCAAGTGCATGGTGAGGAGAGAGAGAAGGAGATAGTAAAAGACACCTTGTACCAGGCATATAGAGAAATAACGCACGTGGCACGTGGTGCTGGACTCATATTTTTATAGATCAACCGGCTCTCCAGGAATTAAGTGGTCAATACCAAGCCGGCTGCCTTTACGTTCTAAGACATTTCAAGGTACCATTTTAGGCTGGCCGGTCTCTCTGGCTGTGGGGTTACAACACTTTCTCTCTGTAATCCCGTTTATCACGCAGAGTCTCGCAGCGGAGCGAGAACTGAGGTGGTTCGACCCCCGCTCGTGACTTGCGGATACTGAGCCGGCCGCTCAGAAAGCAATGGCAAACTACTGAGCGTAATCTTGCCAAGAGATCAACAGACAGCTGAAAGATGCTGATGTTGACAGCTAAGTCCTGTAAAAGGATACGCAAAAAAAAAAAAAAAAAAATTTAGGCTGGGTTGACTCAGCCAAACTAAAACAAACCCGTGGCGGTTGAGAATCAAACACGTGAATAACGGGCCGGCAGGCCAGCATGCTGGCCAGTAGTTACAGCCGCGCCCTCCATTAGTAGGAGTAGGGTTTTTGTTAGTAAATGTTGTGACAGAGTGGATTTATAATGTGGGGCTGTATTCTAAAGAGAGAGAGAGAGAGAGAGAGAGAGAGAGAGAGAGAGAGTGTGTGTGTGTGTGTGTGTGTGTGAGAGAGAGAGAGAGAGAGAGAGAGAGAGAGAGAGAGAGAGAGAGAGATCATGAGTGTGAGAATGTGTAAGTATGTGTGCGAATGTTTATGTGACAATATGACTGTGTTTGCGAGTGTGACTGATTGTGAGTCTAGTATATGTGAGAAAGTGACTGCGTGGGTGCATGTACGTATACATGAAAGAATGTGTGTGTGAGTATGCATGTTTCAGTACCTGCATGAATGTGCGCGAGAGTGAGTATATACGTTTGTAAGTGTATATATTTGAAAGTTTAGTGTGCATGCTTGTGTAAGTATGCAAGTGTGTGTGTGTGTGTGTGTGTGTGTGTGTGTGTGTGTGTGTGTGTGTGTGTGTGTGTGTGTGAGAATATTTATCTGTGAGTGCATATGTGTGCGTATGCTCATCGGTGTGTATGCATGAAAGACTGTATATGTGAGTGTGTGTGAATCTGTGTGTGTGTCTGTGGAATGTGGGTAGTATGCGTACGAACATGTATTTGTGAGCGTGTAGTTTTGTCAATGTTTGTGTGATTGCGAGTGTGGTGTATATTTGTGAGTGATTGTGAGTATCAGTATATGTTTGTGTATGTGTGTGTGTGTGAAAGAGAGAGAGAGAGAGAGATAGATAGAGAGAGAGAGAGAGAGAGAGAGAGAGAGTGTGTGTGTGTGTGTGTGTGTGCGCGCGGGTGTATACGATGACATACAATATCCGTCTAAGTCGTATTCATGATAACTTGTCTCAGTCAGTTGTTACATTACCCCAGTTAATCGTATTTATGTTCAACTTTCCCAGACACATGTTACATTACCCCAGTTAATCGTATTTATGTTCAACTTTCCCAGACACTTGTTACATTACCCCAGTTAATCGTATATATGTTTAACTTTCCCAGACACTTGTTACATTACCCCACTAAAACATCGTGTTTTAAAACTCTTCCAGACAAGTGTTACATTACCCCACCCAGACTCTTCGCCTCAATATGAATCGATGTCAACACAAACAAACAACATAAGAGATTGTATGCATTGATGTTAACACAAACAAACAACATAAGCTTTTCTCGCCCCTCCAGTTCCCGGACTGCAACAGGACAAACACTTAAACCAAACATAAAATGGCCATCTCTATGTCGGTAAGATGAGATATTACCACCAATGTAAATATCACATATTTCTGACCCTATCAGTCACTACAGACAAACAACTCCGTCTATTTTGACAAGCAGTCAGGTTGCCACCGGGAATAAATGTAAACATATTCCGTGTGGGAAGACCAAGATATTATTGTCCATGGGGCCTTCTAGGGAACCTGAAGTTGAAAAGCATTGCAGAGACATGGGGAGGAGATGGTCTTCCCGTGTGACTAGATTACTTGGTGGTAGCATATTAAAAGTGAGACGGGCAAATCGATAGCACTTGTTTGATCTTCGTACGAGAGGCGATTGGGCAAATATGCGCTTCCTTCTTGTAGTTTATGGCGCAGTGGTATATTATATATATATATATATATATATATATATATATATATATATATATATATATATATATATATATATATATAGTGTGTGTGCGTGTGTGTGTGTGTGTGTGTGTGAGTAAAATGTATAGAACAAATAAATAGGTCAGCAAGCTAATAAACATTAAATACGTGCACACTCATACACAGGCATGCATTCATGCATGCGTTCACACATAGAAACAGATAGAATGCAGAATCAAATAGACAGATGAACAAATCTTCATGGAAACTCGTCTGCCTTTCATAAACTCATGTTTACTTTATTGCACTATCCCCATATACGCTATGAAGCATCGTATGTGTACGTTCTTTAACGAAGGATATTTTCAACTCCGACGAGTCTACTCGCCTAACACACAACATATCTCACTTCGGCTCGAGAGTAAATGTGAAGGTTAAAGCATCATTATTACTTCACACAGGTCACTATCATGTTGTCAATCTATACTTTCCGTGACTGTAACGATAATTCAAATGGGTATTGACTATTCCTCGACCTATTTGAAGCTGCTCCATGTTGTATCCAGCATAATTTCCGGTTCTGTTATTTGCGCTTTCTTGCAGTAGGTAATAGTTATTTTTGGTGCTTTCTTGCAGTAACTAATAGTTATTTTTTGTGCTTTCTTGCAGTAGTTAATAGTCATTTTTTGCTGTTCCTGTCGCTCGCTTTGAACTCCAACGTAACCCACACACGTGCTACAACTACCACTAGTAATTGATACTACTAGGGAGTCCACTGGATTAATTTTTGCTTGTTGTGTAGTTTACCGGTTACCAGTGTCAACCACCAGACGAACCCACTCCGATTTCTGAGGTACTTTTCATTAACGTCCTCAAGTCAAGGAAGGAAAGTCAACATTTAAGTTCAACTGACCCGTGTGCCCAATTGACCCTTACCGCAGTCACCAGCGAAAATTTAAATGTGAGTCCGTTTACAGCTTCCTCCACGTCGACTTCCACTCTGTGGTTAATAGCTACTACTTATGAACTCTCGGAGTCAGCAGGGGTAGAGTTTTACGACACGCCTGGACTCCAAGGATCTTACAACCCTACTCTTGTCCACGGCGGAGTGATCAGGCCGCCTGTCTCGTGATCCGAAGATCGTATGTTTTTTTCCGACTCGGCCATTCAGTTCATGGTTGCAATATTTCTGGAGACCATTGTGTCGGCGCTAGAGGTACAGAATTTGTGCTCTGTACGATGCTTTCAGCATATCGCTCCCAGGAAAGAGACCGAGCCATATAGTATAAAGCCAAGTGCAACTAAAGCATAGTCCATACACGTGCTAATACTTCAAGTGCAGTGGACTTGGGTGTGGAGTAGCTTTCCTTATTACCAGTGTCCCTCGCCATAAAGCGAACCAACTCCGACTTCAGAGGTACTTGTAATTTACGTTCCAAAGTCCATGACGAGATCAACATTTTAGTCCAACTGACCGGAATAGGGGTTGAACCTTTTACCTCGGCTTTACCACACCGGATGTTTAAGAACGGTGCGTTTTTATCCATTCGGCAATGGTGGCCTCCTCCCGGTGCAACGAAGTCCACCCTCTTGCCTTCCACCCATCATCTGAACCTCGCTTTCATCATCAGTTCCATCTACCCGTAACAATTCCCGCCGCGTTATCTGTCAGTGCTGACTTCTCTCCCCTTCTTCCTATTTACCGCCCGTGTGTTAACGTTTTCTTGCAGAAATATTTACTGAAGTGGCTACGGTAAAAGACAATCTATGTTATTTAACAAATATACACCGTATTTAACGGGAAAATAACATAGTAGAAACAAAGAACGCATAGGAAGTCAGGAATGTGGCTTGTTGTTTTCATGCCCTGTTGTGCGTATGAGTGGCATTTTTATTGTTTTCCCAGTGCGCAGTCATTGTCGTGTGCTCTCGCGATGGGCCATGATATGGCTGCATGTTTCTTGGTACAACTATGTGCTCTATGTACGTAGAGTGGCGCGGATTGTTGGATGAGAGGTTTCTTGTGTGGAGGCAAGTGGCGTGGATTGTTGCATGTGAAGTTTGTTGTATGGAGGCAAGTGGTCTGGAGTGTTGCATGTGAAGTTTGTTGCATGGAGAAAGGCAGGAGTAGTGAAGAATTATGAAGAGAAGGAATGCAAGAAATGAAATCAACCTCTTCTGTATCCCCACTTTTCAGTCGTTAGCAGGTAGCGTGTCCCAGTGACCCCAAGAGCTATGCCGGCTGATTTTCCAGCTACTGACAGGTTCTCGCTGGATGGATAGACCGGAAGAGAGAGAGAGAGAGAGAGAGAGAGAGAGAGAGAGAGAGAGAGAGAGAGACAGACAGACAGACAGACAGACAGACAGACAGACAGACAGACAGACAACAGACAGACAGACAGACAGACAGACAGACAGACAGACAGACAGACAGAGGGACGGACGGACGGACGGACGGGCGGGCGGGCGGGCGGGCGGGCGGGCAGAAAGACAGAGAATGTGACTGTCAGATAATAGACTCAGATTAAATGAGCTGACACCTTGACATCAAAGATGGCTGAAATTACTCGAGAACTCATTCTACCTCAGGTCATGACAATGCAGTTTAGCATCCTGTTTTCCAAGCTTCTTTCGATAGTGTCTTCCGAGTGCATACTGGTTTTTTTTTTATTCATTTCCCTTGAACTTCTGATGCTGAAATGGTGGTGTTAAGTGTATGCGTGTGTGTGTGTGTGTGTGTGTGTGTGTGTGTGTGGGTGGGTGTGGGTGTGTGTGTGTGGAGGGGGGTGTGGGTGTGTGTGTGTGGGGGGGGGGAGATCTAATTATATTGCTGTAAAGATGTCTTAACCTGGCATTGTGGCTTAGGCGATAGTGAAAGCGTGTTTCACAATTCCCCGACATACCGAGACGAGGGTTCGAAATCAGCCGAGGGTGATTTGAAAGCAGACCGCGTTATGTTGATTTCGATGGTATGAGACGTCGGCTGTTAAAAAGGCATTGACAAACTACGGAATTAAAACTTGTCTCTATATCACAAACAGTTAATTAATACTGGGGTTGAGTGCAACCTTGTGTAAGGACATGCAACTATGGTTTTAAAGGAGTATATAGCGCAAACATGTAATCCTTACTGCTTCTGGCTCCTATACCCAGACGACCAGATGTCTATCAATAAACGCAGGCAGTTGACTTGTCCAGATAACTTCTATAAAATTAAAATAACATCAGAATATATTTGTGTGACTTTGAAGCATATTGTGCAAGTTTATTCTCCTGAAACCGATCATTTCCACTAGACAATAGGTTGGTGTATCTTGACAATGAAATACCAAATACCGCAGCATGAAACATTACCAGCCCAGGCTTAATCCCAGCCCGTGTGACATGAAATACCAAAAACCGCAGCATGAAACATTACCAGCCCAGGCTTAATCCCAGCCCGTGTGACATGAAATACCAAATACCGCAGCATGAAACATTACCAGCCCAGACTGTATCCCAGCCCGTGTGACATGAAATACCAAATACCGCAGCATGAAACATTACCAGCCCAGACTTTATCCCAGCCCGTGTGACATGTAATACCAAATACCGCAGCATGAAACATTACCAGCCCAGGCTTAATCCCAGCCCGTGTGACAATGGAATACCAAATACCGCAGCATGAAACATTACCAGCCCAGGCTTAATCCCAGCCCGTGTGACAATGGAATACCAAATACCGCAGCATGAAACATTACCAGCCCAGGCTTAATCCCAGCCCGTGTGACAATGGAATACCAAATACCGCAGCATGAAACATTACCAGCCCAGGCTTTATCCTAGACCGTATGTCGAATCTTGACCTGGTTATTTCCTGATATGTCTCTCCACAGATATCAGGTATAAGTCCCAGGCGTGCATACCCCTTTGCCTTCTGGGCTTCGAGAGTGCAAGGAGAGCTCTACTACACAGTTCCTGCGGACATGATACTTAAGTACTGGGTCGGGAGATGACACTTTGGTACTTGGTCGGGAGGTGGTACTTTAGTACTGGGTCGGGAGATGGCACTTTGGTACTGGGTCGGGAGATGGTACTGTGGTACTCGGTCGGGAGATGGTACTTTGGTACTGGGTCGGGAGACGGTACTTTAGTACTGGGTCGGGAGATGGTACTTTGGTACTGGGTCGGGGGATGGTACTTTGGTACTGGGTCGGGGGATGGTAATTTGGTACTGGGTCGGGAGACGGTACTTTGATACTGGGTCGGGAGATGGTACTTTAGTACCGGATCGGGAGAAGAACTCTATAGGAGTCTCCTCCAGGAGATACAAGCTAATGTCATGACCCAGGAGACCTGAGGACAATGCATGAAACTTGGGAGTTTAAAAGTCGCAGCCTTCCAGAGGATTGACAGCCAGTTAACCAACTTCTTATGGCCCATACCGTGTGGCTTGATCATCATGTTTCTCCACAGCCTTATGTCTCGTGTGCTGTAATCATTTCTGATAGAGTTGTTCCTGCATGCTATGACGCCATACTGTCTAGCATTTTCTTCCTTGGTCTCCCCCTGCCTTCCTTCCCCTCCAATTATTCTTTTGTCACTACGTACTCCAGCTTTTATCTTCTTATGATGTACCCAGGGAATTTTATGTTTTTGGTTTTTCCTCACTTTGAACTCAAGCGTAGTTCATACACTTACTACTACTCATAGTGCACTGATCTTTGCGTGTGGATTAGCTTTCCCTATTACCAGTGTCCCTTGCCATCGGACAAATCCACTTCGACTTCAGAGGCATTTGTGATTTATGTTCCTAAGTCAAGGGAGCGAAGTCACACTTTTAGTCCAACTGACCGGTGTAGGGGTTGAACCCGCTACCTCGACATCAGCGCACCGGGTATTTAAGAACGAATGCTCTTATCCATTCTGCCATGCTGACCTATATGTCTAAAGAATGAGGATTGCCATTTTCCAATGCAGGTAACTAGTTCTCTTTGTGAGTTAACTTCTTTCAAAATATCGTCATTACCCTTTTTATCTATTTATGGTGTTCTCGCCATTCATCTACATTATGTATTTTAAATGACTGTGCAGTGTTTGAAAATATTGCCGGTCCATTTTTTATATATTTACCTTTTACTTTGCATGAACTTTACAGAGGATAAATAAAAAACTTGGACCGGCAATATTTTCAAACACCGCACAGTCATTACAAATGTACCCTATATAAAACCACATCTCTGCAGCTTCCGCTATCAACCAACCAACCCCAAAACGCCAGATATCGAGACTTCACTTCAGGAAATATTGACCATGCTCTCGTGCGTTTTATGACCCTTTCCTGCTCATTTTCTCGTCAGGAAACTCAGGGTAACAATATGAGATAATGCGGAAACAGTAGCTAGCACAATCTTCGTGAGAAAACATTCTGCGGGAACCAGTGTCTCTACTGATACATCCATAGATGATCAGAATGTCTATATTCACGAGGGCAATCCCGGAAAACATTCCACAATTTCACTTGCTGTGCTTCGGCTCTTTCAGAATGTCTTCGCCTCGCTCGTTACTGTTTACTGTGTGAATTGCTTACTTGGTTCAACTTTTACTGTTTGTTATTGTGTGAGTTACTTGCGCGTTATGTTCAATCACGTGTGGATATCGGTATTCCGACCTTGCTGCGCATACGTGGTTGTGCCATTTAACAAGTGCCCGTTGTTTTATCCCATATTAGAATAGTATTAAGGCACTTACAATAGACGGTTCATATTTATCGTTCACTTTTGGAAAATGTCATACATTACATCGGATATTTTGTTTCTACAAGAAAAGTCATAGTCTAATTTATTATTAACTCATTTTATACTTGTTCTTTCCAAAGCAACTTACAGAATGAAAGAAAGAAAAGAAAAGAAAAGAAAGAAAGAAAGAAAGAAAGAAAAAAGAAGAAGAAGAAGAAGAAGAAGAAGAAGAAGAAGAAGAAGAAGAAGAAGAAGCAGAAGCAGGAGCAGGAGCTGGGGAAATAAGGAAGAAGACGAAAGAAAGAACGAAAAATGAAAAAAAAAGAACAAGAAAGTTAAAAGAAGACGGGAAGAATAAAGAAGGAAGTATGGATACAGAAGGGAATACGTATAAAGGAGAAAGACGGGATGAAGACTAAACGATGACTGGAAATGAATGTGACGAAAGAAGGAAGAAGGAAGGAAGAATAAAGGATGAAACGAGGAAGGAAGAAGTCATACGACGACGACGTACCACGGTGCAATTTTACTAGATAAATAGGTAAACTCAGGGCCACAGGCCACACTCTGCAGATTAATCCCCAAACGATGAAATGGCAAGCTAGTGGATTATCCCCGGTTCAACCAGTCTCGTATTCCACTACATGGTATAATGTTCAGCAGTCAAGGTTGTTCAGTCCTTGAAACAGACTTGCTTCTTCGGAGGGAAGTCAACAAAGTGTTTGTAAATATCGTTTTCGTGTAACCATCCCGTGTTCAGGCGATGCTTTGTTGGAAATGTACTCCATCATTGTCCCGCAGGCAAGACGCTGAAGATGTGTTACAAATGTCAGGTCTAACGGGGATTCGACGATACCTAGACAAGACTTGTCTACGTGGCAGGACGGTGTCTTCTGGTTCTTGTGCTTGCTAGCTCAGATTGTACAATGTAACATCGTAGCGTTGGACGGTGATTCCGACCAAGTACTTAATTGTCTTGACACGGTCAACACAAAGCAGCTAAATAACTTTCAGTGCAAAAAAAAAAAAGGTTTGGACCAAACATAGTGCACAATCAAATAAATAAGTATTATAATGTAAATTTTCAATAATTCATTCATCATGTGACATGCCGATAAGCGTGGGCGGTCATGTTTCGCCATCTCACACGATCACCAGAGTCGTGAATCAGCTCTGTGTTCTTGTCCTGACATGCCATGTGATCAAGCTATCCAGATATTTACCTCTCTGCCTTCCCTTTGTTCTCCCCCCTCCCCTCAATCTTGCCAGTTGTCACCAAGTTGTCTAGACTATTACTTCTCATGACGTGCCCAAAAATATTTGACTGTCTCCCGTCTAATTTCTGTTATCAGTTTCCTATCACTGAGCATTAAAATTGCGGAAGATATCGCAAAACTAAACAAATAATACGATGACCCCTCTTTTCTCTTCGTGCTTTTGGCTTTCCTCTTTCTTTTCTCTTGTGATTTTCAGACACAGGACTTTCTAGTTATATTATTCTCATGTTTTCTCAACGTATGTATTATCCAGCGCCAGTGTTTTTTCTCCACCTTTTGGTTCACTGGTATCTGTCTAGATCCCTCCTAAAGCTCCACATTGGTTATTCATCATACTATTTTATTCCCTTTTCCCCCCTAGTCTACCCCCGCTGGTGACTTGCGGGATAACTGAGCCGGCCGCTCAGAAAGCAATGGCAAACTACTGAGCGTAATCTTGCCAAGAAATCAACAGACAGCTGAAAGATGCTGCTGTTGACGGCGATGTCCTGTAAAAGGATATGCGAATAAAAAAAAAGGCACCAGTTTGTGAATGTGCATAGATTATATGCAATCGTTTTCGTTCTTCTCCGTGTTTCTTGTATATACCGTAGTACTGATTTTCTTTTCTTATCTTATCTTATCTTATCTATATAGTAGTATTGATTTGCTTCACTTATCTGATAAAGCCCAGCATTTGTGGTGCAATGAGCGCACTTACACAGTCCTGCATACCGGATTCGAAATCAGCCACTGGCTATTTGGAAGGAGACCATATTGCGTTAATTTTCACAAGTGTATAAGCGCCGGTTGTTCAGGAAACAATGTCAAACTAACGAAAATAAAATTACATAGAAAATGACAATACCCCCCCCCCCCCCAAAAAAAAAAAAAAAAAAAAAAAATTCAATCTTATATATATATATAAATGTACACAGAGTAAGTAGCTCATCCCGTAGAAGAAATCTTTAGCTGCACACTTCAACCAATCATGGACAATGTAGCAATGCAGACAGGGTTTGCGGGAACAGGTCATCATCATCATCATCATCATCATCATCATCATCATCATCATCATCATCATCAGTATCAGCCCTCGAGCAGGTACTGAAATCTGAATGCACGCAGCAAAAGGAAACACGCAGATGCAAGCGAGCGGTACAACCCAAGTCTTTATCGAAGATCGAAAGCCATACTCAAAGGACTGACTCAGTTCCGTGTGATTGTGCTTTCACTCGATTATAGAAGTATTACGAACGAACGAACTTTATTTTCAAAGGGTCACAAATCAGCCATCTACAGTTTTCCTAGCTAATTATTCTTGTTTTTAATCTGTGTGTTCTTTTTATTAAAGACTTTTGTGGATATATTCACGCCTATGTTTGTGTTAGATATTGTGTATATTCGAATTATAACAGTCGTTGTTACTTGTTTATTTGCAATCGAATGTTACGTTAATGAATACACAACTTTTGGAGATCCACTAAAAGCTCCAGGCGAATCGACCGTTTATGCAAAATAATTACAAATTTAGCGTGACGAGGGTTAATTAAATCGAAAGATCTTTCAGCAGACGACAGGCATCGCCACGGCAATTCAATTTCCATTGCCAGTCATTGCCTGTTTAGCGTGTGCAGCATGTGTCGATGTGTCCGGTCGTCACTTGTCTACCTGCCAATTAGGATAATGCAAATAATCTGTTTTCTGTGACTCATTTAGGGTGCCCATGTTTCAGTTTGCTGCAATGATTGTTGCGCGTTGAAGAAGAAGAGGGACAATAAAAGCATGTAAACGGGTAGCTGCCGGCGTCTTTGGCTCAGGGTTTAGTGAAACGCAGTTTCCCAGTTCCCTGAAATATCGAGTCGAGGGTTTGAAGCCCCGTCTGATTTTGAGGCAGATCACCTTGTATTGATTTGGAAGCAGACTGATTTGCGTTGATTACGATGATATGATGTGTCAGCCATTCGGAAAGCAATTGCAAACTACTGAATGTAAAATTGTCTAGTACAGTGGTTCTCAACCGGTAGGGAATCCCCCCCTCCCATCCACAGGGGGGAATTTTAGGGTTTTTTTTTTTTTGGGGGGGGGGGGGGGAGTTAAGATTATTTCAAGATCGTATTAATACAAGAACCAGTTACTTGATATTGTTTTTTCCCTCTAAATTTTACGGTTCTGTACTTCTCGCCCCTATGAAATTCGTTTTATAACGTAAGTAGACCCGCAAATAATGTTTTATGTAGATGTCTAGACTTGTTCTAGCATGTGTTATTAAATTTAGCTTCAATTTTTATGTATACTGTGTATGGGTTTATAGGGAGGAAATTCTAAAGGGGGGTGGGGGGTGCCGTTCTGAACGTATGGTAAAGGGGCGCATGGACCAAAAAAGGTTGAGAACCACTGGTCTAGTAAATCATAAACAGCACCAAACAAACAAACAAACAAAAAATGGCGTTGTTTGCAACGTCCTGTAAAAAGCATGCATACAACATTTTCAACAGGTAAATCAATCTTGTTTGGGAAGTCATTTGCAGAAGGCCACGCTCGCTAAAGCCGGCCTGATACTGGCTGCATCAGCCACCTTGTGCCGATTGGCCTATACAAATATTGGCTGAACACAACACCGCAGGCCTGATGCGCCGTAAGCGGTGCAAAAAGGTCCATTACCTACTCACTCTGGTCACAGCCTGCTGGACAAACAGCAAAAACTACTCGCCAAATACTAAACTACTACACATATTCAGCTGTGAGTTATCGAAATTTTGACAAGTTGTCCTTTAATACTTCTTAGTTTTTCTACGGGCAGTCCATTGGGGTCCTGTAAATTAAAAAGAATAAGACATATTTTTGTACCAAGCAGCGCCTTGGGTATACGGTGTTGGCCTGTTAGTTTTAGACTAATCGACACTCGGCTGATGATGTGGTCACTGTCACGCCATCCGCCTTTACCTCCCAGCAAAACCTCTAGTACCCATTTTAAATCGGGTCACTCTTATCATAGGAGCCTGGACATCCGATTGACTACACAAGGATAATCGGGTGTCTATGAAAAATGGTCCTAAGAAAATCTATCCTGAAATGCACTGCAACGTGGCATATCTCTAATAAGAGTCGGATTCTTCTTCTTCTTCTTTGCGTTCATCCGGAACGTTTTTTCAGATGTGATTGCCATGTGTCTACGTTATGCGCCCTTGGGCCGAAACCCGCAGGCCAACACATCTTACTTTTAGCGTGCTTTTTTGACCAGGTAGCATTCCTGGGAGACTCTCACTTTTGCGGTACCGCCCACAACCCAGCTGGCCAAGTTGGAACGGTCGAAGACTTAACGGTCATCCCTCAAAGGAAGGCAGGGACAGTCAATGGCATTTTCCGCCATCCAGAGTAGCTTACATAATTGCAGGGCCGGCACATAGCGCCCTAGAGCTGGGCTCACCGAGGGAATCGTAACGTCCTGCTCATAGCTGCTTTAATTCCTCACTTCAATATATTGGGCATTTCGTTCGCCCCGGACAGTTCCCGCACAAACCAGAAAGGTCTGCAGATGGTATCCACTCAGCGAGTTTTCGGTTCGGACATGTGCTTGTCATTGTGCCCGTCAGAGCTGTTCCAGGCTCGACAGACATTTGGTAACTACCTAGTTGGAGCTGTTCCGAACAAGAGCGGCATTCGGAAACTAGGTAGTCAGAGCTGTTCCTAGCACGAAAGACATTTCACTCAGAAGTTTTTTTGCGTTGTGCCTGATTTATTTGCACCCGTAGGCCAGCACATCCGGCTTCAGCAGGCATTTTTACGGGTTATCCTTAGCCGGGGTTTCGAGGAACGTTAGACTGTTAGTGCTGTGGTGTATCCCACATCTCAGCTGGTAAAAGTAGAACGGTCATCGACATCACGGTAAACCCTCAAGGGAAGGCAGGGGCAGACCCTGAGGGTCCTCTCCTACTCGCAGAGGGGGCTGCGTGGTCTCGAGGTATGGCGTCCGCCTCGAGTGCTGAAGGTCCCGGGTTCAAGCCCCGGTGAGGACAGGGGTTTTTTCACGTGGACTTCTAGTAATAAAAATTTCCCCTGGTCTCTGGGTAGTGAGATCGGACGCCCGTGTGTATTATTGCGCACGTAAAAAAATCCCTTGGCAGTTGGAAATCGAAAAAGAGTAGCCTAACGGCGCTGCCCGGGCAAAATTTCGAGTTAAAAATCTACCCAAAGTATTTCAGGATCCTCGCTGGTACTACGGAGTTCGTGCACTGAGCTGAGTTTCTCCAGACTCAGATTTGAGTTAGGAGGAGAACGGAGCACTTATGGGTTACACCCGTGTGCCGTGATGTTGATCCGTAGACTAAACTAAACTAAACTAGGGGCAGACCATGGGCATTCCCCCGCTATCCAAGGAGGCTTCCATAATTGCAGAACCGGCACATATTGCTCTGAGACTGGGCTCACCCGAGGATTTGCCACGTCCTGCTCATGGCTGCTTTAATTCCTCACTTCCATGTGTTGGACATTTCGCTTGCCACTGATCGCTCAAGTACACACGAGGAACGGTCAGTCTGCGGGCGACATCCACTAGGTAAGCTTTCGCTTTGGACTTCGGGCCATGCAATGGGTTCGCTGGCCGTGCGTTCCATTTCGTGTTATTGAGACGTTTTTTCCCCCTTTGTCTAGACTCTCTATGAGTTAGATACAGACCGTCTTCGCAACCAATTTCATTCGACTGGGGCACCTCTTCTACCTTTTAGTACTCGCTCACGAGGTAGGCTACATGTACTGCCGGCTCAGCACCTTACCTCCGTGCAGAAGTTAACGAGAAAAAACGCCAGGCCCTCTCATCCGGGGACCCCTCACATCCCCCAGCTGAGAGCCTTCGGACAAGTATCTGGACTGGACATGTAGCGTGCTCAGAATCTCACCTCCATTTTTCGGTAGGTGGGTATCGGCCAGGCTTTCACATCCGAGGGTTTATGGCTTAGAGGCCTTCAGGCAAAACCCTCGACAGAGAGCCTTAGAGTATGTGTCCGGACCAAGAACTTCTGCCTTCGTGCGCCTGATTTAAACTTTGACTGCTATCCTCAGTCTACCTGCAAAGCAGCAGATTGTGTCTCCCTTAGTCTGGCCCCTATCCCATTAGCTGTCCGATATGTAGTTTTTTCATCCATCGACATAGCACATGAGGTCAATGGGGCACGCAAGCTCCCCTACCACGGCAAGGTGGAGACACATCGGGAGAGAGAGTCGGATTCCATACTATAAAGCCACACCGACCCCTGGGCAAGATTCCATTCTATGAAGCCACTCCGACCCCTGGGCAAGATTCCATTCTATGAAACCACTCCGACCCCTAGGCGATATTCCATTATATGAAGCCACTCCGACCCCTGGGTAAGATTCCATTCTATGAAGCCACTCCGACCCCTGGGCAAGATTCCATTCTATGAAGCCACTCCGACCCCTGGGCAAGATTCCATTCTATGAAGCCACTTCGACCACGACCCCTGGGCGAGATTCCATTCTATGAAGCCACTCCGACCACGACGCATGGGCGAGATTCCATTCAATGAAACCACTCCGACCTCTGGGCGAGATTTTATTTATGAAGCCACGCCGACCCCTGGGTGAGATTCCATTATATGAAGCCACTCCGACCTCTGAGCGAGATTCCATTCTATGAAGCCACCCCGACCACGACCCCTGAGCGAGATTCCATTCTATGAAGCCACTCCTATCCCCGGGCGAGATTCCATTCTATGAAGCCACCCCGACCCCTGGGCGAGATTCTATTTATGAAGCCACTCCGACCTCTGGGCGAGATTCCATTCGATGAAGCAACTCCGACCTCTGAGCGAGATACCATTCTATAAAGCAACTCTGACCCTTGGGCGAGATTCCATTGTATGAATCCACTCGTACCACGACCTCTGGGCGAGATTCCATTTATGAAGCCACTCCGACCTTTGGGCGAGATTCTATTTATAAAGCCACTCCGACCTCTGGGCGAGATTCTATTCTATGAAGCCACTCCGACCACGACCTCTGGGCAAGATTCCATTCTATGAAGCCTCTCCGATCTCTGGGCGAGATTCCATTTATGAAGCTACTCCGACCTCTGGGCGAGATTATATTTATGAAGCCACTCCGACCTCTGGGCGATATCCCATTCTATGAAGCCACTCCGACCTCTGGGCGAGATTCCATTCTATGAAGCCACTCCGACCACGACCTCTGGGCAAGATTCCATTCTATGAAGCCTCTCCGATCTCTGGGCAAGATTCCATTTATGAAGCCACTCCGACGACGACCTCTGGGCAAGATTCCATTTATGAAGCCACTCCGACGAACGACCTCTGGGCAAGATTCCATTCTATGAAGTCTCTCCGATCTCTGGGCAAGATTCCATTCTATGAAGCCAATCCGATCTCTGGGAGAGATTCCATTTATGAAGCCACTCCGACCCCTGGACGAAATTCCATTCTGAATGCTCAATAGATGGTGCTGATGCACAAACAGCTTTTTTCTCACCATTAAATAAATATTAGTTATTTTTTGTGACATTAAAAGCATTAACAAATAAATACTTTGTATTCACAACTACGGAAGACTGGCCCTAGAGATAAGCCTAGCAAGTAACGACTAATTTCAGGTGCCATATTGGTCCAAACACTATGGTTCCATTGGTAGGCACAAATTGATACACAAAAGAGTACTAGTTTATTTCACAATGTATCATCTATATTACTAGACTGGGAATTTTCCCGTCGTCCTAATTTTCTGTTCTCGTGGCACGAGACGGAATATTGTCATTTAGATGTATCTTAAGCTACTTTTTTTATTTTTAAATTTAAATTGTGTTCTCTCTAGTGTTACCGGTCCCCATTCCCCTCTCTCCAAACACTCCGTAAGTGACGTATAAGAATGCATGGCACTGTAGGTTTACTTAAATAAGCTGGACCCAGTGTCCAGTGTTCAGAAAGCAATGACAAACTACTGCAAACAAAAAATTGCCTGACAAACTACAAAATTGCCTAGAAAATCACAAACAGCTAAACAATGATGTGTTTGTTTGCGACGTTTAAAACGGACATACAATTATGTTCCTGTCCAATGAAGTTCCAGACGGGAAGTCGTTCCCGTGGGTTTTCTGATACACTGTGTTATAGATTCGTCAACATACAATGACTCACACTCCGTTGGTATCATGCTCTTTATCCAGTCACTCAAATCTTCAGCAGCCTTGTTAATTCTGTGTCTGTTGAATCATTCAACTGAAAGTGCTCGTCTCGGCGGCCCAATTTTAAGATTGTTCCTAATACGAGTGCTCGCTCTATAAATTTATGAGCAGTTAAAAGCTACAGTGCTGGTGAAGAGACATATTACAATAAATCTCTTCTCAGTCCAAGTTTAAGGGTGCTCGTAATACGAGTACTCGCTCTATAAGTTTTTGACACTTATTAATGATCAAAAACCGTACAATACATCCATCATTGAAGCACCCCTTTTACCTGCTACAATTGTCCTTTATCCCTATTGGAGATAGACCCTTAATTAACTCACTTCAGCGTACTCTATGTTGTATATTTTCACCCTCTTGTATAACTGATTTTCATAGATGAGTCGCTCCAAACGCTTTTTACCTGCAGCCAACAGCCTTCTGTGCTCACCTAGTCTGTTAACTGTTGCAAGACCTGGTACTTATTAGAGACTAGGCTCAAGGACAGAAGGCCTTACGTTAATCCACCAATGGCTCTCTGCCAGCAGCACATATTAGATATCGAGGAATAAAAAATATAATGAGGTTTTTCGATCGAGAAGGAGATGACAATTGCACACTGAATAGGGACTTTAGATGTATACACTAAAGAGTTATGAGTAGCTTGTGGAGAGAAGTACACTAGAAAATCGAGTGAATATGACAACTTTGATTGGAAAAGAGCAAGAGGAAGACAATATGCTTTAAAAAGTAGCTTAAAAGTCGAAAGGATCGACTTCATTGCATCGGGGTTTTATCCAAATGATAAGCGCGGGCTGCCGAAAGCGTCGCACACAGCCCTAACTCGTAGCTTCAGGACTCCCCAGGATTATCCGAAAAAAATTCACTCGTGAACCGAAGGACGCGGCCCGAAATCTAACCCACAACCTTCGGAGCCCGAGTCAGACTGCTTAACCACTTCGCCACGGAGACTCCCGACAAAATGCAAAATACCTTAATGGCTTGGTCCAATTTAATACTGAGGACAGAACTCGGACCTCCTCCTCCCCGTTAATCTCCCTGTACTCCTCCACCTTCTTCTTATTGTCCTCCTGCTCCAACTTTCAATCATTCCCCTCCTACCCTTCATCCCCACTTTCCTGCTTCTTCAGTGCACCTTCCGGCATCAGTATGATTATATCTATAGAAAGCAGCATTCCACTTGAGCTTATTGACATCTCCAAAGAGTTTGCCTTCAAATGGAGAGGGTTTAATGGTGTATAATTTAGAACCATGATCGCCACTCCTATCCATACGCCACATGATAATGATGAAGATATGCGTCTAATTTAAATCTATCCATAACTTCCAGAACCAGTCAGTTTGAAAAGTAGTTTATATAAACACACACGCAGGCACGCACGCACCAACACACGCACGCGCGCACACACACACACACACACACACACACACACACACACACATATATATATATATATATATATATATATATATATATATATATATAATATATATATATATATATATATACCCATACACAGCTATTCTCGTTGAGTGTTTTAATGTCCGCACATGAAGGCCTAATGTAGCTCACTCGGCGTAGATGGTGTCGTGTCCTCCTTTAAAGTGTCGTCCCTGGAGTGAAGAGAGTCGACACCCACATTATAATATTTTTTTTTTCCCCCTCAATATTCTGGAGAATCCACCCGCTTCCGTCCAACACACTCCATCAGCCTATGGACACCTTTTCCTATCACTCTCACACTGTCGTACTATGCCCCCTTCTCATACTTCCCCAACGCAACATACTCAACAACTCTTGCTTCTAGAAATTAATAAAGATTAATTTATTAAAATAAAAGTGTAACGTGTATGAGACGTGTATGCGAAGAAAATGTGTGACGTGTTCTATAAAGTGTGTAGACTCTGTCTCTCAGACATCAACTCAGTCAGCTGATCACAGCAAAGATAGACCACAGCACGTTACGTCAGAACAAGTACGTCTCACCCGTTGCCGGAACCATCTTGCCGGATAATGCTTTGCCTCTGTAGACCTCTGGTAATCCAATTTCATGAACATCCGAAATAGACACCGGTGGTATTAACAGTTAATCATGGACCGGTTGCCCTCTACACAATGTCCGTTCCTATCGTTCATAAAAAAAATGCACAAGTCCTTTGTAGTGTGTACACAGATTAATGTTAATTGTTACTGTACTGGATCCTCCCTCGTGTCTATCTAGCCTCAAGTATCAAGTCTTGTGTTCTATTACACGAGATTATATCACACTATGTAATTATTAGACTTAATGTTTTCAGTTCGTTACTACTGTCTAATGCTGTGTGGTGCATCAGTATGCATCACTCTCTTTGATGAATCAATTTCCTTCTAGCGTAAGTTACGTTCTGTATGCAACTCTAGTGACTCTTGAACTGGTGTTCTTCCCTTTTGGATTTGATTTTTTTCCAAAAAACTTGTTGAGTTTCCTTGGATCTGGTAGGGAACCTAGGATAGAAACAACACATCTGGTGATAGTACTAGTCACTGATCCTTTCGGCTGAGTGTAAGCCTATCACCTTGCTTAATGATCTTTAGCTAACTAGACTTAGTCATAGAGCAGATTAGCTACCCACCTAGAGTCGAATCAGGCGATGACAAAGGAAAAATCAGCAAACAGAATGCGGAACCCCGCCCACCAGGGACACCTACGGGAAGATCCCAATTATCCCTCATTGCTCAATTCTCAACTAGTAAAGCTTATCAACACTTCACTAATCTATTCTTAACTAGCAGAGTTAATATCACTATTCTTACTCTAACTAGTTTCCACTAACAGTGCTAATCATCACACTATAGTTTAACAAGGCCACAGTCTATATTAAGTAGAACTAATAGACTATATTGACTACCTTATGTAAAAACCGCCTCATTCCCGGGATGGCTACTACACTTTGCCATAACGGCACATGCTAGTTAATGTTAAATTAATCTAACACTGTAGAGCTCTCCCACAAACACGTCCATCCTAATCCACGGGTTTTGGTCAACTCCCCATCTCCAATCATGGTTTATGGCAAAACCTCTAATTGGTCACGTGACTGTATTCTTCCTGTCCCCACAGGTGTTATTTGGACATATCAGCCATTGTCAAGAATCTATTTTCCTGGCTTTAGTCCTTGTCAAAGTTGTCATTAATGGTTTTCCAAACAAGCTTACATTGTGCACGTGAAGTTGTTCATGTCCGGCAGGTGTTGGCCAACATCCGATTGCCACTATGACCCCACTGCTTCCATTTGTATTCAAATGTTGACAAACCTGTCAAGGCGATGCCGAGATTCGGCTCCCGCACTTCCGACAGTGGCCAATCCGTCAACCAGATGTACAAGTACAACTGTTATTTCTGCCCGACCTGTTTTGGAAACACGTGTAGCCACAACTATGAATGTTTTCTCTGTATTCGTTGAAACCCTTGTTGCTTAGCAGATAGTCCGGTTAATCAAAAAATCCTCCCTAACAATCAGCTGGGTAAACGCACGGTTTCATTTTGTGACATAGGCCCCCTCTTAAGAGAGTAGTCCATCTCACTCTTCTCCACCGTGAGTTTAATCCAGATGATTCATTCTTCTTCTTCAGGAGCTGGGTGTCTTGATAAGAAATCCGCTCCAACATTTTCCTTCCCAGGAATGTACTCCACTGTGAAGTTATAGGGTTGAAGTAACAACGACCACCGCATCAAACGGGCGTTGAGCTTCTGAGAAGTAGCCAAGAACATCAGGGGCTGATGATCCGACTGGACCCGAAACTTAACTCCATACAAATATGGCTGAAATTTTTGCACTGCCCATACGAGGGACAAGCACTCTCTCTCGACGGTTGAATAATTCCTCTCCGCCTGTAGAAGTTTCTTACTTGCGTATGCCACAGGTTTCAAAACCGAAGCATCGTCTTTTCCTTCCTGTAACAAAGCGGCTCCAATTCCAATCGCACTCGCATCCGTTCTCAACACAAATGGTTTGGAAAGGTCAGGGAGCTGTAATACAGGTTTGCTGACCAAGGCCTCCTTTAACTGACTATAGGCATTCTCACATTCTGGTGTCCAAATGATTTGTTCCGGGAATCCCTTTTTCAAGGTTTCCGTCAACGGAGCTCCCAGTTCAGTGAAATGTGGGATAAATTTGTGGTAGAACCCACACAACGAGAGAAAAGATCGCACATCCTTCTTCGTTTTTGGCCTTGGTGCATTTCTGATTTTCTCCAGGTTCTTCTCTTCTGGAACAATGTGTCCTGGAGTGATCGTGTGACCTAGAAATTCCAGAGTCTGGTAACCAATCATGCACTTGGTTGGACGAGCAGTAAGCCCTGCTTCCTTGAGCCTCTTAAACACTCTCTCCAAGGATTGTAAGTGGTCATCCAAGCTGTCACTGGAAATCAGAATATCATCCATGAATGAGATGATGGACGGATCCTGTAACGGATCTAGTAAAGTCCTCATCATGCGTGTAAACACACTGGGTGCATTGCTGAGTCCAAAGGGCATGACTTTGAATTCGTAGTGTCCACTGGGTGTACTGAAAGCTAACAGTGGTCGAATCTCCGGTTTGACTGGTATCTGATAATACCCCCGACTCAGATCCACCTTTGAAAAGTACCGAGCCTTATGGAGCCTAGCGAATAACTGAGTTGGATTCGGCAAAGGTTCCACCTGAAACTGTGTATGACTGTTCAGAAGTCGGTAATCTATACACAACCGGTGTTCTCCACTTGGTTTGCGTAACAAAACTACCCCCGCATTGTATGGGGATGTGGATGGTGCAATCACGTCATCCTCCAGCAATTTTTGTATTTCCTCCTCCAGGGCCTTTTCTTTAGAGAATGGCACTGGGTAAACCTTTTGGCGAACAGGCTCCTGTGTGGTCAAAGTCATCTCGAACTCAACCAACCTCGTTCGTCCTGGTTTATCAGTCAGTATCTTCTTATGAGACTTGAGAACCTGGGTTATCCTTTCCCTCTCCTGGGAGGTCAGATCAGGGTTCACTTGCACATCCCTATAGGTTTCCTGGTGTACTAAGGGATATTCCCTGCCCTCGCTGGTTCCCACTTCTGTCTCCACTGCAACTGTCATTGCCATGAGGTGCGCTGCCTTGTCTCCGGGTCTCTCTTCATATTTCCGCAAGAGATTGATATGGAAATCTTCGACTTTCCCCGGATCCGGATCTGATAGTTGGTTCTGGATATCACCCTTTCCACGGGAAATGGTCCTTGCCAACCTATCTCCAGTTTGTTGTTTCCCGTTGGGAGTAGCAACAAGACTTTATCTCCCACCTCTAGAGATCTTTCTTTAGACCTACGGTTGTAGTAAGCCGCATGTCTTTTCCTGGCCTTTTTCAAGTTTTGATTTGCCAGAGTCCATCCCTTGTGGAGTTTTTCTTTCAGTTCCTCCACGTATTGATAGGATGAGATCACTTCTTCTGACGTCCCCTCTTCAGTCCAACTCCTCAACATGGCTTCCAACGGACTTTTGATTGGACGACCAAACAGCAACGTAGCGGGTGGTAGTCCTGTTGAGCCATGAGGAACTTCCCGATAGGCAAAGAGTGCTGCTGGGATATATTCATCCCACCTATCAGGTTTTTCCTGCGCTAGTTTCCTGAGCATTGTCATCAACGTGCCGTTGAAACGCTCTACTTGTCCATTGGCTTGAGGGTGGTAAGGGCTGGTATGTATGTGGTTAGAGTGAAACACCCTAAATACCTCCTCCATGAGTTTTCCACAAAACTGAGATCCATTGTCCGTCAGAATTTGATCCGGAAAGCCTAATCTGGTAAAGGCCTCCATCAGTGCGTCCGCCACTCTTTTCGAGTCAATCGTGGTCAACGGTATGGCTTCACCCCACATTGTACAGCAATCCACCATTGTGAGTATATACATGTTCCTCTTCCTAGTCCTGGGAAGTGGACCCACGATATCGATGGCTACCCTCTCGAAAGGAGAGTTCATGATGGGCATCTCACCCAACATCACCGGTGCTGTCCAGTGTTTCGGTGCCACCCTCTGGCACTCAGGGCATGACTTCACATACCGACGCACATCATCTGTCATTCCCGGCCAATAGTAGTGGCAGGAAATCCGCTGCATGGTGGCGGCAATACCCATATGTCCACTAAAGGAGATGGTATGCCCCATATGAAGAATCTGGGACCTGTGATCTTTTGGGACGACCAACTGACCGTATAGGTTGTCTCCCCTTCCTGCTCTCCTGTAGAGTATCCTATTCTTCATGTAGTACTGCCCCCGTCCTGGTGGATCAGCACTTTTCTGCAGCTTTCTGTAGCAAGGACGTAAAGTATCATCCTCACTCTGGGCAGTTCGTAGCTCCCCCGGCATTGGGTTAGTCACAATTGCTTCTGCCTCTTCCGTTTTCGTCTGAGAGCGAGTCTGCATTGCTCCCATATGGATTGGCTCCCTGGGCATTCCCAGAAAGACATACCGGCAACCTAGGATGACTGGAAAAATGGGATCGGTCAATACAGCGGCCTTGATGGTGCCGGTGACGTACCTTGACCGAATCTCCACATTAGCAATGGGCAACTTCATGGTTACAGCACTCTTCTGTGCAGGCTGTATATCCAAGGTTTCACCTGTGAATTGTTCTGGATGTACCAGATCCGCAGAAATCACGGCCTCCCCGTCCAGTCCTGTGTCGTATAAACACTCCACTTGACGACCGTTAACCTCTACCAATTCCACTACAGGTGGTTTTTCCTGGTCTGGAGTCTCTTCCTCGGCCTCGACCTGTTCGGTGGGCTCCACCTTAGGTTTCCCGGGGCACACGACGAATTGAGTGTCTCCTGACTCTCCTCTGCAGTCAATAGCCTTGTGCGTATTCGACTGGCATTGGTTGCACCATTTCCCTGTCCTAGATTTTCTATTGCCAGACTTGAGTGAGCTCTCCTGGTGGCGAGCTTCCTTGTTGACTTTGGCATTTTCCGTGACAACCTCCTTGGAAGTCACTTGACATGCTGCGAAGTGAGGGTTCTTAGCCTTCGATTTGCAGTCCCTCGTATTGTGAGAGGGTGACTTACAAATTGAACACCACTTCTCCGACCACGGTCGTTTAGGTGTAGAGCTTGAAGTGCTCTTGCTTCCCTCCTTCTTCTTCTCTGAACTATCCTCTGATTTTTGCACATAAGGTTCCCACTTTTTTGTTCGTGAGTTTTTGGTTTTCTTCTTGTCATGTTTCTCTTGACTTTTGGAGTTGGTGGAAAGGTTTTCCCCTGCCTCCCCATGTACCTCGACGAACCGTTCTGCTAATTTAGTCACGAGGTCAATACGTTCCGCTCCTTGTTCTCCCAGGAACGTCCTGAGAGGTTTAGACATTTGCTTCTTCAGCTGGTCGACCACCATGAGCTCTTCTAGACTCTCATAGTCATGTGCGAACCCAGCCAAATCCATCCACTTATGGAGATAAGACTTAAGACGCAAACTGTAGGCGGCAAACAACTCTCCCGGTTCTCGTTTCGCTGCTCGAAATTTTTTCCGGTAGGTATGTGACGTAACCTCGAATCGTTTCAGCAGAGCCGTCTTTAACTCATCATAATTGTTCTCATGTCCTGGTGGCAGGCGAGTATAAACCTCGTATCCGGTCCCGCGTAATCCCTGGGATAGCTTAAGATTCCATTTGTTACGCTCCAGACCCATAGCAACTGACATAGCCTCGAAGCGTTGAAGATACTGGTCAATCTTCTCTTTGTCCTCCTCGTAGACCGCTAAAGGAAACTTCATGGCCTGGTACCCATGTCCACCTACTGGTGTTGATCCTGGGATGGAGGAACCTCCAACTGCTCCCTCAGTTTCTCCATTAGATTGACTCTTGAGCTCGAGTTCCCGCATCCGGTACTCGTGCTCCCTTTTCTGTGCTTCTTGTTCAGCTTCTAATTTCCTAGCTGCTTGTTCAGCTTCCAATTTCCTAGCTGCTTGCTCAGCTTCCAATTTCCTAGCTGCTTGCTCAGCTTCCAATTCCATCCTTCTCAATTCCAACTCGGCCTTTCGATCTTCCCTTTCTGCTTGACGATACTCTCTCTCCACTTCCTGTATGTAATCCGTTAGAGCAGACCCCGCCAATCCCATTTCTTCCCCCTTTGCCTTTAATTCTAACGTGCTAAGTTTAGGGGTGGCCATTATACAGAGAGGTAAGCTAGCAGGTCGAGTACAATATAACTGCAAATTACTATACAGATATATGAACAAGTACTATAAATCTAGATATTACACACACAGCACATTCACTCAGTGACAAGAGTAGAATCAGGACCACAGACCTATGCAGACGTGTGAAGTGTGAACAGGTAAGATATTTGTCCTAACCCTTATCCACATTCACTCTAGCTGGATTCTCCAAAATGATATCTCCCTCTTATAACTAAGGATCCCGTGTCAAAAGACCCCGCCGTCAGAAGATCCCGTTTACGAGAGATCCCGCTGTCCAAGGATTCCGTTTACGAGAGATCCCGCTGTCCAAAGATCCCGTTTACGAGAGATCCCGCTGTCCAAAGATCCCGTTATCGAGAGATCCCGCTGTCCAAAGATCACGTTTACGAGCCCCCAATAATGTCGTGTCCTCCTTTAAAGTGTCGTCCCTGGAGTGAAGAGAGTCGACACCCACATTATAATATTTTTTTTTCCCCCTCAATATTCTGGAGAATCCACCCGCTTCCGTCCAACACACTCCATCAGCCTATGCGACACCTTTTCCTATCACTCTCACACTGTCGTACTATGCCCCCTTCTCATACTTCCCCAACGCAACATACTCAACAACTCTTGCTTCTAGAAATTAATAAAGATTAATTTATTAAAATAAAAGTGTAACGTGTATGAGACGTGTATGCGAAGAAAATGTGTGACGTGTTCTATAAAGTGTGTAGACTCTGTCTCTCAGACATCAACTCAGTCAGCTGATCACAGCAAAGATAGACCACAGCACGTTACGTCAGAACAAGTACGTCTCACTCGTTGCCGGAACCATCTTGCCGGATAATGCTTTGCCTCTGTAGACCTCTGGTAATCCAATTTCATGAACATCCGAAATAGACACCGGTGGTATTAACAGTTAATCATGGACCGGTTGCCCTCTACACAATGTCCGTTCCTATCGTTCATAAAAAAAATGCACAAGTCCTTTGTAGTGTGTACACAGATTAATGTTAATTGTTACTGTACTGGATCCTCCCTCGTGTCTATCTAGCCTCAAGTATCAAGTCTTGTGTTCTATTACACGAGATTATATCACACTATGTAATTATTAGACTTAATGTTTTCAGTTCGTTACTACTGTCTAATGCTGTGTGGTGCATCAGTATGCATCACTCTCTTTGATGAATCAATTTCCTTCTAGCGTAAGTTACGTTCTGTATGCAACTCTAGTGACTCTTGAACTGGTGTTCTTCCCTTTTGGATTTGATTTTTTTCCAAAAAAACTTGTTGAGTTTCCTTGGATCTGGTAGGGAACCTAGGATAGAAACAACACATCTGGTGATAGTACTAGTCACTGATCCTTTCGGCTGAGTGTAAGCCTATCACCTTGCTTAATGATCTTTAGCTAACTAGACTTAGTCATAGAGCAGATTAGCTACCCACCTAGAGTCGAATCAGGCGATGACAAAGGAAAAATCAGCAAACAGAATGCGGAACCCCGCCCACCAGGGACACCTACGGGAAGATCCCAATTATCCCTCATTGCTCAATTCTCAACTAGTAAAGCTTATCAACACTTCACTAATCTATTCTTAACTAGCAGAGTTAATATCACTATTCTTACTCTAACTAGTTTCCACTAACAGTGCTAATCATCACACTATAGTTTAACAAGGCCACAGTCTATATTAAGTAGAACTAATAGACTATATTGACTACCTTATGTAAAAACCGCCTCATTCCCGGGATGGCTACTACACTTTGCCATAACGGCACATGCTAGTTAATGTTAAATTAATCTAACACTGTAGAGCTCTCCCACAAACACGTCCATCCTAATCCACGGGTTTTGGTCAACTCCCCATCTCCAATCATGGTTTATGGCAAAACCTCTAATTGGTCACGTGACTGTATTCTTCCTGTCCCCACAGGTGTTATTTGGACATATCAGCCATTGTCAAGAATCTATTTTCCTGGCTTTAGTCCTTGTCAAAGTTGTCATTAATGGTTTTCCAAACAAGCTTACATTGTGCACGTGAAGTTGTTCATGTCCGGCAGGTGTTGGCCAACATCCGATTGCCACTATGACCCCACTGCTTCCATTTGTATTCAAATGTTGACAAACCTGTCAAGGCGATGTCGAGATTCGGCTCCCGCACTTCCGACAGTGGCCAATCCGTCAACCAGATGTACAAGTACAACTGTTATTTCTGCCCGACCTGTTTTGGAAACACGTGTAGCCACAACTATGAATGTTTTCTCTGTATTCGTTGAAACCCTTGTTGCTTAGCAGATAGTCCGGTTAATCAAAAAATCCTCCCTAACAATCAGCTGGGTAAACGCACGGTTTCATTTTGTGACAGATGGGGTCTGGAAGTATAAATATTACGTAGACCTCTCCGACAGTAATTGCCCGAGCAGTTAGATGTCGACCAACGTTTGCTCTACCCCGTTGTTTTATAACTTGCCTGGAGCCGTTGGCATTGGGGACGACGGGGATATTTCCGCGCAGTAAATATTCACCATGTCTGAACACAGTTTTAAACCTTTACTAGTGCTCAAGTAAGCGCGCGCGCACACACACACACACACACACACACATACACACACACAAGCACACACACGCACACGTATTATTTATACAAATATATATATATCCATTGGCACCTTGCCGTCTTAACAGACGATAGTTTGTGCTTTAAAAAGGCATAATAACTTTTACCTACGGCGGTAGCGAATGTGACTGATAAGGCCAATTCGCGCTGTAAATGTTCGTTCACAGTGGGTGCATGTGAACACGTGATCATTTCCATCATCATGCACCATCTTACGTCTCACACGCTCGGTGTGTGACTTATATGCAATAATTTTCTCCTTTGTCTTTATTCCATTTCTGAATGCAACACGCTCAGCGGCGACTTGCTAATAGTCGCATTATCAATGCCTGTATCAATCATGTCCCGCTTACACACATCTTTGTATCGTAGTAGAGGCCGACCCTGAGATCTCTTACCCATCTGTAATTCACCAAAAAAGATGTCCTTTGGTATTCTACCATCATCCATCCTCCTAAGATGTCCTATCAATCTAAGTGTACGAAGACTGAGCATGGAATAAACCGTCACACAACCTGATCTTTCCAATACTTCAGTATTTGTGATTTTGTCTTGCCACTTAATACTAAGAATTCTTCGCAAACACCGCATACGAAAGCTGTTTAAACTTTTCTCTTGGTGTGAGTAAGTTGTCCAGGTTTCACTGCCATAAAGAAGAGTACTAAGGACACAGGCTTGATAGACAAGGACTTTTGTTTTGGCAGTAAGCTTCCTGTTCTCCCAGACTCTTTTTCTTAACCTGTTCATTGTTGTTGCTGCCTTACCATTCATGATGTTGATTTCCTGATCTAGGGATAATTTGCTATTTACCTCTGATCCTACATATGTAAAATGGTCTACCATCTCTAGTTCGGCGTCGTCAATAAAGATTGATGGTACCCAATGTGCACCTTGTGACATAATCTGTGTCTTCTTTGTGGTAATTGTTAAACCAAGTTCAGAACAAGCTTTGGAGAATGCAGATAGTAGACAATGTAATTCTTCCTCAGAGTGGGTCGTAACTGCAGAAACATCTGCAAAAAGCAATTATCTGATCAGTATTCTCCTAATTTTGGTCTTGGCCTTCAATCTCTGAGCATTGTAGAGGCCGCCATCTGAGCGTGAGTTAATGTATATACCACCATCCTGATCACGAAAGACATATTTCAGTAGAAGTGAAAAGTATATTCCAAAGAGGGTGTGAGCTAGTACACAACCTTGCTTAACTCCACTCTTGATTTCAAACTCTTCGGAAATTGCACCATCAAACTTGATTATACCCTTCATGCCTGTGTGGAACGATTCCACAATGGACAGAAGAGTTGGTGGGCAACCAATCTTCTTTAGTGCCTTGAGCAGACCCTCACGACTGACCAAATCAAATGTCTTTGTGATGTCGATGAAGGCAATAAACAGTGGTTGATTCTGTTCACGGCATTTTTCTTGCATTTGCCGCATTGAGAATATTATATCAATGGTAGACCGGTTCTGTCGAAAGTCACAATGTGATTCGGGGTAGACTTGATCTCCTAGGACTTGAAATCTGCGCAGAACAATTCTGGCAAATACTTTTCCAACAATACACAGAAGTGAGATACCCCTATAGTTGTTGCAGTCGCTCCGATCACCCTTATTGTTGCTTGAATCTTTGAAATCCTGTGGGACTTGTCCTTCTCGCCAGCATAGCTCTATCAGCTGGTGGACCTGTAGAGTGAGTGTGTCTTGCCCACTCCTGATAACCTCTATTAGAATCCCATCCTTACCTGGAGCCTGCCAGATGTAAGTTCATTTATAGCACACTTAACTTCTGTTATGGTGGGATGTGTGTCCAGGTGGTCAAGAGTTGGTAGAACCTCTATGGCGTTGAGGGCATCATCCGCTAGTTTGGTCTCACTTGAGTATAGCTCCAAATAGTGCTCTACCCATTTGTCTATCTGCTGTTTCCTATCAGTTATGATTTCTCCAGTCAAGGTTTTCAATGGTGCACTTCTTTTGATCATTGGACCACAGGCTTTCTTTATTCCTTCATACATGCTTCTGAAGTTTCCCTTATCACTTGCGATTTGAATGGACTCACATAACTTGATCCAATAATCATTTGCACACGGCCTGGCAGCCTTTTGCACATCCTTCCTAGCTTGCTTTAGCTCACTCAGAGTGTTACGCGTTATATATATATATATATATATATATATATATATATATATATATATATATATATATATATATATATATATATATATATATAACATACATATATGTATGTAATAAAATGATGTATGATATCAAATTGGCACCTTGCCGTCTTAACAGATGATAGTTTGTTACATTGTGCTTCAAAAAGGCTTAATAACTACAACCCATGGCGGTGGTGAATGTGTCTAATAAGGCCAATTCGCGCTGTAAATGTGTGTACACGGTGGATGCATGTGAACACATGCTAATTTTCACCATCAGGTACCATTTTACGTCTCACACGCTTGGTGTGTGACTTATCTGCAACAATGTTCTCCTTTATCTTTATTCCATTTCTGACATTTGCCCTCCATGCAACACGTTCAGCATCGACTTGCTCCCAATGTGCATTATCAATGCCTGTATCAATCATGTCCCGCTTACACACATCTTTGTATCGTAGTAGAGGCCGACCCTGAGATCTCTTACCCACCTGTAATTCACCAAAAAAGATGTTCTTTGGTATTTTACCATCATCTTTCCTCCTAACGTGTCCTATCCATCTAAGTCTATGAAGACTAAACATGGCATATACTGTCACACAACCTGATCTTTCCAATACTTCAGTATTTGTGATTTTGTCTTACCAAGTATTCTTCGCAGACACCACATATGAATGCTGTTTAAACGTTTCTCTTGGTGTGAATAAGTTGTCCAGGCTTCACTGCCATAAATAAGAGTACTAAGGACACAGGCTTGATAGACGAGGACTTTTGTTTTGGCAGTAAGCTTCTTGTACTCCCAGACTCTTTTTCTTAATCTGGTCATTGTTGTTGCTGCCTTACCAATACTGATGTTGATTTCCTGATCTCTCTCTCTCTCTCTCTCTCTCTCTCTCTCTCTCTCTCTCTCTCTATATATATATATATATATATATATATATATATATATATATATATATATATATATATATATATATGCGCGCACACTCCTTCTGCGTATCTTTCCCATACATTTATCTTTCTCTCCTTTTCCCACACAATTTGGTACATAATTTGCACTAAACTAATGTTACAAAATCAGTCATCAATTCACCCATTTATTTCCTGTCTGTCTATCTATCTATCTATCTATCTATCTATCTATCTATCTATCTATCTATCTATCTATCTATCTATCTATCTATCTATCTGTCTGTCTGTCTGTCTGTCTGTCTGTCTGTCTGTCTGTCTGTCTGTCTGTCTGTCTGTCTGTCTGTCTGTCTGTCTGTCTGTCTGTCTGTCTGTCTGTCTGTCTGTCTGTCTGTCTGTCTGTCTGTCTGTCTGTCTGTCTGTCTGTCTGTCTGTCTGTCTGTCTGTCTGTCTGTCTGTCTGTCTGTCTGTCTGTCTGTCTGTCTGTCTGTCTGTCTGTCTGTCTGTCTGTCTTCATGCCAGCCCGCCCACTCGCCTTTTGTCTACTACTACTACTACTACTACTACTACTACTACTACTACTACTACTACTACTACTACTACTACTACTACTACTACTACTACTACTACTACTACTACTTTGTGGCTGTTGCTGCTACTAATAATACTACTATTATGATTACAACTACTACTGTTATTGCTGCTGCCGCCGCCACCACCACCGCTACAGCTACCACCACTCCCACTAGTTTTTCTCAACCAGCGCCATGTCTGCATTGAACAACAGTATATTGCCACAACAAGTTACACAGGGTAAATACGGGAACATCATAACGCAAAAGTACCAAACAAGATACATAAACAGGTTTTTCAAGTCACGAACACTGCCTGGTATTGATGGCAACACAACGTTCTGAAGTTTCCCATTATAAGACCATGTTGCATGGTGACAAAAGTCAGGGAAGAAAGAACACACACACACGCACACATTCACACTCACACACTCTCACACCAACCATATTCGTTGGGGAAACGAAAGATAATACCATCCCAGCCTATACAGAGAAACCACCGACACAACCTACTTCTGTCTTTCCCCTCTCCTTTTTTAAACCTCTCTACGGCACAAAAGAGTAAGAATGTCAAAAGTGGAGTCAGGAAAAGCTAGAATTACCCAAGGGCTCCACCATGACTGACATTTCTGTCGGCCCCTTTCCGGATCGATTGCACACCTTTTTGGGAGTTGTCCAAGGCGAATACTGCTGGCAAAACGGGTTTATCTCCACTGGAAGCCAAGTCATGCATATTTATACCCAGGTTATAACAATGGTAATGTGGCCGTTCATCATTTGTGAGGCGTCCGTGATCACAGCCCTGCACAACTTTGGGCCAAGATATGCCAGCTAATCGGAACACATTGCCCTTGGGTCATGATTATAATAACTGTTCAGCTCTGACATTAATAAATGTAAGGAAATCTGGACAAATGTAATAAATATGAGTAAAGTAAGTAAAGTAAAGGACCCTTGTACTCGCCTTAGGCGCGTGGAGTATACGGTGCTAGATATATATTTTATAGACCGGTCCGCACTCCGTCGACCGCCTTCCTCCCCGTAGACATTTCCTGGTACCAACTGTAGACTTGGTCGATCCGAAAGATTAGGTCAATTTAAAAAGAAAATCCAGTTCACAGGGAATCGGGTCGAACTCATGATCCCCCGACCGGCAGGCGAACGTTTAGCCATTACACTATCGCGGCTTGATAAAGTAGGTTTGAGAATAATGTACAAAGAAGGTATGGATAATTAATAACTGAATCGCAATTCTCCCTTATCTTTAGCCTTTCACCGTTATATTCTGCTTTCTTCTTTCGGTCATTTCTTCTTTTTATTTCATCTAGCATACGGTGCTAGATATATATTTTATAGACCGGTCCGCACTCCGTCGACCGCCTTCCTCCCCGTAGACATTTCCTGGTACCAACTGTAGACTTGGTCGATCCGAAAGATTAGGTCAATTTAAAAAGAAAATGTACAAAGAATAATGTACAAAGAAGGTATGGATAATTAATAACTGAATCGCAATTATCCCTTATCTTTAGCCTTTCACCGTTATATTCTGCTTTCTTCTTTCGGTCATTTCTTCTTTTTATTTCATCTAGCATACGGTGCTAGATATATATTTTATAGACCGGTCCGCACTCCGTCGACCGCCTTCCTCCCCGTAGACATTTCCTGGTACCAACTGTAGACTTGGTCGATCCGAAAGATTAGGTCAATTTAAAAAGAAAATCCAGTTCACAGGGAATCGGGTCGAACTCATGATCCCCCGACCGGCAGGCGAACGTTTAGCCATTACACTATCGCGGCCTGATAAAGTAGGTTTGAGAATAATGTACAAAGAAGGTATGGATAATTAATAACTGAATCGCAATTCTCCCTTATCTTTAGCCTTTCACCGTTATATTCTGCTTTCTTCTTTCGGTCATTTCTTCGTTGCCCCCCCCCCCCCCCCCCCCAACCACTCACGTGCTCCAACACGGCAAACGTAAATCACATGGGAAAAGATAAATGATAACAAACAAATAAGATAACACTAAGTTATACCACGACACAACGAATCGATGATTCGACCATAATAATCTTCATCGGGAACAGCACAAACAGATGTAAACAAAAGCATGACATTATAAAATTTAATCAAATTAAACACAAACACACAAAAAGTCTAGGTATCCTGCTAGGACTGTACATATACTTCGTGGCCAGGATGGCGGCGCAGAAGTTCAGCTGTGAAAGGTACCAAATAACAGAATGTGGAGCTGAAGGTGTACAAAAACTTAAATATGGTTATATAACAAAATGTGGAGCTGAAGGTGTGCAAACACTTAGACATGGTTATATAACAAAATGTGGAGCTGAAGGTGTACAAACACTTAGATATGGTTATATAACAGAATGTGGAGCTGAAGGTGTACAAACACTTAGATATGGTTATATAACAGAATGTGGAGCTGAAGGTGTACAAACACTTAGATATGGTTATATAACAGAATGTGGAGCTGAAGGTGTACAAACACTTAGATATGGTTATATAACAGAATGTGGAGCTGAAGGTGTACAAACACTTAGATATGGTTATATAACAAAATGTGGAGCTGAAGGTGTACAAACACTTAGATATGGTTATATAACAGAATGTGGAGCTGAAGGTGTACAAACACTTAGATATGGTTATATAACAGAATGTGGAGCTGAAGGTGTACAAACACTTAGATATGGTTATATAACAAAATGTGGAGCTGAAGGTGTACAAACACTTAGATATGGTTATATAACAGAATGTGGAGCTGAAGGTGTACAAAAACTTAAATATGGTTATATAACAAAATGTGGAGCTGAAGGTGTGCAAACACTTAGACATGGTTATATAACAAAATGTGGAGCTGAAGGTGTACAAACACTTAGATATGGTTATATAACAGAATGTGGAGCTGAAGGTGCACAAACACTTAGATATGGTTATATAACAGAATGTGGAGCTGAAGGTGTACAAACACTTAGATATGGTTATATAACAGAATGTGGAGCTGAAGGTGTACAAACACTTAGATATGGTTATATAACAGAATGTGGAGCTGAAGGTGTACAAACACTTAGATATGGTTATATAACAAAATGTGGAGCTGAAGGTGTACAAACACTTAGATATGGTTATATAACAGAATGTGGAGCTGAAGGTGTACAAACACTTAGATATGGTTATATAACAGAATGTGGAGCTGAAGGTGTACAAACACTTAGATATGGTTATATAACAAAATGTGGAGCTGAAGGTGTACAAACACTTAGATATGGTTATATAACAGAATGTGGAGCTGAAGGTGTACAAACACTTAGATATGGTTATATAACAGAATGTGGAGCTGAAGGTGTACAAACACTTAGATATGGTTATATAACAGAATGTGGAGCTGAAGGTGTACAAACACTTAGATATGGTTATATAACAGAATGTGGAGCTGAAGGTGTACAAACACTTAGATATGGTTATATAACAAAATGTGGAGCTGAAGGTGCACAAACACTTAGATATGGTTATATAGAGGGGAGTCAGCAGAATTATACAGTGACATCTACAACAGTATTTATTCGTGCTGGATGGGTACATCCTAAAGAGGGGAATTAACTGGCTTTCAATATTAAGCCTAATTAAACTATTAGAGTAGCATGGCTTCAATGCTGTGACCCATACATCGTCGGCTCCATTGTGATCAGAAGAATTGAAATGGTTAGTGACAGGTTTGTCTGAGCCCTGAGCGTTGTATAATATCCCTAAGGTGTTCCCGAAAGCGGTGAGCTAGGCGTCTACCAGTCTGTCCAATATATTTCATGTTACATTGTCTTCTTCAAACTTACATCGTTCTCCTCCTATCCCTGATTGTATTTTCTTCCTAAACCTGCGCATAATGATTCTTAGCAAAAAGCTTTGTGGCATGACTCATTATGCTAATTGTTCAATGTTGATCACATTACAAGGCTTCTGATTTCTACGGGATTGCAATTATCATAGATTTACATATCATAGATTTATTTATCTCCATTATCATATATTGTGTTCAGAAGTCTGATGACTTGGTTATTCCATATTCTTCTAAGACATTGATCATTTTAGTTGTCACATTGTCTGGACTCGGGATATTGCAGTTGGTGGTCGCTCGTTGCTATTGTGAATGTCAATATTCCTTGCGTGTATGATTCAAGAGGTATTTCACGTACTGAGACCAGGTGTTTGATAATCTAGTCTGTGGCCGTGATGATTTCACATTCTTTTGTTTTTCATGAAAGCCGTTAAGATATATGCATATACACAAACCGACCGGTGCACGGGTGTACTAATACGTGGATAGTAGATGGGTGGACTGGCAGACTGAAAGGCAGATGGAGGAACGGACAGACTAATGCACTGACAGACTGGTAGATAGGCAGACACGCAGACTGACTGGCAGGCAGGCAGATGAGAGAACGGACAGACATACAGCTAGATAGACAGATAAGTAGGTAGGTAATATGCAGAGAGACAGAAAAACAGACAGATAATCAGACAGCCAGGCAGACAGACAGACACATGCGTGTACTGGGTAGATAGGATGTTAAGTAGACAGATAGACATATAAATAGATGGGTGTTCTGGGTAGGTTGATGGCTAGATAGATAGATAGGTGGGTAGAATCTAGCGCCATCGCTGCAACAAGTTCTCCTAGTCTTCACTTAAGCATATCTACAACATTACATTTCTTCATTTATCTTTGGGACTTACCGGGACCCCGCGAAAAATCGAAGCAATCTACTTTCAATTACCGACAAGAAGATATCTCACAGAAAGAGTAGGTGAGGGTGGGGGATGGCGGTGTGCCGATACACGGCTGGTAAGTTGACATATTCATACACTCATCAACTCACTTACCTAACTTTTCCTAATATGTTTGAAAAAGACAGAAGAACCAGTAAATATCACACGCTGAAAAAACGTAATCACGACAACAAAAGGATACCTACTTTACAGTCTTTGTGAGCGCCTTTCAAAATGAGTTAGTTTTATGTCAGAGGGCTGACATCTTATCTAAATTGAAAATAAGACTGAGAAATTCTTAAGGCCGTTGCAGGAAGCTAGCTGTTCATTACTTGAGGACGTTTCCAAGTTTTGTGGAGGCAATGAGTGGAAGAGGAAAAGAAGAATTTGCTCTTCGCTTTCGTAATGAAAGAGGTAGGGATGTCAGACGGTGGCGTCTTGCTTCCAGCTTCGCGTTATCTTGACTGATGGATCTAAATGAGATGCTATTCTTGTTTGGCAGTGCTGGCACGGCCCGCAGCGCCAATATTACGGCGGTCTGGTGGAGGATTTACTTGCAGCCGCTGTGACGATAGATTTAATTGTGTGCTGCGGGAAGACTCACGGAGTGGGAGTTGGGTGCCAGGAGAAAAGGGAGGCGGGGGGTAGTCGCCTGACTTGGGAATTGGAGATGGTCAGATAAAGGGTGACAAACAGTCAGGGAGACAGAAATACTGACAAACATTCCGTGAGAAGTTAAAAGTTAGTTGCATATCCTTTATAGGACGTCGCAGTCAACCCCGGCTGTTTATGATTTTTCGGCAAGATTACGTTCAGTGGTTTGCCATTGAGTTATGAAAGACCGACACACATACCATTGTATGAAAACCAACACAAGGTGATCTGCTTCCAAATCACCCTCAGCTGATTTTGGAACTTGGTACGAGTATGCGGGATTGCGAATTGCGTTCGCAACATGTTCGCCACAGTGACGTTTCGCGTTCATAACTCGTTCGCCATAGTGATGTTTCGCGTTCATAACTCGTTCGCCATAGTGACGATTCGGTGTAAAGGAAATACTAAACAACAGTTTTCATCATCATCATGTTGCAGGTACTATACAGAACGCCGCTCTCATCACGGCCAGTCGAGAAGTTTCTCCATCTATTGACAGCTTCCCCGCCTTATGTACCTTCATGTCTGCAATGTCACGTGTCCATCTTTTGGTATGTTCCCGCCTCAAGTACCTTCATGTCTGCAATGTCACGTGTCCATCTTTTGGCATGTTCCCGCCTCAAGTACCTTCATGTCTGCAATGCCACGTGTCCATCTTTTGGTATGTTCCCGCCTCAAGTACCTTCATGTCTGGAATGTCACGTGTCCATATTTTGGCATGTTCACGCCTCAAGTACCTTCATGTCTGCAATGTCACGTGTCCATCTTTTGGCATGTTCCCGCCTCAAGTACCTTCATGTCTGCAATGTCATGTGTCCATCTTTTGGCATGTTCCCGCCTCAAGTACCTTCATGTCTGCAATGTCACGTGTCCATCTTTTGGCATGTTCACGCCTCAAGTACCTTCATGTCTGCAATGTCACGTGTCCATCTTTTGGTATGTTCCCGCCTCAAGAACCTTCATGTCTGCAATGTCACGTGTCCATCTTTTGGCATGTTCACGCCTCAAGTACCTTCATGCCTGCAATACCACGTGTCCATCTTTTGGCATGTTCCCGCCTCAAGTACCTTCATGTCTGCAATGCCACGTGTCCATCTTTTGGCATGTTCCCGCCTCAAGTACCTTCATGTCTGCAATGTCACGTGTCCATCTTTTGGTATGTTCCCGCCTCAAGTACCTTCATGTTTGCAATGCCACGTGTCCATCTTTTGGCATGTTCCCGCCTCAAGTACCTTCATGTCTGCAATGTCACGTGTCCATCTTTTGGCATGTTCACGCCTCAAGTACCTTCATGTCTGAAATGTCACGTGTCCATCTTTTGGCATGTTCACGCCTCAAGTACCTTCATGTCTGCAATGTCACGTGTCCATCTTTTGGCATGTTCCCGCCTCAAGTACCTTCATGTCTGCAATGTCACGTGTCCATCTTTTGGCATGTTCACGCCTCAAGTACCTTCATGTCTGCAATGTCACTCTTTGGCATGTTCCCGCCTCAAGTACCTTCATGTCTGCAATGTCACGTGTCCATCTTTTGCCATGTTCCCGCCTCAAGTACCTTCATGTCTGCAATGTCACGTGTCCATCTTTTGGCATGTTCCCGCCTCAAGTACCTTCATGTCTGCAATACCACGTGTCCATCTTTTGGCATGTTCCCACCTCAAGTAAATTCATGTCTGCAAGACCACGTGTCCATCTTTTGGCATGTTCCCGCCTCAAGTACCTTCATGTCTGCAATGCCACGTGTCCATCTTTTGGTATGTTCCCACCTCAAGTACCTTCATGTCTGCAATGTCACGTGTCCATCTTTTGGCATGTTCCCGCCTCAAGTACCTTCATTTCTGCAATACCACGTGTCCATCTTTTGGTATGTTCCCGCCTCAAGTACCTTCATGTCTGCAATGTCACGTGTCCATCTTTTAGCATGTTCCCGCCTCAAGTACCTTCATGTCTGCAATGTCACGTGTCCATATTTTGGCATGTTCACGCCTCAAGTACCTTCATGTCTGCAATGTCACGTGTCCATCTTTTGGCATGTTCCCGCCTCAAGTACCTTCATGTCTGCAATGTCATGTGTCCATCTTTTGGCATGTTCCCGCCTCAAGTACCTTCATGTCTGCAATGTCACGTGTCCATCTTTTGGCATGTTCACGCCTCAAGTACCTTCATGTCTGCAATGTCACGTGTCCATCTTTTGGTATGTTCCCGCCTCAAGAACCTTCATGTCTGCAATGTCACGTGTCCATCTTTTGGCATGTTCACGCCTCAAGTACCTTCATGCCTGCAATACCACGTGTCCATCTTTTGGCATGTTCCCGCCTCAAGTACCTTCATGTCTGCAATGCCACGTGGCCATCTTTTGGCATGTTCCCGCCTCAAGTACCTTCATGTCTGCAATGTCACGTGTCCATCTTTTGGTATGTTCCCGCCTCAAGTACCTTCATGTTTGCAATGCCACGTGTCCATCTTTTGGCATGTTCCCGCCTCAAGTACCTTCATGTCTGCAATGTCACGTGTCCATCTTTTGGCATGTTCACGCCTCAAGTACCTTCATGTCTGAAATGTCACGTGTCCATCTTTTGGCATGTTCACGCGTCAAGTACTTTCATCTCTGCAATGTCACGTGTCCATCTTTTGGCATGTTCCCGCCTCAAGTACCTTCATGTCTGCAATGTCACGTGTCCATCTTTTGGCATGTTAACGCCTCAAGTACCTTCATGTCTGCAATGTCACGTGTCCATCTTTTGCCATGTTCCCGCCTCAAGTACCTTCATGTCTGCAATGTCACGTGTCCATCTTTTGGCATGTTCCCGCCTCAAGTACCTTCATGTCTGCAATACCACGTGTCCATCTTTTGGCATGTTCCCACCTCAAGTAAATTCATGTCTGCAAGACCACGTGTCCATCTTTTGGCATGTTCCCGCCTCAAGTACCTTCATGTCTGCAATGCCACGTGTCCATCTTTTGGTATGTTCCCACCTCAAGTACCTTCATGTCTGCAATGTCACGTGTCCATCTTTTGGCATGTTCCCGCCTCAAGTACCTTCATTTCTGCAATACCACGTGTCCATCTTTTGGTATGTTCCCGCCTCAAGTACCTTCATGTCTGCAATGTCACGTGTCCATCTTTTAGCATGTTCCCGCCTCAAGTACCTTCATGTCTGCAATGTCACGTGTCCATCTTTTGGTATGTTCCCGCCTCAAGTACCTTCATGTTTGCAATGCCATGTGTCCATCTTTTGGCATGTTTCCGCCTCAAGTACCTTCATGTCTGCAATGTCACGTGTCCATCTTTTGGTATATTCCCGCCTCAAGTACCTTCATGTCTGCAATGTCACGTGTCCATCTTTTGGCATATTCCCGCCTCAAGTACCTTCATGTCTGTAATACCACGTGTCCATCTTTTGGCATGTTCCCGCCTCAAGTACCTTCATGTCTGCAATGTCACGTGTCCATCTTTTGGCATGTTCCCGCCTCAAGTACCTTCATGTCTGCAATGTCACGTGTCCATCTTTTGGTATGTTCCCGCCTCAAGTACCTTCATGTCTGCAATGTCACGTGTCCATCTTTTGGCATGTTCCCGCCTCAAGTACCTTCATGTCTGGAATGTCACGTGTCCATCTTTTGACATTTTCACGCCTCAAGTACCTTCATGTCTGCAATGTCACGTGTCCATCTTTTGGCATGTTCACGCCTCAAGTACCTTCATGTCTGCAATGTCACGTGTCCATCTTTTGGCATGTTCCCGCCTCAGGTACCTTCATGTCTGCAATGTCACGTGTCCATCTTTTGGCATGTTCCCGCCTCAAGTACCTTCATGTCTGCAATACCACGTGTCCATCTTTTGGCATGTTCCCGCCTCAAGTACTTTCATGTCTGCAATGCCACGTGTCCATCTTTTGGTATGTTCCCACCTCAAGTACCTTCATGTCAGCAATGTCACGTGTCCATCTTTTGGCATGTTTCCGCCTCAAGTACCTTCATGTCTGCAATACCACGTGTCCATATTTAGGTATGTTCCCGCCTCAAGTACCTTCATGTCTGCAATTTCACGTGTCCATCTTCAATGCTAGATGACCCTTGCCTCTTATCCCGGGAACCAGGCCTTCCATCTACCAGCCATACTGCCTTCGCCATCGGCTTCTCCCCCAGTACGCCTTCCATCTACCAGCCATACTGCTTTCGCCATCGGCTTCTCCCCCAGTACGCCTTCCATCTACCAGCCATACTGCCTTCGCCATCGGCTTCTCCCCCAGTACGCCTTCCATCTACCAGCCATACTGCCTTCGCCGTCGGCTTCTCCCCCAGTACGCCTTCCATCTACCAGCCATACTGCCTTCGCCATCGGCTTCTCCCTCAGTACGCCTTCCATCTACCAGCCATACTGCCTTCGCCATTGGCTTCTCCCCCAGTACGCCTTCCATCTACCAGCCATACTGTCTTCCCCATCGGCCCCTCCCCCAGTACGCTTAAATGATCGGCCTGGCTTGGGAGACTCACTGTCAGATCTTTAAAATTCTCTCTCTGCTTTCATTTGGGCTTCTTGGGATGCATAATGAGGCAGTTTCCCCTGGTTTTCCACACTCATGTGGCTATGAACTGTGCTTTCAGCCTTTAACAAGCTTTTAACTTGCCAGGGTAAGCAAGTAGCCTGGTCTGTGGTACGCTTGTTAACGGCAAAAATAGCCCAGATGTGCCCACTTGTCTCGAGAAATAATCGGTTCCCAGAGCTGCGTTTGCCGACACCTGATGTGTTTCCCGTTCCTTGCGGCGGGGAGCTACGGTCGGGACTTTTGTTTGGTCATAAATGCGATGATGGTATGTCTGAAACTTCTAGGTACTTTTGGGGGACCTAAAAGTGCAAACCGACAAACAGTCGGTGAGACAGAAAAGTAGATAGATTTGCATGTGAAGGGAGTTGGGTAGATAGATTGCCAGATGAACATAATAGGGTAGATAGATTTACAGATTAAATAAATAGAGTACATAGATTTACAGTTTAGAAGAACAGAGAAGACAGATTTACAGTTTAGAAGAGTAGAGTAGATTTACAGATTAGAAGAATAGGGTATATAGATTTACAGAATAAAAGAATCGGGTAGATAGATTTACAGATTAAAAGTATAGGGTAGGCACATTTTGTTGTTGTTGCATATTCCTTACAGGACGTTACATTCAACATCAGCATTTTTCAGCTGCTGTTGATTTACTAGGCTAGATTACTCTCATTAGTTTGCCATTGATTTCTGAGCGGCCGTCTCAATACCCCGTAACTTACCAACGCGGCGAGAACCGCTACCGATTCTCGCGCAGGTTAAGTTACGCAGAAGAATATACGGGATTACGGAGAAAGGCGTTAACGCCTAGGCCAGGGAGACCGGCAGGTTTACATTTACAGATTAAAATACTAAGGTATTCAGATGTACAGACTGAAAGAATAGAGTAGACAGATTTACAAGTTTAAAGAATATGGTAGACAGGAAGCAGAAGAGTGAGTACTCTAAGCTCTCGTGGTTTTGACATTGTAAAAAATTGTCTCGAAGCAGTTTTCTGCAATGGGTCTGTGTTTTGATAGGGCTATCACACTGTGCAGGCCTGTATTACGGAGGAATAGGTGGTAAGTCTTCTCCTCTCTTAGCGAGACGACGTACGAAGGCTCTTCCGACCGGGCTCATGGTATTATAAGCACAACTCCCTATCAGCTACGCTAACCCGTTCTCGTGCTTTCAACGTGCATCACAGTTATTTACAGTTTCGGTGTTTTCTTTCGTTAATCTCGGTTTTTTTTTTATTGTTACTTATTTTTCATTTTGATTACTTTACACGCGTGGTTGGGCGGGCTGGCGGGTGCGCATGCTTCTGCGTTGATTTCCTGAAGAAGGTCCATCCATTTGTTAAAATTCTGTTCTTTAAGCAGAATAACAAATATATTAGCTGCACCTAAACAAGAAAGAAAGGGGGAAAAAACCGTAAAATGCTGTGTCGTTTATCTTTGTTTAATGCGTAAGCGTAGCAAGCGGGGACATGTTGATTTTTTGGCTAGTCTGTACAATGCCCCGTCGTCGCAGGAGCTCATGAATATGAAGGTGTAGCAGTCAGGATGATGAATGGGCTGAACTGCCGCCTCACAAAGTATCGTCCTCATTGCCATTTTTATGTCTGTTATTCCCGGAGTCAAAGCCGGTCAATTTATCACGCCTCCCGCTGTTGGAAAGATTTCAACAGTCGCGGGGACATTTGTGCACATAATTCTATTACTGTTTCACTAGGGCATGTAATCTCAGTTAATCCTTTGTAAAAATTTGCCATACTAAATGTTTCATTTTGTGTGTGTCTGGGGTTGTATTTGTATTGTGCCTGGGAATACATTTTGATGGCCTGCGGCATGTTCGTAATATACACACGAAGATCTTTTCTGTGAATGTAGTCTGGAGATCTGCGACTGGCTCATATCATTATACACACGAAGATATTATGCGACAGGCGCGCACTATACACACGAACATCGTTTATATGAATGAAGCCCGAAGGACTGCACTAGTCTCGTACTATATACTGTACACGGAAATCTTTTTTGCGAATGCAGCCTGAAGATCTGCATGAAGCTCTACTATATACACAAACATCTTTTCTAGTGCAGCCTGAAGATCTACAAGAGGCTTTTACTATGCACAAGAAGATCTTTTACTGTACCATAGAGTTAAGATCTGTGACAGGCTCGTACCATGCACACGAAGATCGTTATAATGAAAACAGCCTTAAGGTTTGCGACTGACTTGTGCTATACAAACGAAGTTTCATGTGAATCCTGACTGAAGGTCGGCAACAGGCTTGTGCTATACATACGAAGATCTGTTCTATTTATACAGCCTGAACGTCTACGCCTAACTTGTACCACACACACACGAAGATGTTTCCTCTGAATACATACTGAAGGTCCACAGCAAGCTCTTACTATTCATACAAAGATCCTTGCATGCGTTTACTGAACTAAAAAAGAATAGCTAGTGTTAACAAACGATATATACTATATAATAACATTGTATTACCGTTGTAGAATAATTTTAAAAAAACATTTACGGTACTAACAATGATAATGCACCACAACTATGGCCATTATATACCATTGATCTGTTCCTCTTAGTTTATGATACGCCACTTGAAGTCACTTGCAGTTCGGAAAAATTTAGCAGATTGCACACCAATCATAAGAAGGGTTTATGTACCGTCTGCCTTTTCCATACTGATTTTACATATACTCACACAATCGAATAGACTTGCCTTTTGTAACATTACATACAGTTACATACAAGGAGACTTCAACTGAAAAGCTGTTCTTTTTTGAGGGGGGGGGGGGGGGTGTTAATATAGTCTGTAAAAGTAAATAACAAATGTATCCTTTTTCGATGTAGTCGTCACTGCGTTCAGTGCAAGTCCTCCGATAAAATGCTAGAATTCCTGTTGAAAACATTTCTCTGGGGTCACTACTCCGTGTGTCTGACCCTGTCGTGAACAGTCTGTCACAAAAGTCACGCCGTTTTCAAACTTCATACTCGACTCATACACTTGCTGGACTGACAGGCATGCACCACCATACTGGACCTTCATTCGTCGATGTATATATATATATATATTAGGACTCTTGACATCCTTAACAACAACATTGATAGGTTACAAGACAAAGGTAAAGTTATTGTAATTTCTATCACACTTATAAGGTTTTGAGTTGAAGCCTCCTCGTATACAAAGTTTTAACATATAAACATATACTTGAAAACAAAAACAAAAATTCTTCAATTTCTTCTTCTGCCTAATATTCTCCTCCTGGGGAATCGACCCCCAACCAACTCGCTCCAAACTGTCCATATCTGTTGCTTCATGTCCTCCCCATATTGTCCATATCTATTTATATCGATCTCTTATTCTCTTTTCCGAGTGTTTATAGATCTTCCTTTATTTCGATGGGTATGTTGAGCTCCACATTGGTGGCGACTGTGTCATACCCTTGTAACCATTACATGGTGGCGACTGTGTCATACCCTTGTAACCATTACATGGTGGCGACTGTGTCATACCCTTGTAACCATTACATGGTGGCGACTGTGTCATACCTTTGTAACCATTACATGGTGGTGACTCTGTCATACCCTTGTAACCATTACATGTTGGCGACTGTGTCATACCCTTGTAACCATTACATGGTGGCGACTGTGTCATACCCTTGTAACCATTACATGGTGGTGACTGTGTCATACCCTTGTAACCATTACATGGTGGTGACTCTTTCATACCCTTGTAACCATTACATGGTGGCGACTGTGTCATACCCTTGTAACCATTACATGGTGGTGACTCTGTCATACCCTTGTAATCATTACATGGTGGTGACTATGCTAATCCCTTGTAACCATTACACCGTGTTATTTATGATAACAGTTTACACTTCTGTGGCGATAAGTAGAATTGTAATAATGATTCACTAATGTGTATGATAAAATATATGATATTCAGATACCTATTCAGAAGACGAATACCATGGCTTTGAAATTCTGAAATGTGCGTTGGTATTTTTTGTATTTTTATGCACTTATTATTTTTTTAAATTAAAAAAAAAAAATTTCCGCTATTGATTTCCTTATCAAAGAAAGTGACTTTTAGATGGTACCTTTTATTAATCTTGATCATGGCTTTGAGCCGTTAAATTTTTTGACACTACGGCTATGGCCTAATAAAGAGTTAACATTAAATAAGACTCCCCCAGCCAGACATTACCCCGAGCTCTGGTGCTTAGAAACTCCTGCACGGGCACATCAAGCTGGTAGCGATGCAGACCAACCAGCTGGACCACTCTTGCATTCAGTGCTGTGCACCTTTCTCCCAGGCGCCCGGGGACACTGCTGAGTTCATGTCAGCGCCTCTGTGTCTCGCAGGCACACTGCCTGGCTGCAGGCGGCGGGGGATAGCAGGTGCATGACTTCTGATCGACATTCACCTTTTACCTTTGTCGTTCCTCTCGTGCAAGCAGACGCATCGTACACCTCAATGTAACCAATTGGTCCTCTGTACAGACTGCTTTCCACATTTATAACGGATGGTAGAGAAGCCAGCGAACAAATCAATTAACAAAAGCGCACATTTGATATAAATGTTAGTCGCATATCCTTTACAGGGCGTCACAGTCAACCCCGACATTATTTGGCTGTTTGTGATTACTTGGCAAGTGTACGTTCAGAAGTTTGCCACTGCTTTCAGAACGATCGGCACTCATACCATTTTATAAAAACCAACGCAAGATGGTCTGCTGCCAAATCGCCCGCAGCTGTGTTTCGAACGCGGTATGCGGGATTACGAATTGCGCCCGCAACCACTTCGCCACAGAGGTATAAATAGAAGTTAATTATCTATGAGGCTGAGACTTCAATCATATTATTTTTGCTCTCTCTCTCTCTCTCTCTCTCTCTCTCTCTCTCTCTCTCTCTCTCTATCTCTCTCTCTCTCTCTCCCTCTCTCTCTTTGAACTCGAGCGTGCTACTACTTGTAAGTGCACTGCCCTGATTTGCTGGTTAGCTCTCCCTATTACCACAGACCCTCACCATCAGGCGAACCATCTCTGACTTTTGGAGTATTTGTAATTTACATCCCCGAGTCAAGTACGAGACGTCAGCATGTATGTCCATCTAACCTGTGTGTGGATTAACTCACTACGCTGCGATCAGCAGAAACATGTTCAGCATTAGCGAGTTAAACCTCTCAAAAATAAAGACATCTTTGTTTTAAAACGTGCACACCTCGGAGGAGCAAATGGATCACCGTGGTCTGGCAAGAATGAGACAGCGAGGAGTGACGAGGGGATCTGGCCGACGCTCGACGCTCAGAGGAAAGGCGAGACAGACATATAATTAGATTGCTACTGGAACTATTAGTGTTGGAACTCTTCGCTGGTTGCTGAGGGTGGGGACGGAGCGCTTATGGGAATGCCCCGAATGCTGCGATGTCGGTTCTTAAATCAATCAATCAATTAATCAATCAATCAATCATTAAGTTGGTAGTTAAAACTCGAGCTTATAGGCATGTTATTATAGACATATTATTATAGACAAGTTATTATAGGCATGTTATTACAGGCATATTATTATAGACAAGCTATTGACTGACTGACTGATTGGCGCCTTGCCGTCTTGACAGACGATAGATTGTAAAATGGAGTTATACTTTTCCATAACTCAAAGCCTGGGCTGAAATTAGAGACTATGTGTTGTCCATGCAGCATGATCCCTCTCTCGGCCTGTCTAGTTTACTCAAGAGGAAACTTAATACCAATACGCCTGGAGCAAGACAAGCTGCAGAAGCTGCCGGATCAGCAAAGCAACTCTAACTGTCAGCCTGACGCAGCTTCAATCCTAGACCAGATGCCGACCAAGACTATTATATATATATATATAATTAGCATATCCTTTACAGGACTTAGCTGTCAACACCAGCATCTTTCAGCTGTATGTTGATCTCTTGGCAAGATTACGCTCAGTAGTTTGCCATTGCTTTCTGAGCGGCCGGCTCACATACCCCGTAAGTTACCGATGCGATTCGAACCACTGCTGATTTGAACCGTCATCACGTTACCTGACGAGAGTATACGAGATTACGGAGAAAAGTCATAACCTCTAAGCCACGAAGCCGGCATAAGACTATTATAGACATGCTATTATAGACATTACAGTGTAGACATGTTATTATAAACATGTTATTATAAACATGTTATTATAGACATGCTATTATAGACATGTTGTTATCGACATGCTATTATAGACATGTTATTATAGACCAAATGATGATAGACCAAGATGAAATGCTATGTAGAACCAGTTTTGCTGTATGACAGTGAATCTTGGAATGTAAATGAACAAATTAAGAAGGAGTTAGAAGGTTCAGAGATGTGGTTCCTGAAACTAATGTTGCGAATTCCTTGGACTACCAAAGTAACTAACGACTGCCTGAAACAGGTTAATGAAACTAGAACATTATAAACAACAATAAGAACGAGACAAACAGCTTTCTTTGGTCATGTGATGAGAAGAGAGGCATTGGAGAACATCGTGACAACTGGACAGATAGAGGGGAAGAGGGGCAGAGGTAGACCAAGAGAAATGATGCTGGATGGATTGAGACGATGGCATTGAGGAATATCAGCAGCAGAGTTGATCCAGAAAACCAAAGACCGAGATCTGTGGAGAGCCATGAACGCCTACGCCAGCTGGCAGAGCACTTGATGATGATGATATTATAAACATGTTATTAAGAAAAACAAAACAGGCTAGTGCAGTGGTTCTCAACCGGTGGGGAATTCCCCCCCCCCCACGCACCCACAGGGGGGAATTTTAGAGCTTCCGGGGGGGGGGGGGGGGAGAATTAAGATTATTTCAAGATCGCGTTAATACAAGAACCGATTAGTTGATATTGTTTTTCCCTTCATACTGTACGGTTCTGTACGTCTCACCCTTCTAAAATTCAATTTATAAAGTAAGTAGACCCACAAATCATGCTTTATGTGGACGTTTAGACTTTTTTTAGAATGTGCTATTAAATTTAGCTTCCATTATTACGTATACTGTGTAGGGGCGGGGCGGGATTTTTAGGTAGGAAATACGAAAGGGGGGAATGACGTTCTGAAAATATGGTGAAGGGGGGGGGGCGGGGCACGGGCCAAATTTTTAGGTAGGAAATACGAAAAAGGTGGGGGGGGGGGGAATGATATTCTGAAAATATGGTGAAGGGGGGCACGGGCCAAAAAAGATTTAGAACCACTGGGCTAGTGATAAGCAACAAAGTCCCAAGGCTTATATTTTTACCAAATTCCGAAAATCTCGAGAAATGTTCATTAGACAAACATTGATCGCTTAAAAATAATAATCGGTTAAAAACCTTAATATAAACAGTTTATGTAAGAAGGGAATTGTGGGTGGGCAGACGCTGTGACGGGGCCTGTTTTCTTGATGTTATCATAATCGACACTTTGTTTTTCATTCATCTGTGTGACTTTGTTGATGCCGCAGAACGTTAATGATCTTGCTTGGAGTAGGATACGGAGCTGAGGAGATACGTGGGCGCTCTTAGACAGTGCAAGAATACAAGTATTTAAAAAAAAATTGTACATAATAAAATATTAGCGGAAGGAGGAGGAGAAAGGGAAGGAGAGGAAAGAGAAGGAAGAGGAGGAGGAACAAGAACAAGAAGCAGTAACAGCAGCTACAGCAGGAAGAGGGGGAGGAAATATAGAAGGTTTCGGGGAGTCGGACGGAAAGACGGATGGACGGTCGGACAACCAGTCAGCCAGACAGCAAGAAAGGCAGAAAAAGACAGACAGACAGACAGACAGACAGACAGACAGACAGAACGAGAGAGAGAGAGAGAGAGAGAGAGAGAGAGAGAGAGAGAGAGAGAAAGAAAGAAAGGAAGAAAGAAAGAAAGAAAGAAAGAAAGAAAGAAAGAAAGAAAGAAAGAAAGAAAGAAAGAAAAAGAAATGAAGGAAGGAAGGAAGGAAGGAAGAAAGAAAGAAAGAAAGAAAGAAAGAAAGAAAGAAAGAAAGAAAGAAAGCAGGCAGGCAGGCAGGCAGGCAGGCAGGCAGGCAGGCAGGCAGGCAGGCAGGCAGGCAGGCAGGCAGGCAGGCAGGCAGGCAGGCAGGCAGGCAGGCAGGCAGGCAGGCAGGCAGGCAGGCAGGCAGGCAGGCAGGCAGGCAGGCGGAAAGAAGGAAAGAAGAAAAGATAATAAATACAAATTATTAACGGTCCCTTACTTTTCATGTTACAGCCTAATAAGATACATAGAAAAGTGACAGAAACGTTCTTGTCTAGAAATCGACTGTTGCCTTTCTCAGATAACAACATGTAAATAAAATAATCAAGTTCCATTTGACATGATAAGAAGCCATATTGGAAGGACGGTCTTAGGGTCAATATCTTCTGTGACCGAACGGCACGCGTTGGCTAAAATGCTCAGTATCATATCATCCCCCTTTACATTTCAAAATCTCTTGAACCAATTTTCAGGATTCTGGGTCAACCCCCGAGTGGCACTAATCAAAGACAATTCAGTCCGTTGCCACATGGGATTGGACCCACTACAACAATGTTGAATAGCGGGTTCTGTGACCTTTAGGTCATTAAGAATACAATACAAGCAGACATCGTGAAGACCTAGAAGTAAAGGGGGTCCAGTAGATTCCTGTTATTGAAAGTTAGAGAACGTGTAGTAATGTATGTTCTATAGAACCAATGTTAATATTTTTGTTGTGAAATCTGATAAATGATTGAACAAGAATAAAATGTCCGTTGAAGACACAGAAATTTTGTTGTGTCGGTTTTAGACGAAGAAATGAAAGTTACTTGTCACAGAAGAAGGCAATCGACATTTGTGGTCACAGGATGATCAGAGAACATTTTGTAACCAGTTAACGGACTTATGGAAAAAGAAGTAGAAGACAGCGAAAGATGATTCGTGACAGCCTGTCTTAGGACATAGGATATGCCATTTTGTTGGAGATTGCGAGATATGGAAACACATGATCGTCTGCGCCAGTCGACAAGGCACTGTATGAAAACGATTACTTACTCTGTGCCTTGTACACTTTTCGATGACATTATTCTCAATGTGATAATAGGTATCAAAGTAATTTGGTTTCGCTTTCGTCAGTCGGTCCAAAACTTTGTTCACTTCAGCTACCTCTTCGGCAGCACCCCTAGGTCCTCGACACATAAACGCGTTCAAAATGCACACCTCTAGGTTAGTATTATGTTTAGTGCAATTGAAAAACATGGCCGCTCCTCTCCTCCGAGGAACTATGTGGTTTCCTGTGGAGTACAGGGGCAAACCATAACATTAATTTATATAGAACTAGCTGACCCGGCCCGGCTTCGCCCAGTCCCTGGTGGGGAGCATCTCATTTAATTCATATAAGTAGTCACATAAGCTCCCGTTCCCGACTGTCTGTCTGTCTGTCTGTCTGACCCGGCATCGCCCAGCTCCTGGTGTGGAGCATCTCATTTAATTCATATAAGTAGCCATATAAACTCCCGTTCCCGTTCCCGACTATCTATCTGTCTGTCTGTCTATCTGTCTGTCTGTCTGTCTGACCCGGCCCGGCTTCGCCCAGCCCCTGGTGTGAGCATCTCATTTAATTCATATAAGTAGTCATATAAGTTCCCGTTCCCGACTGTCTGTCTGTCTGTCTGTCTGTCTGTCTGTCTGTCTGTCTGTCTGTCTGTCTGACCTGGCCCAGCCCTTGGTGGAGAGCATCTCATTTAAATCATATAAGTAGTCATATAAGCTCCCGTTCCCGACTATCTGTCTGTCTGTCTGTCTTGGGTAAATGGAGGAGGGAGGAGGAAGAGGGAGGTGGAGGAGGGAAGAGGAGGGAGGAGGAGGGAGGAGGAGGAGACAGGGGGAGTAGGGAGGAATAGGAGGGAGGAGGAGGGATTAGGAGGAGGGAGGAGTAGGAGGGAGGGGGAGGAGGAGGGAGAAGGACGAGGATGAGGAGGGAGAGGGAGGGAGGAGGAGAACGCAGGAGGAGGAGGGGGAGGAGGAGGGAGGAAGAGGAGTAGAGGGAGGAGGAGAACGCAGGAGGAGGAGGGGGGAGGAGGGAGGAAGAGGAGTAGAGGGAGGAGGAGGGAGGAGGAAGAGGGAGAAGGAGGGGGAGAAGGATGAGGAGGGAGGATGAGGAGGGAGGTGGAGGAAGAGGGAGGAGGAGGAATGTGGAGGGAGGAGGTAGAGGGAGGAGGAGGAGAAGGGAGGAGGAGGAATGTGGAGGGAGGAGGAGAAGGGAGGAGGTAGAGGGAGGAGAAGGGAGGAGGAGGGAGGAGGAGGGGAGAAGGGAGGAGGGAGGAGAAGGAGGAGGAGGAGAAGGGGAGGAGGAGGAGAAGGGAGGAGGAAGGATGAGGAAGGAAGAGGAGTGATTAGGAGGAGGGAGGAGGGCGAGGAGGTAGGAGGAGGGAGGAGGAGGAAGAGGGAGGAGGAAGAGGGTGGAGGAGGGAGGAAGAGATAGGCGGAGAGAGGAGGAGGAGGAGGGAGGAGAAGGAGGAGGAGGGGAGGGGAGGAGGAGGAGGAGAAGGGAGGAGGAGGAAGGATGAAGAAGGAAGAGGAGTGATTAGGAGGAGGGAGGAGGGCGAGGAGGTAGGAGGAGGGAGAAGGAGGAGGAGGGAGGAGGAAGAGGGTGGGGGAGGGAGGAAGAGATATGCGGAGAGAGGAGGAGGAGGGAGGAGGAGGAGTAGGGAGGAATAGGAGGGAGGAGGAGGGATTAGGAGGAGGAGGGAGGAAAGAGGAGGAGGAGGAAGAGGGAGGAGGAGGGAGGAGGAAGGAGGAGGAGGAGGAAGAAGAGGCAGGAGGAAGATGGAGGAGGAGGAGGAGAACGCAGGAGGAGGAGGGGGAGGAGGAGGAAGAGGGAGGAGGAAAGAGGAGGAGAAGAGAGGAGGTGGAGGGAGGAGGGAGGAGGAGAGGAGGAGGAGGAATGATGAGGAGGGAGGAGGAGAAAGAGGGATGTGGAGGAGGGAGGAGGTAGAGGGAGGAGGAGGGAGGAAAATGGAGGAGGAGGGAGGAGGAGGGATGAGGAGGCGGGATGAGGAGGCGGGAGGAGGAGGGAGAAGGGAGGGGGAAGAGGGAGGAGAAGGAGGAGGGAGGAGGTGGAGGAGGAGGGTGGAGAAAGAGGGAGGAAGGAAGAGGAGGGATTAGGAGGAGGAAGAGAGAGGAGTAGGGAGGAGGAGGAAGAGGGAGGAGGAGGAGGGGAAGAGGAAGAGTGTAGGAGGAGGAGGAGGAGGATTATAACGCATATGTCTGTAGATTTAATAATGGCTGAAGTTGTTCCATGTCTTCGTAGATTTGGCGACAGTGTAAAGAAATATAAAATCTTCAAACTTGATAGAGATAAGGTAACTATTATTTATTTATTATGTTGTTAATCACCGACATGACTGTAGGTAACTCTTTAGCAATAAAAGATGAGTTACAATGTTATGCATTGTGCATTATTTTTATGAAAACTTTGAAAATACCTTAAAGATTATATCATTATTTATTACAACTCATATGCCGGTACATAACTACAGACAAAGAGTTTATAAATCTTTGAAAACGATGCAACAATATGACTATAAGCTATACATAAAAGTTATTAAAAGTTATGCCCCTTGAAATAACTTTTATAGAGTTAAGTCCCTTCGCAATATAGAAATTATAATAAAAAATGAAATATTAAATAATATTAAGTAAGCAGCCGATTTCACACTAAAAAAATATCACAGTTGGCTGCGCAGGAATGAAAGGAAGGCGTGTAGAAAATTTCATCTCAATCGGATGGGTCGTTCGCGAACGCATAAAGGACATACATATCCACACACATCCTTTTTTATATATAAGATACGCTTGCAGACCCCCACAAAGCTAGATTTATTTTAAAGTGACATGTTCAAGTTGACTTAGTTTGAAGTGACATGTTCAAACCAGGGTTAGTTTGAAGTGACATGTTTAAGCTGGAATTGGCTTGGAGTTGTATACTCAAGCTAGACTTAGTTTGAAGTGATTTGTTTAAACTAGACTTAGTTTTAACTGATTTGTGTAAGCTAGACTTAGTTTGAAGTTATTTGTTTAAGCTAGACTTAGTTTGAAGTGATTTGTTAAAGCTAGACTTAGTTTGAAGCGATGTGTTTAAGCTAGACTTATGAAGTGATTTGTTTACGCTAGACTTAGTTTGAAATTATTTGTTTTAGCTAGACTTTGTTTGAAGTGATTTGTTTAAGCTAGACTTAGTTTGAAGTGACATGTTCCAGCTAGACTCTCAATACACTTTACGCACAAATGGTGCAACTAAACATTTAAAAAAAAATATGTTTCAGACAAAAAATATATGTACAGAAAATTGTACCATTGCTGGTCTCGTCAAGTAAAGTTTTTCGTGTAAAAGTATAAATATCGCTTGCCCAAGCGGTCGCGCGCGGCATACATACAGCGATATCTAATTTACACCTGATAGAGAAAAATCTCTTTATCTTTGTGGGCGTTACAGCCCGTGTCCCATGGTGGTAGAGACCGGTACACTAACCCCTCAGCAACCCGTTATTCATTAATTAATTATTTGTTTCTATCGTATAAGTGTCCATCATCCATACATATTTAGTTTTCGACATATTGAGGGTTTTAGGTTTCCTCCAATTATTTCTCACAAGTTTCCAGAGAAATAGCAGACGAGACTTGCGCTGAACAGAAGGGAAGTGCGTACTTGCGCATGCGTTGTTCGGACTAGCCTTGTTTGCCTGTAGTAGTGGCGCCACTAGTCTTTCAAGCAATCATCCCTGAGTGCACGTGCGTATTTATTTTTTTTCGTAGGTGGCTCACAGCCACGTCCTCTGCAGTCTCCCGGAAGTACTCACTTTGAGTAAATGAGCATTTCCAAGACAGGTCATTCAACGTTTGTTTTGGTTTAAGGGCATCAAAATTAAGATTAATTATCTTCAGGATTTACAATAGGATTGACGTTTTCTTAAAAACATGTCAGCTTAGTTGGATAATAGGATAATCCAGGCTGTGATTATTTCTTGTTCTTTCAGCAATTTTGAACGCGTAATGATATTATTCTTGATTTCTTTGTTCTTATTATTATTTCAAATGATTTACTCTCTCTCTCTCTCTCTCTCTCTCTCTCTCTCTCTCTCTCTCTCTCTCTCTCTCTCTCTCTCTCTCTCTCTCTCTCTCTCTCGCTCTCCTTCATACTTCACCTCTCTCTCTCTCTGTCTCTGTCTGTATGTTTGTCTCTCTCTCTCTCTCTCTCTCTCTCTCTCTCTCTCTCTCTATATATATATATATATATATATATATATATATATATATATATATCCCTCTCACTGTCACTCTCTCTGTCTTCCTCTCTCTCCCTCTCTACCTCCCCCCCCCCATCTCCATCTCCCCTATACTCACACTTTGTGTCAGTTATGCTGGAATAGTTAAAACAGTACGTGTTCTGTCTCCGATAATTATTAGGAGTAACATCATTTCACAATTGATATAACTAGAAGCTACCGCTTCAGAGATTTGCTACTTAAACCCAATCTGCACTTGACAATGATTACCTTCGATGTATCTTGTCTTATTTATTCCGTGCACTCAGATCTACAATAAAGTGGCAAAAGCATCCCAGTGGCGCGAAATGGAATATTGCTTGGATAGCACATCCATTGCGTGGAAAGTCCCAATCGAAAGCTCACTATATGGATGTCATCTGCAGACTGCAATCTTCCAGAGGAACAGCCTGTGGTGAACGGAAGGCATAATATACGGAAGTGAGACTAAGCAGCCATGTGCAGGACGTGACGATTCCTTGGGCGCGCCCAGCACCAGAGCGCTATGTGTTGGCTCTGCAATTTTAGAAGCCTCCATGGATGGTGGGGAATGCCTATGGTCGGCTCCTGTCTTCCCTTGAGGGCTGACAGGGATGTCTTCGACTGTTCTAAATGGGCCAGCTGGGATGGGGGATAACACCACAACAGTGAGAATCAAAAGTCCTACGAAACACCAGGGAGGGTTAACTCAGTCAACAAATGCCCGTAGAAGTCGGATGTGTCAGCCAAAAGGCGCAAGCTGTAAACTGGCACAACGCAATTGCTTCTAAAACATTTCAGATGAACGCTGAAGAAGAAGAAGAAGAAGAAGAAGAAGAAGAAGAAGAAGAAGAAGAAGAAGAAGAAGAAGTAAGAAGAAGAAGAAGAAGAAGAAGAAGAAGAAGAAGAAGAAGAAGAAGAAGAAGAAGAAGAAGAAGATGAAGAAGATGAAGAAGAAGAAGAGGAAGAGCAAGAAGAAGCAGAGGAAGAGGAGGAGAAGAAGAAGAAGAAGAAGAAGAAGAAGAAGAAGAAGAAGAAGAAGAAGAAGAAGAAGAAGAAGAAGAAGAAGAAGAAGAAGAAGAAGAAGAAGAAGAAGACAAACAAAACGTGTTGATTCTAATACTTCAAATACCCACGGCAGACTCCTGTCCCGGGACTTTTGTAAAAATGGAATGTAATAAATATCTCTGGCCATTCTGAATTGAGTTGAGTTGAGCTAAGAACCGATATCACTTGTCTCAGGACATTCCCATACGCGCTCCGTCCCCTGGAGCGAAGAGCCATACTACTAATCGTTCCGACGGCTATCTCTTTGAAAGTTCTCCTGGTCTTCCCTCTCAGTTTTGAGGTTCTTCTAGAACCCCTGCCGATCCCCTCCAAAATAATTCTTTCTACATACGGGTTCTCAATCTGTTCCCCCGCCTTCTCTATCTGGTCCCACAGGCGCTCGACCACCTCTCCCTTGTCCATAGGTAATCTGTCACCAAAGGTGCATCCCCTGCCAGCCTATCAGCATGTTCATGCCCCCGTACTCCCACATGGCCAGAGGCAAATATCCATCGAATTATCATAATCTGTGACCTTTGAAGCGAGGATAGAATCTCTGTGGCCATAAACTTGTACACTCTTCAGCCACAGATAACTGCGCAGTGTCTGATATCTAAATATCTACACAAGTCCGTCACATGTCAGCTCATACTGTGCCTAGTTGTCACATGTCAGCTCATACTGTGCCCAGTTGTCACATATCAGCTCATACTGTGCCCAGTTGTCACGTGTCAGCTCATACTGTGCCCAGTTGTCACATGTCAGCTCATACTGTGCCCAGTTGTCACATGTCAGCTCATACTGTGCCCAGTTGTCACATGTCAGCTCATACTGTGCCCAGTTGTCACATATCAGCTCATACTATGCCCAATTGTCACATATCAGCTCATACTGTGCCCAGTTGTCACATATCAGCTCATACTGTGCCCAGTTGTCACGTGTCAGCTCATACTGTGCCCAGTTGTCACATGTCAGCTCATACTGTGCCCAGTTGTCACATGTCAGCTCATACTGTGCCCAGTTGTCACATGTCAGCTCATACTGTGCCCAGTTGTCACATATCAGCTCATACTATGCCCAATTGTCACATATCAGCTCATACTGTGCCCAGTTGTCACATATCAGCTCATACTGTGCCCAGTTGTCACATATCAGCTCATACTGTGCCCAGTTGTCACATGTCAGCTCATACTGTGCCCAGTTGTCACATATCAGCTCATACTGTGCCCAATTGTCACATATCAGCTCATACTGTGCCGAGTTGTCACATATCAGCTCATACTATGCCCAGTTGTCAAATATCAGCTCATACTGTTCCCAGTTGTCACATATCAGCTCATACTATGCCCAGTTGTCACATATCAGCTCACACTGTGCCCAGTTGTCACATGTCAACTTATACTGTGCCCAATTGTCACATATCAGCTCATACTATGCCCAGTTGTCACATATCAGCTCACACTGGGCCCAGTTGTCACATGTCAACTTATACTGTGCCCAATTGTCACATATCAGCTCATACTATGCCCAGTTGTCACATATCAGCTCATACTGTGCCCAGCTTTACAGATACCAGACATCCAAAGCAATGCACTGCCTTAGTGAATGTAAACACAGAAACCACAAACAACAGGTTGCAGGATTTATTGCCTGGCATATTTCGCTGCATCTCGTTGGGTGCATACTACAGTTTTGTGCAAACAGAAAGAGTTCATGTTAAATTTAAAAGTACTGTGGGGATAACAGATGGTCCACACTCGAACAATACTTGTGACTATGTGTTTTAATTGTTTCAGCTGCAGTATTATTCATTTACAGCATTCACTTCAGACGATATATAACTGCTGTATGCATCTGAGGAGATGCAATCAAATATAGCATGGCAATAAATCGTCCAACAAATTGTTTGTGGTTTCTTTGTTTAGATACCAGACAATTGTTACCTCTACCAAGACCAGATGAAAGGAACACTTTACATGAAACAGAACAGCAGCTTCATCTGCCGCTACATGGAACTGGGCAGAATGGCGGAAGATCCAGGCGAGGCTGGATCAATAGCCAACAACAATGATAACACCTTCCGTCTTAAACTTTCTGTTTTTTTACTTTGAAGTAGCAGCCTGAGATGGGAAGAATTAAACTCAATACTACCTGAAGCAGAACGAGTTAATGCCACATCTGCCTGGTTTAAGAATCTGCTTGTGACGATTGACGGTTGATTGTGACTCGTCTGAATGTCTGGATGTCCACACTTAGGTCACATGTATTGTCTTTCGGGTCGTCTGTGTCCCCCTAAAGAGATTTATGTGCGGTTGGTGTGGCGCAAGGGAGGGCAACATCTGCCCCACGGGTCACATAAGGCCTGTGAAATCATTTGGTCTGACCCTGCCAAGGCAAGTGCGGTGGGGACTCGAAATTCAATAAATCTAGGAGCCTTGTTTACAGCAACATAAATTTATATTAATTGAATCATCGTCACAATGCTGAGTGACCAAAGAACGTCCATTAAGGAATAACAGGACAAATATCTGATAAATATATTGTTCCTTTTTGTGAAAGCTGGTAAACTTTATTTAGTTATGTGGTGTATATGAATTATTGTTTACCTGTTGTGATGGGTGGCTAACTTTATTTAGTGATGTTAAACTTAGATATATATATATATAACATTATCGTTTACCTCTTGTGATGGGTGGTTAACTTTATTAAGGTCCAACTTTGTATCCGTTTGAAACCGCAGCCCTTCTAGAATATTCTGTATGAAAGCGTTTAAAGTCACAAGCATGTCAAGAATTTAAATAAACAAACAATTTCTTGAAAAAATAAAACACAACTTTAGCGATTGAACAATATCACACATATTTCACATCAAATGATCACAAGGGAAATCAAATGTGATTACATTTATGCTAAACTAAACTGTGAATTGACTTCTACTGCAATGAATATGTTTTGATTATTGCAGTAAAATCCTGTTAAAAGTACGGAGATGTTAGACCGTTATTCCGTAATCACTGAGTTGTGGATCGAGCGTCTATTCTTCTGGAATAGGTGCTAATATATAGGTGACCCCGTTAAAACTCTATCGGCAATTGGGAATCGAAAAGAGAGATTCGATTAACTCTCTGCTAAGGTAAAAACTAAAAATTATAGAAAGTTACGCTAATAGGACTTACACATCACCAACACTACACGGCACGGGCTATAAGGACAAATTACCGGACATGTGCAGTATAATAGGAGAGTAAATTTTCTCGTGTGCTACCGAGGTACATAAGAAAAGCACAGAATAGTTACGCTGTAATCTATCATGCATGTCGCAAAGTGCCACTAAGGAGGGTTGGCTTGAGACTGAATACTGTACCTCATTCCGTAGAAAATTGTAATTATGAAAGCCAACCAATTATGAATACTTCTACATAGGGTTGTGCGTGAGTTGGCTGAGGGATTATGCTCTATTGTCAGATGAAAGGCAGAAGAGGAAGAAGAAGGGGAGATGGGTCGCTCTATCTGGATCTCTTGTCTGTCAGCATATATTAAATCTATCGCGGACTTACAACCTATGGCTGATTCTTTTCATGTTGCGCTCGCTCGCTTTGAACTCAAACGTAGTCCATACACGCGCTACTACTTCTAGGACTGGTTTGTGTGTGTGCGTGTGGATTAACTTTCCCTATTTCCAGCGTCCCTCGCCATCAGGCGAACCCACTCCTACTTCTGAAGTACTTGTAATTTACGTCCCTAAATCAAATACGAGTAGTCAATGTTTTAGTGCATCTAACCGGTGTTGGGTTTGAACCCGCTACCCCGGCATCAGCACACCGGAAGTTGAAGAGTAAGTGCACTTATCCATTCGACAATGCTGACCTCTATTCATTTTATTTGATTTATATTATAGTAAACACCGTGAATATCTATACTAATTTGATGTTTTTTGCTCTTCAATTGCAGGACTCATACGGTGTGATTGCAACACGGCAGAGTGCAAGGACGCCGGGAAAACCATGTGCACGGGCAGCAAGTTCTGCTACACAGAGCTCTACCAGAACAAATTAAACCGAGGCTGTGATCCCGCTCCTTTAGCGTGCGAGAACCGAAAACCCGTGGCGGTGGAGGTGGAGTGGCCTGCTGTGTATTGTTGCAATGAGAAAGACTTGTGTAATAGACACGCTATACCTACTGCCACGTCTGCAGGTGAGAGGCCTAGATTCTTGTGCAGTCAGAGGAATCAGTACAAGTTAAATGTGTTATTTATTATTATGTCACAGACATGTTAATGGACTTTGGACAGGCCTGGGAATTGTGAACATTCTTTCAACAAAATATGGCGGGTCGTGGATACAGACGCACAATGGTGTTTTCCAGGCGTCTGTGGGCAGGGATAGAAGTGGGCAGGGGTAGAAGAGGGGAGAGAGAGAGAGAGAGAGAGAGAGAGAGAGAGAGAGAGAGAGAGAGAGAGAGAGAGAGAGAAAGAGTAGGGAGTGAAAGACAATGATAGAGAGAGTGACGGTGAGAGAATGAGAGAGAATGAAAGAAAGAGTAAGAGAATGAGGGAGAGAGAATGAGAGAGAGTGTGAGTTAGAGAGAGTGTGAAAGTTAGAGAGAGTTCAAGTGATTGAGAGAGAGAGAGAGAGAGAGAGAGAGAGAGAGAGAGAGAGAGAGAGAGAGAGAGAGAGAGAGAGAGAGAGACAGAGAGAGAGACAGAGAGAGAAGCAGACAGACGGGAAAATGAGAGAGTGATAGAGAGAGAGAGTGAGACGATGAGATAGTGTGTGATTTAGAAAGAGTCAAGTGATTCAGACAGACAGACAGACAGACAGGCGGGCGGGCGGGCGGGCAGGCAGGCAGGCAGGCAGGCAGACAGACAGACAGACAGACAGAGACGGTGTGGATGATGTTTCCACAGTCTATGGCGACCTTTGTGCGCTGTGAGTTCCAGAGAAAGGACTTTCTAGTTGTACTGTTAATCTGGTTCTATCCAACGCTACCTCCTGGTTCACAGGTGTCTGCCTAGTCGCCCCATGAGTTGCACGCTGTCTCCTGGTTCACAGGTGTCTGCCTAGTCGCCCCATGAGTTGCACGCTGTCTCCTGGTTCACAGGTGTCTGCCTAGTCGCCCCATGAGTTGCACGCTGTCTCCTGGTTCACAGGTGTTTGCCTAGTCGCCCCATGAGTTGCACGCTGTCTCCTGGTTCACAGGTGTCTGCCTAGTCGCCCCATGAGTTGCACGCTGTCTCCTGGTTAATGGGCGTGTGTCCAGTCCGCTCCATGAGTTCCACACTGTCTCCTGGTTCACAGGTGTCTGCCTAGTCCCCTTTATGAGTTCCACGCTGTCTCCTAGTTCACAGGCGTTTGTCTAGCTCGCTCCGTGAGTTCCACGCTACCTCCTGGTTAATGGGCGTGTGTCTAGTCCGCTCCATGAGTTCCACACTGTCTCCTGGTTCACAGTTGTTTGTCTAGTCCGATCCAGTTCCACATTGATGATTATGTAATATCACTTTAATCCTTCTATTCTACACTGGTGCCATATAATAAATGTTTGTTGTGTGTTAGTACTACAGGAGACAAATGACAATCGTAAACTGATTAGAGAAATTAGACGTAGACAGTCAAAATATTTTGGACATGTTATGAGAATAAATGGATTGGAGAACTTAGTGACAACTGGCAAGATCGAAGGGAACAGACCAAGAGGAAGACCGAGAGGAAAATACCTGGATGGCTTGGCCACATGGCATGGACGAGACAGGAACACTGAGCTGATCCACGACTCTGGTGATCGAATGAAATGGCGAGTCATGACCGGCCACGCTTTCCGGCATGGCACATGATTGATTGATTGAGTGTGTTAATAATTGTTTTAGTTATTCTCCATGTTTCTAATTCATACAGCAAAATTGATTTGACGTTAGAGTGTTGTACTAGAATTAATTTCTATTTGATATCGACACATTTCCTATTACCACAGAGGCTTCTGTTGCTTTTTGCTGTTTTTGCCTCTCCTCTCTCTCTCTCTCTCTGTCTGTCTGTCTGTCTGTCTGTCTGTCTCTCTCTCTCTCTCTCTCTCTCTCTCTCTCTCTTCTCTCTCTCTCTCTCTCTCTCTCTCTCTCTCTCTCTCTCTCTGTATAATGCACTATTAATGAACGAAAGATGTGAGATTGGAAGGGCCGAATGTAAGACGGGCCTTCGTGCCCAATTTATGACCTTTTAAAATAAAGTTGAATCTCTCTCTCTCTCTCTCTCTCTCTCTCTCTCTCTCTCTCTCTCTCTCTCTCTCTCTCTCTCTCTCTCTCTCTCTCTCTCTCTCTCTCTCTCTCTCTGTATAATGCACTATTAATGAACGAAAGATGTGAGATTGGAAGGGCCTAATGTAAGACGGGCCTGCGTGCCCAATTTATGACCCTTTAAAATAAAGTTGAATCTCTCTCTCTCTCTCTCTCTCTCTCTCTCTCTCTCTCTCTCTCTCTCTCTCTCTCTCTCTCTCTCTCTCTCTCTGTTCAACCAACTATGTCTAGATTGCTACCTTAATCTGTATATGATTCCACTTCTGGATGGGTGGTTTCACCGAGGTAAATTGAATCTACTTACCTTTGTCGTCCTCCTTTTAAGCTTTATATCTGATTGTTGTGACCTCGTAACAAGTATTTTTGCTTTATTGGGTTCAACTTGATTTGAACTCAAGCGTAGTCGACACACATGCTACTACTTCTGGTGTACTGAACTCCTGTTTTGCGTGTGGATTAGTTTTCCCTATTACTAATGTCCCTGGCCATCAGGCGAACCCACTGGTATTTTACGTCCCCAAGTCAAGGACGAAAAGTCTATATTCAGTCAGAACAATAGATATGAGACAGAGCACCTCTGCCCCACTCCCTTACTTATGTTAGTCAGTCCCTTACTTATCGCCGTCAACCCCAGCATCTTTTGGCTGTTTGTGATGTCTTGGCAAGTTTAAGTTCAGTAGTGTGCCACTGCTTTCCGAACGACCGACACACATACTATTGTATAAAAAAAAAACAATGCAAGGTGTTCTGCTTCCAAATATTCCGCAGCTGCCTATCAAACGCGGTATGCGGAATTACGATTTGCGTTCGTAACGCCTTCGCCATTCCGAATGTCGTGTCCTCGTGCATTGCCTTTATTACATCTTCTTGAGCGTGATCCCACAGTGTCTTATCAGCGTACACAGCGGTTCACTGTCAATGCCGTGAAGCGACTTTACCTAGTTCACACATCCAATATACAATGGCGACATTATTTTATTGCTTTGCTTTAATATTATGCACAATTTGGTTATCTGGTCAGTGCAGGAAATGTTTGATCGGAAACTTGCATGTTCATCATCGATGTTTGTCTGTGGCGTCTTTCAGTCTCTCCAGCATGATCATGCTTGATATGTTTCCAGGAACTGGCAATAGCATTATTGGTCTTTCATTTCTACGATCATGAAGATCTCCTATCGGTGGCAATATTGTCGTATGTACTTCTCTCTGTTCTCCAGCTATTTGTGCAGCCTCCCAGATTCTGCTAAATAATGTGTGCAATATTATAGTTGAGTCGTTTATATTGACTTTAATAGCTCTTGTTGGGATGCCATCTGGACCAGCAGCTTGTCCGTGCTTCAGAAATAGGATAGTAAGGGGCATTTGGCATATTATGTCTAGCATCATAATGCCAAATGCGCCTTGAGGAGAGTAAATGGGTTCTTAACTTTTTTATTTTTGGTAATATCTTTAATGCACATATGATTAACTTCTAAATATTTATAGTAAATAATTAAATACTTATCTTGTTTGAAATTGTTCAGAACTATTTGTCGAGTGAAATGTTAAACCTGTTTCTGTTTACTTCATACTGATTCATTATTGATATAACCTTTTTATTACGCAGACAAAGAGGAAGGGGACCATCCGCAGCAGATGTATGAACCACAATCTACGGACTCCAACTGTCCGAACCTGACCAATGTTCGCAAGTCAGCCACCACCAAAATTATAAACCCCACATACATTGCCGTACCCGTGGCCGGTGTGTGTGTTCTCCTAGGACTGATTATATTCGCTATGTACTTACTGAGGCGGCGCAGCGACTATCATCATCATGACAACTTTCATAGCTACCACCAAGAACATACAGCCGCGCATTCTCAGAAAGAGATTGCAGTTCTGCCGCATCATTGTCAGTGTGCATGCAAAAAGCAAAATGTTTCTCCCAGCAGTAAGGGCAACAGGTGCACCGACAGCGAACGGTCGTCTTCGGGCAGCGAAACAAAGCTTTTCCTTCAGACATGATCGGACCAGAGCTCCGGGAGAAAACTTCTTTGTTGGTCGTGATGTGTAGGATGTTGTGAAATGAATTACTCCAGCTTGAAAACCAGAGAAGTTGTTTATTGAAGTCAAGAAGCGGAAGTCCATTCTAGAGTGGACAATACAGGCAGCACTCTACTTCTTTAGTCAAGAATACGAATTTGTGATCTCTTGGAGATCAGTTTCGAGCTGGATAATTCAGTCTAATAAACACAGAAACCTCAAACAATATGTTGCACAATTTATTGCCGAGCATATTTCGCTGCATCTCGTCAGATGCAAGCTGCAGAGCTGTTTACCATATGAAGTGGATAGATGAAAATAATATATAAATCTGAAGTATGTACCTGAAGAGATGTCGCTTAAAGTTGGGAATCTCCGTTACCAAGTGGTCAGGCTGTGGGTTTGATTCCGGGCTATGCCTTTCGGTTCACGAGTGAATTTTTCTCGGTTACTCCTGAGGGTCGCCGCTGGAGCTACGGAGATCGTGCTTTGTGAGCCGCTTTCGGCAAGCGCCCCCCCCCCCCCCCACGTGGAAAGCGACCGAGCCATATGGGATTAAACCCGGTCCAATGAAGTCGATCCTCTCGACTTTTAAGACTTTTTGTTTTTGAAAAGATGTTGCGCAATATACCAGGCAAAAAAACTGTGCATCATAATGTTTATGGCTTCTGTGTTTAAATTCACTAAAGGAATACATTGTTTTGAATTCAGTCATAACCAAAGAAGCGGCGTGAGTACCGTGCATTGTGTTCACATTGCCATACATGTTCAATGCAGTCTTACAATGGAAAGATATTTCTACAGACTATGTTGTACAGTTATGAGACGTCTTAAAAGGTGACTAAGTGCACAAACAGTAAACTCCTGATAATTCCAAAGGATGGCTGATCTTTTAGCCAGTTTGTGAAAAGGTGCTGCATTAATTTGACGCAAGGTCAAAAGTCAGAATTCCGCATGTTTAGTATCACAAACCCTTGTCACATGGGCAACTTCATGAGGTTTGTTCCGAACGAGCGTCCAGATATGGGTGTGGGATGTGCCATCAAATTGTGTAGGCCTGAATGCGCGGAGGAAAAGGTGGCATTGTACGTCTTTGTTCTGATGGTATCAAGAACAACCTAAGAGAAATTAATACCAGCTTACAAACAACACCAGAAAGGGCATGGGAAATATATTATGAATGTGGCAAGCACAGGCGTTTGACCCACATTGGCCGGGCTTATGACATTGCCAGCGCTGTTCGCTATCAACTTCGCTAACGCATCCATAAGCTTCATAAGTATGGTGTTATATAAAACATCACCAGGGAGATGAATCCAATCTAAAATCGTCAAACTCATTCAAAATGAGCAACTTTCATGTGGAAGAGACAACTTTGCGTTAAACCAACAGCGTTTTGAAGCTAACTTTGTGTAAACATCGGAGTGGAGACTTGTACATTATTGAATCATTCTTAGGCAGTTACTTCAGAAAGATAACATAATTTAGATTCTGACATGTTATGATGCATTTACGTTACGTTCGGAAACTTCGCTAGGATAAAATGCGAACTTTAAGACGATAACCCCATGTTTCAGTGGCACGTTGTGGATAACTTGGTGTACAACTTCTGAACAATAACTTCTCAGAGACATCCTGTGACTATTTTGTTGAACATTTGATAATGTTGTGATGGTGTTTAGTGTATTCGTTCTACGTATGGATTAGTATTGTACTGTTTATTGTACTGTTCAAACTGTGGGTTAAAGTGGTTATACCTGGTTCCGTGGGAGTCTCCGTGGCGAAGTAGTCAAGCCGTTTGACTCGGACTCCGAAGGTTGTGGGTTCGATTCCGTCCTTCGGTTCACGAGTGAAATTTCTCGGAGACTCCTGTGGGTCGTCGCTAGACTACGGAGTTCGTGCTTGGTGCAACGCTTTCAGCGCTGCGGAAAGAGACTGAGCCATATGGGATAAAACCCGGTGCAATGAAGTCGACCCTGTCGACTTTTTGTTTTAATACCTGGTTCCAAGCCAACCGCAGACAATTTGGGTGCGGATCGCTTTGCGTTGATTTTCACAATGGTATGAGAGTCAGCCGTTCAGACAGTAATGGCAAACTGCTGAACGTAAAATTGCCTAGAAAATAATAAACAACCATTAGATACTGGGGTTGACTGTGACGTCCTGTTCAGGACATACAGCTAACTTGATTTTTGAATCTTTCTTTCTAATAAGTGGGCATTATTATGTTTTATATATATGTTTTATCTGTTTTCTACTCTTTAGTACATGTTGTTATGTACATATGTACAGCCTTTCTTTCGTCTAAGGCAAGGAATTACTACATGGTTCTTTGCACTAAGAACAAATTATTGTATGTATCAGCATTCTTTGTTCTAACCTCCAATTCCTATATATATTTATTACACGTCTTTATTCTGAATATCTATACTCGGTGTACTTTTTATTCTTTGGGAAGACCACATAAAAGATGAAGTGATGATATCAAGAACAACCTAAGAGAAATGCATACCAGCTTACAAACAACATTAGAAAGAGTGCATAAAATATTTTTGCATCTCCCCGCATCACAACACTGAGGTAAATGAAGGAAGAGAAGAAGAAGGTCAACATGATCGAATGGTTAAACATGATTAAAGAATGGTTCCTTAAACTTCCGGTGTGCTGATGCCGAGGTACCGGTCATTTGGACTAAAATGTTAACTTCTCATCCTTGACTTGGGGACATAAATTACAACTACCTCTGATGTCGGAGTGGGTTCGCCTGATGTGGAGGGACATTGGCAGAGGAGAATTTGTTAACATTGACCTCGCCTTCCAGGTCGACACAGCCTAAAATTGATACCAGAAAATGTTATGGGACAAGCAGACGACCGATGTCATATTGACCAAATTACTCCTCGAGGTCACTTGGCCTTTGCAAATATGGGGCTAGTACCATTTGCTCAATAAGCTTCAAGGCGTTTGAAAGGTCCCTTTGGTTTCGTTATTTACCTATCTCTCTCTCCTCAACGTAAGTATTATTATGAGTATATGAACTTCCGAGTCTTATATGAACTACCTTTCTGAGTTATAAGAAAGCATTACTACATGCGCTGCCGTTCAGGTGTTTAAACATATATTATTGTATGTGGCGGGTGCGTTGGTGTAACGGTTAGGATATTAAGATGGTATTGAGCGAGGTCCGTCAAAGGTTCAATGCCCGATCTCGTCGTTCGCTATGGGAGAGAAAAACTTACCACCTATTTCTCCGTGCACTCGGATCTACAAAAATATGATGGTCTTAAAATTTGACATACTCACAGCTGCTTCCGGCAACGCGACTTAGAACAAAATTAGTACATGAACCTAATAACTCTGGCCATGGAACTTCATTTACAGCTCCCCACGACGTATAAGAGGAAGGCAACAACAACAACAACAACAACAACAACAACAACAACAGCAGCAGCAGCAGCAACAACCTAATACCTTCCATTGTTTTAAGTGCAGGCAACCTATTTACAAGCATCATCAATGCTGGCGACCTGGACTCACGTAGCTGTACACTGAAATATCAATTGCTGGGTAACCTATGAACCATTGAAATATCATAAGAAATACATTCTCGGGTATTAACTGACACTTCAAATGAGGAAAGGATAGAATTACCGATCAAAGCGCTTAGTTGACAATACAACGATTGAATGCTACAGTATTTCCACACCCGGATTCAAAGATGCCACGTCCAAATAACATTAGTGCTTATTGGATTTCGAGTTTATCCGGATGTGTAAGTGTCAGCGAGGCACTGTAGTAACTAGGAGGCGGTAGGTTCGATTTCTATAGCTTTCACTTTTTATAATGTACAGTGTGTCCTTTGGTTCCTGTTTTATTAATTTATGTTCATAAGTTGCAGCCAATACCTGTGAATGTATTTCTCTTCAATAGTTATGCTACGTTATTAAATGAGTGAATGAAACATATCACACCAGTGATGTTGATGATGATGATGATGATGATGATGATGATGATAATGATGATGATAATATACCTTCATCAGCATATAATAGGTTCTTTACAGAACGTCACTCTCAATGGCCTGTCGAAAGATGATCTATCTTTGCCAATTCCCGGTTTCGTGTGTTTTCATGCTCAACATGTCTTCAATACTCAGTGCCCATCTTCGTGCCCATTGGCACCAGCCTCTTCTCCCAGAAGCCATACCTTCCATCACTGTTTTTCCCAAACCATCTTAACGTTTCATATGGTCACAGTATTTCAGTTTTCGAGACATGGTGCCACTTATGGGCCAGTTCTCTTCGATGTTCAGATCTTGTAGAATGTCTGTATCTTACTTCTTCTTAGTCCACGTAAAAAATACCTTCTTGGTCCATGTAAAAAATACCCTCTTGGTCCACGTTAAAAGTACCTTCTTGGTCCATGTAAAAAATACCTTCTTAGTCCACGTAAAAAATACCTTCTTGCTGCATGTAAAAAATACCTTCTTGGTCCACGTAAAAAGTACCTTCTTGGTCCACGTAAAAAATACCTTCTTGGTCCATGCCAAAATAACCTCTTGGTCCATATAAAGAATACCTTGTTGGGCCACGTGAAAAAATACCTTATCTGGTTGAAATTAGCAATGAACAAGCTATCATGACGTGGTCAGTGACGTCAGTTATCTGCTTCAGAACACATCATGCACCCAGTGCCGATTGGTCTTTACAAACATGGAACCAACACCATATACTCAAAACGTCTCAATGTTTTAGTCTCTTTTAGTTTTAGTCGTTGGATCAACATCACGGCACACGGTTTAACCCATAAGTGCTCCGTTTTCCTCCTAACTCAAACTTGAGTCTGGAGAAACTCAGCTCAATGCACGAACTCCGTTGCATCGGCGAGGATCCTGAAATACTTTGGGTAGATTTTTAACTCGAAATTTTGCCCGGGCAGCGCCATTAGGCTACTCTTTTTCGATTTCCAACTGCCAAGGGATTTTTTACGTGCGCAACAATACACACGGGCGTCCGATCTCACTACCCAGAGACCAGGGGAAATTTTATTACTGGAAGTCCAGGTGGATTCTTTAAATAAATCCCGGTCCTCACCGGGGCCTGAACCCGGGACCTCCAGAACTCGAGACGGACAACATACCTCGAGACAACTCAGCCCCCCCCCCCCCCCCCCCACTCAGTCTCAATGTATCGAGAGGGAATCTGTACTTTACTAATTTATCTGTGTATCACACTAGAAAGGGAATCTGTACTTTACTAGTTTACATGTGTATCACACTAGAAAGGGAATCTGTACTTTACTAGTTTACATGTGTATCACACTAGAAAGGGAATCTGTACTTTACTAGTTTACATGTGTATCACACTAGAAAGGGAATCTGTACTTTACTATTTTACATGTGTATCACACTAGAAAGGGAATCTGTACTTTACTAGTTTACATGTGTATCACACTAGAAAGGGAATCTGCACTTTACTGATTTACATGTTTATCACACTAAAAATGGAATCTGCACTTTACTGATTTACATGTGTATCACACTGGAAACGGAATCTGCACTTTACTAGTTTATATGTTTATCACACTATAAAGGGAATCTGTACTTTTATCTACTTACATGTGTATCACACTAGAACGGGAATCTGCACTTTACTAGTTTACACGTGTATCATACTAAGAAAGGGAATCTGCACTTTACTAGTTTACATGTGTATCACACTAGAAAGGGAATCTGCACTTTTATCTACTTACATGTGTATCACACTAGAAAGGGAATCTGCACTTTACTAGTTTACATGTGTATCACACTAGAAAGGGAATCTGCACTTTTATCTACTTACATGTGTATCACACTAGAAAGTGAATCTTGTATCACACTAGAAAGTGAATCTGCACTTTTATCTACTTACATGTGTATCACACTAGAAAGGGAATCTGCACTTTACTAGTTTACAAGTGATCACACTAGATAAAGAATCTGCACTTTACTAGTTTACCTTTGTATCACACTAGAAAGGGAATCTGCACTTTTATCTACTTACATGTGTATCACACTAGAAAGGGAATCTGCACTTTACTAGTTTACATGTGTATCACACTAGAAAGGGAATATGCACTTTACTAGCTTACATGTGGATCACACTAGAAAGGGAATCTGCACTTTTATAGTTTACATGTGTATCGCACCAGAAAGGGAATCTGCACTTTTATCTACTTACACGTGAATCGCACTAGAAAGGGAATCTGCACTTTACTAGTTTATTTACTTACATGTGTATCACACTCGAAAGGGAATCTGTACTTCACCTACTCACATGTATATCACAGTACTGGAACCTAATCTTACTACACGAGAAAGCAATCGCTTGCAGGTCGATAACTTTACCGTGTAGGTTGGGGTCATCAACATCCATTTATTTAGGCGGGACGTCGAGAGTTCAAGCCCTTTCCTGGACCCTGGAGAAGAGAATTAAAGACAGAGACGGGTAATTTAGGAAAGATGTAGAAACTACAAGACGCCACAAGCGATGGAGGATTTGTATGAGGTTGTTCAGGATCTTTGCTCCGTTGGTGGTGGATGGTTCAGAAGAAGAAGAAGAAGAAGAAGAAGAAGAAGAAGAAGAAGAAGAAGAAGAAGAAGAAGAAGAAGAAGAAGAAGAAGAAAACGAAGCGGAGAAGGAGGGGAAGAAAAGGAAGCAGCAGAAGAATGAATGAATGAATGGATGAATGAATGAATGAATTAGTAGTTCAGAATGTGTATGATAAGTATTACAATATTAAAACATTATGTGTGTTTTCAAGTTTTCGTACTAATGGTCCACTTTGTATTTTGAACTGGCACATGTTGTATCAGACTACTGAACATGAACACATACATCTAGAATAAGGACGGCATGAGATAGAGCGGACTGAAACTCTAGATATTTTATGGCAGAATCGCAAATGTAATCCATGTATGCTAGAGGTCAGCGTGACAGAGAGGTTTAACACGCTTAAACATGCTCTTCTGGCTGCGACCTAACGGTTTCGCTCCACACGACGGTCAGTGGGGCTAAATGTCGACTTCTAGTTCAGAAAGGAATGGCGAATTACTGACGGTCAATAGCGGCTGGGGGGGGGGGGGGGGGTGATTTGAAAGTTATGCAGAGGTATGCAATTTTGGGGGTTTTGTTTTAGTAGAAGATTGTATGTTTTTATTTTCCTTCTTCCATATACTAGACAGGAGAGATGCCACAGAGAAAAGTGTTAATAAGAATATTCAATTATTGTTCAGTTGTGTTCATTTATTGCTATATTACATGGCAACAGTACAGAATGTGTGTGAACACCTCGCCACTGAATACTGCAGCTAACTTTGGAATGATTTGTTTTAAGTGTGCAACATCTGTCAGCGTGGACCATATCTCAGCATATAGTGAAGCTACAAGATGGCGAGCAAGGCTACCGCACCAAATAATATGTTGGCAGTTTTCTCTTCAGCACATAACTGTAAGAGTTAGTTGTTACCGTGTCTGTGTGTGGCAGATGGCTGCATGAGGTCAATGCTCTATGCTTGTGTGCAGGTGAACGCAGATCCTGCTTTAAAACATCCAGGGATAGTACACCACGTACACTTGGTCACGACATTATGAAGTCTGGTGATCAACTCTATTACTCCTTTCTTCCAGAGAAATCACTGGTGCGAATTTCACGAGGAGGGGTCGATCACAGATCCGTGTGGGGTCAAGGGAGCTCTTCAGTTTAGAATTAGCATTAGGACCCCCATACTGGAAATGCCTTGCACTGTCCAATATAACAGGATGTCTTTATTTTGATCTTTTTGGAGCAGACAACCTGTATTATATTGAATCCACTGTTTTTACAGTCCACAAATGTATTTTGCTGTGTGATTTGAAGTATTTGAATTTTGTTAGCTATTCGGTAAATGAATCTCCCCCCCCCCCCCTTTTTATTTTTCCACCCACATTTTTTTGTAAAAGATCTGTTAAGGCATCCCCTGTACACGCCTTTTGGTGTATTAGTATACCTGTGCGGGCTGTTGGTTTGTCGAGACTCCTGTCTGTTACACTTTTCACATGCGGCAGTGAGGAGAATTTTGTGTGATATTCACTGGCATGGGAAAGGTGCATTATATGGCGACCCTTTGCTGTGAAGTCGGAAGCATGGCAAACTAACTAGGTATATGGTGCTATATCCATATGTTTCAAGTCGAGTCGGCACTCGGAGGGTGTTGTCTCTTCCCCTGTTTAAAGCCTTTGTGCAGCGACATCAGTAAGAACCGATGATGACAATTTGGACATTGGGGATTGTTGATGATTAGACCGGGATGAACCAGTGATCATCACAAAGACCAAACACAAAAAGACACATTTTTTTAAAAAATAGTTAGGGCATTTTTGTGGCGAAGAGGTTACTGACGCAATTTGTAATCCCGCATACCACGTTCGAAACATAGCTGCGGGCGATTTGGCAGCTGACTGCCTTGCGTTGGTTTTAATACAATGGTATGAGCGCCGGTCGTTTAGAAAGCAATGGTAAACTATTTAACGTAAACTTGCCAAGAAATCACAAACAGCAGGAAAATGCTGGGGTTGACTGCAACGTCCTGTATAGGATATGGGGAAAAACATTAGGGCATTTTGAATTGGGATCCAGGTAGCGAAATGCTAGCGTGCTTGTCTGCTGATCCGGTGGCGATGAGTTACAGTCAATTTTGAGGTGTGGTGTTTTCTTTTAAATTTCAGATGCCACTGGCTCTCAGGTCTATCCAACCTATCATGGGTACCAGGGAAAGTTCTGGAGAGTAAAGGCGGCCGGCCAGATACTGACCATATCACCAGTCGAGCGCGGGTGGGTCTATACAGATATGGGATTAACACCATATACCGAAGACACCTCATGGAGTGGAAAATGTCCCGTTACATTGTTGAATTATCGGGCCCGCTGTAACTGAGTGTATCTTATGCAATAAGTCATTGTCATCGAATGTAAGAAAGAGAGTGCTAAAATGCTATATAGAACCTGTATTGCTGTATGGCAGTGAATCTTGGGATGTAAATGAACAAATTAGGAAGAACTTAGAAGTAACAGAGATGCGGTTTTTAAGACGAATGTTGCGAATTAATTGGACTACCAAATAACTAACAACGACCGCCTGAAAGAGGCCAATGAAACTAGAACATTATATACAACAATAAGAAAGAGACAAACAGCTTTCTTTGGTCATGTGATGAGAAGAGAGGCATTGGAGAACATCGTGACAACTGGAAAGATCGAGGGGAAGAGAGGGAGAGGTAGACCAAGAGAAATGATGCTGGATGGATTGAGACGGAGACATGGGGGAATATCATCAACGGAGCTGATACAGAAAACCAAAGACCTAGATCTGTGGAATATCATCAACGGAGCTGATACAGAAAACCAAAGACCTAGATCTGTGGAATGTCATGAAACCCTACGCCAGCCGGCATGTCACTTGATGGTGATGATGATGATGATGATGATAATGACTGATGATAATAATGATGATGATGATGATGATGTAGCTGAGTGACCAGCACTCTTCCTGCCGACCTGGTGTTTATATGTCCCCCCCCCCCCCCCATCTCGAGGAGGGGAAATTATTTCATTTTCCAGACTCTCAGAACTATCCAGCACTAAAATGGTATCAATTAATGTTTTAGAAAGTAAATGCGGTCGGCATAACATTGATCATGTACTCCCTTCCAGTGCTGATTGGTCAATGAAAATAGGGAACCAGCACCATGTACTTAATACACCTCATGGCGTGAAAGGTGGTCAGTTACTACTAACTTACGTGTTGAATGAATGAACTGCCAGATATACAATTGAGAAGCATATATGACTGGGCTGTGGCGAATGAATGAATGTGATAGAGCGTTGCAAACATTAAAGACCGAAAAGGCATAGATTGTATATGTAGCTGCTCGGCAGTAATTTAAAAACAAATGCTAAAAACATTACTTATATAAAATCAAATATCTTTTTGTTGAAGAAAGCAGTGGCAAACTACTGAGCGTAATCTTGTCAAGAAATCAACATACAGCTGAAAGATTCTGGTGTTCACAGCGAAGTCCTGTAAAGAATATGCAAAAAAAAAAAAAAAAAGAGGATCTTCTCATTATTGAAAGAGTCATTATTAATACCTATCTTTCAGAAAGGAGACAAGTTCCAATGTGAAAATTATAGAGGAATATCACTACTGTCCTTAAGCTATGAGATACTATCCGCAGTATTACTAAATAGACTAAAACCATATTCAGAAGACATATTAGGTGATTACCAGGCGGGTTTTAGACAAAACAGATCAACAATCGATCAGATATTTATCTTACGACAAATAGCCGAGAGAAATTGGGAATATAAAAGAGATCTCCATAACATTTTTGTGGATTTTAAAAAGGCTTATGGTAGTGTCCATAGGAATAGTCTATGGAATGCTATGCAGGAATTTGGAATACCAAGGAAGTTAATCAACATGACAAGAGACTATGCATGGAAGATACTTATAATATAGTAACATATAAAGGCAGGAAATCAGACCCTTTCCAAATAACATCTGGCTTGAAACAAGGTGATGCACTATCGCCGCTACTCTTCAATCTGGCTCTAGAGAAAGTTGTAATGAAGGTAAAGGAGGAATGTGATATTGGAGGAACATCCAAGCTGCTTGGTTATGCAGATGATATGGATATTATAGGGAATAATGAACAAAAGACATTGGAAATATTGACTCAATTAAAGGAAAAAGCCCAATTGGGGCTGGTTATCATCCAAGATAAGACAGAATATATGGTAATTTCAAGAGAAGGAATGGCTAAAAACTCTGGCCACATATAAATAGATAATATGACCATTAAATGAACGGAAACATACAAAACCTAGGTACAATCTTCAACTGCTCCAACATCATAAGGGAAGAAATACTAACTTGAATCAATTCTGGAAATAAGATATACTATGCACTACAACATCTATTAAAATCAAAAGCGCTATCTCGTAACACCAAAATCACAATATACAAAACACTGATCAGACCAGTTGTGCTGTATGGCTCTGAAACCTAGAGTACAACGAAAGGAGACGAAGCCTTGTTACAAACCTTTGAGAACAAAGTTTTAAGACGCATCTTTGGACCCATTAGGGATACACAATGTGGAGAGTGAAAAAGAAGGAGTAACAAAGACATTTATGATCTGTTTAAGTCCCCGCTAATCACTGGTATCATGAGGCTAATGGGCTACAATGGCTGGTGCATATAGAAAGAATGGAAGACAATAGGGAAACAAAACTCGCTTACACTCAGGAAATAAATGACCGTAGACCCCGAGGTAGACCAAGAAGACGGTGGAGAGATATATATATATATATATATATATATATATATATATATATATATATATATATATATATATATATATATATATATATATATATATACAGACCTACAAGCACTTGGAATCAACGACTGGCAAGAGAAGGTCATCCAGAGAGACGAATAGAGACGGATTGTATCTGCAGCAAAGAACCTCAATGGCTCGGAATGCTGAAGAAGAAGAAGAAGAAGAAGAAGAGGAAGAAGAAGAAGAATCTTCTCGTATAATTTTCTTGTATGCTTTACTCTAATTGTTTTCTCATATGATTTCCTCGTATGGTCGTATGACAGGAAGAGATTGGAGCACCCATGGAGGTATCCGTGTGTTCAATGAAGTGATTCCAACGTGCGGAAACGTTACTGTTGGAGAAACCCCAGCATAAGGAAGGTTAAAGGAATTAGCAAGTCTTGATTGGTGTTCTGGGCATTGATATAAATGGCTTCAATCGTATTCTGGTTTTCATCTTGTTTTATAGTTTCGGGATTGCGATATAACAGACAGATTGGTGATGCTTGTAGTAGCATGTCTTGCTGGTCAAACATGCTAGCATTAATTATCTTCACCAGCAAGCAAACGGATGAAAACAAAAACAAGGGAGATGACATTACATTCACTGCATGAAAGCATACAAGCCAGGGAGATTACACTACAGTCACTGCGTGAAAGCATACAAACCAGGGAAATGACACTACAGTCAACATACAAACCAGGGAGATAACACTATAGTCACTACGTATCAATTATCTTTTAATACACAAAAGTAATATAAGCCAAGTTTCGTGGAATGTCTACTGGACCCCATAACTATAGCTAGCAACCAACACGGTGTCAACTATCTTTTAATACACAAAGTTAATACAAGCCAAGTTCCGTGGAATATAAAATGGACTCTATAACCATGGCTAACAACTAACACGGTGTCAACTATCTTTGAATACACATACCGCAACTTATAAAATCATAAAACTATATGAAGCCACATCACCGGCTAGGATTGCAATGCGTGCATCGCATAAATTACTACACATGCTATAAATGTAATATCGTGACCAGATTTTCAAATGTTAACAATGTTAGCCGAGGCGGTTGTCTCTTAGGTCTAATGTTAGGACTCTCCCACGAAATTATCTTCAATGGTGGGGAAGTGGTGGCGCACTGCCTTACCTTCCCAGTGGTCATGTATTCAATCCCAATCCAGGCCGGAATGTTTCTCACTGATCTGGCTCTCATGTCTATCCATCCATTATGTGCCATGCCGATAAGCGTGGGCGGTCATGTTCTCGTGTCAACCCAGTCTAAACTGGGTACCAGCAAATCGTATGAAGAGTAAAGGCAGCCAGCGTGATACTGACCACTTGACCTATCCGGGCGGAGAGTTGGTCTAAAATTATGGGACGAGTACCATTTACCCAATACGCCTCATGACGTAAAAGGGGCTCCTCTACTGCTACTCACTACCAACAATGCCATCTCTAAGCTGTGGAGAATGCCGGCAAACATTCAACTTCGTGAGCCATTAGTTTTAATGTTTTTGTTCTTTAGATCTGTTTGTGTTGTTCCGTCACTGAGGAAGATGTATGTAATCGAAACGTCGTTTGTTTTGTTGTGTGTCCTAGAATGCTCTTATTTAACATTAGTTTCAATGCTGTCAGAGATTCGTCATTACACTATTGATATCTTCTTCTTCTTCTTCGTTCATCCAGAGTTTTTTTTTTCCGGATGTGATTGCGTTGTGCCTGTTTACAGCAAAGCTGCGTTCTTGCGCCGTTAGGCCGACACATCCGACTTCTGCGGGCATTTGTTGACCGGGTTAGCCATCCCGGACACTATTGATATGATATGAGTCTATCTGCTTGCTCATGCGCAAGGGGGGGGGGGGCGAATATGTGCAGTAAGGTAAAAAATGTGTACCATCAAAGCAGCTTATAAGGAATATCGTTGTGTTTTATTTTCAATCAGTCATACCTCTGTAGTTACACAAAGGACATGATGCGGCAACCACGAAACTTAAATGTGTGCATTAAAAAATAATTTAAAAATTATTACCTTTCTGCTACGAATGTTTTCGGCAAGAAATCGCCCACTTCTACACAAGGACAATAAACTGCCAGTATTCTTAAATTCCACCTTGCAATTGCATTGTAGAATCGTATTGTTCTTACAGATTTAAATTCGTCATTATTGTAAAGTTGTCATTATAGAATATATGGTTCTTTTATTTTTTCAAGCTTAAGATATAAGTACATTTCCATTTCCTCCCACAGGATTTGTTATTCTGTAAAGTGATACAAATGTTACCTTGTGTTTTTATAAAGGTTATATAATTCATTAATGTATTATAATCGTGTATTATAATATTGTTGTATTTTATCTGTATGTTTTATGATGTGTAATCGATGACTTAAAGATAAAAATTTAAATAAACAATTGAAAACTCATGAGTTCAGATTGTATCAATGTTTACTCGCTGTGTCTCTAACAATTATTAGTTTAAATATTGAGCACAACCCACTACTGGCAACGCTGATCGTATTCTAGCATGAACCTAAGGCCTATCCACGTCAATATGGAAGCACTAGACTCGAGTTTCGCCCTCGTTTGAGCTCGTCAGTAGTGCATATCCCTGACCGGATCCGGAAACAAGCCCCGCATCACTGGCGTGTGAAGCGGGTGTGTAACCACGCGGCACACGTTGGACACACATCCAAATTATCACAACAGAATATCACAACGTCACCCATCGTAGGCTGTGTGTCCAACGTGTGGCGCGTGGTTACAAACCCGCTTCACACGCCAGTGATCCGGGGCTTGTTTCCGGATCCGGTCAGCGATATGCACTACTGACGAGCTCAAACGAGGGCGAAACTCGAGTCTAGTGCTTCCATATTGACGTGGATAGGCCTTAGATTCATGCTAGAATACGATCAGCGTTGCCAGTAGTGGGTTGTGCTCAATATTTAAATTTCACATCCCGAAATAACCAAATAAATCAATTATTAATTTGGCTCATTGCTCAACAAATGTTAATTTTTTTTATGTCTTCCAGAATCTTGTTATTGTAACTTCTGAATACACTGCCCTTGTTACTTTAACTCCTTTCTGCACCACGGAAATAGAATATATTGGATTCTAACAAAGCAGCTTGATAATCTGGACTTCGCTGAATACACTACCTGTCCTACACATGAAACCAATAGCCACCTCTGCCGTGTGTCCACCATGAGCTGAGTTGAGCTTAAATCCGAAATCAATGCACTCAGGACATTCCCATACGCTCGCCGTCCCCTCGTTCAACAGCCAGGAAGAGTCATACTACTAATCGTTCCCACGGCTATCTGATTGAAAGTTCTCCTGGTCTTCCCTCTCAGTTTTGAGATTCTTCTAGAACCCCTGCCGATCCCCCGCAATCGCATTCTTTCCACATACGATTATCAGTTTGTTCCCCCACCTTCTCCAACTGGTCCCACAGGCGAACAACCACCTCTCCTTTGTCCATAAGTAATCTAGCACCAAGAGGTGCATTCCCTGCCAAAGTATCAGCCAGTTAATTCCCCCCGCACTCCCGCATGGCAACAAATCCATACAATTCTCACAATATGTGACCTCTGAAGCGAGGATAGCCATTCCGCACGAGATGTTCATTTCTCCACGGTACTAGGCGTGGCCACCTTATAGTGGTAGAGGGGCTTGCGCCGTCCAGTGAGCCCAAGAACTATGCCGACGGCAGCGCAGCTACTAGTAGGGTCTACCATGTCGGACAGGTCAAGGGTTAGGAACCAGACGAAGACAGACACAAACCTGGCGACTATTGGGTAGACTGGAGACAGTCAAAGACAAACCTGAAGCAAACCCGAATAAATGCTTATCGAAGTCAGATATACTGAGCCACTGACTTGACGAAACAGTGCAATGCAGCGATGTCACAATAATGTTAAATCTATTGCAATATAAACTCAACACACTTGATGTGAGGCCACAACAACTAAGGCTATAAATTCATAGGGGGAAGGCAAAGATAACGAAATTAGACCAAGCAAATCTTAACACGATCTCCCTATGTGACACCTCTCTTCAAGACATTTGTTTATATCTACATCTATCTAGTTAGTAGTGTAGACAAAGATGGGCGAGCATATAAAAATATTAAGATAAGAATACAAAACGTAAAGCAGCTTTCATAGCTCTGAGAGTTGAGTTGAGATGAGTCTAGAATCAACATCACAGTACTCGGGAAATTCCCATTCATGCTCCATCCTCATCTGCAACAGCTAGCGAAGAGTCCCAATTCAAATGGTACCTGTAGCAATCCGATAATGTGTCAGTCTAGCCTTTCCTTGCAGTTTGGAGAGTCGGCAGATCCTCTGGTCATTCCTTGCAGCACCATACTCTCCAAGCCATGATGATCTATTTATATGTACTTCTGCACTGTACACACGATTCCAAAGAGTCCCAACCACATCTCCCTTATCACTCACGATCACATCTCTCTTATCACTCACGATCACATCTCTCTTATCACTCACGATCACATCTCCCTTATCACTCACGATCACATCTCTCTTATCACTCACGATCACATCTCTCTTATCACTCACGATCACATCTCCCTTATCACTCACGATCACATCTCTCTTATCACTCACGATCACATCTCTCTTATCACGCGATCACATTTCCCTTATCACGTGATCCCATTTCCCTTATCACGTATCGATACCCGACCAAGGGATACATACCCCAGCCAGTGTGTCTACCTGCTCATTTCCCACCACACCAGCTTGCCGGGAAAGGGGGGGGGGGGTGGAGTCTAACAGATGCTGTTTTTGATTGTTGAATGGAAGCCTGCCACTCTGCCCGAAGCATGCCTCTCTTCGCGTTTCTCATCATACTTTGTCATACCCCCAACCTCCATGAAAGTCAAAGTAAATATTAAGCTTGGCACCAAACTTATAATTCTAAACTCTAATGTTAAATGTTTACTATTTTGTGGATCAGAAACATGGCGAATGATGAAAACACTGACTAAGAAACAAACAACATTTGATTAATTGGTGTCAGCTCAGGATAGAAGGACTAAACCGGTATGATAGCGTCACCAGTATGGAGATCGTGAGAATTAAACAAGTACCCGTGAATCAGGACGTGGGGAAAAGACGCTGGCGTTCGATGGGACATACATTGAGAAAAGCTGAGAAAAGTAGAACTGATAAGTCCCTCGCCTATAACCCACCAGGTCAACGACATAGAGGGGAAAGGGAAACCTGAAAGCACACGGAGAGGAGAATCAGAGACACAGAGATGAATAATGTGGCGAACACATGAAGGAAGCTGAAAGAGATAGCAGAGGAGACTTGGCTGAGGGTTTATGTTCCAATGTGAGATAAAGGGCAGCAGAGAAAGACGGAGGATGAAGAGGAAGAAGACGTGAAAAAAAGATGGAGGAGAAGGAGGAGGAGAAAGGAAAGCAGGAAGAGGAGGAAAAGAAGGAGAAGGAAGAAGAAGAGGAGAAGCTGCAGAAGAAGAAGAAGAAGAAGAAGAAGAAGAAGAAGAAGAAGAAGAAGAAGAAGAAGAAGAAGAAGAAGAAGAAGAAGAAGAAGAAGAGAAGTAGAAGAAGAAGAAGAAGAAGAAGAAGAAGAAGATGAAGAAGAAGAAGAAGAAGAAGAAGAAGAAGAAGAAGAAGAAGAAGAAGAAGAAGAAGAAGAAGAAGAAGAAGAAGAAGAAGAAGAAGAAGAAGAAGAAGAAGAAACAATACTTTATTCGTACTTGTGTCACAACTACTTAATGTTCAAGTTATGTGAGCGCATACAAGTGATATATATCTTGACTGGCTGGACAACGGACAACGGTCTACGGTGTCTGAAAGTGACAATGTAGCAACGTGTCAACTCTTAAATATCAAGGTCTCCCCCGATGTGTCTCCACCTTGCCGTGGTGGGGGAGCTTGTGTGTCCCTCTGACCCCATGTGCTCGCCGATGGATGAAAAACTACATATCGGACAGCTTATGGGATAGGGGCCAGACTAAGAGAGACACAACCTGCTGCTCTGCGGGTAGACTGAGGATAACAGTCAAAATTTAAGCTCCGGCGCACGAAGCCACAATCTTGGTCCAGATACTTACACAAACGCCTCCACCGATAATGGTGAGATACTGGGCACGCTACATGCCCAGTTCAGATACTGGTCCGAAGGCTCTCAGCTGGGGGATATGAGGGATCCCCGGATGAGAGGGCCTGGCCGTTTCTCGCTCACTGCTTTACGGAGGTAAGGTGCTGAGCCGGCAGCACATGTAGCCTACCTCGTGAGCGAGTACTAAAAGGTGGAAAAACACCTCGGTCGCACGTTCCGATGAAAGTCTTTAACCGTACTCATGGAGTGAGTGTAGTCAAAGGTGGAAAATTGTCTCGATGACACTAAATGGAACGCCTGGCTTGCGAATCCATTACGTGGCAGACCAAAGGAAAAAGCTTGCTGTGTGGAAGTCGAAATAAGAGTCTAACTTGTCTCGAACCTGAGGAAGGCTAACCTCATTAAAAATGCCCGCTGAAGCCGGAAGTGTCAGCCCACGGGCGGCAAAATAAAAATGGCACTACGCAACTACGTCCGAGTGAAATGTCTTTCGTGACCGGAAAAGCTCTAACTAGTCTTCCCTCGTGCTAGGAAAATATACCTTGTTTCCGAATGCCGCTCTTGCTCGGAACAGCTCTGACTAGGTAGTTCTCCTAATGTCCTTCGTGCCTGGAACAGCTCTGAAGGGCACAGAGACAAGCACATGTCCGAACCGAAAACTCGCTGAGTGGATGCCGTCTGCAGACTGGCCTGGTTTGTGCGGGAGCGGCCCGTGGTGTAGGAACGCCCAATATGTTGAAGTGAGGATTTAAAGCAGCCATGAGCAGGACGTGACGATTCCCTCGGTAAGCCCAGGACCAGGGCGCTATGTGTCGGCCCTGCAAATATGGAAGCAGCCTTGGATGGCGGAAAATGCTATGGACTTCCCTGCCTTCCTCTGAGGGATGACCGTTGTCTTCGACCGTTCCAACTTGGCCAGCTGAGTTGTAGATGGCACCACAAAAGTGAGAGTCTCCCAGGAATGCTACCTGGTCAAAAAAGCACGCTGTCGTCGGATGTGTTGGCCTACGGATTTCGGCCCAAGGGCGCATAACAGACACACCGCAATCACATCTGAAAAAACACTCCGGATGAACGAAAAGAAGAAGAAGAAATATCAAGGCTATACAGTGACATCAATCGGAAGTGTTACGCCACATGGAATAAAAATAGATTCGCCATTTACAAGAGTTCTTTTTAGAATAGTCTGCGCTTTGACACAGGAAAAAACACAAGAATTAGTCTGAATCAAATAATAATTTAAAAGAAAAATAAAGAAGAAAAGGTAATTACAAATGAAAATATGTCTTTCCAAATGCATCCTTAACGTGAATGGAACTAATCTGAAACAAGTCAATATATTTAAGTATTTGAATAGTTTAATAACAGCAGATGGGAGATGTACTAAGGAACTTAATGTAGAATAGCCCGAGTAATCGAAGCATTTCACAACATGAATCATATTCTGTGAAATATATCTTGTCAACTGAGGTGATGAAAAGAACTCTTAAGAGCTATATTTAGCCAATCCTGATGAACAAAAACAATGAATCATGGACAAATAGCAGACAAGTGAGGAATTATATGGAAGCTGTGAGGATTTTTAGAAGAATGATGAGGACACCGTGTACGGTTAGAAAGAGTATTAAAAATAATTGAAAGAAATTAATTCATACAGAGAGACACAACTGGATACTAGCATCAGAAGAAGACAGTCCACATTCTCTTGAGTATGTCATGGGAAGGGAGAATCTGGAGTACATCGTCACAACGGGAAAGTTCGAGGGCAGGAGAGCCAGGAGAAGACCAAGAGAGACGATGGTGGACAGTCTGACATCATGGCATGGAAGATCGTCAGTATCAGAATTGATTGGCAGTAAATGAGACAGAAGGCTGTCGACAGACATGATCACCAACGCCACACAGCATAGACTATAAAAAGAAGAACATAATGAAAGACATAAATATCGAAAACGGAAATTTGCATCTTGACAGACCGTGCTTGTGAAGCTTTCATTTACATACACTTGAATGCTGGACAGTGAATAATGAATCTAAGAAATAGATTCAGCGGGTATGCGTTTTTTTAGAAAAGTGTTAAAATATGATAGATGGAGACAAAAACTGCGGACAGCTGAAGATGTTATTTAATCACTCATCAAAACTATAAGAAAAAGTCAAATAATGGGACCTTCTAATGTGTGAAAGAAAAATTAACCTTATATGAGAATAAACTAGCCGGCTCCATGGCCGAGGGGTTAGCAGCTTTCTCCGCTAACCCCGAATACTCTCGTCACGTGACACGACGAGAATTAGCAGTGGTTCGAATCGCAAAAGTGACTTATGAGAGTATGGAGCCGGTCGCTCAGAAAGTCGTGGCGTGCTGATGAGCGTAATCTAGCCTAGGAATCAACATACAGCTGAAAGATGCTGGTGTTGACCGCAATATCCTGAAACAGGATGGAAACGCGGAAAAAAAAAAATGAGAATAAACTAGACAACAGAAACATAAGAAGACAGAATAATATGTGTGACAAGCTCAAAACCACTGAGCAATAAATATTCATATTCTTTTTCCTTGTCTTTCCTTTATCCTCCACTAAGGTTTAGGTCGTCAACCAGCCCGCGCTAGATTGTCCCATCTTTGCTATCTCCTGCAGCATCCCAGATTGTCCCATCTTTGCTATCTCCTGCAGCATCCCAGATTGTCCCATCTTTGCTATCTTCGGCAGCTTCCCCCGTGTCCTCCCAATATTATTCACCTCTGACTGTAATTCTGTGATATGTTTTTTTCTACCACCGGTGCTGCTTTCTTAATCCATACATAGTGTCAACATACCAGGTGCCAATCCTGGAGATTTTCCTAAGTGACAGGAAGTTAATCAGCTCACCGAACTCTGTGCGGCTTTCTTCACAACGTGTGATAATATTTCTAGAAGAGTCTCTTTCTCTGTTGGTTGGCTGAGAAGTTCTTGTTTCTTATGTGACTTGTTCACGGTTGGTTGGTTTTTGTGATTGAATTGTTCTACGTGATGGGGTAGCTTGTCCGAAGCACAACCCTTCCTTGGTCGCCTCTTGCGACATTCATAGGAGACTGCAGTGTTACTATTCTTTGCTTCTCTCGTGGGCCCCGGTAACACACTGGCGAAATAGTAATATAAGCAACATAAATATTAAAATAGCATGTCGTAAGAGGAAAGGGTGGGGGAGGGGGGGGGGGGGCTAAGTGGTCTCGAGATATCGTGTCCGCCTCCAGTGCTGGAGGTCCCGGGTTCAAGCCCCGGTGAGTGTCGGGATGGTTTTACGTGGACTTCTAGTAACATAAATTCCCCTGGTCTCTGGATAGTGAGATCGGACGCCCGTGTGTATTGTTGAGCACGGTAAAATTTCTTGGCAGTTGGAAATCGAAAAAGAGTAGCCTAACGGCGCTGCCCGGGCAAAATTTCGAAGTTAAAAATCTACCCAAAGTATTTCAAGGATCCTCGCCGGTGCTACGGAGTTCGTGCACTGAGCTGAGATTTTCCGGTCTCAGGCTTGAGTTAGGAGTAGAACAGTCACTTATGAGTTACACCCGTGTGCCGTGATGTTGATCCGTCGATTAAACTAAACTAAACTAAACTAAACTAAACTAAACTAAACTAAACTAAATATTAAAATAGAAAATGAGAGAGAGAGAGAGAGAGAGAGAGAGAGAGAAAGAGAGAGAGTGAGAGAGAGAGAGAGAGAGAGAGAGAGAGAGAGAGAGAGAGAGAGAGAGAGAGAGAGAATGCATGACCATGAGCTGCAATGCCTACTCCACATTGGACACCTGAAGAAGAAAAAAGGTTATCCTGTGACAGATGCTGATATACTCCTTGCGTGAGTCATTTGGCATTGTAGAATTCCCTCACCATGATATATTGAGAGTATCTTCTCTTACATTTCTTCCTTCCTCTTTCAAGGGAAATGTGTCACACCTAGTTATGCACCTCAAAGGTCAGTGTACCTGACTTCGGCATGCATTTGAGTAATGTTTGTTGCATCTAGGCATATTCCATTCAAGGTAGTGGGCTCTATCTACCCGTAGTTAGGTTTTATTTCGTATCAATTTGGCCAGTGCAGTAGCCTTAAGACCCACTCTTTGCGATTTCCAACTGCAGTGCAATTTTTACAGTTCGAAACTTGTACACATGAGCTCTTATTTGTTGCCATTATCCGGAAAGATTAGGTTTCCGAAATCACTTTCCAAGAGGCAGTCAAGTGGTTGAAACGTTAAGAGTGGTAACTCTTAAACTTTCAGTATGTTGATGGTATGATAGGGAATTCCTTCCCCACAACGGTCAATGGGACTTAAACGTTGATTTCTCGTCCTTGACGAGGGGACGTAACTTACAAGTACATCAGACGTTGAAGTGAGTTCGCCATATGGTGGGGGTCCGTGGTAATAGGGAAAGTTGACAGTCACGCAAATAGACAGTGTGAACTACGCTCGAGTTCAAAGCCTTAGCGCAAGGAACTATAGATTTGTCTGTGGTGTAAGGCGGACATCTCTACAACATACAACTATAGATTTATCGGTGGGGTCAGGCGGACATCTCTACAACATACAAATACAGATTTGTCTGTGGGGTCAGGCGGACATCTCTACAACATACAACTATAGATTTGTCTGTGGGGTCAGGCGGACATCTCTACAACATACAACTATAGATTTGTCTGTGGTGTCAGGCGGACATCTCTACAACATACACCTATAGATTTGTCTGTGGGGTCAGGCGGACATCTCTACAACTATAGATTTGTCTGTGGGGTCAGGCGGACATCTCTACAACATACAACTATAGATTTGTCTGTTGGGTCTGGAGGACATCTCTACAACATACAAATACAGATTTGTCTGTGGGGTCAGGCGGACATCTCTACAACATACAACTATAGATTTGTCTGTGGGGTCAGGCGGACATCTCTACATCATACAAATATAGATTTGTCTGTGGGGTCAGGCGGACAACTCTACAACTATAGATTTATCTGTGGGGTCAGGCGGACATCTCTACAACATACAAATACAGATTTGTCTGTGGGGTCAGGCGGAAATCTCTACAACATACAAATACAGATTTGTCTGTGGGGTCAGGCGGACATCTCTACAACATACAACTATTTATTTGTCCGTGGGGCCAGGCGGACATCTCTACAACATACAACTATAGATTTTTTATGGGGTAAGGCGGACATCTCTACAACATACAACTATAGATTTGTCTGTGGGGTCAGGCGGACATCTCTACAACATACAACTACAGATTTGTCCGTGGGGCCTGGCGGACATCTCTACAAAATACAAATATAGATTTGTCTGTGGGGTCAGACAGACATCTCTACAACGTACAACTATAGATTTGTCCGTGGGGTCAGGCAGACATCTCTACAACATACAACTATAGATTTGTCCGTGGGGCCAGGCGGACATCTCTACAACATACAACTATAGATTTTTCTGTGGGGTCAGGCGGACATCTCTACAACATACAACTATAGATGTGTCCGTGGGGCCAGGCGGACATCTCTACAACATACAACTATAGATTTATCTGTGGGATCAGGCGGACATCTCTAATACATACAAATACAGATTTGTCTGTGGGGTCAGGCAGACATCTCTATAACATACAACTATATATTTGTCCGTGGGGTCAGGCAGACATCTGTACAAGATACAGCTATAGATTTTTCTGTGGGGGTCAGGCGGACATCTCTCTACAACATACAACTATAGATTTTTCTGTGGGGTCAGGCGGACATCTCTACAACATACAACTATAGATGTGTCCGTGGGGCCAGGAGGACATCTCTACAACATACAACTATAGATTTGTCCGTGGGGTCAGGCGGACATCTCTACAACATACAACTATAGATTTGTCGGTTGGGTCAGGCGGACATCTCTACAACATACAACTATAGATTTGTCTGTGGGGTCAAGCGGACATCTCTACAACATACAACTATAGATTTGTCGGTTGGATCAGGCGGACATCTCTACAACATACAACTATAGATTTTTATGTGGGGTCAGGCGGACATCTCTACAACATACAACTATAGATGTGTCCATAGGGTCAAGCGGACATCTCTACAATATACAACTATAGATTTGTCTGTGGGGTCATGCGGACATCTCTACAACATACAACTATAGATTTGGCTGTGTGTCTAACGTGTGAGGCGTGGTTACACACCCGCTTCACACGCCAGTGATCCGGGGCTTGTTTCCGGATCCGGTCAGGGATCACTACTGACGAGCTCAAACGAGGGCGAAACTCGAGTATAGTGCTTCCATATTGACGTGGATAGGCCTTAGGTTCATACCAGAATACGATCAGCGTTGCCTGTAGTGGGTTGTGCTCAATATTTAAAATTCAAATCCCGAAATAACCAAATTAATCAATTTGATTATTGCTCATTGGATTTAGGAGGCCTGGTGTTCCTTGCCAGTGAGAAGTCCTGATCGTTTCGGGTCCACATCGATTGACGGACGTCAGTCGCGGCGATTGGGCAATCTTGAGCATAGCCTACGATGGGTGACGTTGTAATATTCTGTTATGATAATTTGGCTGTGTGTCCAACGTGTGCCGCGTGGTTACACACCCGCTTCACACGCCAGTGATCCGGGGCTTGTTTCCGGATCTGGTCAGGAATATGCACTACTGAAGAGATCAAACGAGGGCGAAACTCGAGTATAGTGCTTCCATATTGACGTGGATAGGCCTTAGGTTCATACCAGAATACGATCAGCGTTGCCAGTAGTGGGTTGTGCGGACATCTCTACAACATACAACTAAAGATGTGTCGGTTGGGTCAGGCGGACATCTCTACAACATACAACTATAGATGTGTCCGTGGGGCCAGGCGGACATCTCTACAACATACAACTATAAATTTATATGTGGGGTCAGGCAGACAACTCTACAACATACAACTATAGATTTGTCTGTGGGGTCAGGCGGACATCTCTACAACATACAACTACAGATTTGTCTGTGGGGTCAGGCGGACATCTCTACAACATACAACTATAGATTTGTCTGTGGGATCAAGCGGACATCTCTACAACATACAACTACAGATTTGTCTGTGGGGTCAAGCGGGCATCCCTACAATATAAAACTATGCATTTTTAATAAGTTTACTAGGCGTTTTAATTTTTTCGGAACAGATCTGAATTTGTATTCTTCCTTCCTGTTTGCTTTAAGACTTTGGAAAGACACATTTAGCCAAGATGCCAGTGTATACCGCTCTGTTTAGAAAGATTCTCCACCCAAGGGAATTAGCTAAGGTTCCAAGTTACATTGCAAATCCTCAGTCTCTTTAGATATCACCAATGTTGAATAGGCCATATCTCCAATATATACGTTGATGGATAAGTAACAAAGACTTCTTCATCAGTCACTGTTGATTTGCAATGACAGTGTAGCTAGTCGTTTTCTTAAAGCAAATGAACGTAACTGCTGTCTAGGGGGTTAGATAAAAGATGTATACAATATCCAACGTTTAACTTTTTCAGCGGTAAAAATTTAAAAAAACAAAAAACGCGGAAAGCAAAACGTGTACTGTTAATTTCACAATGGAAATATTAACTGCGATAGACGACACAACGGGCAGCGTTGAGAGTTTGAGGTGCCACAACTGATCCAGAGTAATACACATCGATGTGACATAGTGATCTATACTGATGGGTCAGTGGTGAGAAACACATGGAGTGGTTGGAGTTTCATTGCGAAGGCTAATGGACAATTCTTGAAAAAGGAGAGTATGGCATATGAGGCTACAACCTCCAGCATGAGAATGAATGTGAAGGCAGTCACAGCGGCATTCCGTTGGTTAGAGAAGACCACTGCAACACACATTGTCTTCATTACGGACATCAAGGAAAGACATCACTGCACTCAGGACATACCCATATGCGCTCTGTCCCCTCGTTCAACAGCCAGTAAGTAAGGTGGAGAAAGGACTGTTTCGTGTGGTATGGCTATCGTCGCTTCAGAGGTCACATATTGTAAGAATTGTATGGATTATTTGCCGTGGCCATGCGGGAGTACGGGGGAATGAACAGGCTGACAGACTGGCAGGGAATGCACCTCTTGGTGGTCGATTACTTATGGACAAGGGAGAGGTAATCGTGCGCCTGTTGGACCAAGTGGAGAAGGCGGGGGAAGAGAATGAGAACCCGTATGTGGAAAGGGTGAGATTGAGAAGGATTGGCAGGGGTTCTGGTAGAATCTCAAAACTGAGAGGGAAGACCAGGAGAAATTTCAATCAGATAGCGGTTGGAACGATTAGTAGTGTGACTCTTCTCTGGCTGTAGAACAAGGGGACGGAGCGCATTTAGGCATGTCCTGAGTGCAGTGATGTCGGTTCTTAGCTCAATTCAACTCAACAGGCGACACAGCTGAGGGGTCAACGCCTGAGTTCGTCGTCCGCTAGAGGGACAAGACTGGTCACATATTTCTCCGTGCATTGAGACCTACAGCATGTGATGGCTCTATAAACATCAATGACACCCCCCCCCCCCTACCCCAGGTTCCTGTTTCGTTACATTAAAATCAGATAGCAGCGGGTACGATTAGTAGTGTGACTCTTCGCTGGCTGTTGAACGAGGGGACGGATCGCGTATGGGTATTTCCTGAGTATGGTGATGTCGGTTCTTAGCTCATCTCATCTCAACTCTATATTAAAAACTAATTTTAAAACAAAAACAATGTAGTCTACTATGTTCACATTATTGTTGTATACCAAATCGCACGCGGTGGGCAATGGCTTTACAAAAACGATGTGTGGTACTTCTGTGTTACGATCATCGGATGTGACTAAAAACCTATTGTCCGTATTCAGTATCTGTAAACCAGTATTGTTAGTCACATACAAACTCCGGTATTTCCACTGAATGACTTTAAAAGCTGTTTGTATGATTATGAATGCACTGTGTTCTCAATCAGGTCTGATCTTTCTTTATCAACAGAAAAAATAAGAACAGTACATAAAGTTAATCTGTTTGGAATGGCGTGTCACGTTAATGGGTTGAAAAACAATTTGATGTTCAACACCTTGGTTTCTAAGACCACATAAAATCCAAAACCTTGGTGTATCAAACCACAATGTTATACAAAATCTTGGTGTCTTAAGTTACATTGGTGCCCAAAACATGGGTGTCTTAAACCACATTAGTGCCGAAAACCTTGGTGTATTAACTCATATTTGTGCTAAAATCTTGGTGTCTTAAACCATGTCCGTGCCGAAAACCTTGGGGTCTTAAATTACATTGATATACAAAACCTTGGTGTCTAAAATTACATCACTATACAAAACCGTGATGTCTTAAACAACATTGATATACAAAACCTTGGTTTCTTAAACCACATTGATATACAAAACCTTGGGGTCTTAAATTACATTGATATACAAAACCGTGATGTCTAAAATTACATTACTATACAAAACCGTGATGTCTTAAACAACATTGATATACAAAACCTTTGTGTCTTAAACCACATTGATATACAAAACCTTTGTGTCTTAAACAACATTGATATACAAAACCTTGGTGTCTCAAATCATATTGGTGCTGAAAATCTTGGTGTCTTAAACTACACTGATGTACAAAACCTTGATGTCTCAAATCATATTGATATACAAAACCATGGTTTCTTAAACCATATAGATATACAAAACTATGGTATCTTAAACCACATTGGTGCTGAAATAAGTGGTGTCTTAAACTGCACTGATGTACAAAACCTTGATGTCTCAAATCATATTGGTGCTGAAAATCTTGGTGTCTTAAATCCTATTGATATACAAAACCATGGTTTCTTAAACCATATAGAAATACAAAACGTTGGTATCTTAAACCACATTGGTGCTGAAATAAGTGGTGTCTTAAACTGCATTGATATACAAAACCTTGATGTCTCAAACCATATTGGTGTCGAAAAACTGTGTGCCTTAAACCACATTGCTGCCGAAAACCTTGGTGTCTTAAATTACATTGATATAAAAAACCTTGGTGTCTTAAACCACACTGGTGCCAAAAACCATGGTGTCTTAAATCACATTTATATGCAAAACTTAGTATGTTAAACCACATTGATATACAAAACCTTGGTGTCTTAAATCACATTGGTACCGACAACCTTTATGTTTTAAATTACATTGATATACAAAATCTAGGTGTCTTAAACCATATTAATATACAACACCTTGGTGTCTTAAACCACATTGGTGTCCAAAACCTTGGTGTCTTACACCACATTGGTGTCCCAAACCTTGGTGTCTTACACCACATTGGTGCTCAAAACCTTGGTGTAGTAAATCACATTTATGTCCAAAACGTTGGTGTCTTAAACTGTGTTGATATTCAAAACATTGTGTCTTGAACTATATTGATATAACCTCGGTGTCTTAAACGACATTGATGCCCAAAAACCTTGGTGTCTTAAACAAAATTGATAATCAAACCTTGGTGTCTTAAATTACATTGATGTTCAAACGTTGGTTTCTTAAACCATATTGATATACAAAACACTGTGTCTTGAACTGCATTGCCCCGGGTAGGTTAACCCGGTCAACACATGCCCGCAGAAGTCGGATGTGTCGTCCTGACGGCGCAAGAACGCAGCTCTTCGGTAAACAGGCACAACGCAGTCACATCCGAAAAAAAAATCCGGATGAACGCAGAAGAAGAAGAAGAAGAACTGCATTGATGCCCAAAACCTTGATGTCTTAAATTATATTGATGTACTATACAAACTCTTGGTGTCTTAAACCCTATTGATGTTCAAATCTTGGTGTCTTAAACCACAATGATGCTCAGATCTTGGTGTCTTAAACCACATTGATGCTCAAACCTTGGTGTCTTAAATCACATTGATGTTCAAACCGCTAAGAAATGTCCCAAGGTCTTGGCCAAGGCTGATCCTGTTCGTGGTGTTGCGAAATCTGCGTCCCAAACCACGTACATGAAAAATATTTTCTAAATAAATGTCAAACAAAATAAAGGTCCCTTTTGCACGCCATAAGGCGCATAGAAGATATAGTTCTAGATCTATATTTGTGTAAACCAATGAGCTCTCGGTGAGTGATGTGGTCAGTATGAAACCAGTCGCCTTTACGTCCCAAGATATTACTTGTACAGGTGTATTTTTAACTGTGCAGTTTTTGACAATATTGTCGGTCCAAGTTTTGTATTTACATACTGTGGAGTTCGTGCAACATAATAGGTAAATACAAAACTTGAAATGGCAATATTTTCAAACACTGCACAGTCATTAAAAATACACCCTATACCTATAGTATGCTGGGTCGAAGTGGTAGCTCAGGTCAGTTTTAATAATCAGCCTAGCGAATTCTATGCTATAACCACCTGGCCCGTAGGCGGGCGTCTTGTCACTACTCCATTGTGGCTCCCTTGATACACGTTTGTTTTGGCGTTCGCTGCTTTAAACTCAAGCCTAGTAAATTCATGTGCTACGACTACTAGTGCACTGGGCGGATTTTAACGTGTGTATTAGCTTTTCCTATTACCAGTGTCCCTCGGCATCAGGCAAACCCACTCCGACTTCTGAGGTATTTGTGATTTATATCCCAAAGTCAAGAACGACAAGTCAACCTTATAATCATGATGCTTCTGAAAAGACCCACACACTTTATTTGGACAAAACTGTTACAAATTGTCGCGGACTAAGGGAAACAATGATGAATTTTAATTCCCTTCTGCTGGTGTTTCTCAGACTTCTCTCCCTCTAACAGTGAAATTTAAGGGAGCTTTGCTTGCCCCGCTTAACTCTTCTCAAATAAAGCTCGCTCTCTCGGCAGATGGCGATAAAACTTATCATAAAACTAATACAGCAATACTCTATGTGAAACAATAAGTGAGCATATTTTCCCACATTTAAGAATAATAACATCTAAAGCCTACTCATCATTGGCACATTGCCGTCGTGACAGACGATAATTTGTTACATTGTGCTTCAAAAAGACTTAAAAACTACAATCCATAGTGGTGGCGAATGTGACTGATAAGGCCTATTCGCGCTGTAAATGTTCGTCCACAGTGGGTGCATGTGAACACATGGTAATTTTTATTTCCAAAATCATGCACCATCTTACGCCTCACACGCTCGGTGTGTGACTTATCTGCAATAATGTTCTCCTTTGTCTTTATTCCATTTCTGATATTTGCCTTCCATGCAACACGTTCAGCGGCGACTTGCTCCCAATGTGCATTATCAATGCCTGTATCAATCATGTCCCGCTAACACACATCGTTGTATCGTAGTAGAGGCCGACACTGAGATCTCTTACCCGTCTGTAATTCACCAAAAAAAAAAGATGTCCTTTGGTATTCTACCATCATCCATCCTCCTAACGTGTCCTATCCGTCTAAGTCTACGAAGACTGAGCATGGAATATACGGTCACACAACCTGATCTTTCCAATACTTCAGTATTTGTGATTTTGTCTTGCCACTTAATACCAAATATTTTTCGCAGACACCGCATATGAAAGCTGTTTAAACGTTTCTCTTGGTGTGAGTAAGTTGTCCAGGCTTCACTGCCATAAAGAAGAGTACTAAGGACACAAGCTTGATAGACGAGGAATTTTGTTTTGGCAGTAAGATTCCTGTTCTCCCAGACTCTTTTTGTTAACCTGTTAATTGTTGTTGCTGCCTTACCAATCCTGATCTTAATTTCCTAATCTAGGGATAATGTGCTATTTACCTCTGATCCTAGATATGTAAAAAGATCTACTATCTCTAGTTCGGCGTCGTCAATAAAGATTGATGGTACCCCGTGTGCACCTTGTGACATAATCTATGTCTGACCTTTTTCTAATTGTTAAAACAAATTCAGAACAAGTATTGGAGAATGCGGATAGCAGACGTTGTAATTCTTCCTCAGAGTGAGTCGTAATTGCAGCATCATCTGCAAACAGCAACTCTCGAATTAGTACGCTCCTAATTTTTGTCTTGGCCTTCAATCTCTGAGCATTGTAGAGGCCGCCATCTGAGCGTTTGTGAATGTATATACCGTCATCCTGATCACGAATGGCATATTTCAATAGAAGTGAAAAGTATATTCCCAAGAGGGTGGCAGCTAGTACACAACCTTGCTTAACTGCACTCTTGATTTCAAATTCTTCAGAAGTTGCACCATCAAACTTGACTATACCCTTTATGCCTGTGTGGAACGATTCCACAATGGACAGAAGAGTTGGTGGGCAGCAAATCTTCTTTAGCGCCTTGAACAGACCCTCAAGACTGACCAAATCAAATGACCATGAGGTCGATGAAGGCAATAAAACAGTGGTTGATTCTGTTCATGGCATTTTTCTTGCATTTGTCGCAATGAGAATATCGTATCAATGGTAGACCGGTTCTGTCGGAAGCACAATGTGATTCAGAGTAGACTTGATCTCCTAGGACTTGAAGTCTGCGCAGAACAATTCTGGGAAATACTTTCCCAACAATACACAAAAGTGAGATACCCCAATAGTTGTTGCAGTCGCTCCGATCACCCTTGTTCTTGTACAGTGTTATGATGCTTGAATCTTTGAAATCCTGTGGGACTTGTCCTTCTCGTCAGCATAGCTCTATTAGCTGGTGGATCGGTAGAGTGAGTGTGTCTTGCCCACTCCTTATAACCTCTATTGGAATCCCATCCTTACCTGAAGCCTTGCCAGATGCAAGATCATTTATAGCACCCTTAACTTCTGTTATGGTGGGAAATGTGTCCAGGTGGTCAAGAGTTGGTAGGGCCTATATGGCGGTGAGGACATGATCCGCTAGTTTGGTCTCACTTGAGTAAAGCTCCAAATAGTGCTCTACCCGTCTGCTGTTTCTTATCAGTTATGATTTCTCCAGTCAAGGTTTTCAATGGTACACTTCTTTTGATCAGTGGACCATAGGCTTTCTTTATCCCGTCATACATACTTCTGATGTTTCCCTTATCACTTGCACTTTGAATGGACTCACATAATTTGATCCAATAGTCATTTGCATACTGCCTGGCAGCCTTTTGCACATCCTTCCTAGCTTGCTTCAGCTCACTGAGAGTGTTACGCGTTGTTCTTTCCTTGATTCATAAGAGAATTACCTTCTTTTTATCAATGCTCAGTGTCTGGCTGTTTGCCGTAAACCAGTCCTGCCTCTTATGATCTACAGTGCCGTAAACCTCTACCGCTGCTTTTATAAAGAGTTTCCTTAAGTTTACCCCATTTTTCACCTGCTGTTCAAATTTCTGATGTATCATTGAACGTGTCTTCAAGTTGCTGTTGCAACTCAAAGCACTTACCAGGATCGCGGGTGTTGATAATATTAATCCTAGGTCTAGATTTGTGTTTAGCTGTGTAGATTCTCTTTGGTCTCAGTCTAACCCTTGCAACAACCAGAGAATGATCCGTATCACAGTCAGCACTGTGGTAACTTCGTGTTAATGATGTTTGGTTCAGATGTTGTCTCCGTGTGATAATGAAGTCCAGCTGATGCCAATGGCCGGATCTTGGATGTTTCCATGTGACCTTATGCAGATCTTTTGTTGTAAAAAAGGAATTTGTAATACATAGATCATTTCTGGTGCAATGCTCCAGCAGCCTTTGCCCCTTTTCAATCATGCGACCAATGTTGTATTTTCCAAGCCACACTGGCCCAAGACCGGTTAAGACCGGGAATGGAGTTATACCTCTCCATAGCACAAAGCATGGGCTAAAATACAGAGACCATGTGTTGCCCATGCAGCATGATCCCTCTCTCGGCCTGTCCATTTCATTCCAGAGGAAAAATAACAGCAATACATCTGGAACAAGACAAGCTGCAGAAGCTGCCGGATCAGCAAAGCAATGCTCTAACTGTCCGCCTGTCGGAGCTTCGATCCTAGACCAGCTGCCAACCAAGGCTTGGGGCCTGGTCTGCCCTGCCATTACATTTTGTCTTTAGGTTGGATTTCCTCGCACCAGGATAAGACTTGTACCCTCCCAATTGCGCTATTCCGCCCGAAGCCGTTGTCACAATGGAGGTGTCGGGTTTGGTAAGCGCCGCCTAACAATCGGTGCTAACAGAAGGCAGGTGGTACTGTCTGCTGTCATTAGGTAGCTCAGTCATATAAGCCTACTAATTAATTTTAAATCATTTGCTGATTTTTGCTCGTGGTGGATTGAGTGTGGCGGGGTAGGGGTATTCTCTTTCAAAAGAGAAGTAAGGTGCCTCCTTCCCTCCGCTATCCTACGGGACCCCCTGGGCAAGGTGCAGTACCCGTTTAGCCTCCCGATCAGGGTTACGTGAAGCCATGGGTACAGGTGGTGGATAAAGCTTAAGAGCAGCCGACAGATAGTTGTAGGTTATGGTCTCCAGCTTTACGACAGTAGGCAGATGATCTCTCTCTCTCTCTCTCTCTCTCTCTCTCTCTCTCTCTCTCTCTCTCTCTCTCTCTCTCTCTCTCTCTCTCTTTCTCTCTCTCTTTCTCTCTTCTTTTTTTTCGGAGGAGATTATGGCTACGGTCATTGACCATTACGGTCACTGCTAAGAAGGAAAGCAATGACAAACTACCTTCTTTACAGATGCCAAGAAAATTATGTTGTGCGGTCTCATCGAAATTCAGAGAAACGGCGTAAATGTGAGCAGCCCCGCCCGGTAGGGATAGTCACGTGCATCAGGTGACTCCAGACCGTCAGCAGGCTACTAGGTGCAAATGATTACTGTTATTGAAAGTAGGAACTTGGAATGTTAGAACAATGAGTGCAGATGGAAAAATAGAAAATATCAAACAAGAAATGGAAAGAGAGAAGATTAATAGTTTAGGAGTGTGCGACGAGGTTGAAAGGGTATCAAGGTATCAAGACAGAAAAGAATTCATCAGAACAGATATTTTAAAAAAAAAAAAAAAACAGAAAAAATAAAAACATTTCACTGTACATAATGCCGTTTCCAGAATGGAAACACACACGTTCTCCACGAAAATACAGTTCATCATGGGTGGAAACGGCAGTCATTAGAAAACAAGGCAAAACACCGGTCACTTCTGCGTCACAACCAGCCGCCATGCTTGCAGATATTTCTAGATGTTGTTGTTCCGTTTCTAGATGTTTTCTAGCCAGCAACGCCATTTTTCGAGTATGCAGTTCACGCCAAAACACCTCGGACAGATGTAAAATACATTTCATTATACATATTACCATCTCCAGAATGCCAAAACATCAGTCTTCCACGAAACACAGTTCATCGTCAAAGGAAGCCGCAATCAACCAGAAGACCAGTAGCCACACATTTCTGCATAAGGCACAAAAAAACGGTCAATTCTGGGACATAGCCAGCATCCATTGCCCTGAACATGCAGTTCACGCTCCACAAACTCAGGCAGATTTAAAAGCATTTCACACAAATTCACAGTTCACAGCGTCGCGCCGCGCACTCAACTCAGTAGCAAGGCGGCGGAACCATAAACTACCAGTCCAACATGAGGAACATGCGAATGCAGACGGTTGCCACGAGCATAAACACTCCAGAGGTCTTAACCGTTTCACTGTCTATTCTCCATGTTTGTGACCGGACATCAATTTATCTACAACATTCACTCATCTGTATATACTAGAACAAACTCCTGTCTCATATGCGGCATTTCTCACAATAACATGCAAAACAGCACGGCTTTAGTTGATCTCGGACCCTTCTCCTCCAGGAACTAACATTGTTATGTTGTTCCCATTTAATAAAAGTTTGTCCAGCTTTGTCACTCGTCTACCTTCTGGTGTGCATTCAAACTCTGTGACATCCTCAAGAACCATGTTGACAAAATCGTCAAACCCTAAGAAAATTTCAACAATCTCTTTATCGTTCTTCATGATAATGTGAATCCTTGATCCAATACACTTGCCCACCAACCCCAGTGGTAAAATCTGCGTTGGGTTTGCGACCGTGCTTGCCATTTTCAAATAGGGTAGGAAATCAAGGCGATGGATGCAGTGTAGCAACAATGGTTTGGGAGAGCGAAACGAAAGAGGATACAGACTTGTAGAATGGGCAAAAGAACAAGAAATGATTGTAGGAAACACTTGGTTTAAACAGCATCCTAGAAATTATGGATATGGAGTTCAGACAGCAGGATTTAAAACCAGATAGATTACATCTTAATTAGCAGAAGGTTTCGAAATGCGTTACTGTCACTGTCATTTACTGCCAATATAGTACCTTGCGGTGTATTGCAGAGGGGTCTTTGAGCCTAAGTGATTAAGGCCGCCTGGCTAGTGCAGTCGCCGCGAACTGTGCAGGTTAGGATTTTCTCTTTGCCCTCGATAGAAAAAAAAAAAATCCCACTCCTTCCTGAGGGATCGAACCCGGGTCTCTCGAAGGAAAGTCCGACGGTCTAGCCACTCGACCAGCCGCTCCTCTTCGAAATGCGTTAACAGTCATAAAAACAGTCCCAATGCAGACTATTACAGTGATCACAGATTAATTACAGGCACATTGAGAATAAGGATAAAGACCGCCATGTATACAACAGGAAACCCTAAAAATGATTTGCACAAATTGAAAACTGACAAAAGAAATACACGATAATGTTATCATAGATGTAAAGAGCAAATTTGATATATTGCTATCTAGAGATCCTATTTCAAGATGTGGATGATCAATGGGAAATATTGAAGAATTCAATCAGTTGTGCTGCAGAAAAAACTATTCCAAAATTAAAGAAAGTGGGTCGTAAGACATGGATGACTGAAGAAATCTTACAACTAATGGAAACAATAAGACAAAACAAAAATAACCCTGCCAAATGTGAAGAAATTCACAGAATAGTCAGAATATTGTGTAAGGAGGCAAAAGAAGCATAGTTCGAGAAAAACTGCATAGAACTTGGGGGGGGGGGGGGGGGGGACTCACACACAACAGTAAAAATACCAATCTAATGCACAAAAGAATCAAAGAACATATACATCATCAGGCTGCCTAAAGACAAAAGATGGAAAAATCATAATAGAAACAGATCAGATTTTACATGTATGGTCACATTATGCAAAAGACCGTTATGTTGAAAACAGAGAAGAATAGTATAATATTCAAAATAATAATGAAAGACCATCAATTTTGAAGATGGGAGTTCAGAATGCTCTTAACAATATGAAATCTGGCAAGACCCCCGGTTAAGACAGCATCACAACAGAAATTATTAATGCTTTAGAACAGTGGTTCTCAACCTTTTTTTGGCCCTTGCACCCCTTTACCATATGTTCAGAATGTTATTCCCCCCTTTTGTATTTCTCACTATGAATCCCCCTGCCCCTACACATTATACGTAAAAATGGAAGCTAAATTTAATAACACATACTAGAACAAGCCTAGATGTTTACATAAAAGGTGTTTTGCGGGTCTACTTAAGTTATAATACGAATTTCAGAAGGGCAAGAAGTACAGAACCGTAAAATATGGAGCAAAAAACAATATCAAGTAATCGATTCTTGTATTAACGCGATCGTGAAATAACATTAATTCTCCTCCTCCCCCCCCCCCCCCCCCTGGAAACCCTAAAATTCCACCCAAAGGGTGAATTCCCCACCGGTTGAGAACCACTGCATTACTAGAATATGGAATAAATAAAGTTACCAGACTGCTGAATGCAATATATGATACTGAAAATATACCTCATGAATTATGTAACTCTGTATGTATTGCAATCCCAAAGAAATCAGGAGCCATGGAATATGATCAACATAGAACAATTAGTATAATGAGTCACATCACGAAGATTTTGCTAAGAATTATCATGCAAAGAGTTAGGAAGGAAATGCAACCTGAAATAGGAGAAGAACAATGTGGGTTTGTAGAGGACAAGGGTACAGTAAATGCTGTATATATATATACTGAGAACAGTAATCGAACGTTCTATAGAAGTAAACAAAGATTTACACCTTTGCTTTATTGACTACACAAAGGCTTTCGATAAAGTGAGACATGCCGACATGATAAGGATGCTTGAAGATCTACAAATTGATGGAAAAGACCTAAGACTTGTAAAAAAAACATATTAGATATTGTAAACAACAAGCTGCCATAAGAGTTGATAATGAAGTCGGTAAATATCAACCTATTAAGAGAGGTGTGAGACAGGGATATTTAATGTCTCCAGATCTTTTTTTTTTCCCCTGTACAACGAAACATTGGGGAACGATGCACCAATAACATTAGATATGCAGATGATACAGTCTTGATTGCAGACAATGAACAGAACCTGCAACATTTAGTAGATGCGGTTGTTGCACACAGTGAACAACTAGGGTTAGAACTGAATTGTAAGAAGAGACAGATTATGGTCGTCACTGCAAAGAAAGAAATACCATAATGTAATATACAAGTAAATGCACATATTCTTAAACAGGTGAATTGGTTCAGTTATCTCAGAACAGTCATAACATATGATGGGAGATGCCTTGAAGAACTTAGAACAAGAATTGCCATGGCGAAGGTAGGCTTTTGCAAGATGAAAAACATACTGACCAATAAAAATATATCAACTGAAACGAGAAAAAGAGTGTTGAAGTGCTATATAGAACCTATACTTTTGTTTGGATGTGAAGCATGGACAATGAGCAGACAAGCTGAAAAAAACATCTGATGGCTGTGGAAATGTGGTTTCTGAGGAAAATGCAAGGAATACCATGGACAGACAGAAAAACCAACGAACAAGTCCTTTCAAGAAACAAATGAAGATCGTAAACTGATTAGAGACATTAGACGTAGACAGTCAAAATTTTTTGGGCGTGTTATGAGAAGAAATGAATTGGAGAACTTGGTGACGACAGGCAAGATCGAAGGGAAGAGACTAAGGGGAAGACAGAGAAGTAAATACCTGGATGGCTTGGCCACGTGGCATGGTCGAGACATAAACACAGAGCTGATCTACGACTCTGGTGATCGAGTGAAATGGCAAAACATAGCCGCCCATTGCTTATCGGCAGGGCACATAATGGATGGATAGATGGATGGGTGGAGTGTGAGAGCAGCCGACATATTGTTGCAGGTTATGGTCTGCACTCTGCAGTGATAGGCAGAAGCTCTCAGCAGTATAGATAATGGCAATGGCCACCGGCTGGAACAGTAACTGCCCAGAAGGAAAGCAATGGCAAACTACCTTCTGCAAAACTTGCCAAGAAACCTTCACAACCATGATAGGAAACCTAATAAGAAAGAGGTCTGGTGGTGAAACGCCCAGGCCAGGGAGATCAGATAAAACTGGGGAAGAGTGTGATACAGGGGCTAGTACTAGTAATGGTGATGACAGAGTTATTCCTGACGGTGTTACCAAGGAAATCCCATGTGTCAGACTAAGAAAGAGAGTGAGACTAGGAACGTGGAATGTGAGAAGTCTGTATGAGGGACAGCTTAAGATAATATGTGATGAGATTGAGAGGTTAAATATTAACATTTTAGGAATTAGTGAACATCGCTGGAGTGGCAAGGGACATTTTACAACTGAAAATGGAAGTCTTTTTTTTATATTCTAGTAGAGATGTCGGAGGCCAGAGCAGAGTGTCATTTTGTTTAGATAAAATAACTGCAAAAGCTTTAATTGGGTATAACCCGATTAGTGATAGAATCCTCACTGTCAGACTTAATTGCCATAAAAAAAAAAAAAAAAAAAAAAAAAAAAAAAAAAAAAAAAAAAACCCTCATACATATTTATGCACCCACTTCAACAGCAGAGGAAGACGAAATTGAAGATTGTTACAGCACACTGCAAGACACATTACATAAGATTGGTCCTAATGACATAATAATAATAATAATAATAATAATAATAATAATAATAATAATAATAATAATAATAATAATAATAATAATAATAATAATAATAATAATAATAATAATAGGAGATTTTAAAGCAAAAGTGGGTACAGGAAGTGCCATGTAGCACTTCAGAATGAGATACAGAATTTATAAGTGAGAAATAATCCGAAGAGTTAATCTCAAAGAAGCAGACGGCAAGAGTCGCCAAGGTATGTCACGATATGAAAAACGTCACTGCGTGATACATTAGCAACCGGCAAGTTAGGTTTCGGCTGACAACAAGAAGGCGACACAAAATTTTCAGAGGCGAATTATTAACGTAAATCAATCTAGAAGATGGAAATGGTAAAAATGAACCATCGTTTAGGAAAGATATGATCAAGGCACACTCCAAAGTCAGGAATGACGATTGGCCATGGATATTTAAACCAGAATTTGAAGGAATGGCTCAAGGTTAGCAAGTGTCAACAGACAGGAGTTCCTGTAAGTATTTGCTCGTATGGTAAGCTGCAAGGATGCAATCTAAGTAACGCTCGGTGGTTAGGCATTATCTTGGCATTCGATTTATTAAATATGTATGATCAATATTGTGCGTATGCCTATGCACGTATCACCGACCCTCCCAGCAACATGGGAACGGTGCATATTAATCTTTAAGGACGTCACAAGATATTTTATATAAATAAATATCGTATTGCAAGAAATGTCAACCTGCCTCAAGTCGTTTGATATTTATTAACGTTGCTCCGGTTATTCTGCTGGACTGTTTTGTTGTACGGCGAGCTGGGAATAATATTAAATAACATTGCTGGCAGGAAGATCCGAACATGACAGACACATTTTAGGAAAATTTGGATTTGGAAGTAGAAATAATGTAGGTGACAAATTAATTGAATTTTGCGCAGAAAATGAGTTAACGATGGCCAACACACTTTTTAAACAACACCCAAGAAGACTCTTTACGTGGAAGTCCCCGGACAGTACTACCAAAAACCAGATAGATTATTTTTTAATACAAAGAAGATGAAGATCAAGCATAACATCTGCAAAAACCCAATGGAGATCAAGCATAACATCTGCAAAAACCCAACGAAGTGCAGACTGTGATACAAATCATCAGTTATTAGAAGCAGATGTGAAAGGAAAACTCAGAAAGCTTACCCGAGGATCAAGGCCACTTCGTTTTGATCTCGCAAAAATGCCAGATGCATACAACGTAGAAGTGATGAATAGTTTTGGGGTCTTGATGTCTATACTGGAGGACTTGACACCTGACGAATTGGCAATACAAGCTAGAGTTTTCTTGATAACTGCAGCCAAAGATTTAATTCCGACAAAGAAAAAGCAACATAAGCCATGGATTACATAAGACACGTTAGAATTAATAAAACAAAGAAGGGAATTGTAACAGAAAGGAGGTGAATCCAATAACAGCAGGATGAAGTATAATTCGTTAATTCGAGAAATAAGAAAGAACCAATAAAGGACAAAAACGTATGTATACAAGATTGCTGTACCAGTATAGAGCAATATGATAAGACTGGAAGAGATTGCAAAATGTTCGAAGAAATGAAAATTATTGACAAGAAATGTTCAATCTCAGTTGAATGTTATCTGTGACATACATTAACAGAATTTAGACAAATTCTAGAAAGATTGCAGGAGTACTGCAATGGAATGTATGATGTGAATGACAGTGAGGATATGAATGAGATACATTAACCAATGGCAGCAGAGACAGAAATCGAACCTTCATTAGGTGAAATTGCATGAGCAATAAAGAACCTGAAGAATGGTAAATCACCCGGATGTGATGAGATACCAGCTGAGCTAATTAAAGCGGGAGCAGAAGAAAACATACAAATCTATCATGTATTATGTAAAAAGATATGGAAATATGGTATATGGCCAAAAGATTGGAAGAGATCTTCATTCCAATACCAAAAAGGGCAACCTGAAATTATGCATCAACTATAGATCTGTTGCCCTGATCAGTCATGTAAGTAAAATTCTACTAAAATCATAATGGGAAGACTTCGTAAGAAAATGGAAGAAGAAATTAACGGGCTCAAATTGGATTTATACAAGGAAGATGAACAAGAGATCATATACTCAACATGCGTTTAATAATAGAGAATTGCAGATAATTTAATGTAAACCTATTCTCATGTTTTGAGGACTATTCAAAGACATTTGACTGTGTACAACATCAGAAACTTTGGGAAACCATGAGGAATATGGGCTTTCCATCATATGTAATTTTTTTTTTCGCATATCCTTTTCAGGACATCGCTGTCAACATCAGCATCTTTCATCTGATTGTTGATTTCTTGGCAAAATTACGTTCAGTAGTTTGCCATTGCTTTCTGAGCGACCGGCTCACATAACCCGTAAGTTATCGACGCGGAGAGAACTGATATCGATTCTTGCGCACTTCACGTTACTCACGAGAGCATACGGGATTACGGAGAAATTAGTTTAACGCCTAGACCAGGGAGACCGGCATCACATATAATACAACTCATAAAAATGCTCTATCTAGACTAGCGGTTCTCAACCTTTTTTTAACCGTGCCCCCTTCACCATATTTTCAGAACGTCACCCCCCCCCCCCCACCCCTTTTCCTATCAAATATTTGGCCCGTGCCCCCCTTCACCGTATTTACAGAACGTCATTCCCCCCCCCCCCTTTTTCATATTTCCTATCTAAAAATCTCCCCACCCCTACACAGTATACGTAAAAATGGAAGGTAAATTTAATAGCATATACTAAAACAAGTCTAGACATCCACATAAGACATGATTTGTGGGTCTACTTACTTCATAAAATGAATTTTAGAAAGATGAGAAGTACATAACTGTAAAGTATGAAGGGAAAAACAATATCAAGTAATCGGTTCTTGTATTAACGCGATCTTGAAATGGTCTTCATTCTCCCCCCCCCCCCCCCTGGAAACTCTAAAATTCCCCCTGGGGGGGGGGGGGGGAATTCCCCACCGGTTGAGAACCACTGATCTTGACCAACAAGCAGTGTTTAGAATAGATGGAGAGACATCAAATTGGTTTGACATCAAGCAAGGAGTCCTTCAGGGCTGTGTGCTGTCCCCCTATTTGTTTAACATGTAAGAAATGTCAGAGATAATATAAACAGGGAGCTATATGATGTCGGCCGGTCTCCCTGGATAGGAGTTAAACGACTTTCTCCGTAATCCCGTTTATCCACGTAGGGTAACGCAGCGCGCGAGAATTAGTAGCGGTTCTCGCCGCGTTGGTGAATTACGGGATAAGTGAGCCGGCAGCTCAAAATGCAGTGGCAAACTACTGAGTGTAATCTTGCCAAGAAATCAACAACAGCGGTCAAATGCTGGTGTTGACAGCGGTGTCCTGTAAAGGATATGCGGGAAAAAAAATATGATGCCCTAAATATCAATGGTCATGACATACCAGAGATTCGATATGCTAATGGTACAGTATTGCTATCCACAACACAGAATGAATAGTGAAAATCATAACTTATATCTTAACATAGCAAAAACAAAGATAATGCATACAGATAAAACTATTATAGAGAAAGAAATATATGTTAATGAGGGAAGATTGGAGGTGGTGGAAACTTTTGTTTATCTTGGGTCATTGATTACCAACAATGGGGCACAATGAAAGAAATTAAAAGACGAATATCTATTGCTCTTCAAAGACTAAAACAACTGAATAAATTGTGGAGTGGGATAGATAGAACTACAAAAATTAGATTTTTAAGAGCATGCATCTTTCCCATTGCAACATACGCCAGTGAGGCCTTGACACTTACTAAACAAGCTGAACAGCGAATAAATGCCTTTGAATATAAATATTATAGACGAGTTCTAAGAATATCTTGGATAAAGGAAAAAACAAAGGCTTCCGTACTTTAAGAGCTGAATATTAAAAAAGGTTGGCTATTACTGATGATAAAACAAAGAAAATAGAAATATCTTGGTCAGTTGAACCCTCACAAAAGTTTGGAGAGAACAATAATGGAGGGATACATGCCTGGGAAGACAGGAAGAGGAAGGCCAAAGAGAAAATGGGTGCAGGATGTGGCGGATGATCTCCAGATGGGTGTATCGGACACGGGACATCTTGCTTATGGTCGAGAGGTTTTCTGGAAGGTTTTTATGGGAGCGAGGTTCTGCAAAGGACATGCTACTCAATGAATGAATGAATGTATTTTTCTCACATTCTGCGATCTCTAAACACATTGTCCGGGCCGGTTTTATGCAACTGATTGTTTGAATACACACGCTATCACAATATGTCTTCAGAGGAACGAGGTGTTTTAGAAGTTAACTCGAGAAGTAAGTAAGGCAAGTATGAAGCACGTAAGTGAGTGTAAGTATTTTAGTAAGCAAGAAATTGTGTAAGCAACTAAGTGTAAGTAAGCAACTAAGTGTAAGTAAGCAAGTAAGTAAGAAAGTAAGTGTGTAATCAAGTAAGTGTGAGTAAGCAAGTAAGTGTAAGTAAGCAAGTAAGTGTAAGTCAGTGTAAGTAAGCAAGTAAGTGTTAGTAAGCTAAGCAAGTAAATAAGAAAGTAAGTGTGTAAACAAGTAAGTGTAAGTAAGCTAAGCAAGTAAATAAGAAAGTAAGTGTGTAAGCAAGTAAGTGTAAGAAATCTAAGCAAGTAAGTAAGAAAGTAAGTGTGTAAGCAAGTAAGTGTAAGTAAGCTAAGCAAGTAAATAAGAAAGTAAGTGTGTAACCAAGTAAATATAAGTAAACAAGTAAGTGTGTAAGCAAGTAAGTGTGTAAGCAAGTAAGTGTGTAAGCAAGTAAGTGTACGTAAGCTAAGTAAGTAAGTAAGAAAGTAAGTGTGTAAGCAAGTAAATATAAGTAAACAAGTAAGTGTAAGCAAGTAAGTGTGTAAGCAAGTAAGTGTGTAAGCAAGTAAGTGTGTAGGCAAGTAAGTGTGTAAGCAAGTAAGTGTAAGTAAGTGTGTAAGCAAGTAAGTGTGTAAGCAAGTAAGTGTAAGTAAGTGTGTAAGCAAGTAAGTGTGTAAGCAAGTAAGTGTGTAAGCAAGTAAGTGTGTAGGCAAGTAAGTGTGTAAGCAATTAAGTGTTAGTAAGTGTGTAAGCAAGTAAGTGTATGTAAGCAAGTAAGTGTAAGTAAGCAAATAAGTGTAAGTAAGCAAGTAAGTGTAAGTAAGCAAGTAAGTGTAAGTAAGCAAGTAAGTGTAAGTAAGCAAGTAAGTGTAAGTAAGCAAGTAAGTGTAGGTAAGCTAAGCAAGTAAATAAGAAAGTAAGTGTGTAAGCAAGTAAGTGTAAGTAAGCAAGTAAGTGTAAGTAAGCAAGTAAGTGTAAGTAAGCTAAGCAAGTAAATAAGAAAGTAAGTGTGTAAGCAAGTAAGTGTAAGTAAGCAATTAAGTGTAAGTAAGCAAATAAGTGTAAGTAAGCAAGTAAGTGTAAGTAAGCTAAGCAAGTAAATAAGAAAGTAAGTGTGTAAGCAAATAAGTGTAAGTAAGCTAAGCAAGTAAATAAGATGGTAAGTGTGTAAGCAAGTAAGTGTAAGTAAGCTAAGCAAGTAAGTAAGAAAGTAAGGGTGTAAGCAAGTAAGTGTGTAAGCAAGTAAGTGTGTAAGCAAGTAAGTGTGTAAGCAAGTAAGTGTGTAAGCAAGTAAGTGTGTAAGCAAGTAAGTGTAAGTAAGTATGTAAGCAAGTAAGTGTGTAAGCAAGTAAGTGAAAGTAAGTGTGTAAGTAGGTAAGTGTGTAAGCAAGTAAGTGTGTAAGCAAGTAAGTGTAAGTAAGTGTGTAAGCAAGTAAGTGTACGTAAGCAAGTAAGTGTAAGTAAGCAAGTAAGTGTAAGTAAGTAAGTAAGTGTAAGTAAGCAAGTAAGTGTAAGTAAGCAAGTAAGTGTAAGTAAGCAAGTAAGTGTAAGTAAGCAATTAAGTGTAAGTAACCAAGTAAGTGTAAGTAAGCAAGTAAGTGTAAGTAAGTGTGTAAGCAAAAAAGTGTAAGTAAGTGTGTAAGCAAGTAAGTGTACGTAAGCAAGTAAGTGTAAGTGAGCAAGTAAATGTAAGTAAGCAAGTAAGTGTAAGTAAGCAATTAAGTGTAAGTAAGCAAGTAAGTGTAAGTAAGCAAGTAAGTTTAATTAAGCAATTAAGTGTAAGTAAGCAAGTAAGTGTAAGTAAGCTAAGCAAGTAAGTAAGAAAGTAAGTGTGCAAGCAAGTGCGTGTGTAAGCAAGTAAGTGTAAGTATACCAAGCAAAGTCATCAAGCAAGACAGCAAGCAAGTCATGAAGGAATACAACAAGCAAGTCATCAATTAAGTCATCAAGTAAGTCATCAAGTCAAAATCTCCTGCGTGCGGAATCTCGCCGGTCGCGTGAACCGCACTGAAGACAGTGTCAGGCGGGGAGTCTGACGGTATTACACGCTTATATAGGTCCAGACACTTACGATTGACAGATGTACACGCTCATACTGGTCCAGACACTATATTTGAGGCACTCAGCTGAGGGGAATGGCCGAACGTCTCTAAGTCAAATCCCCCGGATGTGAGGGCCTGGCCGCTACTCACCTTCTGCTCTTGGAGGTTTGATACTCAGCCGCCAGTGTCTGCAGCCTGCCTTGTTCCAGGCGTACTGGTCATTCTTTTCCTCTGGAGAAAACAAGGCAAGGCCGAGAGAGGGATCATGCTGCACGGGCAATACATGTTCTCTGAATCCAAGCCCAGGCATTGTGCGATGGAATTCTAGCTCTAGCTCCAATCCACGTACTTTTGTCTGTAAAGAAGACAAAGTGCCACTAAGTCATCAAGTAAATCATCAAGTAAATCATCAAGTAAATCATCAAGTAAGTAATCAAGTAAGTCATCAAATAAATAATTAAGTAAATCATCAGGTAAATCATCAAGGAAATCATCAAGGAAGTCATCAAATAAGTCATGAAGTAAGTCATTAAGTATGCCATTAAGTAAATCATCAAGTAAATAATCAAAGGAGTCATCAAATAAATAATCAAATGAGTCGTCAAGTAAATCATCAAGTAAGTAATTGATTCAATCATCAAGTAAGTCGTCAAGTAAGTCATAAAGCAAGTCATCAAGTAAATAATCAAGTAAGACATCACATAAATTATTAAGCAAGTCATCAAATAAATCATCAAGTAATTCGTCAAGTAAATCATCAAGTACGTCATCAAGTAAATCATCAAGTACGTCATCAAGTAAGTCATCAAGTTAGTCATCAAACAAGTCATCAAGCAAGTCATCAAGCAAGTCATCAAATGAATCATCAAGCAAGTCATCAAATGAATCATCAAGCAAGTCATCAAATGAATCATCACGTAATTCATCAACTACTTCATCAAGTAAATCATCAAATAAACCATCAAGTAAGTCATTAAGGAAGTCATCAAGTAAGTCATCAATTAAGTCAACATGTAAGTCATTAAGTAAATCATCAAATAAATAATCAAGTGAGTCACCAAGTACAACACCAAGTAAGTCATCAAATAAATCATAAGGTAAGTAATCAATTCAATCATCAAGTAAGTCATAAAGCAAGTAATCAAGTAAGTCATCAAGTAAATAATCAAGTGAGTCATCAAGTAAATCATCATGCAAGTCATCAAATAAATCATCAAGTAAGTAATCAATTAAATCATCAAGTAAGTCATCAAGTAAATCATGAAGTACATAATCAAGTGAGTCACCAAGTAAGTCATTAAGGAAAACATCAAGTAAGTAATCAATTAAATCATCAGGTAAGCCATCAATAAATCATCACGTAAATGATCAAATGGGACGTCAAGTAAATCATCAAGTACGTCATCAAATAAATCATCAATTAAGTAATCTATTAAATCATAAAGTAAGCCAACAAGTAAATCATCAAGCAAGTCATCAGGTAAATCATCAAGTCAGTCATCGAGTAAATCATCAAGTAAGTCATCAAGTAAATCATCAACTAAGTCATCAATTAAGTCATCAAACAAGTCATCAAGTAAATCATCAAGTAAGTCATCAAGCAAATCATCAAGTAAATCATCAATTACATCATCAAATAATTCATCAAATAAGTTATCAAGTAAATCATCAAGCAGGTCATCAAGTACGTTATCAAGTAAGACAACAAGCAAGTTATCAAGTAAGTCATCAAGCAAGTCATAAAATAAATAATCAAGTAAATCATCAAGTAAATCATCAAGTAAGTCATCAAGTTAGTCATAAAATAAGTCATCAAGCAAGACAGCAACAAGTTATCAACTATGTCTTCATGCAAGTCATCAAGTAAGTCATCAAATAAGTCATCAAGTAGATCAGCAAGCAAGTCGTCATGTAAGTCATCAACAAGACAGCAAGCAAGTTATCAACTAATTCTTCAAGCAAGTCATCAAGTAAATCATCAAATAAGTCGTAAAGTAAATCATCAAGTAAATCATCAAGTAAGTCATCAAGCAATTCATCAAATAAGTCATCAGTTATGTCATAATTATCCCAATTTGTATAAACAAAGGCAGCAAAGGAGATTGTACACAGTACAGAGGCATTTCACTGTTGAGTCATACTGGGAAAATATTCTGCAAAATTCTTGAGAAAAGATTACAAACTACTATAGAACCCCAGCTAAACGAAACACAACTTGGATAAACAAAGGATGCACAGATGCCATTTTTGCTCTTAGACAAATTATGGAAAAATCAATCGAATTCATTGAAATACTCTATTTAGCCTTTGTCGACCAAGAAAGGGCATTTGATAGAGTAGATAGAAACAAGCTGTGGGAAATCCTTAAACTATATGGTGTAAGTACACATCTCACAAACCTATGTAGAAGCATATATAACAACAGTGAATGCACAGTGAGAGCAACTGGAGGACACTCAGAACCTTCACCATAAGATGTGGAGTACGACAAGGTTGTGTCCTGTCCCCTCTCTTATTCATAACATATATAGACAAAATATGTAAAGAAACTAGCCAAACAGAGACCGCAAGAATACCGCATGACGAGAACACAGAAGAAGAACCATCTGCAAATCTAACCATTAGAGAACTCCTGTTTGCGGACGACCAAGCACTAATAGCAAAATCAGAAGCTGAATTACAAGACCACATGAATAGTCTAAACAAAATGTGTAGGGAACATAACATGAAAATTAGCACAAGCAAAACAGAGGCAATGACTATAACTAAAGAAGAAAAACAACAACAATTCACCCAAACGAACATCCCTTGAAACAAGTAAAGAGTTTCAAGTACCTAGGAAGTATAATATCATCAAATGGCAGATCAGAAGACGAGATCGAAAATAGATGCAATAAGACAAACCAACTCATTGGACAAATGGCACCAATACTAAAGAACAAACATGTATCAATAACTACTAAGAAAACACTTTACAACACAATCTTCCTACCAACTCTTATGTTACCAATGCCAAACCTGGACAATGACAGAAAAAAAGAGAAAAGAAAAATCACAACAACAGAAATGAGATTCCTGAGAAGAATACTCAACGTATCAAGAAGAGATAATATCAGAAATGAAGAAATCAGGACTAAAGTGAGGGTTATAGCAGCATAAGATTTTATTAGAAAGCAGCAAGTCAAATGGTTTGGCCATGCAAGTTGGTTACCAGTCAACAGCATACCACAACAAGCAATGATGTACAGACCAGATGGAAACAGAGGAAGAGGCCGACCACGTAAACGTTGGACGGAGGGAATAGCAGAGTCCATGAGAATATCGATATATGAAGCCCATAATCGGGCACTCTCACGATGTTTATACTTCACCTCGACACCACAAGGTACAAGAGGAACATGATGAGATGAGATGAGATGAGTATATCATCAAGCATGTCAACAAAACAGTCGGCAAGTAAGTCATCGAATAAGTCATCAAGTAAATCATCAAGTATGTCATCGAATAAGTCATCAAGTAAATCATCAAGTATGTCATCAAGAAATCAACAAAACAGTCAGCAAGTAAGTCAGCAGATAAATGGTGCATTTACAATCATGAAGCGTATGGGGCATGTGCTGTTCGTATAACCGCCTCTGAATATATTAAGATATTATGTTTTCCAGCTAACTAACCTTTGTTTTGCCGGCTTCCTGGCCTAGAGGTTAGCGACTTTTCTACGTAATCTCGTATACTCTCGTAAGTAACGTGACGATGGTGAGAATCAGCAGTGGTTCGAATCACGTCGGTAACTACGGGGTATGTGAGCCGGCCGCTCAGAAAGCCATGGCAAACTACTGAGCGTAATCTTGCCAAGAGATCAACAATCAGCTGAAAGATGCTGATGTTGACAGCAATGTCCTGTAAAGGATACGTAAAAACAAAACCTTTGTTTTGACAAAGACTTTTGGTCGAAACGTCCATTTTTTTTGTCAGTTTGTATCTATCCTCTGTCTAGCTTCAAAGTCATATTTTTCATTCAGTAAATTTTTACAGGGTTATTAATTCTGTAAACACAGTAAAACTCTGTCTGGTTGCACATAATTCACTTGTTGAGCTGACAACGTTTACATTGTTACAGCATAATATTTATAACATTTTTGTGTTACAAATTCCTGCACTGAGCTGAATATTTCCTAGTATAGTTTGCTGCATGTCTTTAAAAAAAAAACGTGACAATTAACCCCAGCATTGATTGACTATTTGTTATTTTTTAAAGGCAGTTTTATGTTCAAGAGTATACTACTACTTTCTGAACGGCCGACTCTCATACAATTATGAAAACCAACGTAAAGCGATCTCCTCCCAAATCTCCCGCTGCTGACTTCCAGCCCGGTATGTCGGGATTCTGTAACTGTGTCCACTACCCTCATGTCACACACGCGGACTTTTCCTAGTAAATATTTTAAAGAAATGACGAGGTCTTTGAATCCAGGCAATCAATACACCCGCTCTCCAGTATCTTGACCTACAAAGGCTTGTATTTAATTGACCCCAAGAGCTGCACTGTGGTCGCGTAGCTAAAGACTAGTCTGACAGGTCAACAATTAAGGACCAGGCTAGGCGAGCACACATCTGTCGCCTTCTAGGGGCATTGGAGACATTTAGGCGCTAGGAAAGCTGTGTTCGTCATCATTTATTGTCGACATCTGGGTGTCTAGCTGAACACGTGTTCCTGCAGGGAGGCGCTGTCGTCTTTTGGAGGTGACAGGTTCGAATCCCGGTGGGGGTAACCATATCTTTCCATTTTTATGTTGCGTAGTTCGTCCTCTAGTCTCTACTTCTTTCGTCTCCTTATATAAGTGCCAAAGAATATGTAAATTTATTTATGAACTGTCGACCCTGACACTGGGTTAGAAGTCTGGGAATATAGTGCCAGGCGCTTAGTTTTGTGTCTATGGCACTATCGGATAAATAGTTGATGGCTCAACCCCAAAGAGTTCAAGGATCCAGAGTTCCTCTTTCTCAATGTGATCCTGCCCGTTAAAATTAATTTAGCTGTTACTGGCTCAATGATTTGAGACCATTAAATAGAGTTTTGGAGAACCAAGAATACCTCAAGGAACAAATGAAATTTTTACTGAGGATCCCAAATGTCCTTAGGGATGGTTCCTTGCCTCTCCTCTACCAACTAAATAATTAATCTAGGGTAATTACTTACAACAATTTTACTATGACAAGAGAACTCTCAAAAGAGAAAATAACCCGTAATTTTCATCATTTATTATATCTATATACATGAAGTTGTTGCATATACAAGTAATAACATACAACAATCAATGCAGTACAATTACCGGATTATTTACATATTCATCTCTAACTAATTATCTATCTCCTGGCTGTGCCACTGTATCATACATGGCCTCAAAGTTGCACCCGTTCTTAATTATAAATATTTGGCCTCTTCTGCTGGCCTAATCTGTGGGAAGAAACTGGGTACACCCTGGTTGGTTTGCCATCCAGTTCTTGGATCTCGGTAGCATTCAGTCAGAGTAGACTATTCTGGAGAGTTCTTTTATTTTTTTCCCCGGTTTTATTTAATCTTTTGGCTCACTGTGTTTCTTCCACCTATACCTAGGAAAAAGGATATTTAATACCTGTCCTGGAAGGGTGGTGAAAATTGGCAGGAAGTTGCTGTGGAATAGTATTTGGCCTCACTATCTCAGCTGCCTCACTCAGTTAAGTGGCTACTGCATTCAGTCAAGCTGCTACAACTACTTTCACAAAGTGCTGCATTCACAAAATCAGGTCTGGATAATGACCACTACCTGAAATTTTAGCATCCATCATAAATCTAAAAATATCAGCAATATGAACATCAATATTGAAATGTTCTATATTTTTCTCAAGAACATCACAAAGAAAATACCTAAAATAATTGTGATCCTAGGAAAATAAACAGTGGAAGGTAAAGAGTCTTGGTGCTCTCAAATAGTTATCCACAACATAATTGGTTGCTCTCCATTCCATCTTCCATTATATGGTGTTCAAGGATTAGACTAGCAGATGTGCAGTTTCATCTTCACCCATGAATGTCCTCAGGTCTACCGGTTAAGTAATACCTTGACTTATTTGGAATTGACAACTATGTTTCCCATCCCATTCTGTACCTAGTTAATTCTATTCTTCATCTTTTTCTATTCAAGAAAAAGGATCTCATACATTAAGGGCTTTTAAAAATCAGTTCCCATTTCAATGAGTATTTGCTATATACAATATAAGCACATTATGGTATCATTCTTGTATAGTATCCAGGTTATTCTTCTTCATTAAATGCTTCAAGTGAGAAGTTTTCTTCCATTCTCATGGATGTAATATTTATTATCATCATCAACATCATCATGGTTTCCTTGTATCATTGTAATTACAATCATTATCATTATTATCTTGCTCATTATCATTGTCATTACAATCATTATCATTATTATCATAATCATTACAGTCATCATCATCATTACATTATTATCATTACCATCGTCATCATGCTCATTATAATCATTACATCATTCTATCATTATCAACATCATCATCATCCTTGTAGTACATTATTATCATTACAATATTTGTTAACAGGAGTGACATGAACTACAAAGTGGGATTTCGCTTAAATTACAAACACAGATGCTGGTAGTATGCGTAATGTATGATATTGGTTGTGTCGTGCTTAGCGCACAAACTAGATGATTATAGCATGAATAATATTTTATACAAAGTGTTGTTATGCGCCGGGGTGTACTAAATTATTATTTAGTTATGGGTTACGCCGAACCAGTTCTCTGGTGATAGTTATGGCATTATACATAAAGGTTGCCGGCTATCCTGAGATTGACTGTTGGTCTATACTCCCTCTCTCTCTCAGCCCGTAACTTCACTCACTCACTCAAACTCCTCATGCATCAGTCAACATATCCATCTTTCTTTGCATGTGGAGTCAATTCGTTCATCTCAGACATCATTCATATGATCATTTCACTCAGTCTATAGACACATTCATATCGGTATGAGTGATCATATAGGAATAATTCATCACACATCCTTCATACTGGCATGTAAGGTGGGTAATTATACTTATGTGATTTCCCAATGATAACTTAAAATGTTTGCCATCATTAATATCACAATGAAATATCTTCTTGCACAATCACTCATCATACACATCATAGCTGTAGGAAGGCCAATTATGTCTATGTAGGTGCTTTACACAGAATACATTCACAGATGTTTAACAATGATGACATCACACATGACACAAGCATGCTCTTCAATGACATAGACAAGTGATCATTAGGCACACTTATGAAATTCACCCAGGATTTAGCAACATGAAATCCATGAGTCACCACATGCTCTCATCAAATACATACAATTTATGTGATATACTCTAATTCACATTCAGGCATTATGAACTATAATAATTCTTGCATGGCACCAATTGGGTGCTTTAACTCAACACACAAAATTATGATGCCTGTAGAATCTATTTGGTTCTCACGTGTTCATGAATTACATGAAAACTATTTGTTTGTTCATGTGCTCATGTTAAAAAGTAAATCTACTGACTAATGTGCTCAATCTACTTGACTATACACATTACACTAATTTCTCTATCAGTGCTGGCACATTTAAATTAGTTTCCTCTGACCAGTGTGGGTACATGCACCATATGTACTTACCACTGTACTAAGAATTCTGAGTTTCCTTAAGTCTTGAGTTACTCTAATTCATTGTAGATTGAGTTTCATGCTTAAGAAATAAAATGTATAACATGTGTCTAATGTTTTATACATTAACTAAGTTGTTTAGCTGGGAGAAAATAAAACACTGTAGTTTTCTCCTAATGTACAGTTTATCTTATGACTATGATAACTGAGTATAAAATTATTTAGTTTCTGATAGATTATATTCTTAAGAACTCACCATTCTAAATCATTGTAGACTGAGTTGCTTAAGAAATAAATGTACAACTTGGACTAATGCTTATACATTACATCAGTTGTTTACTTTGGGAGAAAAATAAAACTCACTATGGTGTTTCTTAATGTACAGTTCATAAACTGTAACAGTTAAATATATTTTAATTAACTTCTTAAGAACTCACCACACGTGTTCAACAAGTCGACTTACCAACTCTTCTTCTGGGAAAAAGACTCACACTAATCTAAGATTTAAAATAAATTAAATATGGTGTTTACCTTATTTATCAGAGTGACTTCAACATGTCGACACGTTTCATGATCTGAATGAGATGCAATTTCTCACAAGCGATGTCGTAGGCTGAGGATTTTATTTTCTCGTGAATTTTGAAACTCTCTCACTCCTTCCGCTGTTTCAGGTCTTATGTCTCATGCTGGCTGATGAACAAACAGGCCATGTCGCTTTGCGTGCTGCTATTTATACGGTGCCTTTTCCGGATCACGTTTTTCATTGCCCATGGGTATATTAAATCTTGGATCGTACAGGTGTGGAACAAACAATGCTGTTGCAGTGTTCAGGCTTTGATTGTCGACGGGAAATTACAGCATGTTACGTTTGTGAAAATAAAGTATATCACAGGCACATACACTCAGACAACACATATTGGCTATATCCAGAGTCTATCCTCATTGTTAATGGAATGACCACCTCGGTTTACTTCACGGCTAGTAGATTATAACATTCTGATAGTTTTTGGTGATACGAGAGAGCGGATAGAGGAAGTTGAAAAATTCTGATAGCATGTGGTGAGCCGAGAGAGCGGGTAGTAGCAGATGTGAGATTCTGATAGCATTTGGTGATACGAGAAATCGCGCAGAGGTAGATGTAACATTCTGATAGAATTTGGTGATACGAGAGAGCTGGTGGACGTAGATGTAACATTCTGATAGCATTTGGTAATACGTGAGAGCAGGCAGAGATAGATGTAACATTCTGATAGCATTTGGTGATACGAGAGGGAGCGGGTAGAGGTAGATGTAATATTCTGATAGCATTTGGTGATACGACAAAGAGGGTAGAGGAAGTTGTAACATTCTGATAGCATTTGGTGATACGAGAGAGAGAGAGAGAGAGAGAGAGAGAGAGAGAGAGAGAGAGCGAGCGAGAGAGAGAGAGAGAGAGCGGGTAGAGATAGATGTAACATTCTGATAGCATTTGGTGATACGAGAGAGAGGGTAGAGGTAGATGTAATATTCTGATAGCATTTGGTGATACGAGAGAGCAGGTGGAGGTAGATGTAACATTCTGATAGCATTTGGTGATACGAGAGAGCAAGTTGAAGTAGATGTAACATTCTGATAGAATTTGCTGATACGAGAGAGAAGGTAGAGGTAGGTGTAATATTCTGATAGCATTTGGTGATACGAGAGATAGCAAGTAGAGGTAGATGTAATATTCTGATAGCATTTGGTGATACGAGAGAGAGCGAGTAGAGGTAGATGTAATATTCTGATAGCATTTGGTGATACGAGAAAGCAGGCTAAAGTAGATGTAACATTCTGATAACATTTGCTGATACGAGAGAGAGAGAGAGAGAGAGAGAGAGAGAGAGAGAGAGAGAGAGAGAGAGCAGGTAAAGGTAGATGCAATATTCTGATAGCATTTGGTAACACGAGAGAGCAGGTGGAGGTAGATGTAACATTCTGATAGCATTTGGTAATACGAGAGAGAGAGAGAGAGAGAGAGAGAGAGAGAGAGAGAGAGAGAGAGAGAGAGAGAGCGGGTAGAGGTAGATGTACCATTCTGATAGCATTTTGTGATACGAGAGAGAGCGGGTAGAGGTAGATGTAATATTCTGATAGAATTTGGTAATACGAGAGAGAGAGAGAGAGAGAGAGAGAGAGAGAGAGAGAGAGAGAGAGAGAGCGGGTAGAGGTAGATGTACCATTCTGATAGCATTTGGTGATACGAGAAGGAGCGGGCAGAGATAGATGTAATATTCTGATAGCATTTGGTGATACAAAAGTCAACAAGAACATTCATAATATTTCTTTTACATCTTTGTATCTCTTGCAGGTTTATTCGATTTGACATGATTACAAAAAGCTCATCGGTATTCATATTACATATGAAAATGCATCAGTTCAATTCTCATTCCTCTGTACGTACATATTCTTTTAGTTTTCATTTCGTTTGCCTTATAAATCAATTGTCTTTCCTTCATGTATTTAGTTCCCAAGACTGCATATTTATCTATCTTTACAGTCAAATAGTCTCATCTTTTTATTGTTAGTCTGTACTCATGTCCAGGTTGGATACACTATTCTCTGGGATGTTAAACCATGTCCTTTCCTGATGGCTGCAAATTGTCAACTCGTTGCTATTCTAAGTTCTTTCGTTGTCAATCTTCCCGTCATTTCTTAATTTCTACCCAATTTTCCTCTACGTGTATTTAGTGCGTTTCGTGTGCTTTGCTCTAACATATTCTATTTTATCCAAACTTAAATTTTATTTCTAAATTCGCCATCTTAGTTTTATGTCCGATCTCTATCATGTCGTCACTCTGTTAAAGAGCAGGTAGTGGTAGATGTAACATTGTGATAGCATTTGGTGATACGAGAGAGAGCGGGTAGAGGTAGATGTAATATTCTGATAACCTTTGGTGACACGAGAGAGCGGGCAGAAGTAGGTGTAACATTCTGATAGCATTTGGAGATACGAGAGAGCGGGTAGAGGTATATGTAACATTATGATAGCATTTGGTAATGCGAGAGAGTGGGTAGAGATATATGTAACATTACGATAGCATTTGGAGATACGAGAGAACGGGTAGAGGTTTATGTAACATTATGATAGCATTTGGAGATACGAGAGAACGCGTAGAGGTATACGTAACATTCTGATAGCATTTGGAGATACAAGAGAGCGGGTAGAGGTATATGTAACATTATGATAGCATTTGGTGATACGAGAGAACGGGTAGAGGTTTATGTAACATTATGATAGCATTTGGAGATACGAGAGAACGGGTAGAGGTATATGTAAAATTATGATAGCATTTGGTGATACGAGAGAGCGGGTAGGGGTAGATTTGGGTGTATGTCGTTCAGCTGTACGACATTCACATCTGACTGTTGTTTAAATGTTTGGCTCATCTTTATTTCGAGTCTGTTACAATAAGCAGGATTAAGACATTGTTATGTTTAAAACATTCATTACATTTAACTGCCGAATCCGCGGAGAAGGGTTTGCGGACACAGTTCGTAATCCACATACACGCGTTCGAAACACAGCTGTGGGCGATTTGGCAGCAAACCGTCTTATTTTGATTTGTATGAAATGGTATGGGTGCCGGTAGTTCAGAAAGCAATGATAAACTACTGAACGTAAATTTGCCAAGAAATCACGAACAGCCAACAAATACTGGGGTTGACTACTGTGTCCTGTATAGGATATGCAACTAACTGTTTTACGTTTAACTCTGTTATAACAGTATGTTTATCTCTGTTTCAACTGTACTTTTAACTCTGTTTCGACAGTATGTTTAACTCTGTCTTAACCATATGTCTTACACCGGTTTAAGAGTAGAGGAATCTTTTACCAGTATCGAGTATTTCTTTTGCTGGATACTGCTCACATATCTTCTATACCGTTGAATTTGCTTTTCTTCTTTGGTCAGGTTTGCTCACGTCTTGCATTTTATGTGTGTTTAACACACACTTATACTTACACTTTTGAGTATATCCATCCTGTCTGTGGCAACATACCGTGAACCAAGAAGAAGAAACACAAATACTGACCTACTGCAAGATCTGAACATCCAAGTCATCTGATACCTAACAGTTTTATGTCTCTTAAACAGTCTCATGTCTCTTAAACAGTTTCATGTCTCCTAAACAGTTTCATGTCACCTAAACAGTTTCATGTCTCCTAAACAGTTTCATGTCTCCTAAACAGTTCCATGTCTCCTAAACAGTTTCATGTCTCCTAAACAGTTTCATGTCTCTTAAACAGTTTCATGTCTCCGAAACCGAAATACTTTATCCGAATTAGACGTTACAACGGTATGGAAAGAACAATGGGCGATGACCTGGTAACAGGAAAAAAAGACAGAGACTGACGGGCGAAGGTGGACACCGGCCATAAAAGACACCTTGGGCATGAAAATGTGGGTGGCACAAGAACTCTAAGCGGACGCCAAACGCTTGCGTCAACCCCTCGTTCAAGGAGAATATGGCAGGTACAGATGGATGAACAACATCAGATGAGTGGACTTCAAGACCCTTGCATGAGCTCAACCTTGACGGCGCATGTCAGAGGGTATTGGAGACTCGTTATGGCCGGCCTACAGTGCGGAGATGGAAGCCAATATAGTGTAGTGGCTAGAGATTCGTCTGCTAACCAAGTGGTTACGCGTTCGATCCGCATCGGTGCGAAATCGAATATTTTTAATTGACCTGGACTCCTGGGTGGACCCACCCTAAAATGGGTGCTAAGAAACTCTTGGAAAGTAAACGCGGTCTTCGTAATGCTGACCGCATTACTCATCGAGTACCGATTGGTTAATAGGAAATATAGATCCTACGCGGTAAGCTCCTAAAGGAGTCTCCATGGTTATGTGGTCAAGCCGTTTGACTAGGGATCCGAATGTTCTGGGT